>CM062819.1:1040165457-1041367766 GCA_031772625.1 Pinus tabuliformis
TATACCACCCTATGCACTGTTTTAAGGGTTGGTTGGTTGTATGACTCCTCTAAAGACTCGCTCTGTATCTGATATGATTTCTTTAATCAAAGACTGCTTAAAGCTTAGAGGATGGACTGTTTGAAGTGTTTTTAATGGTTGAAGAGTGAATGATGGAATTCATGTGCTGCTATATGGATCAATAAGTGTTTCTCACCTCTGTTATTTCAATTTCATACATGCTCAAGTCATAGAACAAAAGATTGGTCTAGAATTTGCTTAGCTGCACTCTATGCTCAGTTTCTGTGGTTTCTTAATGTTTTCCTCTTGATTTAGGCATAAATATGAATTCCTTTATGGCTCATGTTTGATCTATTTCACATATGAATGACTGTTGTTTAAGAATTCTTAGCTGCTCCTAGATAGAGCTCATTCATCTTCCCTTTGTTAAGCTGAGTGAGAGATTCTTTGTTGCCTCTCATTCCTTAGCCCTCATTCTATCCTTTTAAACTTAAGTGTTGTTTCACGAGCAGCTACCTTGCTCCTCATTCCTCTTGTGACCAAGAAAACGCACCAGCAGTCCTACTCCATGACTCCATGCCCAATGGTTTGAAACTTACCACACTATGCATTGCCTCTCTACTTGAAAACATCCTCCTTCCCACCAAACATAAACAAAACCCCTTGAACTCAATAACTAGCATAATATCATCTTCAACAAAGCTAAATCATAAAGAGAGAGCCCTCTCTGACTGCAGGTAGGCTAGGACCTGCAGTACAAAGATTGGTTTGTGGTTACCTCGGCCGTATCCCTTTAAGGAGCTTTAGGGAAAACCTGAGTGATAACAGAGAATACATTGATTGATGTGGAAAAATAGTTTGATACAAGTTCCTTCCTGAAGGTTCCAGAACTAGGAGAACCAATGAATATTCCTCCTATTTTACAGACTCCAGCGAATGAAGACAGGAATCCAAATAAACCCACTTTTACCAAGTACACAGAGGAAGATGAAATCTATAGGAATATGTTAAATATTTAGTTACCAGATGCAAACACATGGGAGAAATTGAATGACTTACTATGGGAATACATCGTCAAAATGTAAAAATGTAAAGTAAGGGTGAAAACAACACAGTAAAAGGAAAATGATAGATCATCCAGGTAAAAGAGTATCAGTGAAAGGTCAAAGTAAAAATAAGAGCTAGCGTGAAGACCAACAGCAAGGCAGAGAATAAAAAGCAAAATATCATAGCATAAAGACAGCACAACCTAATAAACAGGGACAACATACAGCAGTTGAACATCTGTCTCTATCTTCTTGCATGAAGATATTTCTTTCTCCTAGATTAATTCCCAAGACAGTTTGGGATATTTTGTAAACTATTTTTGTATAAATACTTCATAATTCGAAGTATTGAGTGTGGATTGCTATACATTTGTAGAGTTGTATTGATCATAAACCTAAGGGTTATTGTACCAATTTTTTCAAGTCAACAGACTAGACTGAGTAATAAAGAGATTTCATTACACAATTCATGTGTTGAGCTATTACAGTGAAGTATCTTCTTTGTCAAATTTGTTATTTTCTTATGTATCTCACAAACTTAAATGTTATCTAAAGTGAATGAATTAACTGGAAAATTATTTCAGAATTTGTTTAAGTACACTTTGTCTTGAACAATTAATCATTTTTATGTTTTCTTCTGATATCCGGATCTGAGAATCCTTAAGTGCTCTCCCATCCCGGTTGACTTCTTTCACTTCATTCAAAATATGGTCTAAGGAACTCTTAATTTCTTCTTGGATCCGATTGAAAACCACTTCACCATCCAGCCTTGAGATCTAAAGTAACTCAGCTACCTTTCCTTGTAGACATTATTTTTAGAACTTGATCCAGTCCTGTTTGCTAGAAATTTGACCCCATAGCCCAATGGTAAAATACACCCCTCTGTCCATCTAAGTAAGTGATCCCACCACCAAATACAAATCAAAACCCAAGTACAATCATAACTAGCCTAAAATCAAATAACTAAAACAAAGTTAAATCATAAAGAGAGATCCCTCTCTGAGAATTAGGAAGGCTAGATCCTAATCACCAAAGTTGGTTTGTGGTTACCTCTATCATTTCTTTCTCTAACAACTCAAAAGAAATTTTGGAGTGATAACAACATCATAGGTCTTTATATGACCTTTACAACAAATGATATTCATAACTGAGACCAAAGTGGAATTCAGCAACCATGATGCCAACAATGCATAATGTTTTGAAGGCTAATGCTCCCCCTAAACCTGTGTTACCTTTGTATTGTCAACAATTCATTCATCAAGGCATCTTCATCGATCAAATAAACATTAATGAACAAAGCATATCAACAGACTGTAACCATCAATATCAGACTGAACACCCATGTCAGAAACTAATTTTGAGTCTGACCCATTGTTTTTCTATCAGAAAAACACATACGCTACTGCAAGCACATAAACTCACGTATATACGCGAATCTGCTTCATGAAATCTGCGTATAGGAAACATTCCTCTGAAAATTGGTTTTAACAGCATGATGAGGCAGAAACAACTCCCAGCTTTTGTCTGAGATATCCAAATGCTTCTCGGGGAAGAGGTTTGGTAAATATATCAACAACTTGCTCTTTGGAGGGAACATACTCCAATTTAACCTTTTGTTCAAGCACTTGTTCTCGTAGAAAGTTTTACTTAATGGGTATGTGCTTGGCCTTGGAGTGCATGACAGGATTTTTTGAAATACTAATAGCACTTGTATTTTCACATAGAATGGAGATGGGTGGAGAACATGTGATTTGAATATCTTGTAATTTTTGCATCATCCAGTGTAGTTGCGTACAGTAAGATGCAACAGCCACATATTATGCTTCAGTTGTAGATAAGGAAATCGAACTTTATTTATTGTTGAACCAACATACTAATCGTGATCCCATATAGAATACACCTTCACTAGTGATTTTTTGGTCATCAACATTTCCAGCCCAATCCACATCTGTATATATGCATGAAGAGTGAGACCAGTGTCTGTAGGATACCATAGACCTAAGCCTTGAGTTCCTTGGAGATATTTGAATATTCTTTTTACTTCCTGAAGATGTGATTCCTTTGGATTGGCTTAGAATCTTCCAACAATTCCTACTGCATGCATGATATTGGTCTGGTGCCTTTTAGATAAAGAAGACTTCCAATCATAGATTTGTACGCTGGTTGATTCAATGTAGGAGATTCATCATTAGAACTGAGACTACATCTTGTTACCATTGGAGTACATACTGGTTTGGAATCTTCCATTCCGTACTTCTTCAAAATCTTCTTAAGATATTTAGTTTATGAAAGAAAGATGTCATCTTTTGTTTGTTGTACTTGTAGACCAAGAAAATAAGTTAGTTCTCCAAGTAAAGACATTTCAAATTCTTGTTGCATAACAGAAGCAAAGTTTTGACTCATAGATTCTTCATTACTGCCAAAGATGATATCATCAACATAAACAACAATAATTAGCAGTTTATCATTCTCAATTTTTGTATATAAGTTGTTGTCTACAAATCCTTTTATGAAACCTTGTTGTTGAAGATATTTGTCAAGACGATAATACCATGCCCTCAGAGCTTGTTTCAGTCCATATAAATCCTTTTTAAGTTTTCATACAAGATTTGCATCATTTCCCAGAATGAATCCTTCTGGTTGTTCAACATATACTTCTTCTAAATATCCATTAAGAAATGCAGATTTTACATCCATTTGATAAACTTTAAATTTTCGAAAACTTGAAAGAGAAAGAAACATTCTTATGGCTTCAAGTCTAGCAACAGGTGAAAACATTCCTTCAAATTTTATACCTTCTTGTCGAGCATACCCTTTACAAACAAGCCTTGTTTTATTTCTATTAACCTCTCCATTTTCATTCAACTTATTCTTGAATATCCATTTTGTTCCTATAACATTTTTATCATGAGGTCTAGGAACTAATTCCCAAGTATCCTTCTTTTCAATTTGGTCAAGTTCTTCATCCATGGCCTTAACCCAACATTCATCTCTGCTAGCTTCATTTACATTTTTTGGTTTTGTGGAGGATAATAATGCTAAATAACTAGAATATCCTACAAGAGTTCTTCTTATTTGTACTCCAGACCCTTTTTCTCCTAGAATTTGTGATTCTGGATGATTCTTTTGAACATATCTGGATGGAGCCTTTTTCCTGTCAGTTGTATCTTCTTCTGAAGCTTCATTAGTTTCTTCCTCTATATCATTTCGATTTTATATGGGAAAGCATTTACCATCTTCATCATTATCATCTTCTTTTGTTGAAGTCACCTGTTTCAGATTTTTGCATGCTTCATCGATTATAACATCAATGCATTCAACAATTTTTCGAAGTCTCTTATTATAACATTTGTATCCTTTACTTCTAGATGAATAACCAAGAAATATTCCTTCATCTGCTCTGGGTTCAAACTTACCAATTTGTTCATCAGTATTTTTGATTAAACATTTTCTTCCAAAAACATTGAAGTGTTTCACAGTAGGAGGCTTACCATACCAAAGTTCATGTGGAGTTTGATCGCTATTTACATGTACATGAGCTTTGTTGAGAATATTTACTATAGTATATGAAGCTTCACCCCAGAAGGTGTGAGGAGTACCAGACTCATCCAACATAGGTCGAGCCATTTGTTGAAATGTTCTATTCATTCTTTCTGCTATGCCATTTTGTTGAGGAGTTCTAGAAATGGAGATATGTCTCTTTTTTTGTTGTTGTTCACAAAATTCAAAGAATTCATCTGATATGAATTCTCCTCCCCGATCAGATCTGAGACATTTTATTTTTATATCTAATTCATTTTCAACTAAATCTTTAAAGACTTTAAACTTTTCAAATACTTCGTCTTTATGTTTTAGTAAACCAATCTAGCACATTCTAGAAAAATCATCAATGAATAAAATGTAGTATTCTTCTCCATGAGGTGACTTTTTCCTTGTTGGTCCACACAAATCACTATGAATGAGTTCAAGTGGCTTACTTGAGGATCCTTCTTTGGCATTGAATTGAACTCTGGTTTTCTTACCGAATTGACATGGTTCGCAGATGGTATTTTCTGGGATGATGATATCTGGAAGATCTCGAACATCCTTGAGCCTGCATGGTTTTCTTATTTGAGAAAAGCTTGGATGCCCCAATCTTCTGTTCCATAACTAGTTCTCTTCTGTTTTGCTTAGATAACATTATTCTTGACCTCCTTTTAGTATATATAGATTGCTTGGAGTTCTTGTACCTTTGATTATGGTCTTTCCTGTGTCAAGCTCACGAACCACACATTCTTTTGATCGAAACACAACTTCATTTCCTTGATCACACATTTGACTAACACTCAACAAATTATGCTTTAAACCATCAACATACATAACATTTCTAGCTTTCACTTTTTCTTTTAAATAAATGTAACCTTTACCATTAATGACAGCTGGTGTGTCATTTCCAAAATAGACATTTTTTTCCTTTTCTAAAGCATTGCATGAAAGGATTTTATCTTTATCACCTGTCATGTGTTTAGAGCATCCGCTATCAATGTACCACTAATTTTCTTGTCCTTCTGCAGACACAGTTATGCCACATCTTTCTGACTAAAATTCCTTCTTTTTCCATACCTTGGAATTTGATGATGTTTTCTCCTTTTGAATTGTTGGTCGAAATTTTCTCATGCACTCAGATTCTTCATGACCAAAGTTATTGCAGAATGAACATTCAATTTCATCTTCAAGAGGAGAAAATTTATTATAAGAAATTTTCTTGATTCGTGTAATGCTCCTCTATTTTCTTGCTTCTCTAGTCAAGATAGTTTTGTAAGCAACACATTGAGCAGCCTTATGACCAAAGTTATGGCATGAAAAACATTTTCCATTAAAGAAGACGTTTATGTGATCATAAAATCTTTTGGTATTGTTCACCTTTTGGTTGGTGCTTCTATTGATTTTCACCCTTGGAATAAAATGAGCATGATTTACTTGGGGAGTACCTTTAGGCTTTTGTTGAGGATTGATGCATTGTTCATTGGTTTTTGCTGCATCAAAATAGCTTCTGGTGATTGTTGAAGGTTTTTTTGGTTGGGATGTTTCTCCAGTGTATCCAAGACCAGTCTTTATAAGAGTAGAACTTTGAACCTTAATGATTTCATCTAAGGTTTCTGATCCTTTAGCAAATCTAAGATTCAGAGATTTTGTCTTCTCAAGTTCTTTTCTTAGACCCACTACTTCACATTCTAATTTTTCATTGTGCTTTTCCATTTCAATGAGTTGATGTGTCAAAGTGTCAATGAGCATATTCTTTTCTCCCAAACAGATTTTAAGTTGAGTGATTTCTTCAAGAAAATCTTCTTCGTCTAAGGCATCCATAAAATCATCATTTTCATAAGCCATGAGTAGTTTAATATCTTTTTCAGATTCATCTTCATCACTATTAGACAATCCACCACTATCTTCATGAGTATAATAACTTCTTCTATTAACAAATCGTTTCCTATTACCTTTTGCAGAATCATTTCCTTTATCGTGATTATCTTTATGAGAAAATTTAGCATCATAATGACTAACTCTACCACAAGAAAAATATTTGAAGGGAAGCTTACCTATGAATCTTCTGGAACCCTGTTGAAGTTTCTTCACAAATTTTACCTCAACTTCTTCTGATATATATCCTGATTCCTTGAGATCTTCCTTTTCTTTTCCCTTGTCGAGGCTTTGAAAGAGGCTTCTCTAATATCTGATGGACCTCCTTTCCTCATTTCAAAGGCAGTTAAAATTCCATGAAGTTGAACAACAGTAATAGATTGTAGATCCTGCTTCTCTTCAATGGAAGATACTTTTGACTCAAATTTAGAAGATAGAGATCTCAAAATTTTCTCTACTAAAGTAGCCTCCTTTATTTCTTCACCCAAATTCTTCATACAATTTACAATCTCATCTACTCGTAAAAAGTAACTAGCAATACTTTCATCACTATGCATCTTGAGAGTTTCATATTCAATTCTGAGAGTTTAGAGCTTAGCACGTTTTACCTGGGATTCTCCTTCGTAGCTCTGAATGATTTTGTCCCATATTTCTTTGGTTGTGTTGATCTGCATGACTTTGACGAATTCTGATTCTGATAGACTTCCCAATAATGCATTGACGGCTTTGGAATTGGTTTCATATGATTTCTTTTATGTTGGATCTGTGGGGACTGTTGCTGGATATTGGTATCCTCCTTCCATAATTGCCCAAACATTAGCTCCAAGTGACTGAATATAGGCTATGGTTCTTATCATCCAATATGCTAAGTTATTTCCGTTGAAGATTGGTCGTCTGATAGATCCCATTCCTTCGTGATTGCTCATCTTGAGAGATCTTCCTTCAAGCGATCAAGCTTCTTCTAAAGGACCTTCTCTGATACCAATTGTTGGGAAAATTACTCAGGGGGGGTGGGGGTGAACCTGTATTTAAAATTTCAATAATAATTTTCCTTTTTCAAACTGTATACGCAATTTTATAGAAGCCAAATAACGTATGTTCGAAACTATAATGAATGGTACAAGTGTACAGAAAATAAACTTGTAAAACAGCTAATTCATTGTCAGTTGAACTTAAATAAAAGTGTGATTCATTTACTAAGCAGTAAACAGATGTAGTAAAAATAGCATAAATCAACACAGATAAGCAGCACACATGAACACCAAGATTTTTCAAGTGGAAACCCAACGTGGGAAAAAACCATCGTGGTTGTCGTCTCAGTCTTCAATCTTCTTATTATAAAAAGTGTTTACAAGTCTTGTACTGGAGCTGACTTTTTCCAGTACGTAGGCATCTACTTGCTAAAGGGTACAACCTTCACTCATTTTCCAACTTCTACTGGAAGGGAGCTCCAACCCCCTAGCTCGTGTACTAGCTGATATGTTTACTAGTACATACACACCGGCCTACAGAAGGCTACCACCTTCATTCTTTATCCATGGACCATGTTTCATAAATTTTCAGACTAGATACTCTTGGTACACATCAACATAATATGTAGGCCATGTTTCATCAAATTTTCATACTAGACCCATCAGTAACATTGAAGCTCAAAATCAATCTCCATTGCAATACAACCATCAAATACAACTGCATCTACCAACAATCAGTCAATATGAACTATCAGATCACTGACACCAGAACACAGAGTTGAACCCAAAACACTGCATCAACAACCAGAACCAACTGCAACCTCAAAAATCATATGTCAGAATGTATACGCTACTTCAATGAAGCCACCTACATGTATACGCCACTTTCTGTAACCCAACTTGCATATAGCTCTAAAGATACTAAATCATAAAACCTCTGAACCAAAAACTGTACCAACCAATGACATTCTAAAGATCTATTGTCATATTACAGAGTTCTAAATAGATAACAACAGAGATCACCCTTCTTACTCAATCAATCAATCAACCAGAATCAATCTCCTTATACAATCAGTTTTACTTTCAGATCTAATGAAGACATTATTGAAAAACAACAGTGAAACAACAACACTAATCAGATAGATCAATCATCTCTGAACAAAAAGCTTTTCTTCTGCATACGCTGCTTGGAAGTGTTGAACCAGTGTGTATATGCGCCTTCACCAAGGCGAACCAACGTATAGATATGCAAACAATAACTTATAACTTCGCAACTATTCCAAACTTCAAACATACCCAGATAATAACATTTAAAGGATAAAACATGCGGTAGCATTCAGATCTAGCCCATCCATTATCAAATCATAAAATGACAATTCATTTCAGGTCTCATGATCCTGATCCAACATTTTATCCAAAGGTGCACAAGATATTTCAAATCATATCATAACCAAAGCCCTTATAACATATAATATACTTCAAATAGAAGTATTCGTGAAAAATCATTCCATTTGCACACTTAGATTTTTTATCTTCTCCTCCTTGTATACTTAGAGCCTTTTTTAGTACCTCGAACCAAAACAACATTTAGAACTTGTGGTATTCTTAGATAGGATCAAGTAACCGTAATTCCGTTCAATATTGTGGGCTAATACCATGGTATGGACCCTTGGTATTATTCAAACTTAATTTTCCATCCCATACACGTTTTTTCCTCTTGTGAAAGTGTGTGCATACGTATACACACCTTTTGTTCTATGAACTCTCTTGTATACGCTACTTGGACTAGGTGAACCAACGTATAAAACTTAATACAACTTAAAACATTATTTTTCTTCAATTTCTTGATTACAATTTGTAGTCCTTTATTCCATCATCTTGTTCTTCTGTGCCATTACTCTATTACCTCTAAATTGACCTCTGGGGTGAACCAATATTGAAACTTTCAATAATAATTTTCCTTTTTCAAACTATATACGCAATTTTATAGAAGCCAAATAACGTATGTTCGAAACTATAATGAATGGTACCAGTGTACAGATAATAAACTTGTAAAACAGCTAATTCATTGTCAGTTGAACTTAAATTAGAGTGTGATGCATTTACTAAGCAGTAAACAGATGTAGTAAAAACATAATAAATCAACACACATAAGCAACACACATGAACACCAAGATTTTTCAAGTGGAAACCAATGTGGGAAAAAACAATCATTGTTGTAGTCTCAGTCTTCAATATTCTTATTATAAAAAGTGTTTACAAGTCTTGTACTAGAGCTGACTTTTTCTAGTACGCAGGCCTCTACTTGCTAAAGGCTACAACCTTCACTCATTTTCCAAATTCTACTAGAAGGGAGCTCCAACCCCCTAGCTCGTGTACTAGATGATATGTTTACCAGTACATACGCACCGGCCTACAGAAGGCTACCACCTTCACTCTTTCTCCATGGACCACGTTTCATAAATTTTCATACTAGATACTCTTGGTACACATTAACATAATATGTAGGCCATCGTTCATCAAATTTTCATACTAGACCCATCAGTAACATTGAAGCTCAAAATCAATCACCATTGCAATACAACTGCATCTACCAACCATCAGTCAATATGAACTCTCAGATCACTGACACCAGAACACAGAGTTGAACCCCAAACACTGCATCAACAACCAGAACCAACTGTAACCTCAAAAATCATATGTCAAAATGTATACGCTACTTCAATGAAGCCACCTGCATGTATACGCCACTTTATTTAACCCAACCTGCATATAGCTCTAAAGATACTGAATCATAAAACCTCTGAACCAAAAACTGTACCAACCAATGACATTCTGAATCTATTCTCATATTACAGAGTTCTAAACAGATAGCAACAGAGATCACCCTTCTTACTCAATCAATCAATCAACCAGACTCAATATCCTTATACAATCAATTTTACTTTCAAATCTAATGAAGACATTATTGACAAACAACAGTGAAACAACAACACTAATCAGATAGATCAATCATCTCTGAACAAAAATCTTTTCTTCGGCATACGCTGCTTGGAAGTGTCGAACCAGTGTGTATATGTGCCTTCACCAAGGCGAACCAACGTATAGATATGAAAATAATAACTTATAACTTCGCAACTATTCCAGACTTCAAACATACCCAGATCATAACATTTAAAGGATAAAACATGCGATAGCATTCAAATCTAGCCCATCCATTATCAAATCATACAATGATAATTCATTTCAGGTCTCATGATCCTGATCCAACATTTTATCCAAAGGTTCACAAGATATTTCAGATCATATCATAACCAAAGCCCTTATAACATATAATATACTTCAGATAGAAGTATTCATGAAAAACCATTCCATTTGCACACTTAGCTTTTTTATCTTCTCCTCCTTGTATACTTAGAGCCTTTTTCAGTACCTCAAACCAAAACAACATTTAGAACTTGTGGTATTCTTAGACGTGATCAAGTAACCGTAATTCCGTTCAATATTGTGGGCTAATACCATGGTATGGACCCTTGGTATTATTCAAACTTAATTTTCCATCCCATACACGCTTTTTCCTCTTGTGAAAGTGCGTGCATACGTATACACACCTTTTGTTCTATGAACTCTCTTGTATACGCTACTTGGACTAGGTGAACCAGCGTATACAAATTAATACAACTTAAAACATTATTTTTCTTCAATTTCTTGATTATGATTTGTAGTCCTTTATTCCATCATCTTTTTCTTTTGTGCCATTACTCTATTACCTCTGAATTGACCTCTAGGGTGAACCAGTATTTAAACTTTCAATAATAATTTTCCTTTTTCAAACTGTATACGCAATTTTATAGAAGCCAAATAACGTATGTTCGAAACTATAATGAATGGTACCAGTGTACCGATAATAAACTTGTAAAACATCTAATTCATTGTTAGTTGAACTTAAATCAGAGTGTGATGCATTTACTAATCAGTAAACAGATGTAGTAAAAACAGAATAAATCAACACACATAAGCAGCACACATGAACACCAAGATTTTTCAAGTGGAAACCCAATGTGGGAAAAAACCATCGTTCTTGTCGTCTCAGTCTTCAATCTTCTTATTATAAAAAGTGTTTACAAGTCTTGTACTAGAGCTGAATTTTTCTAGTACGCAGGCATCTACTTGCTAAAGCCTACAACCTTCACTCATTTTCCAACTTCTACTGGAAGGGAGCTCCAACCCCCTAGCTCGTGTACTAGCTGATATGTTTACCAGTACATACGCACCGGCCTACAGAAGGCTACCACCTTCACTCTTTCTCCATGGACCACGTTTCATAAATTTTCAGACTAGATACTCCTGGTACACATCAACATAATATGTAGGCCGTGTTTCATCAAATTTTCATACTAGACCCATCAGTAACATTGAAGCTCAAAATCAATCACCATTGCAATACAACCATCAAATACAACTGCATCTACCAACAATCAGTCAATATGAACAATCAGATCACTGACACCAGAACACAGAGTTGAACCCAAAACACTGCATCAACAACCAGAACCAACTGCAACCTCAAAAATCATATGTCAGAATGTATACGCTACTTCAATGAAGCCACCTACATGTATACGCCACTTTCTGTAACCCAACCTGCATATAGCTCTAAAGATACTGAATCATAAAACCTATGAACTAAAAACTGTACCAACCAATGACATTCTAAAGATCTATTTTCATATTACAGAGTTCTAAATAGATAGCAGCAGAGATCACCCTTCTTACTCAATCAATCAATCAACCAGACTCAATCTCCTTATATAATCACTTTTACTTTCAGATCTAATGAAGACATTATTGACAAACAACAGTGAAACAACAACACTGATCAGATAGATCAATCATCTCTGAACAAAAAGATTTTCTTCTAAATACGCTGCTTGGAAGTGTCAAACCAGTGTGTATATGCGCCTTCAACAAGGCGAACCAACGTATAGATATGAAAATAATAACTTATAACTTTGCAACTATTCTAGACTTCAAACATACCCAGATCATAACATTTAAAGGATAAAACATGTGGTAGCATTCAGATCTAGCCCATCCATTATCAAATCATACAATGATAATTCATTTCAGGTCTCATGATCCTGATCCAACATTTTATCCAAAGGTGCACAAGATATTTCAGATCATATCATAACCAAAGCCCTTATAACATATAATATACTTCAGATAGAAGTATTCATGAAAAACCATTCCATTTGCACACTTAGCTTTTTAATCTTCTCCTCCTTGTATACTTAGAGCCTTTTTCAGTACCTCAAACCAAAACAACATTTAGAACTTATGGTATTCTTAGACGGGATCAAGTAACCGTAATTCCATTCAATATTGTGGGCTAATACCATGGTATGGACCCTTGGTATTATTCAAACTTAATTTTCCGTCCCATACACGCTTTTTCCTCTTGTGAAAGTGCGTGCATACGTATACACACCTTTTGTTCTATGAACTCTCTTGTATATGCTACTTGGACTAGGTGAACCAGAGTATACAACTTAAAACATTATTTTTCTTCAATTTCTTGATTATGATTTGTAGTCCTTTATTCCATCATCTTGTTCTTCTGTGCCATTACTCTATTACCTCTGAATTGACCTGTTACAATGTGAGTTTCCCTTTGTCAATTCTGAACTGACCTGTGTGTGGGTTGCCATCAAGGACAACACATGTACCATAATGCCAACATTTCATGTTTAATTTGTTCTTATTTATGTATGTTAGATTTTCTAGTTCAGAAATACATTTTATTATTATTATTTAATTATAATAGGTGAATTTAAGGTTAGCCTTAGTTTTCCAAGACCCTATATATATATATTTTTTTAGGTAATGTGCATCCTAAGATGACTGGAATACCTAACATGTGGCTTGATTAGACATGACCTAGGGGCATCTAAGTTGTTAAACTCACTTGGGGTTCTATTGACGGTGTTGGATACCGCAAACATGCAAGGGGGTCTCCCTGATGAAAATCCCCAATTAGATTTCACATCATTTGGTGTGGGATCCCTTCCAAAATAAAGGGTCGACTGCCATGTTCTTAAATATCTACCTTGGTTTCAAAGTTCAACATGAGAGAGTAATGCATAGGTAATTTCATATTAGCAAGTGAGTATGCCTTGTGGTTGTTCAACTTCAGAATGTATCACGATTTCTCTACTAAAGGGGGTGGAGATGAAAGTGAGCCTTTCAAAGACAAGTAATAGTACTAATATAGGAAAGACACATGAGCATAACATATGAATGAATTGTTGGACAACTAGTGAAATAGTTCACTTTGCAACAACGATTTTTAACACATACAACACACCTTCAACAAGATAAGTACCAAAGCTACAAAAATAGTTCAATCTCCTTAGTACATATGAAACAACATACATCGCAAACATTCAAAGAATAGTCTTACAATATTTACGACATATGCATGAAAAGTGTGTTGGCTCAATTAACTTTTGAATTAAATATAATTTCCAAGATACATCAAGACAATGAACACCACTAGCCTCAGTAGTGGAGCATTAGAAAAACCAATTTCTCTTCCAAAAGAACTATCTTCCTCTTTAAATGAGCCAAGGTGAAAATTCCTTTACATGAGAAATGTGGGTGTATATATAATAAATGGGGTGATCATTCACCTCCCTTGTGTCTTGGACTACCCTCATGACTGTTTGACTTCCCAATGACCTTTCAACTTCCTATATGACTTTTCACATTACATGTATGACTCTTGGGATTCCACTTTACATTACATTTCTCCAATATTGAATTTACATAATCCACAAAAATGATGTGGCACATGATGACTCATGACATGACATGACATGGACTTCACCATGACATGGCAATATCAAGCCACTCTTTGCTATTGCTTTCTTTCTATCTTCTTGAGATATGGCACATGCTCTTCCTCTTCCTCCTTTATTTGGATTGAAAGTAAGAAGTCTTCAACGTGATCTTGATTTCCAACTGTTGTCACAATTTTTTGTCCCTTTGTCTTCCTTGATTGATCAAAATGAACTTGTAGCTACAAAAGTGTCTTCTAGTAAGGTCTCATTCTTCATCTCCTTTGTCATCATCTTTTCATGACATGGAATGGTACCTACAACTAAAATCCACTCATAACAAGTTGACATCAGTCCGATAAAACCATAGTCTAACAAGATTCATGACAACCATTCACTAATCTGGAACCAAGTGATAAACTACAAGACAAACTCAAGGATTGCGCAATTGTGTAGCTCAAGAGCTCAAGGCTGAGACTTGAGCCTTGAGACTACACAATGTGCATTTAAAACAGGCCAAATCAAGGCAACTACGCAATTTCGGAGCTCAGGGTGATATGCTTAAGGCTTGAACCTTGAGGTTTCCCACTGCACAATTCTAGAGAGACAAAGGCCTGAGGATTACACAGTTGCATAGTTCAATAGCTCAAGATGGAGGCTTGATGCTTGAGACCGTGCAATGCATAGAGGAGACTGGCTCAAGGTAGTGATTAGGTAGTTTTATAGCTCAAGGGTCGAGACTAAGAATTGTGACTACATAATGTGTAGTTATGGGAGGAAAAGAATGCACATTACATAATGCCAATAGGCAAGGCTAATGCTTGAGGACTGAGACTACACAATGAGTAGTTTAGGAGGGTTGAGTGATACTAGGTTTCTTGGTCATGAAGTCTTTAGGACTTAGCTAAGTGCGGGATCAGGAGACCAAAGTGAAAAATGATGAAACTTAAGTATGATCACACACTTAGAACAATTAAAAATTCAACTTTGATTGCTTATAACACATGCAAAGCATACTTCCCTCAATGCGACGACATTGCGATGACTTTCCCCAAGTGCGACACTAAATATACACTTTTCGATGACAGTGATGACACTTGTGCGACAATGCTTCAAACTTTGGGAATGAGTGTGATACATGTTTACATGGTAAGAATAACTCATTAACACAAATATCAACCCTTAAAACAAACCAAAACTACATTTGTAGGATGCGTGATGTTTGTGATGCTAAAAGACAACATTTGTGATAGTAAGACGAAGGTGCAAACAACACTAGCAAAATGCGAACGACAAGGAAAGTGACACATGCCAAAATGAAGATAGCATGAAAACGACACTTATTATAGTGAAAAAATAAAAAGTGACAATTGTAAACGTGAAAGTGAAAGTGCACAAAAGAAACAGTTGGAAAAACTCATTGAAATAGAGGAACATTAACGACCAAAAGTGAGAGATTGTCGATGAGAATGCACACTCAAGTTTGCCGAAATAGGTTTAAAATTGCACAGACAATGTCTTGATGGACTTGTGTTATACCTATTCAAGCTTGCATAAAAGAGTGTGCTCATGAACTTGTTGCAAATTGAGCATATGTGAGCAGTTGGCTTTACACTTATCAACCGACCATAAAGTGGATTTGGAACAAACAATCGCAAGATCCACAACAGGATCCAGAATTCAAGTATAGGACAAAATTTGGAGGGTGTTTGCCACAGTGACAGCACTTGGCGACACATAGGTAGAACTCCAACTTCTCTGCCTTCGTCAAATATTCCGTGTAGGGTCTAGATTCTAAGGAAGTATTGATTCTCCGTGCAGATTACTCTGGTTTTCCAACTTAACCTAGTTATAGATATAATCCCCTTCGTCTATTTCTTGGTTGAACACATACATAATATCAATGATATCACATTGTTTTGAATTAGGAGAAGGGTAATGTTATTTGCGAGCATAGAGTATTCATAGTATAATTTTTTCATCTTTGGTGTTTCTCCGCTGTCAGCACGCCTGGTTAGTACCCAGACAGAATCACTTTAGGAGCACAAACATTTCTCCACTACCAGTGAGCCTAGAAAGTACCCCAACGGAGTTGCTTGTTTCACCTCCCTACGCAGGAATCCTTTATTTATAGTTAATCCTTTATTTACTTATGTTATATAGGGTTGTGCATCAACACTTATTCATTTCATGCGGTGGAAGATGGATCCCGACTTATTGAGAGCAGAAGAGGTCATTCCTTTGGAGAAGAATGTATTAAACCTCTAATATTGGTTTTCTTATTAAGGTTTTTCCCCTTGTCCGTCTCTACTTGATTAGATCAACGTGGAAAATACTAAAACGTAAATAACCAAGTATAGAAATGAGGCTCGTCGAAAATATACAGGTATCATGGTTTCACACAAAGCTCTCCTTACGTGAGGATCATATTTTTCATCAAAACATCATTGACCAAAAGATATGAAACCAAGACAAAGAAGAAGGACTAAAGGTTAGCCAAATGTTGTAGTGTCACAAGATCCTCTTCTATTTTTCCACATTTTCTTTCGAGCTGAAGGGAAAATCCTTCATGTGAAATCTTATTAAACAAAACACGAAAGAAGAGACAAGACACAACAAGAAAAAGAATCAAAAGGAGAAAGCAAATGGAGGCTAACTAAAAATAGGATAAAAGACAAAAATGAGAAAACATAAGAAAGAGTACTAAAAGTGAGTGCAAGATGAATGTGCAAGGTAAACTAATATGCAACTATACCTACTCCTAACCTAACCATCTAGAAGGTCAGGGTCATGTATAACGAAATTTCCAATGTAGCCACAGTAATCATTCCCGACTGACATACAAAAAGCTGCGAACAATTAAAAAAAAATATAAAACAATGTGCAATGGAAAAAATAAGAGTTTGAATAACTTGCATAATAAATTGAAGCTCTTTCATGTCAGCAGAAAGATATGTCATAACCACTACTTCTAATCAGCTCACATTCTTACCTTTTCAATGAAAACCATAATTAAACGAATCTCAGAAGCTTCTTTTGAATGTATCTTCATCTACATTGTACTCCTTATCAAGCATGAGGAAAGATCAAAGTTTGTTATTTGTGACAGATCTTTCTAGGTAATATTTCTCCAACCATTCAGCGATTGGATCATGAAATTCGAAATAGTCCTCTTGAGAACCTTGAAATCTTTGAAAAACTGATTTTTCAATTAAAAGCGTGGGATCAAGAGGAGAATCTTGTAAGGGAAAATGGATCTGATCATATTCAGAAGGCTTGTTAAGATAGTTAGGGCCTGACATAACTATTATCAAAGGCCTAATTGCTTCAACTACTTGACAAGTATCAAAATGGTGAGATCAACCATAAAGATTAATTAATGTGAAACAATTGTCATTGGATATACTGGTGGGAAAATGATGAAATGGGTGAAAGTTAATATTATGTTCAGATGGACCGTTTGTGACATGATATTCTCGGTTAGAAGATAACAAATATAGATCAGTATGAAAATCTTAACGAATGCCTTGAACAAATGAATCATCTTCCTTGCATGATAAATATAACAAACCTTTTCCTTGTAATTGGTAACATAATGCACTAGCATCATAATCGTCGGGAGAAGTGAAAAGGAATGCCAGTATAAAAAACACATGAAACCAATTAGGGTGAAATGAGTGAAGAATAATTTGATTCGCCAAATAACTCATGCATTCATTATCACTTAAGAGGATTTTAGATGTGATGAAGAAAAATTACCGCAACATAATATCCACAAGAAAAACTAGGAGATAACTATTATGAAATGCATCTGATAGACATGATTCCTTTAGCCAAAGATGATATTTGAAATAATTAACTTCGCATTTCCATGATTCTAGGAGAGAAACACATTCCAAACCCCATTTAAGTACAAGAGCTTTGCATGGAGATGAATCACCTGAAATAAAATCTTGAATCCAATTCAAAATAAAATATTGAAAGTTTGAAAGACTACATCCAAAATACCAAACATATCTCAATACATAATTTACATTTAGTGAAACCATGCAAATAAAATAATTTTGCGAGAAAAAATAGATCCGACTTAGTTCAAGAATCTTACCAAATTTGAGAGATCATACAATAACCATCAACAGAAGTTGAAGTGCCTCGACTTCCTGACAAGTCCTAAAACTTTCAAGGATTTTAAAATCACATTTTGAATATTGAACCAAATCATTCATGGTGTAAGGATTATTATACCATTGATTTTAATTAGACAACTAATGACCAGATGGCAAGCACCTCTATCACTGACTTGACCGTAATTTACAACTTCAACAACAAGATTACTCAAGTCTAAATATTCTTAATCACAAATCTAGAGATGTATGAATCAAAGAAATTCCATGAGCAGAATGATTTGAAGAGTTGTCCTCATAAAAACAAGAGATGATGATGGATGGAAAGAATACTCAATGATTTGATTGTTTTCTTTTTCATCATGATATCCTCACTAACTTGTGTCAATTGAGAAGTTAACTCACCCAATGAAAAACTTGAATAACATGGTGTATCTTCATTGCAAGTAAATGCATCACAAACAATAGAACACAAGGGATAGTGAGATTAAGAGGAAGTTTCAATAAGAAAATATTATTTGGATGGATCATATTCCAGATCTAATTCTTTAAAATCAAAATCTTCTCAAGGAATCGAAAGCTCGATTGGTGCACTTCGGCATTCGTGATCGCATACATTAACGGAGTCATCATTATCAAAATGATCATTGCCTAAGATATGGATCTAAAAAAATTGCTTTTATTTGATTCACTATCGAGATTAGAAGATTGAAAATCATCCAAGAATGGAAGAGCATTATCCTGACACGAGGGACTTTGAAAAAGAGAAGAAAGATCAAATATCTCTTCACTTTCCTGCCCCTCTACCTGTGTAATGTGAATACCTTGTGCCTGATCACAATTTGAACCAACAACTTGAAAATAAAGAGAGTGTGAAGAACTAGTTGGTGTAGCAAATTGATCAAGCGGATAATGATACAAAAAGTCAAGGCATATAGATGATAGAGGGTGATAGAAGTCCCTTGAAGAAGTAATACTTTCAGTGGAACCAGATTCGTGATTGAGGTTAAGAGCTATAATTTCATCTTGAGGAATGAAATTACTAGCCTCCACCGTCAACTCCACAAACCATTCCAAGGTTTCCTCCATCAGATCTAGATCATGAGACGTGGATAAAGGTTGGAGAGACAGATCAGTAAATTGATTTGCGGATTTCCCAACTTCATCATTAACGCATAGAGGCATTGTGACTGGTATTGGAAAAGGAGGAGTACAAGGAACAAAAGGAATTATAGGTTCCTCCTCTAAAATTAGATATGTCTCCTTATTTACAAGAGATAGGGAAGTAAAAACATCAGCAGGTTCAGATTCACCATGCAAAGAGATGTGAACCAAATGCTCAAACTTTTGTTTCAAGAAATCCCAATATGTCCCCTTCCATAAATTCATAAAAAGGTGAAGGAATCGATTATAAAACTCCTCAACTAATTCATTATATTTCATTCTTAGGTGACTGATTCTTTTAAGAAAATCTCGATAATCATACCTATCAAATGCTAAATGAAGCTCCTTGATTAGGTGTTAAAAATAATGAATGCAAGCAGGTGGTAGGGTATGACACCATTAGCTAACTCAACCTTCGGGTGTGAGAAAAAAAATAATACAAGCCATATCTTCACATTCAATTTCATAGTATTCACAGAGCTTAAGAAAAATAGATGCATTCTTGGTAATGGATGTACCACCCTAACTATCAAACTTAAGTTGCGACAAGTCATCAAGTTGTTTCGCGGAGATGAAAAGTTTACCAGGGGACAGGTTAGAGAAATATTCTAGGATTATGATTTGGGGATGAGCCATTTAAGATAAGAGATTCAAAATAGACTCAACGGGCACAACTTGTCATCTGGCCTTCCTTCTAGCGCCAAAATGTTGACGATGTTGGATACCGCCAACATGCAAGGGGGCTTCCCCGATGAAAAGTCCCAATTAGAATTCACATTGTTTAGTGTGGGAGCCCTTTCAGAATGAAGGTCCAACTGCCAAATTCTTAAAGATATGCCTTGGCTTCAAAGTTCAACATGCGAGAGTAATGCACAGGTAATTTCATATTAGCAAGTGAGTATGCCTTGTGGTTGTTCAATTGTGAATTATATAAAGGTTCCTCTACCAAAGTGGGGGAGATGAAAGTGGGCCTTTCAAAGACAAGTAATAGTACTAATCTAGGAAAGACAGATGAGCATAACATATGAATGAATCATTGGACAATCAACAAAATAGTTCACTTAGTAGCAACAATTATTAACTAATACAATACACCTTCAACAAGATAAGTACCAAAGCTACCGAAATAGTTCAATATCCTTAGTACAAATGAAAAAAATACACCACAAACATTCAAATAATAGTCTTGCAATATTTATGACATACACATGAAAAGTCTGTCGGCTCAGTGAGCTTATGAATTAAGTATAAGTTCTAAGTTACATGAAGACAGTGAACACCACTATCCTAGTAGGGTAGTATTAGAGAAACCACTTGCTCCTCCAAAATAACTATCTTCCTCTATAATGCTTGGTAGGAGAAGCCAAGGTGAAAATTCCTTTACATGAGAAATGAGGGTTTCTATATAAAAAATGGGGTGATCAGTCATCTCCCTTGTGACTCTTGGACTACCCTCATGACTGCTTGACTTCTCAATGACCTTTCGACTTCCTACAAGCCTTTTCACATAACATGGATGACTCTTGGACTTCCACTTTATGTTACATTTCTCCAATATTGAATTTACATAATCCACAAAATGATGTGGCAAATGATGACTCATGACATGACATAACATGACATTGATGACATGGACTTCATGATGACATGGAAATGTCAAGCCACTCTTTGTTGTTGATTTATTTCTGTCTTCTTGAGAGATGGCACATGCTCTTCCTCTTCCTTCTTCATCTAGCTTGAAAATAATGAGTCTTTAATGTGATCTTTATTTCCAGCTGTTGTTGCAATCTGGTGTCCCTTTGTCTTCCTTGATTGATCAACTTGAAATTGTAGCTACAAAATTACCTTATAGAAGGGTCTCCTTCATTATCATCTTGTCATGACATGGAATGATACCTGCAATTGAAATCCACTCATGACAAGAAGACATTAGTATTATAAAAACCTAGTCTTACAAGCTTCATGACAACCATTCATTGAGTCGGAACTGGGTGATAAATTGGAAGACAAGCTCAGAGATTGCATAGTTGTGCCAACTCAGGAGGTCAGGGTCCAGGACTAAGCCTTGCGACTGTGCAGTGTGCAAGATAGGTAGGATAGGGCTTGAAAACCATGCACTTGAGGGTTCCAATGGGTTAGGTTGAAGGCTTGAGGCTTGAGGTTGCCCACTGCGCAGTTCCAAAGGGACAAAGGCTAAGAGAATGCGCAATTGCATAGTTTAAGAGCTCAAGGCTGATGCTTGAGCCTTGAGACTCTGCAGTGTGGAGTTCAAATAGACCAAGAAAATGAAATTGCACCCAATTGAGGGGCTCAAGGTGGTAGGCATAAGACTTGAGCCTTGAGGTTTCCCACTACGTAGTTCTAGAGGGACAGAGGCCCGAGGCTTGCAGAATTGTGTAGTTCAAGAGATCAAACTAGAGGCATGATACTTGAGACTTCATAATGCGCGGTTCTAGGAGGTAGAGATTATGCATTACAAAATTCCAAGAGACAAGGTTGAGGCTCGAGGACTGAGATTATGTAGTGTGATTTCAAGAGGGTTGAGTGATACTAGGTTGCTCGGTCAGGAAGTCTTTAGGGCTTGGCTAAGTGTGGGATCAGGAGACCAAAGTGAACAATGATGAAACTTAGTATGATAACACACTTAAAAAAATTGATGATGCAGCATTGATCACTCAGAACACATGAACAACATACTTCCCTTAATGTGATGGCATTGCAACGACTTTCCCTAAGTGCGACACTAAAGATACACTTTGTGACGACAGTGAAGATACTTGTGAGCCAGTGCTTGAAATTTTAGGAATGAGTACGATACATGTTTACATGGTAATAATAACTCATTAACACGAATATCATCTCTTGAAACAAACCAAAACTACATTTTTATGATGTGCGATGCTTGTGATGCTAAAATACGACATTTTCGACAGTAAGACAAAGGTGAAAACGAAACTTGCAAAATGTGAATGAAATTGAAGGCGACACATAAAAAAACAAAAATAACATGAAAAGGACACTTATTACAGTGAAAAAAAGAAAAAGGGACAGTTGTAAATGTGAAAGAGACACTGGTGAAAGTGAAAGTGCGCAAAAGCGACAGTTAGAAAAAACTCACTGAAATATAAGAACACTCGCGACCAAAAGTTTGAGAATGTCGATGAGAATGCACACTTACTGTTGACATAGATTGAACATTGCAAAGATTTTGTCTTGATGGACTTGTGCTATGTCTGGTCATGCTTGCGTAAAAGAGTGTGCTCATGAACTTGTTGTAGATTGAGCATATGTGAGCAGGGGACTTTGACACTTATTGACCGACCATAAAGTGGCTTTGGAATGAACGATTGTAAGATCCACAGTAGGCTCCAAAATTCAAGTATATAAAATTTTGCAGGATGTTTGTCGTAGTGACAACCGGCTCACACCCGACCTGAGCCACATCATCCCTTAGCATGGATGGATTTTTTCCCATGGAGTTTCAAACCGGTGACCTTTTCACCATAGAGTGCCTTAAAAGAAAACCCTATCACTACTTTCTCTATGTCTCGTGGGCTCTAATACCCTATATTCATCCCCCAAACAAAATCTAAAATCAAGTAGACATGCCTTTCCATTGTTTGACATTCAACTAGCCTAGCATTTATTTGTTGGATTTTTCAAACTAAGCATTGTAACTAGTTTACAAATGGAAATTAAAGAGGCATGGTCTTAGCATATTTTTTATTGTAGAGATATCATTTAATTTTATTCAACAAAGTATAATTGTTGTTAAAATAGGTAGATCTTGAGCATGTTATTTACAGATCAAATCTTCAAACTAGGATCTGCCACTAAAATGGATCTTCTAAGGTAATCCTTCCCAATTTTCCACTTAGAAAGTACCAATATAGATGGAAAATTATATAATGATCGATTATAGATAATAAACCCTTCACATAAATGCATACCCTATAATTTCACCTCTCTAATATTCCTATCCCTACATGTGGAAAAATGATCTCACCACCCCTTTGTACAATTATGGTATGTGCCTCAATTTTAAAGATTGAAATTGTATTTTTTCCCCTCTATTTAATTATAATATTATCGTTCTTCAATCATATCATGAAATTTACATAACTTGTGCTTCTTGTATTAATGTTACATAATGAGCTTTTAACAAATTATAAAACAAGTTGGATCTTTAAATCTCAACATCACCCTCAAGCCTAAGACTATGTCCTTGCTCGTCACTTTCTATTTAGATCTTGAATATAAACACCTTCTTAGACAAGCCTATCTTAATCTCAACATCACCCTCAAGCCTAAGACTATGTCCTTGCTCTTTGTCACTTTCTATTTAGATCTTGAATATAAACACCTTCATAGACAAGCCTATCTTAATTTCATGATGGTTATCACATGTACCTTCCAAAAGGATATATCAACCTTTCGCCCTTTAAATCTAAATAGTATGACATTTCCTCTATATAAATTAAATAGTATGCCATTTCTTCTATTTAGTTTAATCATGATTAATCTCAAATAAATTACAAACCCTCCCAATAGTCCTATTCTAATCCCCCTCATTGCTAACAATCCTATCGTCCATACCTCTCCTCTCATGTATTTTATTACCACTATTACTACTATTGAACAATGCTCTCATTCATACATAGGCGATCAAACCTCATAGAGATCTATGGGAGACTAAACCCACTCATCAAAACCAATAAACAAGTAAGAAAAGTATCATTTGCATGTTATTGTTATTTAATTAGTTTTTTTCACCTAACTATAAAACTCCCCATGATTATGCTAAGTATGTTTTCACCCAACCCCAAGTGATGTAAAACTAGAAATTCGTAAAATCATTCCTTATCTACAATCCCTTTACATATAATAGCATTTGATATTTTAAATATCATGTTTTGCACCTCAAATCAATTATGGTTGAGTTGTCGGTTGATTTGGAGGAAAAACTTCAATTCATATATCAATTGGAATTGGTGGTAGGGTTTAATTAAGGAATTATGAACCAATGATGGTTTTCACGACCTCAAAATATATATATATATATATATATATATATATTATTTGAAAAAATATTTAATAGAGAAACATTTATAAATGTTATGGTTGCGTAGTTTTGAATTTATTTTGAAAAACTCCTAATCTAAAAAGTGTTTTGAATTTCTTCCGAAAATCTCCTAATCTAAAAAGTGTTATCCATTGTGTAGAGAAATGGTTGAGGCCTTCCATATGAGCTAGGACAATAGTAAATGCATATGCCATATAAATTTCAAAGTATATATGCTTAAATTTTTACTTATTATGACCATCCCAAAATTCTTTTCCCTACACATATGTATACATTCATCCTCATTGATCTATGTTTTAGAGTTAAAATGCTTTGTTTTTGTATTCATGGCATGAATAAGATAATTCTAATGTGATCCTTAAGATCACAAAGGGAATATGAATATATCTCTCTATTTTTTTCTTGGGAAAACAAATCAAATTTTTAATTTTTTTATGAGGAATCTATAAATTGTAATTGGCTCCGATAAAGTGTTGGAATTGATAGGTTCAACGATTGAGCTTTAATTTTATAGAGAATTTCTGGTCTCCTCAATGTGCTATATTCACCTCATAGTAGTTTTTTCCATTATAAATTTGATAATAAAAAAATAGTATATTATGAAGTGTGAGAATATGTCTCCTCAATGTGCTATTTTTATCTTATAGTAGAATTTTTCATTATAAATTTGATAAAAAGTAGTATATTATGAAGCTGGGGAAGTAGTATATTATGAAGCTTGGGAATCTGGAACATCAGACCAAGGAAAGTGAAAAAATAATACAAGTCACCCATTCTAGTACTACTCTAGTCTGAACGCACTTAACTACAAAGTTCTCATCTAAACTGATACATTAATGTTGGCATGATCCAAGTTATTTAAGAAATGCAATTTTATGAGTGACAAAGGAATATGTCATAATGTGTGAGATAAATATTGTAGAAAAGCATTATAAAAATAATTGAGAATACGACACAATGCATAACATAAATATTGGAATTATAAAGATAACTCAAAATATAGCACATTCACAATAAAAACTAACTCAAATATTTATTGAATTGATAATATCCCATGAGACTACATTATGAGAAAAGTCATGATTTACTCCACGTAGAAGTTTCATATTTATACTTTTCACGAGCATCTTTCACCGAGAGTCGTGCCTCCTATTACATTTCAAATACCGTGGGTAAATACCATGGTAAATTTGAAATCATCATGTGATTAGATTCTCACTTTAATATTATCATTTATTTTGTTTATTATCATGCATTATCCATGGTTTTAGAAACCAATGATAGAAAATTAATTATTAACTGCAGTAATTATTTTCCAATCGGATTGACAAGAAGGGTTTCCCCAAGCCCACAATTTGAAATTCTAGGCCATTAAAATTTAATGTTGTGGTCGAGTCTCCTAAAACAATATCAAGACTTAATATACATGAGCACATTAACAAATGATAAACTAAAATAACCATTAGGAGACATGACAATCATCCCTCAAGCTAATTCAATGGCCATTGTCTTTCTAAATTTTGAAGCTAACTTTAATGTAATTATAGAGATGACAAAGTGACTTCAATAGGAAATCACAAAATTAGAATGTGGGAATTATTAATCTAAGGCACATCATTGATGTTCTTAACCTAAATGTCGGAATTATTGAGACTTAACCTAGATGAACACATTAACAATCATGAGAAGCATCCTTTGGTCCAAATCACCAACCATTTTCTTCCTAAATTTTGAATCAACAATAATGTAATTATAGAGAAGAAAATTTGGCTTCAATGAGAAGTCACAAAATAAAAATGTGAGAATTACCAATCGAAGGCACATCATTGATATTGTTAGTTTATTTCAGGCTCTAACTTACTAAGTTATTGAGAACCAAAGTTTTTTTGAAGTGATTACGACTAATATTTATAGTCTCAAGAGATGACAAGTTACAATTTTTGGATGGACTCTATCCAATAATATTGCAATTTTCGGGATTGTATAAAACAATAACATAAATATTCCATTATTCTAAAAAAACTTCCTCTAATATTCAAATCTTCTATAAAGATTTTAACTTTTGAGGAACTTACACTGTTTTAAAGTCATGCAAAGTGATAAGCCACTAGGAAAATATGAATAAATTCACCAAATTGTTGTTCAATTCCCTAAAATGAATATATTATACATAGAATAATGTAAGCAAAATTTTAGAATAAGAACATAAGTTTTTGTGATGCATTTACATATATTAGAGATTAGTTAGCCTATGTAAGCCTAGAATTGTTTCCTTTAATTTATTATTTGACACATGCATGGAAACAACACAAATCAATGCATTGCATCCAATTGTTTAACCAATGATCAATTATCAATATCTATTTTTTTTCAAGCCATGTATTGAGTCGGAAGAACAATTCTAATAACTTTATGATCAAGGAGAATAGAAGTTGATATTTACAAAGGATAAAATAGTATAATAAATCATTTATTCCTATTGAGATAATAATTGTAATATAATCAAAATAAGCTCAAGTTGTTTAGTTGAATATATCTTTTGAAAGGAGGACATGAACAATTCATTGCAATTTTAGAGATACACCTACAAGGACTCCTTTTCTCTTATCGATCCTATAAAAATGCCAAGTGGTACACCATTGTTTTGACTCATGATGATGAAATACATTTCTACATTTGGTGTCATTTTGTATCCGTTGTCCACTTTTGAGTCTTTGATAGGAAAACTCATAGAATCCTTTAAAAATTATTTCCTCTAATGCTTAATATACTCATAGGGATTTCATTTAGAAACATGTAATTTTGTATAGGTGTTAGGTGTATAATTGGTTAAGCCTTCGATTAGTTAGTTGATTATGATGGAGATTATTAGAGGGCTTCTTTAAGACTATACCTAGAGTATTTATTGAAATTTTTTATGTATTATGAGTCAATAATATTGTATGAATAGATACACAAGACATTATGTGTCCTCATGCTACCCTACTAAGACGGACACTTCTTTGAAATATATATGCATCTAACATATGTAATTTTTCTCTATACAAATATAATTATGCTTTTTTTATGTGGAAAAAAAGATACATTGTCTAAATTATTGGAGACATTATCAAAATTCCTTCTAGATAATTTGACTTAATGGCATTTATTTTGAGGTTGGCCAATGTCATTGTGATTTCACCACATTTGAATGAGGTTTCATAATATTTACAAAAAATTATATCAAATTACTTATTATTGTCTTTAGAATATTATTATCATCTAGTAGTATTTGAAGGAAGGTTCACTGGACCCTTCATCCAATGTAGTATTCTTATGGAGGGGGAAGACAAAGAAGGTTCTACCGAACCTTCATTAAATATGGTATTCGCATGGCACTTTATCGAGTGGAAGGGTCATCAAAACCTTCCTCACATATATTTTTCACATAAGGGGTGTCCTCAAGAAGGATTAGTTGACTCATTTTACAACACATGATTCTCATGGAGGGAGAAAATAGAGAAGAGTTAGCCACCCCTTCCTCAATAATGATATTCTCATTATGAGTCATCTAATCGAAGCATATAACAAGCCTTATTTAAGCATGATATTCTAATGGAGGGAGAACATGGAGAAGAGTTGGATGACCTTTTCTAAAGGATGGTATTTTCATTGAGGGGCATTCAATTGGAAGGGTTATCTAACTCTTCCTCTAGAAAGGTTTTTCAAAAAAGTTGGTGTCTCATGGAAGAGTCAAACAACCCTTCCTCTTTCATGGTATTCTCATGAAGGAGGAACATAGGGAAGGGTTGATCAAACCTTCCTAAAGAAAAAAATTCACATATTTGGAATACCAACAAGGATTAGCCAACCCTTCCTCTTGATAATATTTTCATGGAGTGGAAGCATGGGAAAGAGTCAATAGACACTTCCTCATGGATGATATTTGCACGGTGAGGTATCTAATGGAAGGATCAAGTAACCTTTCCACAACCAAATTTTCTGGCATAAGGGGGGTCCTCATGAAGGGTAGGTTGAACCTTTATATAGTATATTATTATCATGGACAAAAACATTAAACATATGTCATTCCTTCCTATAAGATGTATTCTTTTTATAGGGTATATTATGGAAGGGTTAATAAATCCTTTAAGAATAATATTTTTATTAAGGGGGGGAATGGATAAGGGTCAATTGATCCTTCCTAAATGATGGTGTTCATGTGGAGGTGTATCTAATGGGAGGATTTAATGACCATTCCTCAAGAAACGTTTCTGAATAATGTTGATCTTGAGGAATGGCCAATTGAATATGGCCCCCAAAATAGTAGTCTCATGGAGAGGGATTGTAGAAAAGGGTTAGTCAAATATTCCTTAATAATGGTGTTCTCATCATATGGTATGTAATGGAAGGGTCAACTAACCCTTCTTCAAGCATATTATTCTCATGGAGGGGTGTTGTAGGGAAAAGTATCCGACTCGGATGACCCTATCCCACTCTAAGGGTGATAGTACCTCAACAACAACTGTAAAGAAAACTACTTAAGATTTACTTCTTTATGAAAGCAAAAGAGAGTGGATAAATGCACTAACCGTTGCCTTGCGCTTAATGTCGAATCCAAACTCTTCTCTATGGCCGCTTGCTCCCAGCTCTTTGCTCTTTTGCCGGCCCAGCTACAATGAGATCCTGCAAAATGACAAAGAAGGAGACTACAAGAGGCATGCAATCATAACTGATTCACGGATTAGCATAAACCAAATATACAATTATCACAAAACATCATTGGAACAAATGCATATAGAAGAACCTCAATAGCTTTTATTAATGAAGAAGTAAAGGTTCTGAGAGTGTTACAACCATTGAAGGTCCTAATCCAGCAACACCTCCCAACAGAAAGAATTTCTCCTCTTCACCTCCCTCAAGCAATCACCCAATAGCTCTATAGTGAAACCAACAGCATAGCATTACTTTGCACAAAATTCCAGCCTTCTCCTGAGCTCATAGGAGAGAGCTCAATATATAGATGAATTGAGAAAGGATGAGTCAGCTTGCAACTGATGTGTAGCTGCCTTGTGTCCTCTCTCTCTTCAGTTAATCTTTAGTTGATCTTCAGTTCTTGAGTCCACTTGGAGAACCTTGCTTCCACTTGGAGAAACAGAGCCTCTGACTCATCACAAGGCGAAATCCCTGATCCAAGTGTCATTTTTGGAAGATTCCAGAGCAATGACTCATTGTGCCACTTGTCCCATCTCGCTCAGCGCAGGTGGCCTTTGTTCCACTTGCTTTGCAACGCAGGTACACCATGGAGCAACTGAGTTTCAGCGCAGAAACCTAGTGGAGCACCTGCTTTGATTTCAGGATTGCTTGTTTTTGAGTATTTTCAGGTGGAGAACTGATCTGAGAGCTGTTGGTTTGCTGACCTTGTTCCTCTAGGGGTAGGAACATCATGTTTAGGGAACTTTGGATCCCTTGGATTATTGACAATTCATGTCTGTTGCTGTAAGGCACAAAATTGTCTATAACAGATGCCCCCTAAAGTATGAGGTCGTTTATCGGGTGAAATGCTTTATTGAGAGGATCCGAAGTTCATTCAATCTGCTGAGAAGTGTCCTGTAATAAGATACAATACAATACATTATTTTTCATACATCTTCATGATCTAGCTGAGGCGGGCATCCCCATGCTCAGCTTTTATAAATACATTTTGGTACATAGAACAGACGATCGTCTGATTGTAGACTGATAATTCTCTGCTGAAATTATCATCCTTTGAGAAGGATGATCATCTGCTGTAATGATGTACATATCAAATGTCTTTATGTCCTGAATATATATCGCAGCCCGGATGGATGAAACTAGATCCGGGGTCTTCAATCTCTTCCGATCTTCACTCGATGTACAAGTCGATCCATGTGAGAATTTCTTGAAGTCGAACATGGAAAGACATCGCTTGATTACCGGTCAATGATGTAAACCGTTAACAAGCGCGAGAGGAATCACCGATAAGGATGATGACCCTCAAGGTACGACAGTACAATCCACATGGTGGGAATAAAGGACTTGGCGTAGACCACCATGCAAAATCTTCTGGTCGAAGGTCATTGATGTATACCTGTCGCCGGAAGTGAGAAACTTGCCATTGAGGCATGCAAGCTTCAAAGTACTGAAGGGGTTGTTCCTAGATCAACTCCTTGGATAATGAGCTGATGTCGACAAGGAGCGATCCGTCAAAGGAGGGCCTTAATGAATCCCACATCAGTGACACGGAACGGAGCTAGTGATTGTGATGAGGTGAAAACAAACTGTGATGTATGATTCAGGGTGGCGGTCATGAAATGGATGAAGGACAATGTATGGCAGTGGATGGGACACGGTTGACTCTTTGCAGAACCACATCTCTTGAACATATAACGACACTGATGTGATGGATTGGTAGCATTACCCCAATTGAGGATGGTGTGGCGAGGACCATGGTTATGAGACCGGTGAATGAAACAACCCAACCCGATGTGATACGGAGGACAAAGTGTCATGTTCAAGAGCGACTTGCTACCATTAATGCTGTGAGGTTCTCCCAATTTTTCCCCAGTCATTGCTGACCAGTACCTCTTTATTTTTGTCAAGCTTGAGGAGGATAACATATGCTTGTTCTATAACCTGCCCTTCGGGCAAGCCCATCGCTATGTTTTAACGAGCCTAGCGATAGGGAAACTCGTTCTCGTCTAAAGACAAGTTTGTCGCTATTTAATCATTTTAACGAGTCTAACGACAAGGAAAACTCGGTCCTTTTCATTTTTAGAGAGTCTGAAAAGGTACGAAAAGTTAACTCCAAAATTCCTTTTTCGTCTTATAATCCCTTAAGTCCGAAAAAGTATAAAACCATACAGAAGGGATGAATTTTCGATTTCTTTAACGAGCCGAACAAAACAAGCGCTCGATCTTTTTGTGCAATAATCCCTCAGGTCCAAAAAGATTAAAATCTAGAGGAGGGATAGCTCTTCCGGTCCTTTTAACGAGCTGGAAGGCCAAAACTCGGAAAACTTTTCATATTTTACGAGTCAGTGAAAAGAGCTCAAAGAAGACTCGTCTTTTGAGGAACGAGTGATAAACAGGGATAGCAGCAGATTCCAGGTACAGGTTGGAATTTTCCAATCACGGCAGTGTCACAAGGATGGCTAAGTGAAATCACTCTTCGCAGCTGTTCCTCAAAATGGGTAAACACACATATGGAGATGAACGATTGGCCAAAATGAACGGATGGAGGTGATGGCATATAAACACGACCAAGGGTTTTTAACATGGCAGTCAAAGGTTACATTTCTCAAGGTTATTTACCGGTTCATTTTTTCTGGATGAGCTTGAACTGTAGGGAAAGATTGCTCACAATTTATGTTTATTTTTTAACGAGCATGAACTCTGTACAAAAACTGCTCGATTCTTGTGTTTATTTTTTAACGAGCATGAACATTGCTAAAACTGCTCAATTCTTGCGTTTATTTTTTAACGAGCATGAACATTGCTAAAACTGCTCAATTTATACCAGTCTTAATACAAGGAATGCCTTAGGAGAGGTAATCTTATTTAAGGAGCGATACCTCACTAATTACTCCAATTTGGCAGGTTTTAACTTTTGCCTTTCATCCCTTTTTTATGCAAGCTGGAAACGGCTAATCCTACGAGTTTAACGGGTTAGACCTACAGGTTTAAAGGGAGGACCTAAAAATTTAAAAAAATAAATAGTCGTCCCGTGCTTGCACTCCAAAAGGTTTGCATGCCCCCAGGTATAAAGTATAATTTCGAGATTCTGTCCTCTTACTTATTATCCGAAAAATGGTTTCGTTCGCTGCCGCAAACTAAACTCTCTTTTCGGCGATGTCTATCATTAGGTTGCTAAGGATGGTGACTACTTGTTTCAGCAATTTCATCTCTTTCTTTGGAGACTGCCCCTACTCTCTTTCAAAACATATTGTTTTAATGGGTGAGGCTTGACATTCAAAGATGGTGGCTACTTGCTGCCACAAGTGGATCTCCTCCTTAGGAGAGCCTACTTTTTTAGACAAAGGGAGCGATCCTTCCGCTTCACATAACTTTGACAAAAGAATTTTATCCTAGAACAACCCTCTCTTCCTTTTTCGGACAGGGTACGGACTAGTCCATTCTTCTGCGGAAATTAACTTTATACCCAAGGTTTTCTCTGCCCAAGGCAGGCCAGGGTGCATGCCCCCTGGGTCCTAGTTCTTTCTTTCCGAATTACTCGCATTCATCGGGAAGTAGAACCGGGGGTGGTGGCATTCCTTGAGTGAATAAACCGTTAAGGGATGGTATTTGACTATTTGCGATGCGTGATCCTGGAAATGAAAGTTGATCTACGAGCTTGACCATTCTTCCTTCGTGCGGAAAACACATGACTCTAAAGAGCGAGGACACTATTGCCTCCATGCAATATATATAGTCTCGTCCAAGGAGTAAGTTATAAACCAAGGGTCCCTGGACGACCATGATGTTCATATGAACTGTCTTCCCTTTCAATGTAACTGGAACATTGGGGAGAATCCCTAACGGGTGACTGGTTCCTTTATCAAAACCTGATAGATTTCTTATCTCAGGTAAAAGCACCGGGCAACCCAGTGCTTTCCAAGCAATAGAGGAAAGGATACTCACAGATGCCCCTTCATCAATGATAGTTCCAGCCATCACCATTCTGTAGATTTGGACGATGATTCTGAATGGGATACTGGCTGGTAACCGGGGTCTGCCTAGTTGATTCCAATCAAAGGATACAACTAGGTTGCTTGGTGGTGAGACCGAATACACGGTCGGATACGACCCTGACGATGTTCCTTCCTGCGATAAAGGAATGGGCGCATTGCCCTGATGCTCATCAGAGTCTGTGTTGATGAAAAGAATATGGACGGTGTCATCCTTATCCTCTTCAGTGAGGGTGTCATTTGAAGATGAATCTTCAATGACGGTGTCATTTGAGGATGAAACCTCTGAAGGAAGAACCGGGTCAACTGCCGTTTCGACCTTTAGACTTTCGTCTGGTCTGGATTCAGCAGGTTCATTCTCAATGATCGACACTTCAGCTGACCACTTGAGCGGGCCAGCTGGATTTTCAACTATCGAGGGATTAGGCACGAGTTTTTGGTATCCAGGAGGAAGTCGTAACGGTGATACCGGACGATCTTCCAAAACTCTCTTCGCCTCATCTAAGAATGGACATCGGTGGATGGCATGATCGCCTTCACACAACATACAGGGTGATCTTGGTCTCCCTCTTCGTCCTTCACTCTCGCTAGTTGACGGACTGCAATCAACATGACTACCAGAGGTTGATGCTACCGGATTGTGCAACCTTGGGGACCAGTCCCTTAGTATCCGGGGAATACAAGGACAATCACAATGGAAGTGGGTCCCTTTGCAAATGACACATGGCGATTTAGGCCTGGTCGGTGCAGTGTGTGGGTTTTTGTCAGCTGTCTTTTGCTTGCCCCCAGTCGCCTTCGCCATAGGCCCCTTCTGCTTCTTTTCTCTTTTCTTCTTTTCCTTCTTCTCCATGGGAGGCTGACTTTTGCCGGCTCTACCTCGTGAAGATGAAGGATCAGAGGAAGAATTGTAAGAAGTGGAAGGCTGGTGGGTAGTTCTAGACTAGTCTGACTATTGATTCGACTGCTCAGGATTAGTGGCGATCTGAACTACATTAGTTGAAAAGAGCCATACAGGTAGGCCAATTGTCAATCCTGGAAGTGACAATGTGGCCATATGAGGCGCACCAACATCTCCCCAAGAGGAGAAGGGATTTGGACTTCCACCAAGGTTACTTCCTTGGTTGGTGGGCTCCATACTTTTCAACTGAAAGATCAACATGGGAATAACAGGTGATTATGTTCCGTTTAAAATAAATTTTATTAACGACGCTTTTAGACACAAACTTGCTTTTTCATGTTTTAAGAGTCGAGAAAAAGCTAAAGATGACTCTAGTCGCCTTCGATGTTTTAACGAGCCCGAAGTGACAAATGCTCAGATGGACTTTTTCAGTTATAGAGTTTGAAAAAGGCCAAAAGAAACTTCTCTGGAGTTCTAGGCAGAGGGTGTGCCAAACTTTTCGCGAAACCACAGAATACGTTTTACGGTACGGGTGGTCGATCTTCGTGAATGCTGTGTTCACTGCATCGCGATCAACAGGGCGGCCGACACGGCTTCCTATGGATAAAGGATAATTGCCTATAGGGGTCTCCCAATATATACTCGACGGTACGTGGGAGCACAAGTCCGTATTAGTGCCACCGACTCTCAGGAGGAATCACCCACCTTCGTAGAGATCGACAGTCACTATGTTTAACGACGCCGGAACATGTCTCTACCTAGACCTCTATGTGTTTGCGTTATGTTACAAAGCGTTGTTATGTAAATTGGATTTATTTTAATGTTGATCTTGCTTAGCAGTTTGCCTTTAAGGATCACCACGAGATGTATATAACAAATTCCTAAATGCAGTCTAAGATGAGAAGCAAACTTTTCAATCTTTCAACTTTGAAAACCTTAACTACTGAGGGAAGAGAAAGGCAAATCTTTTCTCACAGATCATAGAGCACACACTAAATGCAAATTTTTTCTAAATCGTCAAGCCAACAGTCAAATGCAAAATGCACAATGCATGTATTTTCTTTTCCCTTTCTTAATGTGGATGGGTTACAAAAAGAAAGTCGTTATATAACTTTGATTTCGATTTAAAGCGAAAGTAAACAAGCTTGTCCAAAATCAAAAGACACCTTAAGATTTACTTGCTTAATCACTGGAAATGCATGAAATCAAACCATAATGACGAAAGTAAAATGACTAATCAGCTATGGACAGCAAACAAGCTAACTCTTTAGACCAGCAAAATGCCTAACACAGGTTCAGATCTAAGAGGCCAAAAGCAAGACTAGTTTACTCTTCGTTATGGGAAATTGTAAATGAGTAAGAAATACAAAGAACAAGTACAATTTTGTTATATAACAGAGGCAGAATGATGGCAAGTAATATTGGTTTCAGAACAGGTGCAAGACTGGTAACTGGCAGCCAAATCAATGGTGAAAACAGGTAAGAGAAAAGGAGGAAACCCCAACAGCACTAGGCAAAATTGGGCCAACGCAGGTGCTGCACAGCCAGTCTGGCTCTCAGCGCAGGTAGCCCCTTCGGGACCTGCGTTGCAAAGCAGGTAGCCTGTGTACTACCTGCTTTGGAAAACGAGAATTGCGTTTTCACAGTTTCCGGGTCATAATTTTCTCAAAAATGCACAGTTTTTGCTCAAATCACAGACACTCAGTCAAGCACTCAAAGGGATGATTAGAAAGGTGAAAAGCTATCACTAAGAGCTTACAAGGATCCTTGTAGATCAGCTCTTCAAATCATGAACTTGCTCAGAAATGAGCTAGAGTAGCTGCCCTCTACTTCGCTTTTGATATAGTCAAAAGCTTTTCGATTTGGTACTCTTTTGTTCAGGAAATGAATAGCAAAATACTACAAACACAATCAAACAGATACGATCCCCAGCGGAGTCGCCAGTTTGTTGTAGGGAAAAGTATCCGACTCGGATGACCCTATCCCACTCTAAGGGTGATAGTACCTCAGCAACAACTGTAAAGAAAACTACTTAAGATTTACTTCTTTATGAAAGCAAAAGAGAGTGGATAAATGCACTAACCGTTGCCTTGTGCTTAATGTCGAATCCAAACTCTTCTCTATGGCCGCTTGCTCCCAGCTCTTTGCTCTTTTTCCGGCCCAGCTACAATGAGATCCTGCAAAATGACAAAGAAGGAGACTACAAGAGGCATGCAATCATAACTGATTCACGGATTAGCATAAACCAAATATACAATTATCACAAAACATCATTGGAACAAATGCATATAGAAGAACCTCAATAGCTTTTATTAATGAAGAAGTAAAGGTTCTGAGAGTGTTACAACCATTGAAGGTCCTAATCCAGCAACACCTCCCAGCAGAAAGAATTTCTCCTCTTCACCTCCCTCAAGCAATCACCCAATAGCTCTATAGTGAAACCAACAGCATAGCATTACTTTGCACAAAATTCCAGCCTTCTCCTGAGCTCATAGGAGAGAGCTCAATATATAGATGAATTGAGAAAGGATGAGTCAGCTTGCAACTGATGTGTAGCTGCCTTGTGTCCTCTCTCTCTTCAGTTAATCTTTAGTTGATCTTCAGTTCTTGAGTCCACTTGGAGAACCTTGCTTCCACTTGGAGAAACAGAGCCTCTGACTCATCACAAGGCGAAATCCCTGATCCAAGTGTCATTTTTGGAAGATTCCAGAGCAATGACTCATTGTGCCACTTGTCCCATCTCGCTCAGCGCAGGTGGCCTTTGTTCCACTTGCTTTGCAACGCAGGTACACCATGGAGCAACTGAGTTTCAGCGCAGAAACCTAGTGGAGCACCTGCTTTGATTTCAGGATTGCTTGTTTTTGAGTATTTTCAGGTGGAGAACTGATCTGAGAGTTGTTGGTTTGCTGACCTTGTTCCTCTAGGGGTAGGAACATCATGTTTAGGGAACTTTGGATCCCTTGGATTATTGACAATTCATGTCTGTTGCTGTAAGGCACAAAATTGTCTATAACAAGGGGGAGCATGGAGAACTTCCATATGGAGCTTCCTAAGTGATGTTATTAATGTTGTGGGTATCCTTTGGAAATTTCAAACTACACTTCCTTTCGATAAGTTGTTTGCACAAAGGGGATTTGGTAGAAGCGTCGATTGGCCCTTCCTCTAGCTAAGATTTCACATATGGGAAAACCAAAGAAAGTGTCAATTAACCATTTCTCCAACATAGTATTCTTATGGATGGGGATCATGTAAAAGGTTTGATTGACCTTTCCTAAAGGAGTATATTCATATCCTAAGGTATATTATCAAAGATTTAGTTGAAACTTCCTTAAGAAATTGTTTTGAGTAAAAGGAATCATATAGAATGGTTGATGAACCCTTCCTTTAACATAATTTTCTCATGGAGGGGGATCATGGAAAAGGATGGAACAAATTTCCTTAATGACAATATTCTTATCACAAAATGTCTAATGGAAGGGTTAATTGACCCTTCTTCCAACATAATATTCTCATGTGGAGGGGGCATTTAGAATGGGATAATGACTCTTCCTAAGAGTTGATATTCACATTACAATATATTTAGTGAAAGGGTTAAACAACATTTCCTCAAACAATGTTTTCAAATAAAATGGACTTCAAGGATTCTCATGGAGGGGGGTGTTATAACATATTTTCCTCACTTGTCATCAAATCCATATACTAGCCAAGGAAATATCCCTTTCCCTATGCAAACTTAACATTATCTTAAACATCATTTTTCAAATTCCATAGTCAACCTACCCAAAGTAAAAGTGCATATGTACGTGGTTGTTCATAAAGCTTCATGTGTACAATTTTTTAAATTTTGAAACAAATATATAATTTAGCTATTTTTTGGGTGGGGTTTACAGGTTAGACTAGAATACCACCAACAAGAGCCCATAGCATAACCAAACCAACTAATTTATGGTGGTATAAATACACACCTTGGGTTTCCCTCATGAGCATCATTATACTTGGCATCCATTCTCTGCCAAAATTTTCCCCATATTACGTTTATTGTACTCGTGCTTTTAAGCACACCCCTATCTCCAAGAAACCCTAGTTTCCATGATGTGGTGTTGAGAATCCCTATATCACATCCATATTTATACTATTGGAGAGGATACCTTTAGTGGCCCAAGAAGGTAGGATCCAAAGGAAGGTCTCGTTAGTGCTGATAACTAAGATAGGGTTATGTTGTAACTACCTTATTGTTGCTACTCTCAATAAAAAGAAACTCATATTCCATCCCATTTTTATTGTGTATATCTCATGTTTATGAATTCTTAATGGAATTGATTAGGGAATAACATGATATATATGTTTTTTAATACTTTGAATTCCTTGTTCTTCTATTCGTTTCTTGATTGTGTTGTTGGTCTGCAACTTTGGAGCAAGAGGTTAGTGTTTGGACCCTGCGGGATCTACATCAAACTTAGGAACCACTTGTGAGTACCAATTACCTACTTTGTGAATTTGAAGTGATTTTCATATTTGTTTGAGTTTCTTTATTGATTTTTTTCTTCCCCTTTGGATTTAGGCTTTTTTTTTTCTCAGATACACTTTTTTTTTTACAACAGTGGCACATATACGCATATTTTCTATTAGAAAATCATGTATGCATAGGTTGCTTTGATAACGGTCGCATATGCACACAGTTTGTTTAAAGAACATTTGTATAACTCTTAAGGTCGAAAAAATTCCACTCTTTTTTGTGCTTAGAAGGCTTGGAAAGGTTGGTGTTTGATTATTTTGGTTGGTTTGATTCTAATATTTCTAAAATTATAAGTATTTTTTGTATACTTGGTTCGTTTATGTGAAGGTTGTCTTACATAGGCCTCAGGTTCTTGTTTTGCAAGTGTTTTAGGGTCTAGGTTGGATCCTTGGACTTTGTTTCCAACTTTTTTATTGTTTCAAGACTTGTCTCCACCATTTTTGTTGTTTTGTTGACAGTCTTTGACTCCTCTTCATTCCTTATCACTTGCCATATACATGGCTACAAGCTTTTTGGTTTTCTTTGATTTTGTTTTGGTTGAAGTATATTTTTCACCTTTTAAAGAAAAAAAAGAAAAGAGATTGCTTTCTATGTGCTCTTTTGTTTTTTTATAAGTTCATTGTTTCTTACTTTGAAAAATATTTTTTCTTTTTTTAGATTTTCATCCCATTTGCATTTTGTTTTGCATAAGGTTTCTTTCTTCACCCTTTTTGCTATATTTCTTTCCTAGGAAAAAAAAAAAAAGAGAGAGAGATAATTTGCTTTAGTAGGTATTTTCCTTTACTTATTTTCTTCCTCACATTCATATTTAAGAAAAAGAAAAGCATTTGAGCATGTTTCCTTTTGTTTTTTCTTTTGGGAATAATGTACTTTGCTTGCTTGTTTGTAGGGCATATTTTAGTTGGGTTCTCCCATAATTTTTGTGAAAATTTTCCCCAAATATGAGTTTATACACTATTTTCCCTGAGAAAAAGTGTGTATATATGCACTTTTTCCCCATTGAAAAGTGCATATGTTGACAGGTTGCCTTCCTAGGGGTTGCATAGGCTAGTTTTGGGGGTAGTTTTTGGTTGTTTTGGTCATTTTTTGGCCTATTTTAGGACCTACATGTGGATTACCTTCAAACTAGTTGCGTATATACGTAGTTTTCTTTCATAAGAAGTGTGTATGCGTAGCTATTGCACTCATGAGGATTGCATATACCTCCTAAACTAATCCTTTTTTCACATTTTTTACCTGTTTTTAACCTTTTATCATGTTGTTTTTGTTGTCTTGAATGGTATGATCTACGACAAGTGAAGTTAATTCTTGTTTGTATTACATTATATGCATTCATGCCCAATTGAAAAAGAAAAGAACAAATTAAAATTGCATCCTACTTGCTTATGTTACTTTTCTTGCAATCTAGGTAATAATTGTTCATGCTTTATGCTTGCCTAAAACTCAATTCATTGAAGGATAAGTGTGAAGTTTTCTTTTCTAGTGTTCTTATAAGTTTCTTGCTTTAAGAGTATCCAAATATCATAATTTGCACATCCATTACCTTGAGTAAACAACAACTACTTTAATAAATCCTTAATAAAGTACACTATACTTTTTATTTTTGTCTTAGAACATCAACAAGCTTCGATATTTTAGGGCCCCGAAAAAGGTGTAGAGTGTAAATTCTCCAAGGAAAATAAAATTGAAACATATAAGTTGAATAAATAGAGGAAATATAATTTCACATAGGTTTTCAGGGAAGCTCCTCTCACACAAGAGTTAAGCACTAGGCCATGTAACAATAAGGGAATAGAGATACCCCCTCTCCTACTTTTTGGAGTACCTGCCCATGACTGTCCCCCTTGCCTTCTGATTGTGAACTAGCAGCCTTATTTTCCTTTGTAAGGGACTTCCTAGGTGATTTTAGGGGGTAATACCTACGGTATCTAAGATAGATATTGTTTCATTGTCATAATGACCTTCGAGGGTACCCCGTGAAGCGAGGATACTTGCATCAGTTAAGGTTATTGTCAAGAGGTCAACGTAACTGGTTTTGTTAACTTCAATGGTAGGAATTGGCCCTTATAATACTAAGATTAATTGTGGAAGGCCCTTTATCTACTCTTTAATATTCTGGTGTCCAATCCTAATCATCCATAGCGGGAATATTGGAGGGTGGTTTGCTTGCAATTTCTCTAGGATTTTTATAGTGGTGTGCTATGTGCTCTTTCGATTTAGTGGGCCTTAGGTATTTTTCTCTTGTCACTCTTTAATCTATGATTTTAAGTGGTTGAGAAACCACTCCATTGGTCTTGAAATATTCTTAGTCTTTCATTTGAAAGTGTGGAGTCGCCTCCTTAAGGGTGAAGGTTTGATTGAATTGAATATCTTCCTTAAAAGTCATTTAAAGAGACTCAAGTTGCATTGAACAATCTTGTGAAGGAAGAACCTATGTATAATTTGGTTATGGAAAAATTTTCTCATGATACCAACTAAGGGACCCCTTAAAAAAGGAATCCTTGTGCTTTTCCTTTCTTTGGCCCAATGTTGGTGCCCCTTTGATGACCACCTAGAATATTCCTGGATTGAATGTTGGACTACCAGTTTGGCTATGGTCCACTCCAAATATTTTGAGTGCTCTTGAAGTTTCTCAGATAACCACTTTATTTCAAGTGCATCCTATGGATTTTAACCCTTCATCTTCTTTTCCAAAGAAATATGAGCTTCCTCTTTTTTGAGGTATCTAGGGGGCAACAAGTGTAGGTGATTTATCTTACTTTGATAACTGCTTGTGATGTATTTTTACTTTGCTTGATTAACTTCTTCTTTCCTTTATTATTATTAGTGTTCTCTATCATCAAACAATTACCAAATCATAAATAACAATGAGACAATATGACACAATATATAGGCAATCAATGAGGGCCAAATCCTCTCCAACTAAGAGGAAAACCCACCAAAATTATTCTCTTCTTATATAAATTCAAAAGGAAGAATTCAAAGACATATAACCCTTGACCAAGACCCTCCAAGACCAATTCATACTTCCTTCTCGATGATATTTCTTTCCAACAAAAAACTTTGACCTTCGAGCAACTTCTCCAGCAAATTTGACGCCAGCAACAATTTCTGCAACTTCAACCTAGCAGCTTCACAACTTTGACCTTGATGCAGCTTCAGCATATTCTACCTAGCATCTTCAGAAATTTGATCTAGAGGAAACTTTACAACTTTGATCTAGAGGAAAATTTAAAGCTTTGACCTTGTAGCTTCACAGCTTCGATCTTGCAGCTTCACAGCTTCGATGCAGCTTCATAGCTTTGACCTTGCAACTTCACAGCTTTGATGCATCTTCACAATTTCATCTAGCCTAGAAATTGTAGAAACCCTAATGAAAGAGAGAGAGAGAGGCCCAAAAACTTCGATCTTGATCTTCTTCTTCTTCTTTGTCCTTTTCCATCTTCTATCTTGAGAAGATCGAACTTACTTAAGCGAGGTTTCAAATGAGGTTGAATTCCTTATTATTTATAGGCTTGTGAGGAGTATGAATTTCTATCTTGAGGCTGACTTGTCCCTTCATGTAGGCCGACTTGATATTTGTGCCATGACGAGGTCTTGGAGGGTCTTTTGACTCAACAATTTTTTCTTTACAGTATGTTACATGCCCAAATGGGTCTTCAATACATGACAATGACTCAATTGACTTTATAATAACCCTAGAAGCACTCAATGGGTGCTTGATCTAAAAATAAATTTCCCTTGAGCATGAAACCCATGCCTCAAGAACACAAATAATAAATTTATTTTTCTCCTTTCATTAAATACATAAAATCAAGATTACATATGCCATTATGAAGACCAAACCTAGTTACATATTTCAACACTCCCTCTTAACTATGGAGGTAATCATAATCCATACAAGGTACTTGGACATTTCCAATCTAAGGAATTCTCATAAGAAGAGTCAGATTAGTAACCCATCTGTATAACATCATATCATCCAACATTGTCACACAACAAGGCATTGACTAACAACTCTATCTCTCCATAAGATTAGAGAAAAATTCTTGTGAGACCAATGATTTATAGACACCCTCATCATTGTCTCTCTTGGAACATACCCCACCTGGGTTCTCTCAGAGTATGTTCCACCAAGACTATTCTTATCTTAGATTCTAACCCTCAAATAATATTAATCCTCTACTAATACTCTTATCTTGGATGCCCTACCACATCCTCAAAGAGTATCAGATGTCATATGCTTATTAATTCCTCCATTTTATATTCCAATGTGAAGACAAAAATGATGTGTCTATCTCTCCTCATGGCCTTCGCTAAGACTTACAGTTGTTAGTCTTGGTCCAGTGCATGACACATAAAGTAGAGAACCATATTTTTCACTCCCTCTTAACCAGGGATGACCAACCCATTCCATAAAAGGAATGCACCAAATCTCCCTCTTAATAAAGTACTTGTCCAAGCTCCCTCTTGACCAGGGACTTGCTTCCAACAACTTTTAAGGTATAGATCATGGGACAACTAGCTACTTGAAGAGCTCCTCCTTTCGATGTCATGAAATTATTTTTCTTTATTTAGGAGTCCTCATCTTTCTGGGACTTCTTTGTAGGGAATAAACCATCCATCACTTCATTCATGAATCATGTCATTCATGGCATCCTTTCTTTCATTTGAAAGTGATCCATTAGTCCATATTTGGTATTTCCTTCATGCCTTGTTGCCTTATTCACACCATGTTTCCTTCAAGATCTTTCATCTTACCACATGAGTGTCAGTTGTAGATGACATCTATAGCTCTTCCTTTGGTAGCCATGCATTAGCCCATCCAAATATTATTCAAAAATAGAAAATGAACATTAAATAAAAAAAATGCCTTTCTCATGGTCTTTCATCATGACATCTCCTTGTTTGCATCAACATCCTACATATATATTGACACATCTCCAAAAAGATATACAACGTCAAGGGCCACTTTCTTTTTCAGAATTTATCAAGATCTTCATATCTTCCCATGGAGATATCATAGTCAAATATTCTATTCCTTGGATGTTGATTTCCTTCTCCATAGTTGCATTTTTCATTATCTCTTCCTTTCTTTATTCACACATTTCCTCCCATGAACTTCCAATCATAGTTCCTTCAAATTTGTCAACCACCTCATATTTCATATGAGGACATATTATGTTGATTTCATCTAGTCAATGTGTGAACCATTCCTTCATGCATCCTTTTAGAGGAGGATATCCTTTCTTTTGATCATGCTCTTGAGGTAAAGAACTCATTCATGATATCACCATATGACATGAATTTATTTTATCAAGTACAAGCATGCATACCTCATCTCTTTCTTTTGGTCATATTGACTTCCTTCAGAATATTCTTTGATTGAAAGAACTTCAATCCCTTGACCTACTTCACTTATTTTGACATCATACTATCATCCCATGAATCCCATACAAGTTGGAATTCCCGGCAAGACACTTCCTTCTTCCAATAGGTGAACTTTCCAATGAATATTCTAATGGATGATCTTGATCATCCTCATCCTGCAAATGCTTCTTTTAAATGATGTATGATGATAATTGCTTGTGATGTGTTTTTACTTTACTTTATTAACTCCTTCTTTCCTTTATTATTATTAGTTTTCTCTATCATCAAACAACTACCAAATCATAAATAACAATGAGACAATAGGACACAAGATATAAGTGATCATCCAGGGCCAAAACCTCTTCAACCGAGAGGAAAACCTACCAGAATTCATCTATTCTTATAGAACTTCAATTGATGAATTCCAAGACCTATAACCCCTGACAAAGACCGTCTAAGACCAAGTCATGCTTCCTTCTTGATGAGCTTTATTTCCAACAACAAACTTCAACCTTCTAGCAACTTCTCCAGCAACTTCAACCCCACAAATGATTTCTGCAACTTCGACCTAGCAGCTTCACAACTTCAACCTTGATGTAGCTTCAACAGCTTTGACCTAGCAACTTCACACTTCAACCTTGATGTAGCTTCAACAACTTTGACCTAGCAACTTCACAACTTCGATTTAGAGGCAGGTTTACAACTTCGACCTTGAAACTTCACAACTTCGACCTTGCAACTTCACATATTCGATCTTGCATCTTCCAACTTCGATACAACTTCGACCTTGCAACTTCAAATCTTCGATGAAACTTTATAATTTCATCTAGCTCAGAAACTATAGAAACCCTAACAAAAGAGAGAGAGAGGCAAAAAATCTTCTATCTTGATCTTCTTCTTCTTCTTCTTCTTTGTTCATTTCTAGCTTCTATCTGGAGGAGATTGAACTTTCTTGAGTGAATGTGAAAATGAGTTCGAATTCCCTCTTATTTATAGGCTTGTGAGGGGTATGAATTTCTATCTTGAGGCCAACTTATCCCTTCATGTAGGCCGACTTGATATTTTCACACTGAGGAGGTCTTGGAGGGTCTTTTGACTCAATATTTTTTTATTTGCAATATGTGACATGCCCAAATGGGTCTTCAATGCCTCAAGAACACAAATAATAAATTTATTTTTCTCCTTTCATTAAATACATAAAATCACGATTACATATGCCATTATGAATACTGAACCTAGTTACATATTTCAACACTCTTTCTCCCCATCTTATGAAATTATAGATATTAGTGATGAGAAGTCTAAAAGGATTAGAGAGAGGAGGAATAAGAAGAATAAGAAATTTCTCCATGAATCATCACTAACCTTTGCAATTCATGTTGTTGATGTCCCATTATCCTCTACAAGTCATGTTGTGGGAGAAAATCCATTCATTGCTAGTCATACTAGCAAAGAGTCACCAACCTCTACAAGTCACGTTGACGATGAGCCTCCAACCTCTACAAGTTATGGTGGGGGAACAAGTCCAGTCACTTGTATTCATACTAAAAAAGAGTCACCAACCTCTGCAAGTCATGTTGGTGACGAGTCATGTTGATAGCACTCATCCAATCACCACTAGTCCTACTTAAGAAGAGTCACCAACCTCTGCGAGTCATGTTGGATACCAATGACAAACCATTATAAGCCATGTTGGAGACTTACCACCAGCTTCTATGAGTCATGTTGGGGGCATTGATACTAATAAGAGACCTACGGATATAATATTTAAACCTAAGTTCCCTTGTAGGTTGTGCAAAGGGATATCACCTTACTTATTTTTTCCCTATCATTTCAATGTTACAAAGGTTGTGGTATGAGTCTAAAGGTTCTTCCACTCTTGAACCTCCTACAATTTATGAGTTATCTATTCAACATTAGTTGATGAAGTGGTCGAGAAAATGAAATCTTTGGCTAATCTCACTCCTCTTTCGGGGGGTGAAGTGTTCGTCGACCATGTCTTCTTCATTTCTAGTTCAAAATATTCTAGACTTGTGGGCATTGAGGTCATTTTTATAGTAACCCGTCCAAGTTCTAAGAGTGTTTCCTTTGATTGGGATAATCTTGCTGAGCCTTGGATTCCTTCTTATGCACATTTTCAAATAAAGGTTGGAGTTTATTCCATAAAAGTATATAGATGTATAGTGGATGAAAGATCCTCTGCAAGTTTTTTTATCCTCGTCGGTTTGGAAAGCTTTGTGTTCTCCAAAGTTGTTAATAGATGCTAGTAAATTGTTGGCCTATGGTAGAATACCCAGAGAGTCTTTGGGTATCCTTCCTCAATTTCCTATCATGTTAGGTCATAAGAATATCTTAGTTGATGATGTGGTGGTTGATGGCCCTTTAGACTTTAATATGCTCCTAGGATATGATTATGTCTATGCTATGAATGTTGTGGTGTCTATGCTCTTTTGAGTGATGTATTTTCCTCACAATGGAAGCATTGTCATTATTGATCAACTTGCATCTGACAAACACCATCCTAATTCGACTTTAGCCCAGAATACCCAATGGTATATTCCAAGTGTTCAAGAATACTCTTCCCTACCATGGATGAATTATGTGGAATCATATCCTCAATGTTCAGTTGCTTCTAAGAAGAGTCATTTGAACTCATGTTTTCCTTCTCCAGACTTGGTCCCATTAATTGATCGAGTGATTTCTCGAATGGGGCATGGGAGCCCTTAATTTCCCCTATTGATCCTTCTAGTTCTTAAGATTCCTTGGATGTTGAATTTCCTTCATAGGAGGATTTATTTGAATCCATGACTATGGTTGATCAATCATATCTTCTTCCAGAACAAGAGCCTATGGGTTTTAGCTACCAAAGGATTTTAAGGCCTGAGTCTTGCAAGGAGCTTGTCTTAAAGAACTATTATGCTTAAGCTACAAGGATGTATGGTTATTTGTACCATATTGTACATATAAGGTACATGTTTTCAAATTTTGTATTCTATAACGCAAAATTTTATCTAAATTTTATATATTGAATGCATTAATTTATTGGCTTAGTGTTGCTAATTATGTCTATAGGACTTCAAAGATGCCTTCGTTGGGTATTTTCCTTATTGATCCACTATGAAAGGTATTGGATCTCAAAAGTGGCATATAGGTTAGATTCACCACCTCACATTGTGCATTATCAGTTTCCTTTTCCATTTTGGCCTTAGGATCGACCCCACCAAATTGTGATACAGGACCTTCTTATTGTTTATAAGTGTCATAATTTGTGTGGTAGAGCCTACCTTATCATGGGTGCTCTAGATAGTACCTTGTTGTCACTTGGCACCCATGTCGAAGTTTTCTTCATAAGATTGGGAGTCCTCTTTAGTCCCATCATGACTTTGTGTTGAAGCCACATACTTCTTCCTTCCTCTTATTCTGAATTATACCATAAAGGCTCCCAAATGTTGATTTGTACTATTGCATTTCATTTTATTGCTTGCACTTTTGGCCTTGTGTTGTGTTAGGGTCTTATTATTTATAGGATCTCAAGGTGATTGAGTATTTTATCTCAGGAATCTTATATTGTAAATAATTGTAAATCTGCAAATGATTTCCAACTAAAAGAAAAATAGAATAAAAAATGAAAAGAGTGTATAAAAAAGAGCCCCACGGGGGTAGGCGAGTTGGTAATCACATTGCGGTGAAGTTCATTAGAAAGGCGGGCTCCGTACTAAAGTTCATGAGTTCAAATCCCTAGAACTAACCTGGAAGCTGTGGAGAGGGGTGGGCACAGCTTCTCAGGGGTTATAGTGGTAGCGGTTAGAATATAAAAAAATGAAAAAGAAAAAAACATTGAAAAGAAAGAAAATAAGATTGAACCCCACCAAAAGAAAGAAAAACAAAAACAAATAATAATGAAAGTGTTGCAAGTCTAAATGCCACTACTCATAGATAGTTTTCTTCATTATTGATAAATAAAGGTTGTGTGCAGCTTGTTTAAAATGCCACAATGACTAGTTATTTGCTTAATCATACCATATAATCATGGTTAAACATTTTTAAATTTCTGTAAATTAGACTAAAGAATAAAGATTTGCCAAACAGTTTAATCTTGGTAAATCAATAGTTAGGTAGAAAATGACATTGATTCAACTATTTAATCTAAATCAATAGGAGAAATAAGTGATAGGATTTAGATAGTTTTTCATTTTTCATAAAAGAAAATAATGTGGATTTTCTAGTCTACGTGCACCCCTTAGAAGAATAAAAATTTTAGTTTAGTTAAAGGGTAGGTAGAAATAATTTGGTTTTATAAAAATATTCTTATGTGCCATTTTAACCTAATTTTTAATGACATTGTGAAAAGCAAAAAGGCACGAATGGGATAAAGTGTTTTCACGTGTTTTATATTTCTAACCTTTATCCTAAGTTCAAAAGGTGCATATGGACAAAGGTTTTACTTTGACGTATTTGGTTAAAGGAAGTCGTTGTCAGAACGTCGGGATTCTCCACCCCTCGCAATCCATGACCCTCATTCATTTTCGGCCCCCCCCCTCTCCATCCTACCTTTACTGTCGGGGGGGGGGGGGGTCCAAAAAGGTAGTTTCTCCAGTCGAGCCCCATCCATACGTGGCGCCATCTCCTTATTTCGCACCCCCCCAGCTAAAACTGCTTACCACCCTCTACCCCCTCTGAAACCACCTTCCCCTCATCTGCGCGATCATGTCCCTACCACATCACCTCACTCACTCATCTCCCGCCACATCGCATATTCATTGCCCAATTAATAGCTCTCCTGGCAAATTATTGTTTTTTATTTAATTTATTTCTTGGGTAACCGTTTATACTTTAACGGTACCGTGCCAACTCTAATGGAACTTCTCATCGTTGTTTAAAATATTTCAAACCATCCTTTTTCTCCCTTTCACTGCTTATTCTTTGTAATTCACAGTTCTTACAAAAAGACCATTTTCAAAGCTTTGTTGGACCAAATCGGAATTGTTGACACTTGGCCTCCTTTTTCCCCTAACAACTGATTTGATTCAAACTATTCTCGGTAAGTTATCTTGTCACTTTCTATTATTTTTCATTGATCTAATCATGCCTCCAAAGAGAAAAACCGAGGAGAAACATGTCAATCCATTGATCCCTCCCTCTATAGATTTAGATCACATTCCTTTAGTCGACAGGGATTATCAGATTAGTGAAACCCAGTGCGACTATGACTTTTTATAACTCTATTGTTGGCTGGAAGACAAACATGCCGACAAAACTGATGAAATTGGACTCATGAAATTGAACTCTGAGAGTCCAAACTTCCTCATTATATCTTTCCTCTGACCTTCCATGCCCCTGAATTTATCAGAAAATGTCAAGCCTATTATGTTCCTAGCCAAATAGCTATTATGGCCCCATCTGGAGACATCTTGTTTACCATTACTACCCAATATATAAACCAAATGATGTTACCCCCCTCATTTTAAAACAATGCCCCTCCTTAGAAGCCCTCACCCATCTTTATAAGAAGCTTGATTTTGCTACCAGAGCCAAAATCTTTGAGATCTTCTTACTTGAAAATTCCCAATTACCCAAGAAGAACCCTCCATACCCTTCCTCAATATTAATTGATCAAGCTAAACAGATTATAACCATTATTCCATATACTTTGGGTTATTTTTCTGATCAGTGGGTAGATGAACCCATTTTAGGCTTCCTTTCTATCTTCTCCACGGACAAAAAACCATCCATTTTGTTTAACTTCAGTCAATTCTTAGCCGATAGCATCCATGAGAAAATTCTGAAATTTCCAACAGAGCAGGTGTTTAATTACACTTCCATTTTAATCTACATGTTTCTTTATTATTAAGTAGATAGGTTCAGTTCTACAATGCAGAAGCTAGATGATGAGGGAACTATTGGGTTGTGTTATATTCTTTCTACGACTAGCCCACGTAGTTAACCGGGGGGTTAGAATGGGGGTGGAGCCCCCCCTTTGTTGCGCCAATTGCGTAGCGAGGGGAGTCACAGGGGGTTTGAGGGGTGCAGGTAACCCCACTCTATGGGGTCTAGGGTAGCGCCCTAGAAAATTTTGGTTTTGGACCCTATGTTAGGTTGGGCGGACCTACCTATGGTTTTGTGCATGATTTTCGCACATGGTTTTGGACGCGATGGTTTTCGGTCCATGGTTTTGGATGCGATGGTTTTCGGTCCATGGTATTGGATGCTTCGGCATGTGTAAATATGTATTGTAACATTGAAAGGAACATAATGAAAAATCAAGCTGGTAGTCCCGATTTTGGGATCCAGGGGAAAATCTCTGTGTATATGTGTTTTATGTGTTATGCTCTCGCATTTTTTATTTTCTGTGTTTTAGAATTCGTATGCAGGTAATTTCTGTATAGGGTTAAAACCAAAATTTGGTATCAGAGTTGTTTTTGGCTTCAAGGGGACACCTCTGTTGCTGAGGGGTTTCGCTCGGGCTTCTGGTAGACCCTATTCAGTGGGAGATCTGCGAGATCGATTCTGGTGGTGAAAGAAGATGGAAAGCAATGGAAAGATAGAGATCGATAAATTTAATGGTTAGATTTTGAGTTGTGGAAACTCAAGATGGAGGATATGTTGGTGGATAAAGATCAGTGGATCGCGGTAGATCCGGGTGCTAAACCAACGGGAGTGTCCGATGAAGAGTGGAAGAAGTTGGATCGGAAGGCAAAGAGCACAATATGATTATGTGTCTCAGATTCAGTATTGTTGAATGTATCAAGGGAAAACGGCGAAGGCTTTGTGGGACAAGTTAGGGACTTTGTTCCAATCTAAGTCTCTGGTGAATAAAATGTCCCTGCGGAAAAAGTTGTATAACCTGAGGATGAAATATGGAGACTCGGTGACAGAGCATCTGAACGCATTTAATATTGTGGTAAGTCAGTTATTATCTGTTGATATTAAAATTTTAGATGAAGATAAGTGCATCAGTTTGTTGTGTTCTCTACCAGATTCGTGGGATAGTCTGGCTATTGCAATAGGTAGCAATGGAACTTCCTTGCAGTTTGATGAAATATTCTCATCCTTGCTGACAGAGGAAATGAGATGGAAAAATATGGAGGGCCAGAATGGTGATGCCTTGTCTGTACGAGGATGGTCCCCGAACAAAAACACAATAAGTCATCGAGTGGGAGGTCTAAATCTAAAGGGAGATCCAAATCTCCAGGAAAACCTGTAAAGGTGGTGTGCTGGAAATGTGGAAAGGAAGGGCACTACAAAAGGGACTGTAAATCTAAACCTCTTGATAAAGGAAAGGGATCTGATGATGCTCCTTCTGTAGAGGCAAAAACCACCTCAGATGAAGGTGGGGATGTGTACTTGGCTTCTTCAAGTACACATGTAGATCATGAGGCATGGTTGATTGACTCAAGTGCATCCTTTCACTTCACTCCCCATAGAGAGTGGTTCTGTGAGTATGAGAAATACGATGGTGGTGATGTCTTCTTAGGGGATGATAGGAAGGCTAGAGTCGTTGGTCACAGAAAAGTAAAGTTGAAGTTGTAAGGTGGAAGGGTTAGAACACTTCTGGGTGTTCTGCATATTCCTGCATTGGCCAAAAATCTGATTTCTATAAGCAAGTTGGATGATGCAGGTGTAAAAATAGTGTTTAATAAGGATACCTACAAGATGGTGCGGGGAGCATTGGTATTGATGCGGGGAGTTCGAATTGGAACTCTATACAAGCTGCAAGGTAGCACTATTGTTGATGGGTGATCTGAAAATCACCCTTGAGTGACCTCAATTAATTTATTAATGAATGAAGGTATTACAGGCTCATGTGTTGGTGTGTGTTTATGTTATTTTAGGCAATGGATCGATCAGATTGTGAAATACACAGACACTGGAAATATGGAAAACAGCAGAGAAACACAGTAAGCAAATACAAAAACACAATAATTAATAAGGAGTTCACCCTATCCTCCAGGGCTATGTCTCCGGTCCAGCTTTCGGTGGTGGCCTTCTTTTATTGTGTCTTTAAAGCAGAGAATTACAATGAGGAGCTCAAATTGAGTCTCTTGAAACAGAACAATGTTTGGTAGGGTGGTTCTTGGATCCCCCAAGCCACTAAAGTACACAGACTCTTTTCCTTATCAAAACTTGACCCTTCTGGACTTTAATGGGAGGAGCCCAATATGTTACTCGATTCCTGACAAATCCCCTCAAGGATGGCTTGAACCTCTCAAGCTCTCTAGTGCTCAAAGCTGCCTGTGGTCAACTCGACCCTCTATCTTTCTGCATTTTGCTTCACTATCTTTTCTTTTCTCTATCTTCGTCCTCTCTCTCTCTCTGGTTCTTTTTTTTTCTCCCGGTGTCATCTCGGTTCATGGCTTTAAAGCCAATCAATCTCATGACTATTTGATTCCCCTTCCGCCTCTGTCAGATCGTCTATTGTTGTTCACTTGGAATTCCCTGTCTCTGCGTCATGGTCATCGGCTCACAGGGAGTGGCCACTTGTCCTCTTGCGAACTGCGCCAGCTCTTCCTCGTCGGTTCGGTTCTTCGGTTACGTCGGGAAATGACTCATCCACCACCTCAGCGGTCAAATCGGACCTCAAATCCTTATAGATCGCGGCTTAATCCCCTGTCAAATCTGGTTCTTTCATCGGGCGCGTTCTCAGCCGTTAGATCTGGAGCCCCCAGATCCAACGTCATTCGCTCATTTCGCGCGGTTGACTTGCTCGACCGTTAGCATGCGATGAGCGGTGGTTTTCTCTCTCATCTGCCTGCCACGCATTGGGTGCTGAATGGAATCGCTCGTTTTTCTCCAAATCCGCTTACCGCCCAAGGGTGCCCCCGATATACTGCCAGTTTTGGAGCGCGGGTCCCGCCTTTAGCCTTTAGCGCTTTCCCCATGGTTTTCCCGGCTTCCATGCGACCGAGCACTTCGGGGCCTTTCCTTTTCGAGGGGTTTTTCCCAGTAATGCACTAATCACTCTTCAGAAACAACCTCCTTTTCCCGATCCGGGCTTCCCAGGTGCCAGTTTCGCCTCCTGCGGAGTCTCCATGGGCCTCGGTCAATGCACTTTGACCGAGGTCCTCGTTGTTCCTCGCTGGTTGCCAACTGCCACGGTTCAGAGGCCTTCTTGATTGATCTGTGCTCTTGAATTCGAAGTTTTGTTCTGATTTGATATAGTCATGGTGCTGTGATAATCTTCATGGATCCAATTTGGATCAATGGGTGCAATAGTTCTGTGGTTCCTAAAAGTGGAGCAGAAAATCTAGTGGTCTCTAGAGAGAAGACCATGTTGTGGCATCAAAGGCTTGGACATATTGGAGAGAAGGGCCTTCCAATACTTCATGGTAAAGGTATGGTAGAAGGTATGAGTAATAGCTCTCTCGATTTTGATTTCTGTGAAAATTGTGTATGTGGGAAGCAGAATCGGGTGAGTTTCCCCTCTGGTGGTAAGAGGGCGAAACAGATATTAGAACTTGTGCATAGTGATGTGTTTGGACCTATGAAGGTTCCATCATTGGGTAAGTCTGCGTACTATGTATCATTTATAGATGAATTCTCAAGGAATACATGGATATATTTCCTTAAGAAGAAATCTGAAGTCTTTGACAGGTTTAAAGAATTTAAGGCTCTAGTGGAAAACCAGACAGAGAAGAAGATAAAGGTGTTGAGGACAGATAATGATGGAGAGTTTTGTAGCAAGGAATTTGAAGAATTTTGTAAGAAGTGTGGTATAGCGTGGCAAAAGACTACTCCATACACACCTAAGAAAAATGGAGTTGCAGAAAGAATGAACAAGACGTTGATGGAAAGGGAAAGAAGCATGCTCAGTGGTGCTGAGTTAGGACAGGAATTTTGGGCAGAGGCGATGGAGACAACATGTTATCTAGTCAATAGATAACCTTCATCAGCGTTGGAGGATAAGACTCCACAAGAGGTATGGACTGGTAAAAAACCCTCTCTTTCACATCTGAGCGTATTTGGATGTGATGCATATGTACATGTTCCAAAGGAGAAGCAAACAAAGTTGGATAGTAAATCTGAAAATTGCATCTTTATTGGGTATAAGGATGTTTAAAGGGTTCTAAGCTTTGGAACCCAGTAACAATGAAGGTCGTGTACAACCGAGATGTGGTGTTCAGAGAGGTGAAAGATGTTATTAAAAATGAAGTCCAAACAAAGGAACCTGAGAGGATAGAGTTTGATCTAAAGGAGGAAGAATCAAACTCTACAGCAGAGGAGGAATCAGCAGATGAGGAGCCACAAACTCCAGGTGTGAGAAGATCAGTTCGAGAAAGAAGGCAGCCAAAAAGGTATAGTCCATCTGCTTTCTGTTCAAATTTTGCTTTATCTAATACTGATGATGATCCCAAAACTGTGAAGGAAGCAGTAGATTCAGATGATGGAAAACTCTGGAAAGAGACCATGGTTGATGAAATGGCATCTTTGCACAAAACCCATTGGCAGCAAATGGGTGTTCAAGAAGAAGAAAAATGCAGAAGGAAAGGTGGAGAACTACAAAGCTCGGCTGGTAGCAAAAGGTTATTCCCAGGTGCCGGGAATTGATTTTGGTGATATTTTTTCTCCTTTGCCAAGGTAACTTCTAGTAGATTACTTTTATCTGTCGCTGCTGCTTTTGATTTTGAGGTAGAACAGATGGATGTGAAGAAAACATTTCTTCACGAGGATCTAGAAGAGAAGATCTACATGAAGCAACCTGAAGGCTTTGAGGTGAACGGCAAGAGAGAACTACTATGCAAGTTAAAAAAGTCTCTGTATGGGTTAAAACAGTCACCAAGGATGTGGTATCAGAAATTTGATACATGTATACGGGGACTTGGCTTCACCAGAAGCAAAGGAGATCAGTGTGTGTATTTTAAATTAATTGGTGACCGTGTTATTTATTTGGTCTTGTATGTGGATGATGTGTTGCTGGTTGGAAATGACAAATAAATTATCCAGGATTTGAAGACCCAATTTTCCTCCAAATTCGACATGAAAGATATTGGTGCTGCAAACTATATTTTGGGCATGGAAATTAAAAGAGATCGGGAAAAGAGCAAGCTCTGGTTAAATCAGAGGAAGTATGTCGAGAAAATATTGCAGATGTTTAATATGCAAGATAGTAAAGTGATGAAGGTTCCTATTCCTGTGGGTGTGAAGTTATTTGTTGAACAATTTCCCAAGACACAAGAAGAGGAAGAGGACATGTCCCATGTTCCATATGCAAGTGCAGTTGGTAGCCTGATGTATGTAATGGTCTATACTAGACCAGACATTACACATGCATTGGGAGTATTGAGTAGGTTTATGTCAAAACTAGGGAAGGAGCATTGGACAACAGTGAAGTGGGTTTTCATGTATTTGTGTGGCACTAGTGATTATGGTTTGTGCTAACAAGGAAGACTAGGATTGGATGGAGTGTTGGATATTCGTGGCTTTGTTGATGCAGACTAGGTTGGAGATCTGGATCAGAGAAGATCTACAAGTGGGTATTTGTTTAACCTATTTGGAGGTGTAGTCAGTTGGATGAGTAAGAAACAATCTGTAGTGGCACTATCAACTACAGAGGCAGAATACATGGCAGCCACTCATGCAAGCAAGGAAGAAGTTTGGTTGTAGAGATTGTTTTCAAATATGGGGTTAGTAAAGGGAGCTATAAGGATAGACTGTGACAGCAAAAGTGCAATTTTCTTGGCAAAGAACCTTGCATATCATTCAAAGACAAAGCACATTGATGTTCAGTACCACTTTGTGAGGGATATGATAGAAGACAAAAAAGTGTTGCTGGTAAAGGTGGACACTTTGAAGAATACTGCAGATGCATTGACAAAATTTGTAAGCTCTGAGAAGTTCTCTTGGTGTAGAGAAACAATGGGTTTTGTGGGGCTAGATAAATGACTAAGCTCTCTTGTGGCCCCCTTTGGAAAGAAAACAACAAGTGGGAGAATGTTGGGTTGTGTTATATTCTTTCTACGACTGGCCCATGTAGTTAACCTGGGGGTTAGAAGGGGGGTGGAGCCCTCCCTTCGTTACGCTAATTTTGTAACGGGGGGAGTCACAGGGGGTTTGAGGGATGCAGGTAACCCCACTCTATGGGGTCCGGGGTAGCGCCCCAGAAAATTTTGGTTTTGGACCCTATGTTAGGTTGGGCGGACCTACCTATGGTTTTGTGCATGATTTTTGCACATGGTTTTGGACGCGATGGTTTCCGGTCCATGGTATTGGATGCTTCAGCATGTATAAAGATGTATTGTAACATTGAAAGGAACATAATGAAAAATCAAGCTGGTAGTCCCGGTTTTAGGATCCAGGGGAAAATCTCTGTGTATATGTGTTTTATGTGTTATGCTCTCGCATTGTTTATTTTTTGCGTTTTAGAATTCATATGTAGGTAATTCCTGTACAGGGATAAAACCTACAGGAACACATTAGCCTGTGAATTTTTGGACTTCATTGGTTATGAAGGAGCAGCAAGAATTCTCATACAAACAGTTTATTGAGAAATTTGTTCACCCTGTTATGAACATCCTTAATAGTTCCATACAACCCAGAACCAGTGAAGGTATCAAAAGGATTTTACATCTAAGAGATCAGGCCAAGACTGGAGATTGGTATTTATACCAAAACTATACAGAAATCAGAGTTTATGGATGCAAATTAGCACCATACAGACACCCTAAATACCTCCCCATGAGGATTTTTTCCTCGGAATACATTAGACAAATGTTAAATTCGAATGATATTCACTTAGTGGTGGCAAAGAAGAAATCACAATTTCGCATAAAAACACAGGTGGTTCCATTTATATGTAATACCAGGACAACATGAGAAGAGGCAGACAAAATGCTTAAAGAGATGAAATTCAGCCCGAATTTTACATGGTCTTATGACCCTTGGGGTATTATTTCAAGCTCAAAGTAGAAAATAAAACTATTCCTTATATTCATACCTCAATACCTGAGATAGAAAATTATGCAAATCAGTTGGAATGGACAGAGATTAATTTATAGGAAGCTGAAGAACAATTGTTTTCTACTTCAAGTCTACAAACTCCCATTCCTCAGGAGAAAACAAGTAAGAGACACAGAGAGGATGGATCATCATCAACAACAGGTAGTGAAGCTAAAGAGTTCAGGATCAGTTATAGGAAAAGGGAAAAAGTGACTCCTAGGATTGATGTTGAAAAGGAAACAGAGACCATGATGCCATCATAATTACAGATTCACCACCTACAAGCAACAAATTTGTTACATCTCCTATTGGAACTTTAGCATCACAAGGTCAGAAAGAAACAGAGCTAGATTCACAGAATTTCCAAGAAGAGAAGGAAAAGAATTTTTTTGATAGGTACAGAGAGATTAAACTTAAGAATGAGATTATTAAGAACAGTACCTACAACCAGTTTTGGAAGCAAAATTTAAGCTCACAAAGTAGATTACTACCAGTTTTTGATACAGAGCAAGGAAAGATGCAGATGGCCTTCCTTGAGGCCCAAATTCCACATCCAAAAACATCAACAGACTACAAGAGTACTACATTTGAGTTTAGCACCAAAGATATCCATCCCATTGATCAAATGGAGATGCATAAGCAGACTAGTGAGATGATTTCTTCTACATCAACTAATATTTCCATGTCATTGTCTAAGTTGCAAGTTTCATATGCCAACATCCAGTCCCGAGTGAAAATGGAGAAGGTATCTTCCTTAGCAAAGGATAATAGGATCAAATATTGGGAAGATTTGATAGTCAAAATAGGATATGATCCTAAAGATGTAAATGTTGTAGAGGAGATCATTAAGAAGAAAAATCTGTATATTGCAGTATTGAGAAAGTAGTTGAAGCTACCAGCCACAGGGGATCCCTTAACCAAAGACATTGAAGAAAATGAGGCACAGAAGGTTGACATGATGAAGCTGATCATATAGAAGAATATACAAATTATACAGATGGAGGCAGAAATGGAAAAAATGATCAAGGAGAAAGAACAGAGTCAGAAGATGGCCATAGTCCCCCTGGATGCCATACCCATCACTAAGCTCCCAATAACCGGAACAGCCACTGAAACTACTTCTTCCACTCATACTACAAGTGTTGAACAAGTGACAAAAACACTAGATAACATGTCAATCCAGTCCGAAGAGATCAAGACATTGCATGGACAGCTCAAAGATCTACAAGAACAAAAAGGCAGAACTGAAGCGTCTCATATTAATGAAGTGCAGAAATCATAGAGACTATTGGGGAGGTTGCAAAAGGTACAAAAGGATACATCAATTGGTCAGACCTTGGCCCAAGCCAAGGAAACCATTTGGATGGGTATTCTAGACTCTATGAATGAGATTTGGCCATGTATCCAAATCATTTTTGAATAGAAAGAGTTGATAGAGGAGGCCACAAAAACCATTGTTCAGGTAAGGGAAAAGTTGGGAGATATGCCCACAAAAGCTTCCAATATCATCGGATTCCTGAATTTGAAGACTAAGTATGAACTTGAAGAACTAGGAATTAGTGATAAGACTTCCACTATTTTGGAAGTCAAGAAAGTTTTGACTAAAAGGAACCTTATTGATCAATTGGAAGAAAGGTGTGAGACGCTAACACTAGGAGTGAATAGGTTTACCAGCAGAATTGAAGCATTAATCAAGAAAGGACTACCTGGCATACATGTAATTAATGTAAAATTGATCACTCAAGAAGATTATGTTCTGAAAATGAAGGAAGTGACCAGAAGCAGTGTCAAGTTCAGTGGTATAAAGGGAAGCGTGACAGCGAGAGCATTTTTAGAAACCATGGAAAATTACTTCTATATCCAGAATGAAGTAAAACATGTTTTTACAGTAAAGCCAACTTTTGCGAAGTATACTGAGGTTGATGAGATTTACCAGAGGGTAATTAAATTAACCATACCAGATGAAAAAATATGGGAAGAATTATGAAGTTTACTGGATTAAAGGGTAATTCGGATCCAGTAAAACAACAACCAACACATCAGCGTAGCATAGTTTTGAAGGTTGATTCATCAACTGAATCCACCAAAACAGAGCCACCTTTCCATGCAGCTATCTACGTGGCCTATTTTTCTGTCAAAGATCAATTTATTGTTTAGAATAAGGCTAATAATACACTATCCGTTGAGACAACGATTTTTGTAATGATTTTGTAAGTATTTGTATACATACTTCATTTTTTGAAGTATTAAGGGTTGATTTTTGAAGATAATTTTCCTCTGCACTATTGTAATTTTCCAGTTGTTGGACGCATCAATAATACATGGAAATTTTCGCAGGATTCATGTGGTGTACCAAATGTTGATGTTTTTCTTCAATTTATGTGTTTGATCACTATTTTCTTTCTCTGTTATTTCTGAAATCTTAATTACATAACAGAAATTGTGATGAATAGGATATGTTATTTAGAGCACCCTATTCTAGTTGTTAGTAATTTATATGTTTTCTTCAGAAGTCAAATTAAGGAATTCTTCATTGCTCCTTAATTTCTACTAAATCTTACATTTCTTTGATTTCACAATCCATTAAATATTCTGAAAGATCCAAATAGTACAACCTAGCTTGCCCTGTGAAAATCCTCTAAAATTTGATGCAAATCCAATTAATCTTTAGACTCCATTGCCTAATGGAATTATGACAGTTTAATCAACCAAACAATCAAATAAAAACAATTAGTACAATAATAACTAGCCTAAAATTTACATAAAACAAAGCTAAATTTTACAGAGAGATCCCTCTCTGAAGCTGGCAGGGCTAGATTCCAGCTTCCAAAGTGGTTTTGATGTTGTCTTATGTGTTCACTCCCTCAACCCCAAAAATACAGAACGACAACATATTGGCTCGAAATTTCTCTTGTATAAGCCTTTTTGCTAATGCCCTTTCTGAAATTTCATGTCTTGCATCTATTTCCTTTGCAACTCGACACCCTTATCCCCAGAGGGAACATCCCTCAAGTGTCCATATCTTGCACACTTTCCCCTACATTGAGCATAGGAATGTTCCAAGCACTGGAACTAGTTTTCTTGCTCGCAACACTCATTCTCTCCACTATACTATAAGCATTCTCAATTATTCCTTTTTAGTATTTTTATAATATGAAGAAAACAAAAACAATCAAACATTTAAAAAAATATTGGATGATAATTGTTTCTTTCGTTAACTTGGCAGTAGAGTCAGTTGTGTCGCCCTTGAAAAAAGCACCCTCTTATGAGTCTTCTCCTCATCGAGTTTGGACTTGGTGTAGCCTTAAGAAACTAAAACTTGTTTTAGATTCAATACTCCTCTGATTGGTTATTGTTCCAATCATATGGAGAGTTTGTTGAGGCCTCCTATATCTCAAATTTATACAAAGTTCATCTTGGTCCATGTTTCCTAAATCAAAAAATGTGTATGCTTATGTTCAAAGGAAATTATCTCTATGTTAGCCTTTTTTTGGTGTCTCTTGACTCATTATGTAGGCCATACCTAGTTTTCAAGTCATTTTGAGCATCACCTCAACATCTTAGTCATATGCTTGTGCCAATATAGAAGGTCCCCATTGACTTCTTGCTGGCGGGTATGCTCTTATTAACTTCGACAAATTTCTCTGAGAGTAGACATAAAGTAGCACCGTAGACCTATTTCCATCATTGATAGGTGACCTTGTGTCCAACATTGTTTTTCATCACCGGTCTTTAACTGGGCGATTTCTCTTATGTTCAACATCAATTTACATTATCACACTTGGGATTCATGTAGTATCTTGGTTTCCATTTTACCATATTGGTGGATTCCTCGCCTTTGTCATTAGCTTTCATTACTGGTTGATTCAGAGGGTCTCTTCTATGCACTATTTATTATGTGCACGCGAGAGATGTACTTGGTGGTAGTTTCTTCAATATTTTTCATTTGAGATCTTCAAAATTATTATTCTTGTGGCTACACTTGTGCTAGTTGATGTGGGATACCCTAATGTCTTCCTTCTAGCGGATATTTTCCCATTGAATCCAACTCATTTATCTAGGAATACGGTCTAGAGTCTTCTTTATTTCCTTAGGGTTTCCATTCATCATTGACATATTCCCTCATTGTTGGCAGTGGAAATACATCAATGTCCCACGTTTGATAGATTCTTTCAAGTGTTCAACTTCAACACATTTATTCACACTTGTTAGATTGTACTTGGTACATTAATGACCATTATCATTATTGATGGGTTGTCTCATGTTTATTAATGATATACATCAATGACCAATAATCAAACAATTTCTCACATGGTTGACTTTACCTCATTTATTCCCATTTTGTATAAATGTACCATTGGTGTTCGGTTTCAAGACCTTAGGTTTTGTCAACATTCATGATCACTTAACAATTTCCTCAACTTTTTTCCAGTGAAATCCACTCATATATTTTGCCCTCAGTTTCAAGAACATCTTATATGTTGGCACCCAAGTTTTATACAGTACCACTATTATATATATTACTCCACTACTTCAGTGGGGGATCCATTGTACATCATGTTTTATCCGGATATCCTCGTATATGTTACTGAGACATAGCTCTAATATGTTCTGTTCACAGATATGATCTATTATGGGATCCACTATGTGTTTTTATGATCATTATTATGCTATGTCATTATGGATCCATAATTTACTTTATTGGCGGCCATGCTTTCTTTCCTTTGAGCATGGGTATGATCACCTCAAATATGAGTTTTCATTCAGATTTCTTTTGCAAGTATTGATTGGGCCCGAATTTAGTGATATTCTCTTTAGTCCTCATGATGATTTATCCTATATGTACTTAATGTATATCAACCATTAGACTCTCTTCTGACCTCATACATTAAGGGGAATCTATTATAACATCATTTGCCTCACTTATCATTAGTTGCATATATTGGCCAGAGCAGTATCCCTTTCCTTATGCAAACATAACATTATCTTTAAAAAAAAAAAAAAAAAATCCATACGTGACCTGCCTAAAGTAAAAACATGGATGTATGTGGTTATTCATAAAGCTTCCCACATACAACTTTTTAAAATTTGAAAAATAATATAATTCAGCGATTTTTCGGTCAGGGTTTGCGGGTTAAACTAGAAGCCCACCTATATGAGCCTATATCATAACCAACCCAACCAATTTATGGTGGTATAAATACACACCTTTGACTTCCCTCATGAGCATCATTATACTTGGAATCCATACTCTGCCAAAATTTTCCCTAGATTAGGTCTATTATTCTCGTGTTTTTAAGCACTCTCATGTCTCCAAGAAACCCTAGTTTTCTTCCTATGGTGTTGAGCATCCCTATCTCACAACCATATTGCCACTATTGGATACGATAATTCCAGTGGCCTAGGAAGGAAGGATCTAAAGGACGGTTTCGTCGGTGGAAACAACCAAGATCAGGTGATGTTGTAACTACCTTATTGTTGCTACTTTCAATAATAATAATAAATCATATCTCATCCCATTTTTATTATGTATTTTTTATGTTTATGAATTCTCAATGGAATTGATTATGGACTAAGATGATATATCTTCTTGAATACTTTGAATTCATTGGTTTTCTCTTAGTTTCATGATTGTGTTGCAGGTCTGCAACTTTGGATCAAGAGGTTAGCGTTCGAACCATACGAGATCTACATCAAACATAGGACCCACTTATGAGTATTGGTTACCTATTTTGTGAATTCAAAGTGATTTACATGTTTGCTTGAGTTTCTTTATTGATTTTTGTCTTCTGCTCAATTGAGGCTTTCAATCCTAGCCCTCGAGAAATTTTCCCATAATAGGGGGCATATAAAAGGCTTAGTTGGATATCTAGTTGAAGCGTTAATTGACCCTTCCTTAAGACAAAATTTTGGATAAGGAAGATCTTGTGGAAAGGTCAATTCACCATTTCTTAAACATAGTATTATCATGGAAGGGAAGCATAGAGAAGAGTTGATTGACACCTCCCCATTGATGGTATTTGTTTGAAAGATTCTATTCAAAGGGTTGGTTGACCCTTATTTAAGCATAGTATTCTTATGGAGGTAGAGCATGGACAAGGATCAATCAACCCTTCCTAATGGATCATATTCATTTAAAGATGTATCTAGTTGAATGGTCACCCTTCCTTAATCAAAGTTTTCATGTAAGTGGAATTCCGAGGAAAGGTCAATCTACCTTTCCTTATTAATGGTATTCTCATGGAGGGTGGCCATGTATAATTTCAAATCACCCTATCTCAAAGATGGTTCCATGTCAAGATGTACCTAGTGGAAGGGTCAAATGACTCTTACTCAAGTAAAGTTGTCAAATAAGAAGGGTCATAAGGAACAATTAACTAATTATTTCACTTACATAGCATTCTCATGGAGCAAGAGCATGTTGAAGGGTCAATTAATCCTTCCTCAATGATGGCATTCACATCAAGAGGTCTCTAATGGATGTGTCAAGTAGCCCATATTCAAGCATAGTATTATAATGGAGGGATAACATGGAGAATATTTGGTCAGACATATTGAAGGATGGTCTTCACATTGAGGCATATCTAGAGGAAGAAAAGTTTACAAATAAGTGGGATCTCAATGAAGGGTTGACTAACCTTTCTTATAACACAATATTTTCATATGAATAAGGCAACAATAGGCATGTATTTCATTAATATTTTTCATGTGGTGTATTTCATTAATATATATGTTTAGTAAAATAATTAGAATTTTAAATGTTTTTTTAGATCTATATACCTATAAGGAATTTTAGGATGTATGAATTGTAGACTTTGACAAGCTTTATTTTGTAGCATATGAGAGTTGCATGTTTTACTCAAAAGATTAACGCACTATTTTTCACTTTTTTGTTTAGCTAGACTATGGATCTATATTATTATTATAGCATGATAACATGATATTGTTAATATCAACATTGATCCATTTTAACTTTGAATCTACCAAGGGCCCAGAGGGATCAAATCTCTCAAGATACAAACCTCTTTTTGAGTGTAAAACATAAGAGAGATCTCAAGTTAAAATTTTTCTTGAGTGTAAAACTTGAGGAAAGATCCTGAGTTAAAATGGATTTATACCCATTCTTTATAATATTATTTATATTTATATAAAATTTCATCTCTATATATAGAAATATTCTAATTTTAATTCTACTACTACTATTATTATTATTATTTGTGAATGGATGTATAATGAAGTTAACCATATTGGATTCTTTTTATTAGGTATTCTCTTCATTATGCGAATAACAACAACCCATTATCAGGAAGATGTGTAATTCCTTCAATGTTCAACATCGAATCAACACATGTCCTTTCTAAAATAAAAGTATAATATTATGTACAAAAAAGAACATTGTCAACTATAATAATAATAATAATACTTATAATTAAAAGCATTATAAAACATCAATAATCATACTCTTATTGTCCTTTAAGGAGATGTATTAATTATTTTTTACTCTCACCTTATGTTAAGTAACATAATTTTAACTCAACATTATATATATATATATATATATATATATATATATATATATATATATATATATATATATATATATATATATATATATATATATATATATATTCACTTTCTAAAGTGAGTGATATGAAATGGAGCAAATTAGTAATGTTGTGCTAATTCCCCATTCAGAATAAAACCCAAGATTCTTATCATTTGTTTATCAAGTTCTTAAGGATTCACCATGTTTTCTTAATTAATTGATTCCGATGAGAATTTCTTATCTAAATGTTATTAACAATTTAACATAAAATATATGTTGAACAACAGCAAAATAACATCAAAATACAATACACAACACAGATATTTGATGAGGAGTTTACCCCTCTTGGGCTACGTCTCCTTGGTCCAACTTCCAATGCTTGGGCCTCTCTATTATGCTCAAAATTACAACAAAAGTGTGTTTACAATGCTCAAATGCCTCTGAAACCTGTCTCAATGAGTTCAACATTCTCAAAAATGGCTATCTAGCCTCTTTTTGCATCAAATTTGGATAAGAACTAAAGAATTTATGACTTCTCCTAGTTCTCCCACTATTTGTTCCACAAATTACTCCAAAACCGGCAGAAACCCCCATTTCCGCTCCAAAATCAGCTAATCGGGCGAATATTTCATCTCTCTGCAAACCATAATCTGTTGGTCGTATTGCAAATTGCAATCGACAAGTGATGTGGGCTTATGGTCTGTGAATAGAAATGGGTGATTTACGATTGCAATATCGCGGACCTGACGGGATATTAAATCACAATTTATAGTGGCATCGCATCTGGGGACTTTATCGCATTTCACAATTCGGCAGATAATCGGGGTTTTATACATATGCGGGACCTGTCCACCACTTTCAATTTGTGATATCGATTGATCACATTGCAACCCAAACCTCTTCGGGGGCGGATTTTGTCGTACTTCACTCCCTTCATCGATTGTCATTGCGATTTGTGATTGCCTTATCGCATCACAACCCTAGTTGTTTTGGGGCCGATTTGTAACGCCTTTCCACCCACGACTGTGATTTGTGAAATGCGAGGGCCAATGGCGGTCTGCCACTTGGAACCTCCTCATTCGCTGAAGGGATTTTCCACGTCATCCAATCCTTCCATGTAAACAAGTCAAACTTGAACTTTGATTTGCTCTAACTTCTGCATACGAGCTCAGATTTGAGTGTTGTTCACACCATTGGAATCAGAATGACAAGCTCTTTGATCTAAAGATGAGTTTAACAGAATTCTGACACTTTTATTTTTGAGCATAAACTTGAGCACCTGATCACTCCTCCAAACTGGAAGCCTTTTGGATCCCAAAAGATTATATTCAGTTATTGAACAAATGAGGGTATTGTTCCCTCACCTTTCCCTCTTCAACCCATTTGGCCTTTGATGGATTTGTTTCTTTGATACCCAGTCGAAGATAATCAGCATTTCCCATTATTGTTGTCCTTGTTCTTCTGTCAAGTATAGTCTTGTTGAAGCACATCAAGGAATTCTAGAGAAAAGTCTTCAATTGATGGAATCTGTATACTTTCTCCTTGATCTTCAATTAAAGGAGGCTCATACAATCTCAAATTTTCAACATTAACAATGGAATAACTTTGCATATATGAAGGTAAATCAAGCTTGAAATCATTATTACCAATCTTTTCCATAATTTTAAATGGACCATAAGGGATTGGCTTCAGCTTTTTACATTCACCTTGAAGCCTTTCCTTGTTAATGTAAAGCCAAACTTCATCACCTACTTGAAACTAATGATCCACACGATGCTTATCATGCCTTGCCTTATACTTTCCTTGACTCTTTTCTAGTTGTTCTTGAACTGTTTGGTGAATCAAATAAATTTTCTTAATAAATTTCTTTGCTCTATCTATGTCGCTATGTCCATCTACAGTTACATCTTTCTCAAAGATGAAATCCAAAGGTGATTTAGGCAAATAACCAAGACATGCCTCAAAAGGTGAAGTTAGAGTAGAAGAGTGTTTTTCTCGGTTATAAGTATGCTGAATATAATGCAACTGTTCATCCCACAACTTAGGATGTTTGCTGCAATATCCTCTTAGCAAACGAATAAATTTCATGTTAACCACTTCATTTTGACCATCTGTTTGCGGATTGAAGGTTGTACTTTTCTTCAACTTGGTGTCCCTCAAGTTCTATAAATCTGACCAAAAGTTCCCAACAAATCGGGAATCACGATCACTTACAATAGAAGTAGGTAATCCAAAATGAACCCATACATTTTGAAAGAAAAGTTGAGCTATTTTTTCAACTGTATTTTGTTTTTTACAAGGCATTAAAATGCACATATTGTTGAACCTATCCACAAATATGTACAAATAATCATGACCTTTTCTTGATAAAGGAAGACCTCCTACAAAATCCATAGAAACACTCTCCCATGGATGTGAAGGCACTAGAAGTGGTGTGTACAATCCTAGTTTCCTATTACTAGGCTTACTGACTGCACACAACAAAAAACCTCTGATAAAACGTGACATGCTTTCAAGCATACGAGGCCAGTAAAAATAACTCTGAAGATTTTCCACTGTTTTACTTACACCAAAATGTCCAGCAATAAGAGAAGTGTGTGCTTCCCTTGTGACATTTACTCTCTCTCCCTGTGGAACACAAAGTTTTCCCAAATGATACAACAAATTATCATGTACATGGTAGTCTAATTCCTCAACTTGGTGGCCTTGACTCAAGTTTGAATATACCTCTTGAAAGTCAGCATCATGTGTGTATTGTTCAACATAACTTTCAGGAAAAACATAATTATTCTTGAGTAAAATGGCTACATTAACAACCGGTCTAGAAAGCATATCAGCAACTTTGTTATAAATACCTTTCTTGTACCTGATTACCAAGTGGAATTGCTATAAGAATCCCATCCAACGAAAGTGCCTTGATTGCTGCAAGTTTGTTTGATTTTGCAGATATTGCAAAGATTGATGATCGATGTGAATAATTGTTTCTTTGCCCATTAAGTAATGCTTCCATTTCTTCACACTTTGCACCAATGTGTAAAGCTCTTTATCATATGTAGGATAGTTAATAACAGCACCATTAAAAATCTCAGAATGAAATGAAATGGGCTTACCATGTTGTAAAAGAACTGCACCCATGGCATAGTCACTTGCATCTATTTGTATTTCAAATGGTTGTTTCAAATCTGGCAATGTTAAAACTGGGGTTGAACTGATCTTTTGTTTTAAAGCATCAAATGCTTTTTGTTGTTTTCCTCCCCACTGGAAGACAACCTTCACACTGGTCAAAGCATGTAGTGGAGCTGCTATGGAAGAGAAATTAGCAATGAACTTCCTCTAGTACTGTGTTGCTCCCAGAAAACTCCTTACTTCTGTGACTGATTTGGGTATTGGCCAATTCACAATGACCGAAACTTTAGAGGGGTCAATCTTTAGCTCACCTCCTCCAACTATGTGGCCCAAATACACTAAGGAATTTTTCCCGAATTCACATTTAGACATCTTTAGAAATAATTGTTATTTTTTCAAGACATCCAACACTTTCCTCACATGCTTGACATTCTTTTCTCGTGATTTGTTGAATATCAAAATATCATCTAAATAGACAATTACAAACTCATCAAGAAAGGATCTTAAAACATCATTCATAACTCTCATGAATGTAGCTGGAGCGTTGCAAAGACCGAAAGGCATAACCAGCCACTCAAACAATCCCTGTTTGGTTTTAAAAGAAGTCTTCCAAATATCCTCCTCGGCTATTCTAACTTGATGATATCCACTTCTCAAGTCTAATTTAGTGAAATATTTTGCATTCTTCAACTGATTTAGCAAATCATCTATTATGGGCAATGGGTATCGATTCTTTATGGTAATTTTATTCAAAGCTCAATAATATACACACATTCGTCAGGTTCCATCTTTCTTGGGTACCAAAATAATTGGTGAACCACATGGCGAAGTAGAGGGACGAATTACACCTTTATCTAACAATTCCTAGACTTGTTTCTTAATTTCTAAACTTTCCATAATTGACATTCGATACATACCGATATTTGGGAGTTGGCAGTCTTGCTATAACTGAATTTCATGCTAAATTCCCCTTTTTGGTGGCAATCCCTTTGGTTCTTGAAACACATCTCCATCTTGCTTGAACACATCAAATAATTTGGTTTTCAACTTCACGTCACATCCTGCAAAGGATTCACGCTCTGTGTCATTCTTCTATTTGATCATAAGGAGAATGAGATTCTTATTGGAATTGACGAGTCACTTCATTTGCCCTGCGCTTGCTAAAGACAAATTAAGCTTTCTACGATGGACTCTCACAATATACTCCACTCCATATTTGAACAAATTATATTTGTTCTCAAATCTATGGAAAACGGCTTTCCGATCATACAGATACGGGCTTTCCAACACAATTCCATAAATATCCAGCAGAACTACATCTATTCGACTTCATCAACGAAATTAGCAGTAATAGAAAACCTGAAAATGCATTTCCTTATGACCTGAAGATTTTCATCCTTGGTTATCCAACCCAACGGATACGGTTTATGATGAGGCACGATTTCCAGATTCAACTTCTTGACTAAGTCTGTAGAAATTAAATTTCCCTTAGATCCACTGTCAACTAGTGCATCAATCTTGATGTGTTTGGAAATAGCTATGATATGAAACAACTCAATTCTATTTTCTTCATTTGTAGCATTGTTGGAGTTAATTTTTGCGTTGGTGCTTGCCACGGCTTCCTCTTTGCTTGTTTTTTCCATGGGTTTTCCATGATTATGGCTGCAATCTTTGTTTCATCACCTGAATCGAAACCCAAGTCTTGTTGTAAAACAACGTTTGTCTTTTGTTTCCATTTATTGTTAAATTTCTTTAGTCTTGATTTAGGATGAAGCTTCCAACAATGTGCTTCATCATGGCCCTCTTTGGAACAATTCTTGCACACGGGTTTCTCCCCTTCTTTCTTAACAGAAGCATTTTTCTTCTACTTTCCTTTAGATTTCTTTCCTTTTTCACCACTCTGGAATGGCTTCTTCTTACCTTCTTCTTGTACATTTTTCCCTCTTGCTTCAAGGTGTGTAGCTTGAACACAGACCTCATCAAGATTTGTGGGATTAAACATAAGAATGGTGTGTCGAAGATAGCTATGCAAACCTCCTATGTATTTCAACAAAGTATCTTGTGACTATAAGTCTACTCCTAACATAAGAGATCTTCTCCTAAACTCTTGAGTATACTATGCACATTTTGACTTTTTAACTGTCTGAAATTTTACCAATTCATGATAGATTTTTTCATATGAGCTAAAGGGTAGAATTGTATTTTTATAGAAGCAATGAAATCAGACTAAGTAATAGATATCTTACCATGTTTTTTGATCTCATCTTGAGTCCTTGCTTCCCACCAAATGAGTGTTGCACTCTCCATTCTCAATGAAGCCAAATGAATTTTGATGTCATCCTCTTGAAGGTTTATTAGGAAACCAGCTCACAAAAATATAGAAAAGATAGATCAATGCCTTAGAATTCATTCTCTTCGATGGGGCAACCTCCTTTACATTACACAAATGAACAATTCTTGGATGATAGAAATGACTAAACCTCCCTTCTATATATAGGAGTCTAAGGGGTCACAATATAATCAAGCTGACATAACAGTAATAACATAAGGGCACAAAAATAACAATAGTGGGTTTCTATGGGGCATACTAATAACAATATGGGGACAATAGGGGAACAATAATAACAATAAGGGATACAATGACAATAGTAATGGGGGAATCACTAGTATTATAGGGGCCAAACATGCCCCTCTCCTTCCGTAAAGTGTTGTCCTCAACACTTGAGTAGTTCTGGATGCTTCTGTATAAAATTCTCATCCTCCCATGTGGAATCTTCAACAGACAAGTTCTTCCACTTGATGAGATACTCCGAAATTGATCAATTTCGTAGCTGTCAAGTTCTTGTTTCTGTAACTGCTTCCGGTTCCAATATGATTTTTCCTTCCTCATCAAGTTCTAGCAATATCGTTTGAACTGGGAGCTTGTCACCTATATCCTTCTTTAAACATGAAACATGGAAAACTAGGTGCACTCGAGAAGTTGTAGGAAGCTCCAATTTGTATGTCATAGTACCAATCTTTTGCAACACCTTGTACGAACCATAATACTTTGGTGATAATTTATTATCCTTCTTAGCTTACTTGAGGGACATTTGTTTATATGGTTGTATACATAGTAATACCTAGTCACCTACATCAAAACTTCTTTCGCTGCGATGTTGATCTGCTTGTTGTTTTATTCTATTTTGTGCCAATGTGAGGTTATCCTTTAAGAGTTGGAGAACTTGTTGTTGATGCTCGATGTGATGTTCCACTGCTTGAACCTTAGAATTTTCTTTTAAATATGATGTGATGGATGGTGGATGAAGTGTTATACCACCATTCAGCCAGGGGCAACCATTTGACCCATTGTGTCTGTTTATCAAATACAAAGCAATGAAGATATCCTTCCAAACATTTGTTTGCTATCTCAATTTGGCCATCAGATTGAGGATGATAAGATGAGCTATGAGCTAACTGAGTACTGAGACAAGAAAATCATTATGTCCAAAAATTTCCAGTGAAAATGGGATCTTTGTCACTTACAATAATATTTGGGTTTCCATGTAGCTTTTGAATTGTTACCATAAATGCAGTAGAAACTGTATTGGCTTTAAATGGATATGATAATGCACAAAAGTGTGCATACTTGGTAAGTCTATCAACTACCACCATGATGACACTCTTTCCTTAGGACTTGGGTAAACCTCTGATAAAATCCATTGAAACCTCCTCCCAACATTGTCTTGGAATGGATAAAGGTTGTAATAGACCTCGGGTCTTAATTGTTTCAGCTTTATTTTGTTGGCAAACCAAACATTCCGCCACAAACTTTTGAATATCCGATTTAAGGCCATCCCAAAAAAATTCCTTCTTAACCTTGTGGTAAGTTTTTAAAAATCCTAAGTGCCCTCCTAAGGGAGAAGTGTGCAATTCCATAAGAATCTTTTGTTTGAGTTGGGAATTATTACATAGGTATAAGCGATCTTTGTACCATAACGAATCATTTTTCCAACTAAATGTATTAGATGTACTCGGATCTTGTTGTAACTTTCAAATGAGTGCCCACACTTCTTCGTCATTATTCCATTCCTCCCTTGCTTTGTTTATCCAATCTGGTTGGATAATAGAAATGGCGCACAACAATGCTTCCACATCCTCATCCTTTCTTGAGAGTGCATCAGCCACAATATTTTTCTTCCCTTTTTTTTAGATGATTTCAAAGTCATAACCCAACATCTTTGTGACCCATTTTTGTTGCTCTTCAGAGGATAATATTTGTTCTAAAATGTATTTAAGACTATCATGATCCGTTTTTACCTTGAAGTGTCTTCCCATTAGGTAGGGTCGCCATTTCTTAAGTGCATGTAGTATTGCTGACATTTCCTTCTCATAAATAGCTTTGTGTAAATGCTTCCCTTAATTGGATGACTTTAGAAAGCAATTGGTCTTTCATCTTGCATTAAAACAGCACCAATTTAATTTCCTGAAGCATCACATTTCACAATAAAGGTTTTTGTGAAGTCCGACGTAGCTAAGACTGGTGCTTGACACGTGGCCTCTTTAAGATGTTTGAAGGCCTTTGTTGCTTCTGGAGTTAATGAAAATGCACCTTTCTTCAATAATGTTATTAGAGGTGCTACTATTCTCCCATAATTCTTAACAAACTTGCGATCATACCCTGTCAACCCGAGAAATCCTGGCAGATGCTTTATGGATGTGGGGATTTTCCATTCCTTAATGGCTTTAATTTTTCTATGGTCTACCTTAACACCTTCATGAGAAACAATATGACCCAGATATTCCACCTCTTGTACTCCAAAGAAACATTTGGAGCTTTTTGCATATAATTGTTTCTCCTCCAATAGTTTGAGCACCCTGTCAACATGTTCAACATGATCCTTCCAGGACTTGATGTAGATTAGTATATCATCAAAAAATACTAACACAAATTTTCTAAGGAAGGGTTTGAAAATGGAATTCATCAAACCTTGAAATGTAGAAGGTGCATTGATAAGGCCAAAAGGCATGACCAAAAATTCATGACCCTCATGAGTTCTAAATGTTGTTTTCGGAATGTCTTCAGTCTTCATTTTGATTTGATGATATCCTAAACAAATATCCAACTTGGTGAAGTAAATCGGTCCATGCATTTCATCCAATAATTCATCAATGACAAGAATGGGAAATTTATCTTTAATAGTGAGCTTGTCGAGCTCCCTATAATCCGGACACATGCATCATGATCCATCCTTCTTGTGCACCAATACTATTGGGGCAGAGAAAGAACTTTGACTAGGTTGAATTATACCAGCCTCTAGCATTTCTACAACCATACGTTCAATTTCACTTTTTTGGGCATAGGTATATCTGTACGGTCTGATGTTTGGAGGAACACTTCCTGGAATCAAATTAATAGCATGATCATGATCACGAATAGGTGGGAGACCTTTGGGAGTCTCAAATACCTTGGAATGATTGTCCAAGACTTTTTGGAGATCTGGAGAAATAGATGATTTCAATGTCGGAACCTCTAGCGAACATACTTGTTCAATTACACCTCGTTGTTCCTTATTTAAAAGCTTTGTCATACCGTTAGAGTTGACTATCTTTCCCAGTTTCCCTGCAATACCCCTTAATTCAACTTCCTTTCCTTCTGCACAAAATTTCATGAAAAGTTCTTGAAAATTAAAAGCTATTGTACCCAAGGATTGTAGCCATTGGACTCCTAGTACAACATCAGCACCACCCATTGGAATGGAAAGCATTGGGTTATTCAATACATATTCTCCCATGGATAGCTTGATATTATGGCACTTTCCAGAGCAATTTATGGTCCCTCCACTTGCAACCATCACTTGACACTCTCGTGCTGGATATAGGAAGCAATTCAATTCCTTTTCTATCTTACAATGAATAAAATTATGGGTACTTCCCGAATCAATCAACACTATTACCTTTTTCTTCTTGACATGTCCTTCTATCTTGATAGTTTGAGGAGTGGTAATTCTAGCCAATGCATTACAAGATATGGTCAGATTCATTTCTTCTTTATCTAGGGTTTTTTTGTTATGAAACCAACTCAAGAAAAGATAGAAAAGATAGATCAACGCCTTAGAATTCAGCCTCTTCGAGGGGGAAACCTCATTTACATTACATAAATGAAAAATTCTTGGATGATACAAATGAAAAGACCTCCTTTATATATATAGGAGTCTAAGGGGTCATAACATAATCAGAGCCGACATAACAATAATAATGTAAGGGCGCAATAATAACAATAGTGGGCTTCTATGTGGCACAATAGTAACAATATGGACACTACAGGGGTACATCAATATAATAAGTGGGTTGTACTAATAACAATAAGGGGTTACACTAGTAGTATAGGGGCCTAACATGCCCCTCTCCTTCAAAAAGTGTTGTCCTCAACGCTTGAGTAGTTCTTGATGCTTCTGTATAAAATTCTTGTCCTCCCATGTGGAATCTTCAGCGGGTAAGTTCTTCCACTTGATGAGATACTCTTAAATTGATCGATTTCGTAGCTTTCGGGTTCTTGTTTCTGTGACTGCTCTAGGTTCCAATATGATTTTTCCTTCCTCTTCAATTTCTAGCAATATTCTTTGAATTGGAATATTTTGCAACTTTTGAATAAGTGGCCATACTTCTTCATCCTTCTTCCATACATCCCTTGCTTCATTTATCCAATCTGGTTGGATAATAGAAATAGCACAAAACAATGCTTCCACATCCTCATCGTTGAAGAGTCTTCCCATTCGGTAAGGTCGCCATTTTTTAATTGCATGTAGTATTGCCAACATTTCCTTCTCATAAATAGCTTGCTTGAGATGTAGCAGTAAAAATACCCAATCACCTACATCAAAACATTTTTCACTACAATTTTGATCTACCTGTTGTTTCGTTTGATTTTGCACCGAAGTGGCGCTATCCTTTAAAAGTTGGAGAACTTGTTGTTGATGCTCGATGTGATCTTTCTCTGCTTGAACCTTTTTCTTCTTGATATGTCCTTCTATTTCTAGAGTTTGAGGAGTGGTAATTTCTTCCAATCCTTTATAAGATATGGTCAGATTCATTTCTTAATGCTCGATGTGGTCTTTCACTTCTTGAACATTTTTCTTCTTGATATGTCCTTCTATCTTGATAGTTTGAGGAGTGGTAATTTCGACCAATGAATTACAAGATATGTTTGGATTCATTTCTTCTTTCTCGATGTGATCTTTCACTTCTTACACCTTTTTCTTCTTGATGTTTCCTTCTATCTTGAGAGTTTGAGGAGTGGTAATTCTTGACAATGCTTTACAAGATATGGTCTGATTCATTTCTTCTTTCACTGGGGTGGGGTCCTGGCATATATCCTCTTCTTTTGATGTTTCTTGATCCTTTTATTCCTCCTCTTCATATTCTATGTAAAATAATTTCTTCTCAGCACACTTATGACCTTTAGTGCATTTGCTATCACAATTTAAAGCCCTTTTTCTCTTTTTTCTTCCATTTGTTGTGGTGTAACCCTTGTAGGTTGTGGAAGGCTGGGAGAAACAACACTTCCATCTTTATAGTTGTGAGGGGTATGCTTCTTGGTTTCCATAATTTTGCTTTCCATTATGTCACAAAGCCCTTTTACTCTTTCCAATTGTTGTGGTGTTGCTCTAAAGAAGATGTTGCTCTTTGTATCCTCATAATGTGCTATCATTTCCTCCATGAAATTTGACCACGTAACAAGTTGTTTACGAGAACAAAGCCCTTCATACCATAAAAATTGATCCGGTTCTAAATATGAAGATGCAATACATACCTTTTGTAACAGTGGTACACCATGTAGATCAAAATATTGCTCCATCTGAAGTATCCAATTTATCGGATACTTGCCATCAAACTTCCTCATCTTGCTTTTTCTTGATTTTAGGAGCTCGATCTTGAAACGACTGTAACTCTGTACTTTCGGATCTTTAAGTTCTGAAATTGCGACTTGTAGTAGTCCTCTGCGTCCTCTTTCCAATGCCACTAGTCTGATCCAAATTGGATTCTCCAAGAAAGAGTTATGCACAATCTCCCAAGATGACCGGATTATAGACCTTTCCAGAAGAGAAAACGTGTATGAAGTGCCACATGTCACTGTTTCGACCTTTGACTCTGAAAAATATATAGAAGAAACTATAGTCCGTCCTCTTTCTGTACCTTCTTACGAAATTTCAATTTGATGCTCAAAGAGAAAGTTATGACGATTTTCCCCAGGTCACCTGTTTGGAATGTAATTCAGGAGTCTGCAAAAAGACCAACTTCCTCAGATCATATCTTCGCAAATATAGCACAAAAAGCTTTGAAATTCAGACCCGAGATTCAGCGCGATTGCTTCTCAAATGGGTTTGTTTTTAGCTTCTGAAACATCACAGAAAAAAAGTTATAGCGAAAATGCCACGATGACTTGTTTGGAGCAGCGAAACCCTAGAATCCAAAGCTCTGATACCAAATGTTATGAAACCAGCTCAAGAAAAGATATAAAAGATAGATCAACGCCTTAGAATTCAGCCTCTTCGAGGGGGCAACCTCCTTTACATTACATAAATGAACAATTCTTGGATGAGACAAATGAAAAGACCTCCTTTCTATATATAGGAGTCTAAGGGGTCATAACATAATCAGAGCCGACATAACAATAATAATGTAAGGGCACAATAATAACAATAGTGGGCTTCTATGTCGCACAATAGTAACAATATGGGCACTACATGGGTACATCAATATAATAAGTGGGTTGTACTAATAACAATAAGGGGTTACACTAGTAGTATAGGGGCCTAACATTGTTCCTGGAGTATATCCTCTTCTTTTGACATTTCTTGTTCCTTTTCTTTCTCCTCTTCACAATCTATGTAGAATAATTTCTTCTCAGCACACTTATGACCTTTAGTGTATTTGCTATCACAACTGTAACAAAGCCCTTTTGCTCTTTTTTCTTTCAATTGTTGTGGTGTCAACCTTGTAGGTTGTGGAAGGCTAGGGGAAACAACACTTCCATCTTTATAGTTGTGAGTGGTAGGCTTCCTAGTTGCCATAATTTTTCTTTCCATTTTTTCTTGCTAACCTGAATGCCTTCTCCAATGAATCAGGTTCCCAAAGGCGAACCTCATGTTGGATGTTATCCTTTAAAGTCCCTATGAACACATCAATCTTATGCTCCTCTGGAATATCTTTTACCCTTATGTTCAATTTTTGGAAGTCGTCAATGTGTTTCATCATTGAACCCTTTTGTTTGAGATTTATCAATTGGCTAAAAAAGGTGTTGCTTTTTGTATCCTCATAATGTGCTATCATTTCTTCCATAAAAATTTCCCAAGTGACAATTTGTTTACGAGAGCAAAACCATCGATACTATACAAACTGATTTGGTTCCAAATATAAAGTTGCAATACATACCTTTTATGTGTTTTGCACATTATGGAGATCAAAAAATTGCTCCATCTGTAGTATCCATGTTCCAGGATCCTTGCCATCAAACTTCCTCATATCGATTTTTGGAACATGGTGGGTCTTCAATCTAACATTAGATTCTATGAAATCATGATTAACATTTATTTTTTTCTCATCATGAGTTTCCTTTACTACCCTTTCACTATTAGTGACCATTTCTTGTAGCAACTTATTCAAATTTATCTTCAATTCTTCCATCTTATCGTCCATGCCATTCATCTTAGCTTCCACGCCATCCATCTTAACTTGCATTCCATTCATATTAGCTTTCACACCATCCATCTTAACTTGCATGCCATTCATATTAGCTTCCACGCCATTCATCTGGCTTCATTTACCTTTAGTGAGAGTGAAATTTGTTGTACTTGGTCTTGTAATTTTGATATATCATGTTACATTTCTTCCTCTTCTTCATGAGTCATGCTAGAGATTTCATGTTGCTGGTGTTTCCATTTTCTTTCTTCGGGGCATTAATTAATGCTAACAATTCTTCACTATTCCCTTTGAAATCCTTCAAACTAATTTTTCAAACCAATCTTATGCAAAATTTTAAAAAAACTACACACCTTTTTTTCACTTCGTAAGAGCTCGATATTGAATCTGTTGTATCTCTGTAACTGCAAATCTTGGATATCTGAAATCTCATCTTGTGGTACCCTTTGAGTCCTCTTTCTAACCCCGCAATTCTGATCAAGATTGGATTCTCCAAGGAAGAGTTATGCCAAATCTCCCACGGTGACCTGATTATAGACTAGTTCAGTAGAACGAACTTGTACGACGTGTCGCGTGTCATTGTTTCCACCTTAGTACCTGAAACTGATACACAAAAAACTACAAGCCATCCTCTTTCTGAAAATTCTTACGAAATTTCAATCTGATGCTCAAAACAAAAGTTATGACAATTTTCCTCAGGTCACCTATTTGGAATGTAATTCAGGAGTCTGCAAAAATCCTAACTTCCTCAAATCATATCTCCACAAATATAGCAAGACAAGCTCTAAAATTCAAACTCGAAGTTCAGAAATATTTAGGCTCAAATGAGTTTTTTTTGTAGCTTCTGAAACGTCGTAGAAAAAAAGTTATAGCGAAAATGCCACGATGACCTGTTTGGAGTAGCGAAACCCTAGAATCCAAAGCTCTGATACCAAATGTTAGGAAGCCAGCTCACAAAAATATAGAAAAGATAGATCAACGCCTTAGAATTCAGTCTCTTCGAGGGGGAAACCTCCTTTACATTACACAAATGAACAATTCTTGGATGATACAAATAACTAAACCTCCTTTCTATATATAGGACTCTAAGGGGTCACAATATAATCAAGCCAACATAACAGTAATAACATAAGGGCACAAAAATAACAATAGTGGGTTTCTATGGGGCATAATAATAACATTATGGGGACAATAGGGGCACAATAATAACAATAAGGGATACAATGACAATAGTAATGGGGGAATCACTAGTATTATAGGGGCCTAACAAGGTTCTGAATTCTACAATACACCTCTAACTGATGAATCCAGTTATCAAGCTTCTTTGCATTAACTTCTCCATTGTACATTGGCAACTCGAATTTAACATCAAGTTTTAGAAAATGTGATTTACCAGTTCCTTTTGAATAATGATGATGAGTATGAGTAAGAGTTGTATTAGTGGAAGAGTGTGAAGATGCTTGTGAAGAAGAAGATGAAGAAGATGGTGGAGAGGGTGGAGGTTTGTCTTCGTTCCCATTACCTCTTTTTCCATTACCTTATCCTGAAGAGCCTTCTCCTTTGGGAGGTTTGGAACTTTCTCCTTGCAACCTGTTATTCCTCTCTTCATAAAGAACCTTCACCATCTATATGATATCAAAGAAAGCCTTTATGAAGGTCTTCTCATCTTATGTCATGTTTGTAGGTTCTCCTTCATGAGACATGATCTCTAAAGTCTTAAATACAACTTGAGGCCGAACTAGTGTTCGATATTGTGGCAACGTTTCTCTTCTTCCCATTGACCCAACTTCAAGGCTTCCAACCAGCTTTCCTTCACCTCTTTTGAGTTTTAACCTTGTTAGCATGACACAGAACTAACAAACAATACTCATTCTTTGCACAAGAAAATCTAGTAAGCAAAAACCAATGCTCTGATACCAACTTGATATGAAATGGAGCATATTAGTAATGTTGTGTTAATTCCCCATTTAGAATAAAACCCAAGATGCTTATCATTTTCTTATCAAGTGCTTAAGGATTCAACATGCTTGCTTAATTAACTGATTCCCCTGAGAGTTTATTAAGTAAATGCTATAAACAATTTAACATAAAATATATGTTGAACAACAACAAAATAACAGAAAAGAACATCAAAATACAACACACAACACAGATATTTGATAAGGAGTTCACCCCTCCTGGGCTACGTCTCCTTGGTCTAGCTTCCAATGCTTGGGCCTCTTTATTATGCTCAAAAATTACAACAAAAGTGTGTTTACAATGCTCAAATGCCTCTAAAACTTGTCTCAATGAGTTCAACATTCTCAAAAATGGCTATCTTGCCTCTTTTTGCATCCAATTTGGATAAGAACTGAGAAGTTATGACTTCTCCTAGTTCTCCCACTATTTGTTCCACAAATTGCTCCAAAACCTACAGAAACCTCCATTTTCGCCCCAAAATCCGCTAACCGAGCGAATATTTCGCCGCGTCGCAGACCATAACCTGTCGGTCATATCACAAATCGCAATAGGCAAGTGTTGCGCGCTTATGGTATGTGAATATAAACAGGCAATTTGTGATTGCAATATCGCGGACCCGATGGGATATTAAATCGCAATTTATAGTGGCATCACATCCGAGGACTTTATCGCATTTCGCAACTCAGAAGATAACCTGGGTTCTATACATATGCGGTACCTGTCCACTACTTGCAATTTTCAAGAACTATTGATCGCATCGCAACCCAAACCTCGCCAGGGGCCGATTATGTCATACTTCACTCCCTTCGCGGATTGCGATTGCAATTTGTGATTCCCTTATCGCATCGCAACCCTGGCTATTCTAGGGCCAATTTGTAACACCTTTTTGCCTATGACTTTGATTTTTGAAATGCGGGGGCCAATGGTGGCTTGCGACTTGGTGCCTCCTCATTCGCTGAAGGGCTTTGCCACGTCATCCAATCCTACCATGTAGAAGTCAAACTTGAACTTTGACTTGCTCTAACTTTTGAGTGTCGTTCGCACCATTGGAATCATAATGACGAGATCTTCGATCTGAAGCTGAGTTTAACAAAATTCTAACACTTTGATTTTTTAGCATAAACTTGAGCTCCTGATCAGGGAGAAAGATGTATAATTTTTTATTTGTAAAAATATTTTAAAATAAGTCTTAAATAAACTATTTGAATATTGATATACACTATATATATATATATATATATATATATATGAAAAAATAAATATTTATGGTTAAAACATTTCAAGCATTCTCACTATCCTATATTTTAGCAGTTTTCATATATATTTTTAGATTAATTTTGTTTAAATTGTGTAGTCTATGTAATATATGTGTGTATATGTGTGAGATTAAATCTTTTAAGGTGTAAATCTTTTTTCACTTTTTTCACTCTAAAAAAATTTATACCTCAAGAAATTTGATTTTTTGACATTTACTAGATCTATGATTATAATTCCAATTATCTATTAAAAATATTAATATAATTATTATTAAAATATTATTACAACTAATATTACTTATTTCATTATTTGTATAAATATATTAAAATTCTTTTGATTTCGAAATAATCATAATTTTTTTTATTGAAATATATAATAACTTTTTTATTAAAAAAAAATAACATAATAAATGCTTTAAACTCAAATTATATATGTATATATAAAATTCAAAGTTTAAATAGCTCTTTAGTTTTTAATATAAAGTTATTTCACATAAAGTAATAAGATCTCCCATAATTATTGTAGGGTGTAGGTTAAATTTAAATATGAAATTTTCAAATAATATGATTAAAATTTTGAATTTTAATTATTTTAATTTTTTAGTGTGATATGTATATTCTGAAATTTATTTTGGCAAAAATTAAAAATGTTTCTAATTTTATAATAAAATAATTGTAGAGATAAAATGTTAATTTTGGAATAGGGTTTACAATTTAATTATCAATAATTATTATGTGGAATGCAAGGATTTAATGAAGTAAGTGTTTTGATGCTTATTATGGATTGATTTGAACTTTAAACGACAAAATTCACAAAGACTTCATATCAAAGTCATTGCCAAAAAATTCACAGAGACTTCATATCAAAGCCATTGCCAATAAAAAAAAAATGAAAAATGTTCCTAATTTTATAATAAAAATAATTGGGGAGATAAAGTGTCAATTTTGGAATAGGACTTACAATTTAATTATCAATAATTATTATGTGGATTGCAAGGATTTAATGAAGTGTTTTGATGTTTATTATGGGATTTGAACCTCAAACCACAAAAGCCATTGCCAATAAAGATTGACATAGGTACTTATTGGGGATTGAACCTTAATTCTTTTGGCATATAACGCTTCATTTTAACTATGCTTGTCAATTGAGTTGCCAAGAGTTAATATTAATGTTTTTGTTACTTCTAATATATCATTACTAATATTTTTAAATATGTTAAATATTATCCATAGTAAGACATGGTAATGTGAATATCGACATATATGAATAAATCAATATTATTGCTGACAAAATGTTACTTTAATGTAAAAATATTAAAATTACTTTGAAGGAAATTATATATATTATATTTTATTAGTCCTGGTCAAAGTAGCACTCTAGCAATCAATTTTTTGGTGGACCACTATTAGTTTAGCATTCATCAATACAAGTTATAATGTTTAACTTTGAAAAATTAATATTTATTTCTCAATATTTGAAAAATATATTCTTTTGAACATTTGATTGGACTATAACTTAAAGGCCTTATTGCGACATTTGCACATTATAATGTGATGTGGATAACCACCTCCCATATTTATGCCATAATAATTTATGAATATGGTTGCAATATTCATGCATGTTTTTTGGATATTTGTGCAATGAGTTTTTATTCTTAAGCTTTGCAAGAAAACCATCCAAAAAAAATCTTCGAAAATAGTTTATACTAAGGTAAATAACATATTTACCATCAAACTTCCAACCATAATTTAAGCTCTTGGCATAAAAAAATGTATAGGCATAAGATCTAAATAAATACACTTACTCGCAGTGACTTCCCACCATTATTTCTGTTTTCCTAAACAATTTTGTAGGAGTAAAACTATAAATGTGTAGACTTATAAGTCGTTACTACCCACCAAAATTTATGCAAGTCCATGTGCCTAAAAAACCAATTAATTTATGTAAGAGTAAAACTATACATATATAAACTTACTAGTGGTTGGCACTCACCAAAATTTATACAACGCCATATACCTAAAAAACTAATTAATTTATTCATTCACATCTGAATTTATTAGTTCATGATAAAACAAAATTATAACATTCAATTTTCTTATTAACCACTCTTAGTTTAGCATTAACCACTCTACATTATAACTTTCACATTTTTTGAAAAGCGATTTCCAATTTAAGTGATAATGACTCAACTGTGAAAAGTGATTTCTAATTTAAATGATAATGACTCAACTGGCCTTCAACAGTATATAACTTCACATTTTTTTGAAACGTGATTTCTAATTTAAGTGATAATGACTCAACTGGCCTTCAACAGTATATCGCCGTGGATAACACAAAAACTTTAAGATTACTGTGAAGAAAGTCATATATAATGCCTTTGGACAAATCGAAAGACAGTACCATAATTAGTTGAATGTCTCTTTTGGGAATGAAATCAGAGTATTTTTGTTTCGTCCGAGAACCACGTGACTCTACGCCATTGCTATGATCTGAGTGGACTGGGCCTGCTGGGGCCAACTGCATCTGCAACAGATTAATGAGCTCACGAGGGTTGCCGTCGTGGTAAGTTGATTGAAAGCAACAACCAAAGACGTACGCTTCACTCTATGAGTTCAGAGCCATAGCCATCCATCTTTTTCTTTATACCAAACGTTATCTCTTTAGAGAAGCGCGCGCTTTTAAGAAGAGAGAAACAGTCAGACACGGATCAGTATACAAACAATTTATTGCACCCACTGTAGATTGCATGCATCCAGTTAGAATATGGCCCAGGAAGAGAGCCAATTGCAGATGTGCAATGCCTTTGCCTTCAGTGTGATATAAATATTTTTCTGTGAATTCACAGCGCATTAAGTACCAAATGCTCAGCAACCTTACTCATAATATTAAGACTTTTCAGTATAATATCATTTCAATTTTCATTCCTCTGCTTCGATTTAAAAAAATTGAAGATCAATGGCATTGATATTGATCAGATCACAGTGGGTAACAGAAATGTGATCGATGTAACTGCATTTCATGGGCTTGATCAATGGAAACAAGTGCGAATCAAGGCTTGAAAGATGAAGGCAGGAGGCATCATCCCTCTGTGGAAATCGAATTGGTCGATGAATCACTTGAAGAAGAACTGGTTGATGCTCAGACTCCAGAATCTTTTGATCCTAGTTCACAGTATGATCAGGACAAGCAAGGAGAACCTACTCTATACAAGAGAGTAATTTATGTGCCGGCCAGTACACAGAGGAAGGATGAGGAGGCCGTCCACCCGGTGCAGCAATCCTGCAAGTTCACTCCTGTAAGAACATTTGAGTGTCATAGATAAAAGATATAATAAATTTTGTAGAAGGAAATGTGAATGGATTTAGATAGAGTGATTAAAGTGAGTCTGTTTTCCTTTATTTCTCTAAGGAAAGCATTCTGGAATTAATACAGAGATAAATTTATTACATTTCTTAATCATCTTGTAATTCACTAATTTGGGTGTGGAGATAACAACCGACTACCCAAAATAATTCCAATTACCCAAAATGAAGTGTAGTTATTTTTATGGTCCAACTCAATTCTAGATCCTGAAGAACCTTACAATGTTGACATTCCCATTCCCTTCGACCTTATTTCTACCTGCTCTGCTCTTTTTGTCAATACTCACCTCTTGAAAATTTTAAGACATCTTTAGAAAATTTTAAAACCTTATCTGCCCCTGCTCTGCTCTATTTGTCAATACTCACCTCCTGAAAATTTTAGGACATCTTTAGAAAATTTTAAAATATATTTTTGAAGTTTCAATTCTTAGATTCTATTTACTTGCTGTAAACAGGACATGGCAACATCCCATGAAGCAGATAATGGTATAGGCACAATTCCTGGATGTAATATTAATGAAGATATCTCATGTGAGTCAGTACTTGGGCAGCCTGCCTTTGAAGAATCCAACAGTATGAGTGCGTTCATGAGCTCACAGACACATTGTCAGCTTCCATCCTATTGGAAACAGTGGGCACATGGATTGCATCCTAGCATTGCATTCACTGCATTATTGGTTACCGTAATGAATTTTGTGTGGATTCTGGCACTTGGGTCATGGTTAGCGAGTAGTACAGGTGACAAGATCGGTACAGCAGAGGTGTTTTTATCCACATTTATAAGCGGTACACTGTTTGCAGTACTGGGAAGCCAACCAGTTCTGATAGTGGGAGTGAGTGTGCCATTTTTGGTCTTTGCTTCCGCTGTTTACAGTACTGCCGACCGTCTTTCTCTGGATTTTCTGCCATGGATGGGGTGGATTGTTATATGGGCTGGTATGCTGGTAGCCTTGGTAGCTACTTTTAAGACGTGGACAATATCTCTGGCTCGCCATTTAACTCCATTCAGTTGGGAGATTGTGCAAATGTTTGTGGGATTGACTTTTTTGCGGCACGGAGCTGAGGAGACCATCAATTTTTTCATGGTGCATGCTTCAAATGCTTCGGCTCTGCTCTCTTTATGGCTGATGACTAGTTCTTTCCTTTTAGGAACTTTAATGGATGGCTCTAGACGCAGCTCGCAGTGTCTTTCTTGGAAGTGCAGACAAATTGTAGCAGATTTTGGACCTGCATTCATCGTTTTGGCTCTTGTAGGTATGTGTTTTCTAATTCCCAGTTGAAGAAATGAACTGGTTTCAATATAGAACCAACCTTGATTCATTTTATTCGGAGAGGATTAAGTTTCAAAAAACCAAAAACCACTGACTGTAAATTATTTATTTTATCAAATAACATAATAACATTATTCCATACTAAGGTAAAAAGCAATTCTCAGAACAAGTAAAAAGCACTTCTCAGAACAAATAACAGATAAAGACAAAGAATAAGAATAAGAGATATGGATAGATCACTTCAAAATTAAACACATTTTCTAAATTATTCTATCAATAGATCTGTCAATAGTGGAGAACCTATTAAGTTTTATCACATGTACTGATCTGTTTTGAATTGAAAATATACACATTCTGAGCTGAGAAAACTTAGTAATAGACTTGTGCATCTGTCACTCTTTAATGAAATGGAAACACATGGACTTGCTTTTGATTTGAGACGTAACTTGTTAAAAGTGATTGAAATTTCCCTTTCCAACATGTCTGAATCTTGTGGGGACCTGATGAATCTTCTCTGTGCAGCACTGTCAGAGGTCCCAAAATTGTCCAAAATAACACTTTCTCGAGTAGATATGCCAAGATGTGGATACCATTCTGATGACTTGACAAATCTGGGAACGCTTGTAAGATTAAGAGGAGTGCCTTTATGGGCAATTTTTCTTGCACTGATTCTAGGGGTTCTGCTGGCAGTTCTGGTCCTGATTGATCACGACTATACTTCGAGTTATATAACATCGAGGGTAAGTCTATTTGTTGAATCATATCGCTATCTCAGCTTGAATGAACTCGTTGTGACAATACCTAAATGATATGAAATCCAGGATACAGGCGAACTGAAGGAACAAAATCTTACACGCAGACGCCGCGATTTGCTCATACTTGCAGCGAGTTTCATCCTGTGTGGACTGCTGGGTTTACCTCTCTGCTACGGCCTTTGTCCACAGGTTTTGAATTCTTTTCTTACAATACTACTATCTAACGTTAGCCGAAATGCGAAGTATCTATATATAAAATAAATAATCACAGTTTATTTTATTAAGGACATAATGCTCTAGCACTTTCACTTTTTTCTAACGATTACTACTCTACCTTTTCGGACTGTAAGTTTAATACATTAGTATACTGAATCTGTGCAGACTACAAGGCATATTCTTGCACTCACCTCTAAGCGGTCTATCTCAAGCTCAGATTTGGAAAGCCAGAATTCCATTTTCAGCAGTGGGGATTCCAGAGGCAAAGTTCGAGTTCAACGAGTATCCAGTCTACTTGTTTCACTGACTATCGGAATTCCTCTTCTTCCTAAAGTAGCATGGCTCCTGAAGAAAGTTCCTCAACCTATTATATTGGGTTACTGTCTACAGGTAATCACTGCCAGAAATGACAAAGTTTTCATGTTATTGAACTAGGATTATCTTGTTACAAAAGGAAATCTTGAGGTCAATTACCTAGGCAGTGAGGAAAATGGGACCTCCAAACTGTTATCACAATCCAGTTGGATTCAATATAACCATAGGTGACATTGAAATCGGGTCTGAGAGACCTTGTGGCATCTCTGGGATGAATGTACAGAAAACATTTTCTTTCATCTTGCAGTTCAAGTAGCTCTAAGTATTCCTTCATTCTCAAACTCCGAAAGTATAAAAAAGAAGAACAGCTATACAATGTCATGAAAATCCTCTCTTATCTATATTATCTAGATTGGTATTCACTGTATTATAGCCCTTTTATGTAACTGCCTAATTGTTTAGGAGGAAAGTTCAGTAAGTTCCTTAAACTTTTTTGTCGTGGTGTTCCAGTCCTCTATGCCTTTTTGTCGTGGTGTTCCAGTCCTCTATGCCTTTTTGTCGTGGTGTTCCAGTGTTCTTCTTGGTTACAAGTCAAGGACATACTCTCTTCATTTATTTTCTTCCATTCGCCTCTGTAGTGGTAAAATGTTATCATGAAGTTACCCTCGATGAACGATAACCTATGGGAACAATTATATGTAACTAAAAATATGGAATTGGGAAACTGTCGAGAGGGTTCTTTTAGCAATGCAGGTGAAGTTCTTTAGAAGAGACATTATTTTGTACAGGTGGCCTAGTAGGAATTCTAATACCTCGTATTTGCAGCAGCCGTTTACATTTCTTTATTACTTAAAAAGAAAAATTATGAGTGTATGTTTTTATTTTTCCCTATAAAAAATTCAGGAACTTGTCAATTGGGTTTATTTGGGATTGATTGAGAGGAATGATTGTTATCTTTCTCATCTAGGTTTAGTTTCCACAAGTAACATGTTGAATTTATATAGAATATATTGTTGTAATGACTTACATGGAAAAGAAATGAAATCTCACTTGAACCCATATTGAATATAATATCTTTGAACCCTCGAGAATATCTTACTCTCGCTTACAGGTTGGAGGGTGGGGTGCTTGGCTATATAGAAAAAAGACAAAAAAATCCCAATAACTTTTAAGACCACCTTAAAAGTTGTGCTTTGTGGCTAAATTCGACATATTGAGCTCATATCCAATATATGGTTGCAATGACTTCGAGCCTTGTTGTTGAACCACCTTGAACCCTCAAGAATATCTTATCTTTGCCTTTGGGTTGGAGGGTGAGGTACTTGGTTACATGGATAATAAAAGAGAAATCTCAATAGCTTTTAAGATCTCGATCTCCTTAAAAGTCGTGCTTTTTAATTGAATTTGTTATTGAACATAGTGGCCTTGTGAGAATACCAGTTTCTTAATAGTTTCGAGTGTTGTTGTTTAATCATCGAACAACCTTGAGCCCTCGAGAACATTTTACCCTTGCCTATGGGTTAGTGTATATATATATATATATATATATATATTCCCTTAAAATTGTGCTTTGTTGCTGAATTTGTTATTGAACATAGTGGCCTTGCAGGAAAACTATCTCTTGTGCTTTGTTACCAAATTTTTTATTGAACACAGTGGCCTTGCAGGAACACTATCTTTTAGTTGGGAAAGTTGAGAGTGCAAACTTAACTTAGCGGTCCACATTCTGATCCTCCTTTCCCAATTTTTTTTATCAATTTAGCCCATGCTTGGCTAATAACCACTCCTGTTATTCTGGAGGAGGCTTCGGTGATTGATAAAAACCCATTAAATAAATTGTGTCTGATTTGAAGAGAAGGCAAACCCTACCACATAGACGCAGCCAATGCTATTGTATACGTTTACCTTGAATTCCTCGACTCTTGAAATGACTAGTCTCTGGTTGGATTGGCATCTGTGGATTAGCAGAATAGGGTATGACACATATGGACTCGTTCTTAAATGCGGAAATGTTTAAGTTTGTTTTGTATTACCAATAATCTTGCTCTCATGTCTTCCTTATATTATGAACTCGTTCTTAAATGAGGCAATGTTCGAAGTTTTTTTTGTTTTATCAATAATCTTGCTGTCCTGTCTTCCTTATATTGTTGGCTAAATGTTTCCAGATGGGCGTGCTAAGCTTCAAAGGCCTTGGGCTCAAAAAAAATCTGAGCGTTACAGTCTTCAAGAGCAGTCCTGACGGACCATCACTAATAGCTGCCAGGGTATATATCATCACTCAAATAGGTTGTGTAGCGGCCATTTTTGCAGTGAGTTACACTCAGGCGGCTTTAATTTCCCCCCTGTTTCTTCTCACAGCAATTTGGTTAAGACACTATGTAATGGGCAGACTCTTTCAGAAAGAAGAATTCGAAATGCTTGACCAAAGGCTTTTCATGGGAAACTACCATGAGCGTAACCCAGATTCTAGCATACTTGACAACTTGAATTCATCTCATGAACGAGAAGCCCATAACTGGTTCCAGTCCACCTCCATCCATCCAGTAGGCTGCGAAAGCAGGGGATCCTCCTTTTCCCAACACAGGCTGCCACTACCATCTGAGGTCAAATCAAGGAGGCTAAAGGAGAGATCCTCGAGAAGAAAAAGGAAGAGGCATTTATTATCTGAAGCGGCAGTTGGCCAAATGACCTCAATGGTCTCTGCTGAGGAAACAACAAAATCCAGCATGCGCTTAGAACACAAAAGGGAATGGGGCAGTTGGGGATCCTGCTCCTTGTCATCATCACTGAGATTTATCAGGGGTTTAAGCCTAAGGGATAACCCATCGTGCCTAGGCTCTTTCAACGAGAACAGTAATAGTAAGGGACTTGCTAGGCTCCACAAGAGGGCCAGGAACAAGACACATTGCCTAACCCTCAAGGGAGAGGACCAAGAGGTGGACCAGGATTTGGATGTACATTCCAACATTCTCTATGATCCCTATTGGGGAGATGCCATTATAATCTCTTCAGAGAATGACATGTTTGATGAATCGAAGGCTGATAACCAGCAGTACTCAAATTCCAAACAATGGCAACAGCTTATGGCCATTGATAGATGTGAAAAACCCCTCAGTTTGATGCAGGTTGGTCCTCTTCAACAACCCAGTGATGAGAAAAATCAGAAGCAGATGCAGCAAGAGGAGGAGGATTCAATGGTATGCAAAGATAATGATAGTGCTCCATCACTTGAAAACAGAGCAGCAAGAAAAGGAACAATTAGTTTTGATGAATGGGCTAATGTATCATCATGCGATAGTTCGGGCAGCAATTCCATTTCTGCGGTTGCCTCAGCCTCAACTTCAGCTTCCACCTCTGCAAGCGGTGCATCAACATCTAGCACTTCCAATCCTGATGCTGACGGGGACGATGGTACTGCTACGAAATACATTTCTCCGTCCCTGCGTTTGGCATTTCTTATCCCTGCGCATCCTCTTTCTGGAAGGACTTAAAACAAAGTACAGGATATCTGGCTACAATTTCGTGATTCACTTTCATGCTCCTTTTGTTTCTGTGCATTGATTTATTCCGAATAATGATCATTTATTCATTTAGATTCTTTATTCCTCAGATTCTAGGCATTTTAGTCGTTGTCCATCACGATTTAACATCATAACAATGGTTTTTGTTTGATTAATGTCTATGATTACGATAACATCATAACAATAGTTTTTGTGTGATTAATTTCTATGAAAAATTAAATCATATAAGATTTGATTATTATGTTTTTAAATTATTATTTTTATTTCATTTCTTTGAAGTTATATATATTAAGTGGGTTTAATGGTTAAGAGCATGTGCTTTTGCTTAAAAAGTCATAAGTTCAAAACCGGAGAGGTAGAATATGTATATCTTGATAAACTTGGTAGTCACATAGAAATTGGTCTCTTGAACCACAAAGATGATCTTATCATAATAATTAATTATTATTTTAAATCTAAAATAATAATTACAATAATATCCATCATATCAATAATAATCATGATGGATATTATTGTAGGTATTATTATGATAAGGATTCACTAGGATTCAGTCAATAGTGAATCTTGTGTAATGATGGCATAATCATAAATTATTATTTTAAATCTAAATCTAATAAAAAGAGTGTAATTTCTTAATGTATAATATTTTTATTATTTTAAAATATAAAATTAATTGACAAAACAATTACATCTTAACCAATTGAATCCTTCTTATTATTTAATAAATATATATTAAGATAGATTTATATTTGTGTTTGTTTGTTTTTTTGTTTTTTTTCCTGGATGTTATTATGTATATAGATATAGATATAATTATTTATTTTTATTATTATAAATCAAGTAAATAGACATCGGATTCTTTTCCAATGAAGTGAAATGATAAAATTTGAATTAAGGCTTCTGTGATCCATAATAGATGAAAGAATAACTTCGGCGTAAATCACATGTAGACAGACATTTTGTCGACGCATCTCGAACGTCAGAATATAGTTATTTATTTTTATTATTATAAATCAAGTAAATCCACATCATATTCTTTTCTAATGACCTGAAATGATAATAAAAAATTACACTCTAAGAAATTGGATTTTTTAGGTGCTTGAAAATATAGATTCAAATATATTTATGCTAAATTTTTTTCTTTATATAATTCTTTATTTTTTCATATTACAAGTTAATTAAATAGAGTTAAAATTAAATTATTATTATTATTACCATGTAATAAAATTAACAAGTAATAAAATGCTATCTAATATTTAAACATTATTATATAATTATTTTAAATCTAAATTTAATGAGAAGGATGTAATTTCTTAATATATAATATTTTTATTATTTTAAAAATATAAAATTAATTGATAAAACAATTAAATCTTAAATAATTGAATCCTTCTTATTATTTAATAAGCATATATTAAGCTAATAAATATATATTAAGTTAGATTTATGTTTTTGTTGGTTATCTTTTGGTTTTCTTTTCCTTAGATGTTATTATGTATATAGATGTAGATATATTTATTTTTTATTATTATTATAAATCAAGTAAATAGACATTGATTATTTTCCAATAAAGAGAAATGATAAAAAAATATCTGGATGTTATTATGTATCTAGATATAGATATAGTTATTTATTTTTATTATTATAAGTCAAGTAAATAGACATCTGATTCTTTTCCAATGAAGTGAAATGATAAAAAAAAATCTTGGATGTTATTATGTATATAGATATAGATATAGTTATTTATTTTTATTATTATAAATCAAGTAAATAGACATTGGATTCTTTTCTCATGAAGTGAAATGATAAAAAAAATCTTGGATATTATTATGTATATAGATATAGATATAGTCATTTATTTTTATTATTATAAATCAAGTAAATAGACATTGGATTCTTTTGTGATGAAGTGAAATGATAAAAAAATTACACTCTAAGAAATTGAATTTTTTGGATACTTGAAAATATAGATTCAAATAGATTTATGCTAACTTTCTTTTTTTTTTGTAAACTGAGGCGAAATTCTATTACTTCAACATATGGTAAAATATACAAACATGAGCAGGTCATTGCCCGCCCTTAAGGGAAACCGGGACCCACCGATAGTTTTTAACCGCCATCCACAAAAAATACATGTCCAAACTATCTAACCATACAAAATATCCAACTATATGTTCCACAAGCAAACTGTTTCGTATTTGAGACATTACCATTCAGGATTACAAAAATTCAAAAACTGAAAACGATAAAAAACCTCTTGACAACATTGTCCATCTCTTATTTATTCGGGGTGTCCAGCTTTGGTCCGCTTTCGGTCTTGATCTCAAAGCCATTTTCCTTGAACAACTGTAGAATTTTATCCATCTTTCGGTCCTGCATAATCAGAGTCATCTGGATGTTCCTTAGTTCCCTTTTAAAGGTAGGGAAACCCTGAGCTAATTCCACCATTTCAACTGCTACTTGCTCCGTGGCTTTAGCAAGGAGTCGTTTCATGCCCTAGTAAGCATGCAGAGACTGTTTGTATAGTGACAACCTTCCTCTAGTATGTCCTGGATCTGGGATGAAACTCTCCCAGTCCTCCATTTCCGGATCTGAAGCTGCCTGCAGAGCCTCCTCTTCTAAATGATCAATAATTTTCCTGATATGTGGGTTAGTCTCCTGTATATAAGCATCCTCTGCTTCATTCAATTTCCTCCTCATGTCCCGCTTCCCTCTTCCTCTTCCTCTGCGCTCCCGCCCTACTCCATCTTCCTCATCCGTTCTGGGCTGCCTACTCCCTCTACCGCCGCCTCCACTGTTCCTTCCCCGACCCCACTGAGTCCCCCGTCCCTTCGCTGGCCGTCCTCTCCCACGCCTTCCACCCGCGTCCTCATCAGTTTCTTCCGGCTCCTCCCTCTGATCTTCTGAATCCTCTGGTTCAACACTCTGACGCCTCCATTTACCGACCTTCCCTCCTGTCGCCCTTCGCGGCTCCTCATCAACCAGATAATCCTTGAGATCAAATTCCTTGTCTGATTCATCCGTAATATCCAAATAAATCCGCGGTAAGAATTCCTCTGAAACACCTTTGCCTTTTACTTCCTCCTCGGGCAACCCCTTTCCTTTCTGCTCGACAGACTTGCCCTTACTCCGTGTCCAGCGGCCTTCTCCCTGCGCCAGACTCCCATCCATACTTGACACTGTCGATGGCTGCATACTGCAGTCTCGCTTCCTCTGTATACAGGAAATAACTATGAATTTCACTCTACGCTCCTCACGCTTGCATACCGAGCATAAGAAACCCCTCATCCGCCACCCTTTCAACTTAATGCAAAATGCCCGTCTGTCACCTTCATTAACACTTGCCCCATCTGTTGAATGATGATGTGAAATGTACCCAATGTTTTTAACACATCTCCCTCGCGTCCTCGAAGACGTACCCAAATCCGTCCTTGGGATGAACATCCCGCTCGTTTGGTAATTACCATCGTCGCCCCTACGATTACTCCCCTCCACTCGCTTCATAATCCCCTGTCCATCATTAACTAACATGTCAGTTCTCCTCCCATTCATAATAAGGAAGCAGTTAATGATTTTCGTGTAATGCCATGGCCTCATCATAATCCTTTCGAAGTATATTTTGTAGTGCCTTCCATCGTGGGTCCTCCTGGTATGCAGCCCAACTCCCATCCATTACTCTGCTCGACGATTCGCTACCCCAATTGGCTAAGAAATCCGCAGCTTGGTTGCCATTCCTAAGGACGTGGTTAACCATCGTATACTCAATCCGATTAAGCAGCCCTTCGATATCTTGTATGATCGCAGCTGTTCGCCAGCTCGTCGCCACTTGATCCCACCGTTTGCCATTCCGCAATTTGCTGAGCATATCAGTTGTAATTTTGGAATCACCTTCAACCTCAAGATTCCGGTATCCATTTCTAACTGCAATTCGGAGTCCATTATAGAGGCCCCATAGTTCCGCTTCATTATTAGTCATATCTCCGCCCCATTCCGCATACACCCACCGTGTACTCCCTGTATTATCTCTAAAAAGGCCACCCCAACCTGCACAACCAGGATTACCCTTTGACGCCCCATCAAAATTCAGTTTGATTCGCCTATCCCCTGGAAATCTGAAATGGTTTGGACTGTGTACCTGATATCTATTACCACTTTCAAGGTTAGGGAAAATCATTGTATAATCTATATTCAGCTTTGAAATTATTCGTTGCTCCTCCTGGGGCATTTTCCAATCATTCTCATCCCATACTTCGGATAAAACCGTCTCCTTTAGCGATTTACATATTACTTCCCAAACTCTTGATTCTTGAGAAATTTTGTCTCTAAAGATCCTTCGATTGCGCTCCTTCCAGACTTCCCATATTGCAAAACCAATCACCAAATTCCATAATCTCCTAACAACTTTACTCTGAAAATTCCCCTTGCCCCAATGAAATAAGGTATCCCTGAGACTAGTTGGGTCCCTATTCGTTTGACCAAAGAGTACTCTGATTTCTTCCCATATACTCTGAACGTAGAGGCATCGATTTAATAAATGCTCCTGATTTTCTGCCTCTTTACAACACAAATAACATCGTGAGGGTCCATGCATACCACGTTTCTGAATATTCTCCCATGTTAAGATCCCTCCTTTGCAGACCAACCACACAAAATATGTTATTTTAGGCCACCATTTACCCTCCCAGATCTTTTTCCATTCCATTTGATCCTCAACCCTTTCCTCCCTCGATTTCCAGTAATATGCTTCTTTGACGGTAAACATTCCTTTCATCATTTTACCCCATCTTAGGATATCTTTACCGTCTCTGATCTTAATTTTCCTTGATTCCATTTCCTGGGTATACCGGTGTTCTGTCTCCAAGCTGATGCGATCTGCCCATTCCCTAGGCTGCTTCCACACTCGCCAGGTATCGTTTACAGCTCCTCTATGCCAATAATCTCTTACGTATATCATTCCTGCTCGCTGCCCTAACAATTGTACGTCATGAAGAGATTGGATGCCATTTAACTTATGTCGTTGCTGCCACCCTTCTTCCCAAAAACTTGTTGTACCACCCTCACGGATTTCCCAAAAAGCTAGATCCCTCACTATATCTTTATTGTTGCTTGCAAAGTTCCATATTTGTGACCCTCGGGGAGTTTCTGCTAAACGTAAGCGATCTTCGATTGTGCCTGGCATGTTATATTTTTGGTTCCAGATTCTTTTCCATAGATCAGTACCCCCCTGTACCCATCTCCACCACAATTTCGCTCCCAACACCTGATTGATAATTTCGGGATCTCGAACTCCTAAACCGCCATCCTCTTTTCGCTGGATAACCTTCTTCCATGAAACCAGGACCCATTTTCTCTGTTGTTGCGGACCTCCCCACAGAAATTTTCCAAATATTTCCCTCATTTTAGAGAGAACGCCCTTGGGCGCTGCCATAATAGACAATGAATATATGGGAATAGACAGTAAAACAGATTTTAAGAGGACAATGCGACTAGCCAAATTCAACACCCGGAACGACCAATTAGCCAAGCGTTTTCTAACCCTTTCCAACAAACTCTGCCAATTCTTTAAGCGATGGGAATTTATATCCAGTTGGACACCCAGATATTTAGTTGGTAATTCACCCTGTCTAAAGCCTAATACTCGAGTTAAATGTGCTTTGACAATTGCAGGAGTATTAAAAATAAAAGTACAAGACTTATCATTATTTATCGCCATACCTGAAGCCTTCATAAAAACTGCTAGAACAGACTTGAAGTTTCTGACCTCTCTAAGCGACGCTTCTCCGAATAGCATCAAATCATCAACAAACTGTTGGTGTGTGATAACTAGATTAGGCCCCCACAATCTAATACCTTTGATTCTTCGTTCACTTACCTCCCTCTTGAGCTTTCGACTTAATCCTTCCATAGCTAAGATGAATAAAAATGGAGATATTGGATCACCCTGCCGAATACCCCTGGTGGCATTAAAGGAATCCGTTGGGATACCATTGACCATGATTGAGAAATTGGGAGTAGAAATCATGCTAGTAATCCATATTATCCATCTGTTATCAAATCCAAAAGCTCCCAATACTTCTCGAAGATACTGCCAGTTTAATCGATCATAAGCCTTAGATAAATCCAGCTTCATAAGCATTCCCTGCTTTTTCCGCACCTTTAAAGAGTGTATCACTTCCTGAGATACCACTATACCATCTAATATTTGGCGTCCTTCCACAAAACCGGTCTGCTCAGGCGATATTAAGTTGGGTAAAATATGTTTCAGCCTTTTCACAATCACTGTAGAGATAATCTTATAGATGACGTTGCACAGCGCGATGGGCCTAAATCCCTGAGGTTCATCCGAGGTATTACTTTTAGGGACTAGGGTCAAAAAGGTTGAGTTAATACCTGGCCATATACATTGTCTCATTCGTGATTCTTCCACCGCCTCCAATACCTCTTTTCCTATAAAATGCCAGCTAGCCTGGAAAAATTCCACCGTATAACCGTCCGGACCTGGGGCCTTGTTCTTACTCATATTCATCACCACTTCTTCTAATTCTTCCATAGTTACTATCCGCATTAATGCCTTATTTTGGTCCTCGGTTACTAATCTCGGTATCTCCCTACAGATATGATGAATAGCCTCCCTTCGATCCTGTTGATCTTCCGTTAAAATTCCTTTAAAATAATCAACTAGGATCTTTTCAATATCCTTCTGTTCTAACACTCTTTCTCCTTCCTCATTCTTAAGTGAAAAAATCCTATTCCTCTGCCGATGTTGAATCATGGCTTGATGAAAGAATTTTGTATTCCGTTCCCCTTCCCTTAGCCAGCGGACCCTTGATTTTTGTCTCCACAAAATCTCCTCTTGTTTTCTTCTCTCCTCTAGCAGACTGAGAATTCGGCCTTCCTCGCGACTCTTTTCTTCATCTCTACCCTCCAAGATTATCCTTTGTTGGATGTCCTCCATTTCTCCTTCTAATTTCTGCTTTGCCTCAATGATATTACCAAATTCTTTTCGATTCCAATCCTTAATTTTCTGTTTAATTGCCTTTAGCTTCAGCTGTATAGTATGCATTTTACCTCTGCCAATAATGTTACATTGTTTCCACCAGTCTTCCAAGTTTCTGATAAACTTCGGATCCCGCAGCCAGAAAGATTCAAAGCGAAAAGGTTTTTTCCCTTTTACCTGCTTCATGTCAATCTCTAACCGTATGGGCCAGTGATCGGACCCCAGGGTAGGTAGAATCTGCGCTTCAATAAACACATCACTGTTTAGAATTTGCTCTGATAGCAGAAATCGATCTAATCTGGATGCAATTTGGTTCTGTCCTCCTCGTCGATTATTCCAGGTATGTATCCCATTGGTTGTATGAATATCTACTAACCGTAGATCCCTAATCATATCATTAAATTCCTCCATAGACACATCCTCTCTTCTTAGCCCCCCTCTCTTTTCTTCTAAATGCCTGATCATATTAAAATCCCCACCTATTATCCACGGGATGTTGGGAATTAAACTTCTCATGATATGAAGGTTCTTCAAAAAATCTCTTCGGTCTCTACAGTTATTAGGCCCATACACTCCAGTAAACAAAATCCGTTCCCTCATCCCTACCATTCTAAACAAACCTGAGAGCATCCTAGGCATAGTATACCAGTGTTCAAAAATTACCTGTTCCGGGTTCCACAAAATAGCCAAACCTCCAGCTGTTGCAGTTGCATCTAAGGCCATAACCTCATAACCTATTTTCATCTTCCGGATAATATCTGTCAGCATCTGACTGTCCATTTTCGTTTCCTGTATTACCATAATACTTGGCTTACCTGTTTGGATTCTTTCCTTCAAATATCTCTGTTTCCCGAGACTATTTAGGCCCCTAATATTCCAACTAAGAACAATCATTTATAACTTTTTGGGAGTTGGTAAAAATACCTCTGATAGAGGTATCACCCGTCCTGAATTTACAAGAGTCTCTCCGACAGCTTGAATTGATTCATTCAGCGTTCTTCTACCTTTTTTCCTACCGCTTTTACCTGGGCTTTCTCCTTCAAGATTTTGTGAATCCTGAGTTTCTACACCAGCGGCCCTCTTCTCTTTATATCGCTGAAAGATCTCCTTGTATAACTGCTTCTCTTTTTCTGGGATAAACCGTTCATCCAGTTTTTTCCAATCAGCGAGTAACTTCTTCAGTATATTTTCTTCCTCTGTTCCTACTTCCTTTACAATCTCCTTACCTTTTTTAGATTGATCAATAGTTACATCATTTCTTACTCCTACCTCCCCTTCCGGCTCTCGGCTTGGACTTCTGCTTTTCCTCTTACCATCCTTTATAATCTCCATGGGAGCGGCCACGTTAGTGTAGTCTTCCGGTTGCGTTGGATTGGACGCATTACACTCCTTATCCTGTTGTTCATCTTCTGTCTGCTCTTCGGACTCGTGGAGGATATTGAAGTTGTTCTTACTCTCAATTGGTGAATTCACTACCTTAGTATGCTTGACTGGAGCCCCAGGATTTTGTTTCCTTTTCCTCTGGACCTCTTGAAATTCTTGTTCTACTCCTTCCCTTCCTTCGCGTGTTTGACTAACCTCCTTCGATTCCCGGTCAGCTACACCCGCATTTACTTGTGGACAATCTCTTGCAAGATGACCATACACATGACAACGCCTACAACGAAACGGTATATGCTCGTAATCAATAGGTTGCTGCCAAATTTCATCCTGATATTCAAGCTCGATAGATTCTGGTAGTGGGGCTGAAATATTCATATATACACAAATTCGAGCATAAGAATTATATTTGCCCCGTTTCGTAGATTCAGCTACCTTCACAAAAGTACCAATAGAATTTCCAATTCCTTCCAGTATTTCAGGATTCCAGAATTCATCTGGTAGCCCAAATAGGCGAACCCATAATGGGGCTGCCATGATTTTCTCGTCATTAGGGTTATAGCGATCCTCCCAGTATCGTATAAACAACCCTGCATTGTTCATAAAGTATGGGCCTTCTTCAAAGACCCTTTCTTTATCCTGTAAATTTGTGAAAATGACAGTAAAAAATCCCTTAGCTCCCAATTTCAGATCGATATGCCCCTTTGGCTTCCATCGCTGATGAAGCCATCTCGTTAGGTCCCTTTCAGAGGGCCAGTATCCGATAAACTTACATATTAACGCGTGATCCCTCATGTAGCACCGATAATCTTCCAACGTATTATTTGGGATGACATACCTGGGTTTTTTCTGAGCTCGGGGAAGGCACTTGTTCACCAGCCGGGCCTGCCATTGTGACCCCATGACCGGAATACCCTGTGTCCTTTCCGTCGCTCCCCCATGTCCACTGCTAACTCCAGAAGTTCCAGCTGTTACATTGCTAAAGGAGGGGATCTCTCCCCTCCCCTGCCGCGCATCCATTAGTTAATTCAGACCCCCAAAACTATCTACGCTCAGTCAATCACTCCGTGAAAAAACAAGTAAGTCTGTAATACCCCCTGAGCGCCGGTATCCTAGAAAACCGCCATTATACACCTAAACCCGTGTGCTAATTGTCACCGGAAAACCCTTATGCGTTTTTACACTCCATCTCCGTTAACCGACTTATGCTCAACACTGTATCAAATTCCCATGTATTTTTATGCTAACTTTCTTTTTTCTTATATATAATTCTTTATTTTTCTTACAAGTTAAGTAAATAAAGTTAAAATCATATTATTATTATTATTATTTAATAAAATTAACAATTAATATAATGTTATCTAATATATAAACGTTATTATATAAATAATAATTATTTTAAATCTAAATTTAATAAGAAGGATGTAATTTCTTAATGTATAATATTTTATTATTTTAAAAATATAAAATTAATTGATAAAACAATTACATCTTAACCAATTGAATCTTTCTTGTTATTTAATAAATATATATTAAGATAGAATTTTGATTTTTTTTTTTTTTGCCGGATGTTATTATGTATATAGATATAGATATGGCTATTTATTTGTCTTATTATAAATCATGTAAATAGACATCAGATTTTTTTCCAATGAAGTGAAATGATAAAAAAATCTTGGATGTTATAATGTATATAGATATAGATATATTTATTTATTTTTATTATTATAAATCAAGTAAATAGACATAAGATTCTTTTCTAATGAAGTGAAATGATAAAAAAATTATACTCTAAGAAATTGGATTTTTTTGGGTGCTTGAAAATATAGATTCAAATAGATTTACGCTAAAAAAAAAAATTTCATGTATATAATTCTTTATTTTTTCTTATTACAAGTTAAGTAAATAGAATTAAAATTAAATTAGTATTATTATTATTATTATTACAATGTAATAAAATTAACAATTAATATAATGTTATCTAATGTTATGTGACATCTCTCTTTTTTTCTTTTCTTCTTTTTTCTTTTCTAAATGTTAATGTGACATCTCTTTTTTTCTTTTCTTCTCTTTTCTTTTCTAAATTTTAATGTAAGTAATTTGGGAGAGACATTTTTAATATATTGTTATTTAATAGAAACATTTACTCAGTTATAAAGTACCTCATTACTTTTAAAGTAATAATATGCTATATCCTTTATCCTATAATATTTGTTCACAACATAATTTTAATAATTTATTTGTATTTAAATAAAATTACTTTTTTTATTATCCTATTAACCTAATTAAAATTACCTAGTTGGGTGGGGAAGAAATGAATAATTCACTTACATTGAGGAGTAACATTGCAACAAATCAAATCCTACACTTATAGTCAATATATTATTATGTCTTTGTTAGTAAACTTTTTGTATGTATCCCATTAGTATATGGACATTTGGAAGAAAATACATTATTTTTTGTCATTAATCTGATTTCCAATCTTGCAAACAACAATAAAACAATTTTAATATTATGTAATATGATATTAATTTAATAAAAAGAAACCTATTTATAAAAAAATAGTTATATTTAAATTATAAATTGATATATCACTTTTTATTATACTGTATTTAAAAAAAATAAATCACAGTAATAATTGTATATCAACTTTATATTAGTCTTGAGGGTTAGCTCAAATGGTGGAGTTCTTGTTGCTAAAGTATCTTTCCAAATGGGAGGTTATGGGGTACTCTTAATGTTAGGCTTTGCTAGTTTGGTTGGTCAAGATGTGATTGATTTGCCTAGATTTTCCTCCATAAAAAAATATCAATTTTATATTATAAACTTACTATTTCAATGAATATAATCAAATATTAGAATGTTGAGGAAGGAATTAATCATACTCTTATTTTGCCATCATTCACAAGATAGCATTGCAAAACAACAAAATATTAGTTTGAAAACCTTTTGTCATCATTCACAAGGTAGCATTGCAAAAGAGCAAAATATTAGTTTAAAGCCCTTCCCATGTTCTGTCATATGAGTACATTAGTACATAAATACATAGCCAAAATTAAGAAAAACCAACCATATAGGAAAAATATCCCAAAGAAGAAATAGAGCCAAAAGGAAAAATGATGTCTTCAGGCATTAATATCATCCATATGTAGGCCTTCTATGAAAGGTTGGTGATAGTACTCATCAAAAGTGTTGTATAACTACTCCCTAATCTTGCACGTGCCTAGATTTTGTTCAATGCCAGTTTTGGAAAGTGCATCTGCAATAATGTTCCTTTGTCTATAGACTTGACAACAATAAATGTGATCAAAACCATGTTTCAACGGAAATATATCTTCAAGAATTGGAATCAGTGTGTGCATGTGACATTTGGTGACTTCATTGAACCAATTTATAACAACCAAAGAATCCCCAAAAAAATGTCGTTGCATGCATCCCTTTTCTATAGCAAACAAGAGCAAAAGCTTGACCCTAAGTAATTCTGCATAATTGTTAGTGCCACTTCCTAGCCCACTTTGAAGTTTATAGAAATGATTCGCTATTAAAATAAAATAGCACAACCCTGACATTTTCCCAACATGGGAAGCCCCATCAAAGTAAACTTAGGGGTAGGAGGAATCCACTTCTTCCCTAGTAATATTCTCAGGTTTGTGAGTAAAGACAAAGTTGGAAATTAAATCATAAATAACTAGAACTTGAGCTATCACCCTTTCAAGAATTTACTTCTTTACTTGAAATATATCATTATTCCTTCTAATCCATATTCCGCAATAAATAATGAAAAAAAAATTGAATTTTTTTACATTGTTATTAAATTATATATATATATATATATATATATATATATATATATATATAATTTTAATTTTATACCAATTATATTTAAAAATAAATAAATAAATAAATCACACTGACTTTATGAGTTAATATTGAATTCATGAGTTAATATTAAATTCATGATTTACAATTAACATGCTTAAAGTTCTTAATAAAATTATTAATTTTATTTACTTTTAATTCTAATTTAAAAACACAAATCTATAATAAATATATTTTAATTTTAATGTAAATATATTTTATTATTTTTAATATCAAATAATTATTTTTTCATTTGTAATAAAATGTTATCAACGCCTCACTATTTATGATGTAATAATATACGATGTCACCTTTGGTAACATTTCCTTTAATTACTTATTTGTATGTAATAATATACGATGTCACCTTTGGTAACATTTCCTTTAATTACTTATTTGTATTTAGGTTAAATTGAATTTTTTTATTATCACAATAAGTTAATTATAATTATAATTTAATATATCACTATTTTCAATATTAAACTATAATTTTATTTATATTATATATTGAAAATTGTGTTGTTTCTTTCTTTTTCTTTTCTTTTTTCTTTTTTTCTTTTTTTCAATTGTATATTAATTTTATTCCATTCCTATAATATTATATAAAAAGAAATTGCAATGGAAGCCTTAGTATTTTAAGTCGTTGCTTTGTTTATGGGAGATTGTCCACTTCATGACTTTGCTTTTGTCTAAAACCCCCTCATTTTGGTGTTCTTATTGCATAGCTAGTAAATCAGGGGAAACTTCTTTTGTCGCAGGATTCTTCCTACATCCAAACTAAGGTCATTGCTCCATATCACTTGAACTTTATAATCTCGGTGCAACCAATCATAAGGGTTTCTTTATGTATGCAAGTGAAAGCTACAGATCTTGTCTATTCACTCATAGCCAAAATTTAGAATCGGAAAGGAATCCTTTGTTTCTTTATTCAGCCCCTACATGGAGGTAGGAAACTTTTGGAACGAAAATCACTCAACGAGTATGACATACCCTATGACGCTTCAATATATATAGTCTCAAGATTAAATAGTGGAGCCAAAGGCTGAGGTGGACTCTCTTCCTCCATGTCCAGATATTTCAAGGATGCCCTAAAGCTATTGCTTTCTCCTTTGACTCCCAAAGATCTCTTAAGGCCAACATTCGTTTGAGCATCAGGTAGCAGACACTCCATCTTTGGAAGCAGATCTTGTTTAATCTAACATCTTTTTCCGCAGATTATTCACATTAGGCTATTATTTGTCATTTTAATGGGTTTTAGCCATCAACATATACACTTTGGGAATAGGTGCATCAAACCTGGTCCTTGAATATGAATTTATCTTTTTGTTTGAAAGGATTTTTTGTGGTATTCTTAAAAAACCTTGAGGATCATTAAAAGGTTTTTTATTAAGGACCTCAGTTTTGGGGTAGATCTGGTCTCTCTTATCAACTTTGGTTTTGTAATTTTAATCCTCTTTCCACGATGGCTTTGACCAATCTAGTCTAGGTAAGGCTCCCTAATCTACCCATTCATCTGCTATATTTGGAAGTCTTAGCTTATGTTGGAAATTTACTAGGTCGATTCATTAAGATGGGCATTGATAGGCTTGAGAAGTATATTGTCACCTTTGATCACATATGTGTTGAAATATATCTCAACAAAGGGTTGTTGAATAAAATCCTCCTCAAGTGGATCTATTAACAAACTACTCATCTTCAAAATGCTTATCCTTCTTCTCAATGGCCCTCTCCCATCTCGGATGCTAAGAAAGAGTTGTGGATAGCAAGAACCAAAAGATACAAGATGATCTAAGAATTCTTTGGTTCACAAGCAAGGAAACATGTAACAACAAAAGACTCCTACTGGCAAATCAAATCCTCCAGACTCAATTCAGCCACATGTTGTGCCATCTCATCCCTTAGATGAGGGGTTCTACCCCTTGAATGGAAATGAAAGAGACTCTGTCATAATATTGACTTTGTCAATGAGTGGGCACAAACATTTCCACAAATCATATCACTCGAATAGTGATAAGGAAATAGAAAATATTGTTGAACCTCTGGTAATGGAATTGTCTCAAAGAAATGCAATCATTTTTTCTCCTCTACATCTGTTCCTGGTAACTCCTTGGAATGGATTGTTGTCCATAAGAGAAAAAAGGGAAAAAAGAAAAAACCATTATCAATCTTGGGCTTTGAGACTAAGACCATAGTAAATGTATCCTCTTGAACAGTGTTGATATGTGATGGATGGAATGATGTAATTTGCTATTTTGAAATAATGCAAATGAACTTTAAAAAAATAATTATATATCAATTTTAGATTAACAATTTTATAGTATAAGCTTATTGTTTTAATAAATCAAATCCAAATCTTAAAATTCTATAGAAGAAACTTAACATACTTTTATTTTGTGGTCACTCACTAGGTAGCATTGCACTTTTTATTTTGCATTATTATAAAATTATCAATGTTATAATTCTTAAATATATTTTGAAATTTTGGATATATATATATATATATATATATATATATATATATATATATATATACTTTTTAGAATATTATACATATTTTAGATTTTCAAAAAAAAAATTAGACAATTTTTTACTTAAATTATAAAACGAAAATGGTATGTACATTTTTTTATTCTATTTTATTTTATTTTTGTAACTAGATTGAGTCTAAGTCGGGGCCAACTCATCAATTAGATTGAAGAATGATCTACCTACTAGTGAGATTCTATCACCAAGATTGTGCTAAACTGGATGGAGCTATCTTTTACAACTCTTTATAAGTCAATACTTAATACATACCTATAACTAAAACCACTTCCAATTGTAATTTCTTTTTCACAGTATTCAAAAGCTTTGGTTGAAAAAAGAAAAAAACTAAAATGGAGAGCCCATGGACTAGAACTCATCTCATAAATAAATTTATGGAATCCAATGATCCTAAAGAAAAAGTGAGGGCTCACTGAGAGAGCTAGTTGATTTGTAACTATTATTTATTTCTGTTACAAGTTATTTTATTGTTAATTCCACATTAACACTTCTCTTATATTTTCATATTTAAATATTTTTTGTTTTGAATGTGCATATAAGTTCTGAATTCAGAGGTAAGGAGTTTGTAATTTAACATTTCTTATCGCAGGCAAAAGAACTATTGATGTTGATGAGACTTTCCACAGATTTCTATGGCTCGTTTCAAGTTAGCTAAAAATTCTAATTATTTAATCGAGGAATTTGGAGGACTAAGTTATTTACTTAAAATTATTGGAATTTCACTGTTAAAACTCAGTTTTTCAAATAATTAATTATGATTTTTATTTTTATTTTTTTATAAAAGATAGTGTACATATGCTGTGATATATCAATTTTATTGAATTTATTTTTTGATGTGTAAAATAAAATTGAAATATTTAATATACAACCAAAAAAATCTTAAAAATAGTGAATTTATTAACATTCCTTAATATGAAAAGTCAATTTTTAGTTTTTAATATGACAGAGGAAAAATACATTTATATCAATTTTAAAAATAGTGAATTTATTAACATTCCTTAATATAAAAGTCAATTTCTGGTTTTTAATATGACAGGAGAAAAATACATTTAAATCTTAGCATTTTAATTTATTTTATTTTTAAATGTGTAAAGTAAAATTGAAATATTTCAAATAGAACAAAAAAAATCTTTAAAATAGTGAATTTATTAACATTCTCTAATATAAAAATCAATTTATGGTTTTTAATATAACACGGGAAAGATATATTTACTTCTCAGCATGGTAGAAATCTTATACTGGAAAAAGAAAAAATAAAAAAATAAATAAAATTAAATAAATAAATAAATAATTAAAAAATAAATTTAAAATTTAAAATTAAAAATTAAAAAAAAAATAATAAATAAATAAAATAAAAATAAAAATTAATTAATTAATTAAAAAAAAAATTAAATTAAAAAGTAGAAATCATTAAAAAATAAATTTAAAATTAAAAAAAAAAATAATAAATAAATAAATAAAATAAAAATTAATTAATTAATTAAAAAAAAATTTAAATTAAAAATAGAAATCTTATACGGAAAAAAATAAATAAATACAAATAAATAAATAAATAAAATTAAATAAATAAATAAATAATTAAAAAATTAAAATAAATTAAAATAAATAATAAATAAATAAATAAAAATAAAAATAAAAATTAATTAATTAATTAAAAAAAAAAAAATTAAAAAATCAAATTACGATACACAACTTAGAGAAATGTTGAAAAAAAACTTGCATTTTTGCATTGATGCTTGAAACCAAAATAGGGTAATTACAAAAGGAATACTATTTATGTATGAAAGTCAAGGATATATAAGGTATTTTATTTATCTATTTATTAAAATTAAATAATATAACTAGTGAATGCTTGTTTTATGAATCTTTAGTTAAAACCAATTATATTTTCTCTCACTTACATTTAGTAATTTCCTTTAAATAATATATATACCATTAGTTTTTGTAATTTCCTTTAAATAATATATATTCCAGTGGTGCAAATAATAATAATATCACAAGTAACTATCATCATGAGTTTTTTTTTGGAAGTGTTACATTTTTTTTACAAGCATTATTAGTTAATATATATTTCAAAAATATAAATTATTATAAATTATTTTTTAACAAATACTATGTGTTAATATATATTTCAAAAATATAAATAAATATAAGAATAATATTTTCAAAATATATCACAAATAACTATAATTATACGAACAATCATGAGAATACCATAAATAACTATGATCATGGTTTTTTTTTAAACATCACAAATAAATATACATTTAAAAATCATAACTTTTCATGTTTGTTTCTAATTAATATTATTTCAATAATATAATAACATCACATTTGACTACAATCAATAATTTGTTGTAAGTACATTTATTTAATATACATTTAAAAAATATATCAAAAATCTTTTATGATAAATTATAAACAAGATAAATATACAAATGATGATTAGTTACACATTAATATTTTATGACAATACAATTGAGAAATAAAGGTAATTTCTAAATTTTAGTTGTAAATTATAATATTAGTTTGTAAAATATAATATCATTTGTAAATGGATATATTAGTAAAATTAATAATTATTTTTAGGGAATTGGCTTATTTTCCTAAATGTTCAAGATATTTATATGTGTTTTGTGGTTGTGGTTAGTTATGAGGTTGTATTATTATTATTATTATTTTGTTCTTTTACATTTTTATATATAATGTGTTGTGGAATGTAGTAATAATTGTTAAATAATAATTATATATTTAAATAAATTGATATCAATTGTTAATAGTATTCACAAACCAAATATTAAAATTTAGTTGCGAAGTAGTTGTGTTTTTTTCTCTTTTAATTAAATTTATTAATTAAAAATAATGTCCTACAAAACAAGTTAATCATTTAAATAGAACTTTTATTTTCTATTTAATTGTTTAACATTTTTGTAAATGTTTAATAAGATTGATATATGAAATTAAGTGAATTTTATTATTATTGACTTTTAAGATAGAATTTGACATTTCTAATATTAAATAAACATGTGAGTCAATTTAACATATGAACGTTTTAGTCATAATTAAATATTATTATAATGACATGGATAAAATAAAGATGGTATAAAAAATGAATGTAATCCTTACATATTAAATGGTATTGTAATCTTCATCTATGTTAGCCTCTCTGCAAGTAGTTACATGATCTCCCGATTAATTGCACTTAAATAAACAATATGGATTGTTTTTAATCATTTAATAAAACCTTTGTTTTCTATTTAATTACATCATATGACGTTCCCTTTGAGAAAGACTCCATTGGTGCCACCTTGCACCACTCTGCACCTTGAGCCACCTTGCACCACTCAGATTCAACCAACAAATTCGAGAGATAGAAGAAATGAACTTGTCTTTATGAAATGATGTCTACCTTCCCAGAATCTCCCAAACCAGGATTCTTCTACTTCCCCTCTTCTTATTCTAGCTTGCACCTTGACACTCCTCCTCCTTGCACAAGTTTAAACTATGAGGCATAAGGTTGTTGTTGCATATAGGAGAATTTAGATCTGATAAGAAAATTGTGATACTTTGTTCTAATTTTCTCTATAAATGTGATGGCAAGTGTGCCCTAAATGTTGGCAATTTCATGGTTAATGTAGTATAAGCTAAATGAAAATTTACAGTCTTATTTACATGATCAAGAAAGCTATGGCCAATAGCCAAAACCATGAAGCAAGACATGTTCACCAATTTCATAGTTGCTACCAAATCTCTCTAAGTGTTGGAGTTTTTTTCTCAATAGACTTGTTTTTACTACTCTTGAAGTAATGAAAGCCACCATTGTTGCATATAGGAGCATTTAGATCTTATAAGAAAAATGTGTTACTCATTTATGGTTTTCTCTATAAATGTGATGGCAAGTGTGCCCTAAATTTTGGCAATTTCATGGTTAATGTAGTATAAGCTAAATGCAAATTTACTCTTTTCTATACAAGATCAGGAAAGTTATGCCCAGTAGCCAACACCATAGAGCAAGACATTTTTGCCAATTTTATAGCTGCTACGGAATTTCTCTCAGTGCCAGATGTGTTTTCACTATCTACACAAACAACAAAAGCGACCAACATCATACCAGATATTGAAATATAAATTAGCCCCTTTTAAGGCACTTAGAAATACAACAAAAACTTGGTATATTAAACAATCTTTAATCTATCAAGGACCCACAAAGGAAAAATCATACTCATTGAGTATGAAATCAAATCAACATAAAATGGTTAATGACATCCATTAAAAACCTCTCAATATGGAAGTAGGATTTGTACAAAAGCTATGTTCATTATAGTGCAATATTAAGATTCTTCTCTTGAAGTAATGAAAGCCACCATTGTTGCATATAGGAGCATTTAGATCTTATAAGAAAAATGTGGTACTCATTTATAGTTTTCTCTATAAAAGTAATGGCAAGTGTGCCCTAAATTTTGGCAATTTCATGGTTAATGTAGTATAAGCTAAATGCAAATTTACTTTTTTCTATACAAGATCAAGAAAGTTATGCCAAGTAGCCAACACCATAGAGCAAGACATGTTCACCAATTTCACAGCTGCTACAAAATTTCTCTCAGTGCCAGATGTGTTTTCACTATCTACACAAACAGCAAAAGCGACCAACATCATACCAGATACTGAAATATAAATTAGCCCCTTTTAAGGCACTTAGAAATACAACGAAAGCTTAGTATATTAAACAATCTTTAATCAGTCAAGGACCCACAAAGGAAAAATCATACTCATTGAGTATGAAATCAAATCAACATAAAATGGTGAATGACATCCATTAAAAATGTCTCAATATGGAAGTAGGATTTGTACAAAAGCTATGTTCATTATAGTGCAATATTAAGATTCTTTGGGTTGGTAAGAAGAGTACCTAAACGTATTCTGACATAGCAATGGAAACAAGGAGATAGAAAGATATAAAATAAAGAAAAGTCTATGCTTCATTTCTAGGCAAGGAGAAGTTGATGGTGTAGTGAATGTGATGTTGTGATGTGTTGCATATCAGGAGGAGAAAAATTAATAAAGGATGAATATTTGAATAGTTTATATAGCACGTTGAGTTTGGCCTCTAAACAAGTAGTTATATGAAAGTTGTTTTACAACTTTAAAAGACAAGGATTGACAGTAAACATGGAAAAAAACAATAAAGTGTGAAGATCTATATGGTTTAAAGTTTACATAGCTTGTTGGAATGATAATTTTTATTAAATTGTCTATGTTGTAAGTAGTATCAGATAAAAATAAATTACAATTCCCCTAATTTGTAAATTAAGTTAATATAACAACAAATGAAAATAAAATCATGCATCTATTTACCATCCATTATCTTGGCCAAAGACTAAAAACTCTGTTTTGTAGAGGAAACATGAGCAAACTAAACTTTTCTTCCTTAAAGAATGTGATTTTCTTCGTTATGGAAGTCTAGATGTGGTTTGTTTTTTCCAACATGAAAATGTTTGTGATGAAGGGTCATCGAAATCCATTGAGGGGATTAAACCATATTGGATTTGTTTATGATAGTTAAGTTCAAAATGGATTATCTCCAACAACTATGTCAGTACTCATATTTGGTGATCATAATAAAAAAGGGTAATATTTGGAAGAATGAAAGCAAAAATTGGATCTCCCACAAAGTATCCACGTGGATCAACAACAACTAATATATGAGGGTAAATAACTTGAGAACCAATTTTCTTTTTTAACACAACATAATCAATGATTGGAGTCATTTTTTTCCGTCATGTGTTTGAGTGGAGGAGTAGCAGCCCATGGGATGTCTTCAAGCAAAATCAAACCTTGTACATAGTGCTAGACCTCATAGGTATTTTAGTGCACATAGAAAACCACCCTAAAAAATTATACTTTTGATAAATTAAGAATAACCTAATATGTTTAGAGTGGATGCCGAGGTGGGCAGTACAAGATTGAGGATGTTTCTGAAAGGGTAGGGGAATTTAGATACTTTGTTTCATATAGCTCAAAATGCTGCTATTACTAGGTGTAAATTACTATTAAAGCAGGAAGATAGGTGAAATAATGTTATAGAAGCAGGAACCCAAAAGATTTAGTTCATTTAGATCTCTTAAGGCTAAGCATACTTGTGGTGAAGTAAATTATAAGTGCGGACACGAATGAATTCCTCTAGCCCGATAATGGGTCTAGCCACAACAGATACATTCTATGGAAGATTTCCCTAGATTAGAATCAATCAAGAGGGCCTACCTCTTGGTCGCTTATCCTACTTGATGATGTCCTCGCTTGCTCGCTCCAGCAATCTCTCGCTTCCTTCTTCAAGCTCCTGAAACAAGTAAACAACAACAACACACAAACATAATAATAGACAAATTTCAATTCAACCTACTTAATGAGTCAAGAAGCATTAAGACACGAATATGTAATATTACAAAACATGTAGGAAATCAATCGATAGTTGCATATATTAATATCAAAGAGAGATTACAACCATTCGTCTTGACGTCGTAGTCTTCCTCTGACAAGAACAGGTTCCCACACACTTCTACTAGCACATCATGATGGATTCAAACAACAATACTTTAAAGACTCTTCCCTTTAGGCTTCACTCCAAACCATTTCTAAACTATGCTAAATAAAAACTATTATTTTTTTCTCTAGAATGTGTGGGTGTGTGTGTATTCTAGGAAAGGAATCGTCCTTGTTCTCAACCCAAGGGCTAGAGTGAGGTTTTTGGTACCAGGCTAGCCCACAAGTATACCCACTTAAGAGTTCACAAGGCTCGAAGCCAATACAACAATATTCATAGACACGAAGCCATTCCAACAATATTGATCAAGGAATTATAACTCACCATGTCACTATTGTGGATTTGAACCTTGGTGGGGAATATAACAACTATTCCACCAAACCGCTCAATATAATCCTAATTCACACACACACACATTATTACACACACTCACACATATTTGAATATATATCTTTGTGTACACACAAAACAAATATGTGTGTGTGTGTGTCTATGTGTGGTGAAACAACAAGAGAAATGAGACTAAGTACTTCTTCACATCTATTGTGCCTTTTTGTTTTCCAATAACACAAGTGGGTTTATTTTCATCATTAGTAGTGACTCGATAAAGACATTTTTCCTTTAAAATTACAATCATTTAAGATTTCCATGTGAAATAATTGTGAAGAGTTAAGGTGTGTAATTGTTTAGCCACAAAGTTACATGCAAAAGCATGCACTTGAAACTTGTGCGCACGAAATGAAAGAAGTATTTAAATCGTGTGCCTATAATTGCACACAACATATGCAAGAAAGGCCATAAATTATCCTTAGAATAGCACTATTGTACAAGTATGGTAGAGTACAAATTATTACACACCCCAAAAAATGTGTTGAGCACAATAATAAATCAATGTAATAGTACAAATATAAATACATGAATGTTGTCTCAAGATAGACAAAATATCTTGCTCACAATAACAACTAGTTTGGAGAATAACTCAAACATATACCAATATAGGAGCTAACTAGTTGGAAGAATCTCTCAAATCCAAATATGTATAACAACTTCCTAAAAGCTTGGAAACAAGCTTCTTATGTACCCAATAATAACCATTAATCATAACAATTACAATATGATCACATGTAAGACAATTAAGAGTTAATAATTCCAACACTCCCCCTTAATGACTACTTGGATTAATCATTGTTAGGTCAAGTCTTCATCATCATCTAATCCTCTACAAAAAATGTTCCACTATGAACTCGCCAACCTCCTAATAAAAAAAGTTTATATATATATATATATATATATATATATATATATATATATATATATATATATATATATATATATATATATATATATATATATATATATATATATATATATATATATATATATCATTAACAATTTCACCTCATATCTTGATCATGTAGACATCACCAAATTGGAAAATTCCATATAAATGCACAACCATCCACCCAGTGTTACTTGGGAGCAGGAGTGAAAACGGGAGCGGGAGCGACATTTTCAGAAGCTCCCGGTTTGGGAGCGAATCCCGAAGCGTTTTTTTATATAATACATATATTTTTTATATTTTTTATATTTTGATACATATATGTCAACAAAAACATGTAGAATAATGAATTAGACATAAAAAACATAGATTGAAGTTTTGAACCATATAACAACAATCATCTAGAAGTTATAATCTTCATCAACCGCATCCACAAGTTAGTAACATACAACATATTGAGTCTCATGATTCATCAATCTTAAAGGTTCAAGCTTTCAAAATTCAATATATAACATTTATCATCATTGATCACCAAAGTTGTGCTTGTAAGCTAAGTGTAACCATTACAACAAATAATATTTAACATGAAATGAAATGTTATAAAATGAAATGAAATAAAACAAATTTCAACTTTCATGAAGCATCATATTCATAATTCATTACTAATGAGTTATAATTGCCAACTTCAAACTTAAATTGTCATATATCGTTTAAAAAAATATCATAATAAATATGAAAGAGTCAATAGTTATAAAAACTACTAGAAACTAGAAAAGAGAAGTAAATCTATTATCTATTTCTTATGCTTAGGCCTCTTGCCACCAAGAGAAATGTCTAATTTTTTAGTCTTGTTGGAAAAGCAGGATCTTTGTCATTAATATCACCCTCTAAGCATTAACATAAGATAGAAAAAGCATAGCATGTCAAGTCAAGATTTTGTTTGAGTGATGCGTACATTTTTAGGAGGGTCATGATAGAGGAGTTCGAAAACCAATGTCACTAACATCAAGGTACATAAGAGGGATTCGTGCTCTTGATTAAGCTACCCCACTCAAAAATATTTGTTTCTTTCAAAAAAAATTGCATTTCGAACATTACTACAAAAAAAAATTGCGAAAAAGGCAAAATGCTCCCGAAAAGGCAGGGAGCGAAAAAAATTTTAGGGAGCCTGCTTTTCGGGAGCGATTACAGGAGCGCACTCCCGCCTGGAGCGTTGATTGGGAGCAGGATCAAGGGGGAGGGGCGCTCCCCTGCAACACTGCATCCACCTAAATGCATGGGTACCTAACTATTGCAACCACTATTCCAATAGAATGTCCTTCATATAAAAGGTTTATTCAAATTCTTAAAGAACTCCCCCATGAATGTAAAGCCTTTGGTTACTAGGAACCTCCTAGAGTCTACAATCAATATGGTCCACTCATAGAGTATCCAACCAAAACATGGTTCACTCCTCCAAGTGTTTACCAACTCTATAACAGAGTTTTTTGCACTATAACAAACAAGTTATCATCGAGGACACATGATAAAGGAGTATGCATGTTTATCCAGGTCTTACAATAATGTCCTTTACATGATACACACATTGATGTAGGTACATACAATTAACGTACTCCATCCCATGGAGACACCAAATACTAGGTTTTATAATATTGTCCACGTACCAAATCTAGGCAAGATGAAATCTCAAAATTTCAAGGACTAGTACACAGAATCAAAAGTGTCCATGCTCTTCCATTTATTTGTATAATTGTTATCTCAAACAACATACCAAATGGGAAGCAATTGTACTTTTGAGAAGAACATTGTTACCACATAGATTAATAAGGAACTTGTTGTACTTCAAGGTCTAACATAAACCTAGTCATAAATACTAAGAATTGGGCATCCTATGGACATATTTCCATATACCAAGACAACTAAGTACCCAGCCACAATGCTTGTCATTTCTTTAGGAATATTTTGGATACAAGATGTATCCAGGTCAATCCTACATTATTTACACATGCCAATGAGTACTTATATTGCAACATTCATTAAAAGGTGTTACATGAAGGAACAATGAGAGGTAATGAAATGTGCATCTATCACTCCCTTCTAGCCATAATACACTCTACCAAGTAGATTTGAGAATGATTTTTCCATTACATTAAATATCTATGTACGACTATAAAAAATCAGTAAGAGAAACATGACCAATGACTTCCTTTTACTTTTTTCTTTGGATTCATTTACATGCTAAGCATATTTGTTTGCATCTTTGGTTCAATATCAATCTTAAACCTTTAACATATTTATTTTAGTGATTGTCTTGAATCTCCATTATTCACGTGTTATTTTTTAGAGTAGCAAATTCTAAAAAAATAACTTCACCTTGATATTGACGTTGCTAATCTCAATATGTTTATTAACATTAACTCCAAGACACCTTCACCTTAAAAAACTACCTAGCAAATCAATTCCATCTAAATTCACCAAGCATGCAGAAGAAAATGTTCGAAAGAATTTACCATGCTTTCATCTAGGTCCATACCTTAGCAATCAAACTAATGGCACACCATAATGCATAGATTCTACATGGCTTCTATATCAATTGTTGGTGTGAAGCCCAAGAATTTTGTATTTCTGATAAACATTGGATCCAAACTACCCCACACATCGATGCGTTACCTCCAATTTAACTCATAATATCCATAACTTATGGGCCTTATTGGGTTTTTCTTCTTCATGTGATTTCTTGTGATTATCTACACATTCAATCTGTCAAAGATTAAGACTAGTCATTAATAGATAGTGTTGGAATTATTAACTCATATTTGTCTTATGTATAAAAAAAAAATTGCATTAAGCACTCTATTTTGTCTATCATTTCATGATGTCTACCTTGTAATAATGGAGGTTGTGTAGCCCATTGATATTCGTACTAGTGGAGAGAAATTAGATGAAGGAGAATGAGAGGTGTAATCTCATTATGGTTGTATTGATACCATGTTAATAAATTAGAGAGTAGATGATGGGACCAGCCCAACTCTTTACAGTCTATCATAATTAAAATGATTATGTGATGTTTATATGTTTGATTGAATAATTCGGTTGTGATTACATGTGGGAGGAATGCACTGTCAGATATTTTGGGTTTGTATTATGTGGCATTCAATTACACAATTATGAATGGGTACTTGCCTTGGACTTTGTATTCCCGCTCATTTCTATGCCTGAACCCTTCGTTCGTCGTTCATTTTGGTCATTTGTTGTTGGCTTGCCGAGGGTTTGCTCTGTTGTGCTCTGTAAGTTTTGGTAAGCAGCTTTGCTGCGAGTCTTGGGCACGCCTCTAGTTGTTTCCAGTACTGGCTCCTTGTTGTGTGCGTGGTTGCTCTTAAACCTTGGTTCGTTGGCAGTTGTGGTTTGCCCTGTAGCCGCCTGGGTAAGTGATACTTCTGTTGTGGTTTGTTTTCCTTCTGCTGTTGGTTCAACAGGTCGCCGTATTTCAAGTTTTGTGCTGGTATTTCTTGTTCTGGTTGGAAACTTAGTAATTGGCTTGTCTCCAGGCTCAACTCGATGGCATTCTTTCGTCCTCGGCTTAAAACGCAGGTAGTCTTCCTTCTCTATTTCAATTTGTGATTCTCTTTCCACAACTTCTGACCTGGTTTGCTCCTTCGTCGCCACAGTTAGTCGGAACTTTGGGTGGAATGTCTGTCTTTGGCTCTCACTACAAATTCTCAGGTAAAGTGGGTGCAATTTCCATTGGTTGTTCTCTCCAGGCTCTGTACTTTCACTTCGACAACAATATATTTTCTAACACCTGTGTGTCATTCGTTGTGCAGGTATTAAGGGTTTGCGGTTGGAGGTCTCGGCGCTGTATGCCTCGGTCTTGTCCGGTAGGCTCTACTTCTTTGTATTTTCTTCAGTCCTTGATCTGGTTTCAATTTAAGCTGTCTGGTCGTATGGATCAATGCTTGTCAATTGACTCACAATGTGAGTGATGCTCTATCGTTTCGAAGTCTGGACTTCCACTATTTTGTTGACTACCATCTTCTGTATATGGATGCAATTTTCTTTCGAAACCCTCACCTAGGGTTTGTCGTCCACTATTTGAGCGTTTACGACTTTATTTTTTTTGCAGTACTGCTATATAACTATTATACACTGGACTTTGCCATTTCGAAAGAAAAATACTTCAGGAAAAATATAATAAGATTTGGTTTGGTTTACCTGAATGACATTTTCTTTTGGTTTACTCTGAATTCGTAGCCTGAACTGCAGTTATGATTCTTCAATATGCTTGTGATGTGGTGTATGAACGTGAACAAACGCTATAGATACGCTGGCAATTTTATATGACTATCAATTTAAATGTATGGTGGAAAATTTCGTCCGGCCGTGGGTGCTTGGCCTGTACCGAAACTATTTGTATAACTCTTGGTCTGTCTTCACTGTTTGCTTCAAATGAATTATAAATCCTCGTATTGTATCTGTTCTTTTGTCTCGTTATGGGAACTGGTTCTTTCTCTCAGGAAACAAGAAAAAAGGAATTAAACTCAATAATCTGTATACAGTAGGTTGTTTATTCAGATATTTTTCAATTGGAAAACACAAAAGAACACATTGATGGACAAAACTTAGTTTCTCTGTTATTGTTATTATTCGAGTGTGAGAGGTACTGAACCCCCTTACATGATTTGTCATGTTACATTTATATGTTTCTTGTTCTAGTTAATGAAACTGTACAGTTGCTTTTCAGTTATAGACTTTACAGTTACATGGTTCTTAGTCATTAGCTCTATCGTTATGACAAGATTTTCCTTTTAGACACATTTGTCTTTTTCTTTTTAAAATAATAGGACAATTATTAATCCATGACTTATTAGCAACAGAGAAACAAATAACCCTAACTAATCAAACTACCCTTGACTAATTTAGAAATTAAGATAAAAATAAAAATCCTACCTCCTATTCTGTCAACTAACATAAAGACAAATAAAAAGTTAACTCAACTCTTCGACCTGGCATAGACCGACACCCGGTCATGGTGCCTGAGCTGGATGCTCCTGCATCAGTAGACATTATTACACACAACAAAAATTGTGTTAAGCACTCTATTGAATGAATGTAATTGTACACATATAAATACATGAATGTTATATTAATATAGACACACTAGCTTGGTCACACTAACAACTAGTTAAGAGAGTATCTTAACCACACATAGATCTAGGAGCTAATTAGTTAGAGAGAATCTTTCAAATACAAATAAATCTAACAACCTCCTAAAAACATGCAACTAGACTTCTTACATAGAGACAAAATCTATTCAATAATGATCAATAGCCATAACGATCACAAATATGATCACACATAAGACAAACAGGAGTTAATAATTCAACATCTCCCCCCAGACCCCCAAGATATTTATTAGAGAAATCTTAAAATAATGCACAAAGAAGGCTTCCAAATTGATGGAAGAACAAGTCAAACAACCAGTCATAAAAAAGAATAGAGAATTAGCTATCCAATATAATTAATGGTCTATCAAATGAAATTTCGAGTAACAGGCTATAGCAAGAATTATGAAATTATTCCTAATTAAATGAAAAATAATTAGAAAATATATTTAAAACCCTATTTTAACAACTTTTTGTTCCATACAATTTGTTATAAAAAAACATGTGTGATTTTTTTTCCCTTGAGTACCAAAAAAACTCCTTTTCACATGGTTATAAATATGCTCTCAAGTTTTAAAAACAACTCATACAATATTGTTCTCAAGTTTTAAAAACAACTCCTACAATATTGTTTTTAAAAAGGTTATAACTCATACAATAGTTTAAAAAAAAGAGATATTTGAAAATGACTAGTGAAAATCCAACTCCCTTTTAAGGAATTACAAAGATGTTTTTGAATTCTAAATCAATTGATACATTGTCATTGGCATGAAGCTATTTGAAAATGACCAATAACAAGTCTACTCCAATTACTTGCAACAACTTGCCCTTTAATCTTTCCATTCATAGATTAATTATATCAAGCTCGCTCCAACTATTTGGAAAACCTCACCCTTCAGTCTTTCTCTTCTTCCTAAATTGTGATTATATATAGGAAAGATTTCATTCTAAGAAGAATAAATTATAACCATTAAAAGAAAGAGGTGAATTTCATAATATTAACGCATTGATTCAAAATTTTACTTCATGTACACAAATGCTTGAAGCTTTTGAATGTAAAATTTAGATATCCCATTAATGAACTTGAAATTCATAAAGTGAACTTGAAATTCATATGAAACCCATTTGAGATATAGATGGAAAAATGCTACCTATATCAATTTCACTGAACCACGAAGAGAAAAAAATGATTGTTGAAGTTATAAAAAATGTTTTACAATAATCATGAAATTTTATAATAGTGGATCTTGATATTTGATCGGTCAAATTCAATTCGTTCTAAAATACGGTGTAACTTTTGGCATGCATATTCCAAAGAGACCCTCTTATTAGTCCTTGCAATAAGGCAGTGCAAGGACTATAACATTCGTTTGGCGTTGCTCAACATTAGTTTCTTTTGACCCATTATTGTATTTTATGTTTTAAACGATTTTTTAACAAAAATACTCTATCAAACATACTTTTATCCCGGAAGTTTCAGTTTTTACGTCTTATTGCACAGAAGATCGCATGATTTTCCTGATTTTTATTAAAATTTGGGATAAAAAGTTTTGTATTTCTATTCCGTGATATTTTAATGCTAGTTTGGACTTAACATTAATTTAGAAACATTTAATTTTGTTCTAAATACTTTCAATTAAAGCATAACCCAAACTTCACTAAACTTCGCTATCATGTGGTAACCCAAAACCCAAACCCAAATATTGGCATGTAAGCCATCTATAATTATTGCTCGACTCATCCTCATAAGAGCACCGGTATGACTGAAGTAGCAGAAAGATGAAGGCTCGACTCATTCTCACGAGCAGACTGGAGTGCATCAGAGTAGAAGTCTCATAGCCCAGTGAGGAAGAACAATGGAGCAACAAGTCCTAAAAATAAGAAACTACTGCATTCACTGTCAAAAACTATTGTGTTCTCTGTCTGTCATACATATTGTAGGTAATGCTTACAATGTAATTGTTGTGGTATTACTAAAATAATTGATGTTGTGGTATTACTAAAATAAAATAATGTAATATATTGGCTATGTTTATAGTCAAATCTAATTCTTGAAGTCTTTATTCAAAAACAACTTGTAATTTGTTACTTCATACCAAGAACTTGATATTACCTACATGCACATTGATACAATGACCACCATATTTAGTTTGTCATATGGCTTCCCCTCTATATTCTGCCACTTGACTTGAACACCAAGGTGCAATCACTGGTTTGAAAGGGTGCTTCATGGGCTAGACACACACTTCTCGCAAACAAGTTTATTGATTACACTACACCACACCACACCAGATATCCCTCTTCAAGCTTTTCCTTTGCCTCTTATCCTGGCGCTCCCGCCATCCTGCCTCTCCCGACAGTTGAACCACCATTCTTCCTCGCAGTAGGGTTTACTATGCTCCTTTCTATGTCTCTGCCTCTGTCTTTATGCCTACCTCCATTGTAGCTTTAACAAGGGAAATAATTGGACCTCTAACTGGATATGATATGGAGAATGAATCGTAAGTGAATCTACTCAATCAATCTAGATCAAATGGCTCCCTCCGTGGATGCAGGTCGAACAAGTTTAAGGTAAATTGGTGCTTTCGCTCGAATTAGATCGACTAGGCTAAGGGAGACTAAGCCCTCGGGGTTATGTTGGTTTCGCTATCGCTTTTCCAACCTCAATCTTAAACCTATGCTTTTGCTCGCTCTAATTGGATCGACTAGGCCAAGGGAGACTAAGCCGTCGGGGTTATGTTGGTTTCTCTGTCCTTTTTCGGCCCTCACTATTGAAGATTGTTAGAATAGGGAAAACGATGATCTTTGAGTGCATGATATATCCCTTGAATTCCTTTAATGCTCGTATAAGTGAGAAGGATTTTTTATCCAAAATGTTACACTTAAGTTCAATGTCCCCAAGTGCTTTGCCAAAAACCGCTACTAGTTACTCTGTCTATGACAATCTTTCCATTTTCCCGACTTAGATGTAATAAACTTACATGCTATGATCTAATGCAATAGTGTTAAAGGTTACTCTTACACCATATAAACTTGTATGATGCAAATTCCCTACTTGGGAAAAAGGGCAAGGTCTTCATCCAAGACTCAAGTTGGTTAACCTGAATTAGCCGATCTTTGAAGCATGGGAAGGAGAAGTTGGTAATTCAAGAGCTTCCCTGCATAATTTGTAACCTTTCTTTCTGTGTAAGCAAAGAGTTTTGGACTAAAGAAAAGAACAAGTGGCACACATGCATTTAGTTGTAAGCCACATGTGTATTAAATGGCATTTCATGGACCGATTCCTCAGCTTAGCATAACCATCGACCCACATGATTGGCCAATTGATTTCGAAAGATGTTTCTAGACTTTGCAGTAGTGTACTTTTACTTTTTTTCATATATAGAATCATTCCAGTGTATGCACATTAATACAAGAGATTTTTTATTTTTTTATGTTATATGAAAATAAATTTAATATAAATTTTTAATAATTATACTATCATTTTATTTATAAGATTTTTATACATCTTAATATAAATGTATAGGTTTATAGATTTATAATTTTCATATAAATTTATGATGTTTGCACTTGTATGGTATTAATGCAATCATTCAATTTGTTTTTACACTCATTCCTTCTTTATTATGCATAGGAATTACTTGTTTTTTTCAAAAACACAACGCCATTCATTATGTCATCTGCAAGAATGCATGGATTCGCTGAAGTGTTCGAGGGAGATAAGAGTGTCATTGAAATTGACAAATATTGTTACTTCACCTACATTGAAGTAACAATATGTGTGTATCGTGGTTAGGTTAAAGTAGTGTCCATCTTAACTTAGACCCAAATCAAACAATGAAGGATGATGTTTAACTTTTTTTTAGATGAGGGGGGTTAGTTCCTCTAGAAGAAGCTGTATAACCTGAAATTCACAATTTACATATATTTACAGAAGCAAGATTGTAATTCGCAATGTACACATATTTACATAAGCGTGATTGTTACAATAAGCTGCGGAGCAGCGAAGCAAGATTGATCAACATTTAGTTGTGGAGCAGCTAGGAGCATGCATCGAGGGTTGAACTCGGGTGGGGAGGCGGAAGCAGTTCGTCCCGACCACGGGGGTAAACGCCCAAGTGCAAAGGATGATGTCTAACTTTAGACCTGGATCAAATAGTGAAGAAAGTGTATGCGCGTACAAGTTTCTTTATGAATTTCAATTATATTATCGAACTATTTAGTTTTATGTTTAAATATTGAGAAAATCGATGTGAACATATAAATAAATAACATTTATTTATTTAACTCTTAATTTTGCAAGCAATCATCTATATGAATATATGTTTATTTTTTGTTATTATTATTATAATTTATGATGTATAATAAGAAGAGAGATCATTCTCTATCTTCAAAATCATGTTTTACAGACTTTATACATAGGCAACCATCATACGTGGGATACGTAAATGTCAAAACAAAATTATCAACCGGCAGGGACTCCCGGCTGCATGCAGTGCTTCTTATTTAAGATGAACCATACACATCATAAATTGTTTATGAAATTTGAAAATAAAAAAGGTGTTTGCAAGAATGGTCACTCAATGACCATTATTAATAGCAAATTCAACCACAAGAAATCAATTTTCATCTCTACATCAAATCCACAGTAAACATGAAGCAAATATGCAACTATTATGAGCCAGATCTTCAAAAACAACAAAGTGAGGATCCATGGTACATTTGTGGAGATAACAACAACTTCGAGGTTGCATTGTCTGAATACGACGTTTTTCTAGAGAAGCGTCGATATGGGCCAAAGGACCAAGCTCCAATCTACAGCAAGGTGTTCAAGCTCTGCAACATAAAAATAGTTGTAGAAATACAAACTTCAGGGCCTTTGAATAAAAAATAATGTGTAATTGTTTTGAACTAAATTTAAAAGCTAAAAATTATTCAAACAAAAATAAGAGGTCAAAAATGTTGGCTTGGTGGTGGAAGAAAATGTGGAAGCTAAAATGTCCATCCAAGACGCAATTAATTCAGTGGTGTATGATGGAAAACAATGACCTCACTTGGGACAATCTACAAAAGAGATGTATGAATGGTCCTAGTTGGTGCGCTTTATGTAAAAATGTAGAGGAATCTATAGAACATTTATTCCTCCTTTGTCCTTTTACTTTGGAAGCATAGAACTCTATCCATAACAGAATTGGTTTTTCTTCAAACTGGCAAGGAATTTCTATCATGGAAAGCTTGGAAATTGTGGTGGGAACAGGCTAACCCAAAAGAGAACAAGAATATACCTCCTATTATATGTTGGGGTATATGGACTTTAAGGAATAGAGTCATATTTCATGATGAATCTTTTATCCCTGACAAAGAGGCTACATAGGTTTCTGATGATTTTTCTCTTCTCCACTCTTCAGAAACTGAACATATCCCCTAAAATATTATTGCAAAAGAGCTTGATCCATCCTTTCCTTGGGCATATTTTGATGGGGCATGATTATTTGTAGGTGAATGTGGGAGGGGGTGGGGGAGGCAGTTCTATATTTGAAGGAAAACCATTTCTTCAAGCTTTAAAGTGGCTTGGGAAGAAGATCAAACAACTGTGTTGAACTCTTAAGTCTAAAGTTGCTTCTAGTTTTTTCTATTGAAAAAGAGTGTTGTTCATTGTAGATATTTGGTGACTCTACGATAATTATAAATTGGTTTAATGAGATACAGAGATGTCATATACACACATTGATTCCCATCATTCATGAGATTTTACAACTAAAGCACTCTCTTGATCAAATTTCATGTTGTCACATTTATAGGGAACGAAACACTACAGTGGACACACATTCTAAGGCAGGTAATTTACAACTAGATGGAGACAAATATGAATACTACCACAGACCCTTTATAGAGGGCTTTCAACTGGAGCATCAATAGAACATAAATTAACAGTTTTTTTTGTTTGCACAATCGACAAATGATGATGTGCATATCGATGATATTGGTATACACCAGAATGCTATAATTTTTTTTGGATGATCTATAGATCTAATATGGGCTGGATAGAGTTGTTTTCTATGATTTTTACTTATGGGATGGCTTTTAAAAAACCAAATTTTGGAGTGAACATTGTTGTACATATAGAATATAATTCTTCATTTCTTTAATGAAAATTACGATTTTTTCTATGAAAAAAAGAATAAAATAAATGAAGGCATAACATTTTAAACAAAATGTAAAATTCAATACTTGTTTTAAAAGACAAGATTAACTAGCTAATTTCCTTACAAAAGTGACAAAAAAAGCATAACAACAATGTGAAATAAGTTTATTATATTATTTTCTTAACTTCTAAATAATGTGGGAGGGGGGGTGACGGGGGGAGGCAGTTCTATATTTGAAAGAAAATCATTTCTTCAAGCTTTAAAGTGGCTTGGGAAGAGGATCAAACAACTATGTTGAACTCTTAAGTCTAAAGTTGCTTCTAGTTTTTTCTATTGAAAAAGAGTGTTGTTCATTGTAGATATTTGGTGACTCTATGATAATTATAAATTGGTTTAATGAGATACAGAGATGTCATATACACACATTGATTCCCAGCATTCATGAGATTTTACAACTAACCACTCTCTTGATCAAATTTCATGTTGTCACATTTATAGGGAACGAAACACTACAGTAGACACACATTCTAAGGCAGGTAATTTACAGCTAGATGGAGACAAATATGAATACTACCACAGACCCTTTATAGGGGGCTTTCAACTGGAGCATCAATAGAACATAAATTAATAGTTTTTCTTGTTTGCACTATCGACAAATGATGATGTGCATATCGATAATATTGGTATATGCCAGAATGCTATAATTTTTTTTGGATGATCTATAGATCTAATATGGGCTCGATAGAGTTGTTTTCTATGATTTTTACTTATGGGATGGCTTTTAGAAAACCAAATTTTGTAGTGCACATTACTGTACATATAAAATGTAATTCTTCATTTCTTTAATGAAAATTACGATTTTTTCTATGAAAAAAAAGAATAAAATAAATGAAGGCATAACATTTAAACAAAATGTAAAATTCAATACTTGTTTTAAAAGACAAGATTAACTAGCTAATTTCCTTACAAAAGTGACAAAAAAAAGCATAACAACAATGTGAAATAAGTTTATGATATTATTTTCTTAACTTCTAAATAAAATGGTTACAAGCATCCTTTTATAGGAAGTTTGGCTTGAAATTGCATTAAATTCAATGAGGGATATAGGAGTGAAGGTGGAGATACCACATAAGATGTGATCTTACCTAAATGTATTTAATTATGCAATGAAAATGTTGTCTTATCTTATCGAATAAGTGTATGATCCGCAAACTGTCGCAGATATTCCGCTGGACAGTTCGTCACAATAGATCTGATAAAATTATACTTAAAATTTCTAAAATATACATTATTGCAGTTTTACATCCCTTTAAATTTATAGATATGTAGATTATTATGAATAGTATATGCATGCAAATTAAAATGATGTAGAAAAAAGAACACAGTGAAATAAAAGCTCACAAACACATTTGACACACGATATGACTAAGGAAACTCTTTCGGGAGAAAAACACAGCTGGAAGGTGAGGTCATTGTTGATGTTTCGAGATGGACTGCTTCGAACACCAACACCTTGAACCTATCGGTGACTAGCAAGAGGTAACGGGAGCACTTGCTCAGGGTTTTATAGCCACACAAGTAAGACTAAGTCCACGCCAAGATTGTTGCAACTCAATACACTTGTCTTCATGGGGAAGATCGTGACTCACAAGGAATAGTCATGTTTCCAATTATCTTTATGAAAGAAAGAAAAGAAACAAATAATAAATATCGTAATGTAACATGAGAAAACTTAAAATACCCTTTCCTCTTTTAAAACAAGGAGCCACTGTTGTGGCGCTAGTCCCTGCCGGTTAACAGAACAGTTTGGTCAGTTATTATTATGAGATTTAAATTGCCTTATCATGAGAGCTGGTTTCCATTACTAGTCTGTTGTAGGCATGCTTACTTGTATTAAGATCTAATGAATTGGATGGCCAATTGTTGTATGAACTTTTTGACTTTATAGCATTGAAGCCAAATTTATCGTTAATCTCATACTGCTGCCATGTTATTTCATTGGGGCAAAAGAATATTCAAAATAGAAAACTCATAAGGTATACAGGAACCAGTATGTGACAACAGTTTTAAATATACAGAAATAGAGATCAGTAGATTATAAGCAACACAATCTAACACATGAATCTTAAGCAAAACCGCAGTAATAGTTATGTCAAAAACTAAATAAGCAGTTGTGTCAGTGAAGGGATTCAAATATGCAAAGGGCTGATGCACATGATAACTATTGTGAAAGTCATATTTTAAACAAAATGCTGAATTAAGCAGTGAATGTAGCCTTCTCTGGCAGGTCAATTTACCATAAAGTTAAGCTTACTTGGATGGGAGATGCAGTGCCTGGCCTTGTAGTGAAAAGAAGCTGCCAACGACCTTCGATTAGAGAGGAACTGGTCTACATGTGGGTACAACATCATGTCTGTTAGAAAGATAAATGTATCTGTTTAAGGAACTGAACAACTTATTATCTCAATTAATTGAATCATGGTTGACTACAAAAGCTTAAGCAGGTGATGTAATTACTAATATGCAACCATAGCATGTGATCCGAAATTGCCGGGACAACCCTGTTGTACAATTAATGGCACATGATGGACGCAGTCAAAAAATTGAAACATTGGTAACTTGAAACATGGTCATGTGAGAAGGGGATGGTCATAGTCAAAAAGCAAAGGGGAAGATAAGCAGTATACACAATGTGTACAAGTTTTGGCAAAACCAACAAAAGAAGGAAAGAAATTATACTAATGTCCACAAATGACCAAAACAGGTCAATGGAGCTTGAAAGCACAACCACCGATAGTAGTAACGAGCGAGTTTCAAAGGCTCCTAGATGCAGAAGATAAAGTTTAAAAAAAAAAGAGGTACAAAGGAGTAAACGCACGAGTTAAATCTTAGACAATAAAGTGGAAGTTGATCCTGAGAAAGAAGCTAAACATTAATCCGCAATAGAGTGAGAGGAGAAGCCAGAACCATCATCGAGCACTGTGAAGGTACCAGAGCAGAACCTGAGGATGTCTTCTGACAATGGACCACTGAGAACATGGCAGGCCACAAAATAACGGAATGAATCTGAACATGATCAACGTTTCAGATATACCTTGACTAAAACAAAGAATCAAATTCAAGCCAACCAATCCAGCTGCGCTTCGACAGTTACTAACAACTGAAAATATCCGTGTACTGGGAAGATAATTTCAAAAATCCTAGATTATAGTCATTGTAGCACACTTAAATTAATAAACTGATAAATAGGTCTAGATAAATCTTAATCTAACTGGATAATTACTATAAATCGTTAACATTACCACGAATGGGAAATGGTAAACGGAATGAAAACAAGAACCGGATGAGAAATGGGGCTAAAGAGTATCAGAGGATAAGAAACGTGACAGTAATGGACAAATGCCATGTCAAGACGGGAATGGGAGCAAGAAAAGAACAATAAGCGAATATCCTAATACAGATACTTACAGGGTCCGAGACACCACCCGCTGATTCAAGTTTTGTTATTGCTTGCTCAACCTCCTGTTTATGGAAGCAATTGTTTGCCAAATAAGCACTTGATTACACATTATCTCAATCAGAATAAAACAAGATAAACTCGAAAGACAAATTATCATAAAAAGAATTTTAAATTAGCTTTTCTTTGGACTTATATACCCACAAAAACAGGTGCGACTTTCAAAGTGACAAATTAAAATAATTGTTTTGAAAATTAGCGTATCTTTGGACTTGAAAAACCAGAAAAACAAGTGCCACTTTCAGTAAAAAGCATTAATTATTCTCATTTAACCCATGGCTGGCTGTGAATGAATGATTTCTACACAGCATTTTATTCGGGTTAAGGGGATTATTAATGTGGAAGAAAGTGCCACTGTAACATGTTAGCTTTCAAATTCGCCCAGATAAAGATACCCACACGGCTGACACCAAAACCACAGCTAAAAAGGAATTGTAGCGGAGAGAAAAATCAATTCAATTTAACCTTCAATTGCTGGGGAGATGCAGAGCGTCCCCTGCCCTGAATGCCGAGCAGGCCTTCTATAAGCCGTCGTTCTGGGTCGTTGCCTGCAACCTCATGCTTTTCAAGGGAAACAGCAGAACCAGCAGCTTTGACAGGTATATAAATTGCTCTTTTCCTTCCTCTTTTATGCAAATATGTATTTAAATTGTAAGAGTTTGGGGAAAGTATCCTCCATTTAAGAGGTGTTTTTGGTTTTTGCTGCAGGACTGGCCTGCATAGACATTTTGAAGGACTACCTCCAGCAGCAGGCAATGCAACCATTGCTATGCACTGCATCGTGCTTCTGGATAATAAACCATGAACCCATAAAATATTTCATTAACTCTAAGAAATACAATACAAGATCCATAGTTTTGGAATGATGGTGCCACATCCTCACAACTACCAAAGCGACACGAGACAGTCGAGGCATACAAGCCGGACCTGGAACAATAGAACTGCAACCAAACGTTTGCTATACAGTTAACCAAGCAGGCAGGAACCGCATTGTGTTTTCACCGCAGACAATACAACAAATACAAAGGAAAAATCGCAGAGACTGCAGAGCTAAACAACCAAGTAACAATAATAACCCAAAGGGCGCGAACAGGGTAAAACCCAAGCCGAGTAACTTTCGAGGATCTCAAGGAGGGACAGTTGTCCGCCGATAAGACCACCACAGTACATGCCGTCCGCTTGGGAGTCGCGGGACCACGTGCCCTTCACCTCGAACGATGTGAAGCCCGCAATAAGACCCCAAAACCTTTCCACCCCCAAAACTTTGGTTCGACTTAGGTTATATTGTTCAGATAATGAAAAATCACGTCGGTCAACCAACGGTCAGCGATCGATCGATCGCATATAGTCCCCAGCAGGGACTAATAACTTATTTCATCATTAAAATGCCCAAATGATAAATAAAAGTATTGCTTGAAAGGTCATTTTTATTCTTCATTACATTTTTTATATTATACAGTTTAGCATTTTTTTTATAAAATTAAAAATAAAAATAACATACCAAACATAAAAGTGAATTAAAAGTGAATAAATTTAAAATAACCATTAAAGGAAAAAAATTATTCCAAAAAAAAATTAAATATATATATATATGAACATAAAGGAACGAAATAATATACATTTCTGTTAGGATATTCCGATACATAGGAAATAGTTAAGTATAACTTGGTCTAGTGTAGAGTTAGGTAAAGTGTGTTTCTTTACTATGTACTTTTGTAACTTACAATCCGACGGTCACGATATGTTCTAGACATGAATTGATCCGACGGTTCATTCTCTCCTCGATATTACCGACACTTGATTTGTGGCTTAACACCCGATTGGTCCATGATCTCTATTTAAAGAGCATGGAGGATCATTTGTAGGGTAACCATTCATGAGAGAAGCTTCTGTAAATTTTCATTTTTTTATTAATAAATTGCCTGAAGTGGCCGTGTTGGCTCAGGCCGTGAATTGTTTCCCTCTTTGAGGGTTTTAACCACGTCAAGCACATTGGTGTATTGCTCTATGATCTATTTGTGAGCGATGTCCTTTGGTATTCTGTCTGAGGAACTTACCCTATAAATTCCTACAATTTCAAACTATGAAGTAAAGCATTCTGGCACACACGCTTTTTTCTTTATGCGTATTTAGCATTGAACCTCGAATGGCTAAAAACAACATCATTATGAGCGGAACACATTCATTATCTTGGCATCCAATGGAGTCGAAGAGTAGTAGGAGGGCATGGGTTATAAACATTCCATTGAACGTATTACATAATTGAGACTGTTATAAGATAATTCCATTACTTTTGAAAGCTTGATATGGCATTTGGGACTCAAAAACTTCATCCAATCATTATCTATAAGATTTCGCTTCAAACATTAGTAGATGTAGATTCTTTTTTTAAAGTTAAAAACCTTATGTCCCACATCAATCGTGGGAAAATATAATATATTATTGATACATTATTTTCGTTGTTCCTTTATTTGAAGAGTTTCCTTGGGACGTTATATTGACTGCGATGGGTCTTCAATAATGTTAAAGAATGTTGATGAACAATTTTTAGATTTTTATCCCTATAATGATAAGGAGTCTCAGATGACTTTTAGGAATTTATAATTTTTAGGTTTTTTTAATGGTAAAGAAGGTCGAGGATTTTTTTAGGAATGCATAATTTTTAGATTTTATTTAATGATGATAAAGAGTGCTAAGGATTTTTTTAGGAATGTATAATTTTTATTTTTTAATGGTAAAGAAAGTCGAGGATTTCTTAGGAATGTACAATTTTTAGATTTTTTTAATGATAAAGAGGGAGGACTTTTTAGGAATGCACAATTTTTAGATTCTTTTAATGATAAAGAGGGAGGACTTCTTAGGAATGCACAATTTTTAGATTCTTTTAGTGATAAAGAGGGACTTCTTAGGAATGCACAATTTTTAGATTCTTTAAATGATAAAGAGGGTCGAGGACTTCTTAGGAATGCACAATTTTTAGATTTTTTTAATGATAAAGAGAGTCAAGGACTTCTTAGGAATGTACAATTTTTAGATTTTTTTAATGATAAAGAGGGCCGAGGAAAACTTAGGAATGCACAATTTTTAGATTTTTTTAATGATAAAGAGGGTGAGGACTTCTTAGGAATGCACAATTTTTAGATTTGTATAATGATAAAGAGGATCAAGGACTTCTTAGGAATGTACATTGGATTTAATGGTACACTAATGATAAAGAGGGTCGAGGACTTCTTGGAATGCACAATTTTTAGATTTTTATAATGATAAAGAGGGTCGAGGACTTCTTAGGAATACACAATTTTTAGATTTTTATAATGATAAAGAGGATAGAGGACTTCTTAGGAATGTACATTGAATTTAATGGTACACCAAAGAGATTAGTAAGGGGTCACACATTTTTTAATCTTTCGGTAAAATGAGGCACAATTTTTAGATTTTTATAATGAGATGTACATTGAATTTAATGGTACACCAAAGAGATTAGTGAGGGGTCACACATTTTTTAATCTTTCGGTAAAATGAGGCACAATTGCTAGATTTTTATAATGATAAAGAGCGTTGAGGACTTCTTAGGAATGTACGTTGGATTTAATGGTACACCAAAGAGCTTAGTGAGGTGTCAGATATTTTTTAATCTTTCGTTAAAATGAAACATTGAATGTAGAAAGATTTTTTTTTTTTTTTTTAATTTTTGGCTTTAGAATAAAGGAAGGAGTCCACTTTAGTTTTTGAAACCACATGAAAACTTGTAACATATGCCACACAAACATAACTGGAGGCATAGGGGTGAAACTACTATACAAAGTGGAGGTTTTGATTGTGAGATTAAGGTGCAAAAATGTAGATGCAGTGAGGCGAGAGATCTAGTCAAGCCTAAATAGGTAATATTGACGAAAATGTCATCAATAGCTACTCTGGTCTCTTTCTTTGAATGGAAATATGGTTGTGAGTACAAAGAAATATGGCGTGTAGCCCATGGGTTACTACAGTGCACAAATCCTCTTTGTGTGCTCTATCTCCTATCCCTCTTGGTTGTTTTTTCTCAATTATGGAACAAATGCATTTGAAAGAATGGAATCCCTTTTCCTCCTAGTGGCCCAGTTATAACACAACCTGATAGCCTACTAGTGGTTAGGTTTGACTACCTCAACTCTTAATCAAAGTTACAATATAGTCTCTTCTAGAGTCTTCTTCATCATAATCACGTAGCAAGCCCCTTTTCCATGAATTATAGGGGTTGACATGGGATCTTCTCAAATTATGGTGGTGAAAATAGGAAGATCAACTTCTGAGTAACATAAATTTCATATATGAACTCGGATTTACGTGATTCTTGTGTCATTGGAAAGGTCTTTGTGTGTAGAATAGGGAAAAAAAGTGGTCTACTAAAGCAACAAATTTTTACCCCCAAAAAATGTTGTTTGATGCCTCAAAATTCTTCTGGAAAGTTTTAAACCCCAATTTGCCAAATTGGGTCCCGCCGATAAAAGGGTCCTGTGAGCTGATTCCTCCACTTTTTCCACTCTAAAAGCATCAAGATGGATGAAAAACAACATAATGATCCAATCTAAATCAATGCATGTGACAATTGTGGAGTGTACATATTGTTCTCTTAAACTATGCACAATTACAATAATTTTAGGAAAAATTATTATGAACTTAAGTAATCCTAAAGTAAAGGGTGTAAATACATAAACAATTATGGCACTAACACTTTGTTCATCTTCCTCATGAATCTAGGAAGATTGAGCAAAAAACATGAGAAATATAATCCTTCATTAAATGTTATGTTCTTCTCAAAGTCATCATTTACACCTACTCATATCTTCCCTTTCTATTGCACATGTATTTATGGGTCCATCCTCTTTTCTTACGTACTCTTTTAATGTGCCTTACTTCTCCCTGTTGTACTTTGTTATGCATACTTTTCTTCTGCTTGTGCCTTGCTATGCATATATTTTGCACATTGTTCCTAACTTCCTTATTTCCTATGCAACCTTCGGTTCTCTCATCTAGGGTGTCTTAGGTTGTTTCAATCACTCCTACACCAACATAGATGCATTGTAACTCTAAAACTATCATGCATCAAAAGGGATGAAAATCCCTCAAGGTGCAAACCTTTTTAATTTTTAAATTATGATAAGGGATATGATCAATCAGAGAGAGAGAGAGAGAGAGAGAGAGAGAGAGAGAGAGAGAGACACACACACACACACACACAAAGAGAGAGATAGAGAGAGTTGATATTGAAATATTTCACTTAAAGTGGACATTGAAACATTTTATCTATAGTTGGCATGGAAATAGTTTTTGTTATTAATGTATTTTTTTTAATGTCATGTGTCAGTCCCATATTAAGCATTGAAGGAATTACACATCTCCCTCATACTGGGATGTATAAGGCACTTATTGGTGGAATTAGAATTTTTTTGAACTTTCAATTACTTTGTGTGTGTGTTTACAATTGATATAAAACTTAAGTTGGACACTTAAACATTTTATTGATGGTCGACATTGAAATAAATTTTTGTTGTTAATAATTTTTTAAATGTCTCATGTCAACTCCATGTTGAGCATGAAAGGAATTACACATCTTCCTCATATTGGACTGTAGAAAGAACCTCTCATCATAACCAATTTATATACATCTTAACTCCAAATTTATCAAGCACTAAAGGAGATCAAATCACTCGAGGTTTATAGTTTTTTTAGAGTGCAAAACTTGAGGAAAGATTTGCTCTTCAAGGGATTTGATCCCTCTCAGAACTCAATAGATCTATAGTGAAGATGGATCTAGGCTAATTCTAGTCATGAGCAGTTGTGTCAAAATCTTAGATGATCGGCAATGTGTTTATGTTTTAGAAATTTGATCCTTTGAAATTTATTATCAAATATAACTTGGAGAGTACTATCAATAAGGCCACTTCAAAAAATACATGAGGATTAAGGTGAATAATAATAAAGTAACAATGTTCAATGATGGTGTGGAGGGTAATCATTAACATCAAAGGAAAATTGGTTTGTTCTTACTCATGGAGCCTAGGCATTTTATCCAATGACCTGGCATAAGCCTATTTCCTTTTACAAGGTATAAATATAGCTAAGTCACTCAACATCCAAAATATCATAGTGATTAAGCACTCTTTGACAATTATCATGCATGTGATTCAGGGAACTATTCCATCCAACATTAGACTCGCCTTTGTAATCAATCAGATAAATCAAACTTATTCTTAATTCTCAAAACTTAGCTTCTATCATGTTTAGAGTGAAAATAATTCAAGAGTAGATGTCCAAACATTTTATTCTAGCATGCAAAAATAAGGGACCTTATCCCTTAATAATATGGCCACATATCAAGTTATGCCTTCATCCTCTTGTAATGGCATATTCCAAGTATTTAGCTAGGTATGTAGTTAAGTCTTTGGACATGGGATCATTTGAAGTGAGGGTGCATGTAATGAGACTATCCACTATGTCTCACACATAAACCGCCTTCAAGGTGAATCCACCTGAATTATTAGAAATGGATCTAAAGGAACTATATGGGATTTTGATGACTCGACATATACATTCTTGTGGTAGTAGATTTAGAGGCTCTCGATTCAACTAGGAGCTAAAGGACTTAGATTTATGTGAGAAAATCCTTATTCACAGTTTCATTTTGTCATCATTATACATGTTAGTGTTTGGAATTTTCAAGAAGAGTTTCCTTTAGCACTTTGTTTGGCTTCCTTAAGTTAGCATGTAGAGGTTGCCTTTGGATACTTTGTTGATTGTTTGATGTTTCCCATTTCCTCATAAGCAAGCCGACTAGTCTCCCCCTTGTCTATATTATGCTTAGGGGATTCCTCCCTCACGTCTTAGGTTTGGATTCTTCTTTTAAAATAATGGATATTGATATTATTTAATATTCAAGCTCTTGTTATACCGTGATCATAATACTATCCATTCCTCCTTTTCACGGAGTTTGTTGGTGAATTTCTATGTTTTCTTAATCTTCATGTTTTCTAGTTGGGGGCTAGGTTTGTTATTGTTGCAAGCCTTTCCATGCCCCTTTCTTCTTTTAGCCCACAAGGCACTTTTGCATTTATCTCCTTGTCCCATTCAAACCCAATGGATTATAAGGAGCTTTAAGAAACAAGATGGGATCTTAAGTAGCACTCTGAGACCTTGGATAAACATGACAACCTAGTTTAGTTCCTTACGGATAAATTAAGGGTTCAAGGCTCATTTTGTTACTCAATATAAAACAAATAAAAAATTAACAAAAAAATGCATGTTGTCTCTTGAAATGAAGTATCCAATTTACAGTAAGTTGTAGCACAACTCATTAAACAAATTCATAATGGTGCTAGTATTCCTATCCACTGCCTAGTTGCAAAACATAGATCTTCAGGGGGGGAATATCTAGCACATCAATTCATGGTGAAAATATCCCTAGAAAAGGAAGAAGGTGCCTCAGCCATCACTCAAGAGACAAAGTTCACCACTTCCCTTATATCTTAGTTACTTTCATATATGCTTTTTAAAGTTGTTGATTTTTTGGCATTTTATATAGATTTACATCTACAAATTTGAAAGGTTCATGATGTATTTCAAGAATATCCAAAGCTTTTAGCATTTTTTTGGATAGCCCTTCCTTTTTGGCTTGTAAAATAAATAATAACACCATTCTTTATGTACCCTTTGCTACAGATTTTGTTACAATATTTATTTAATGTACAAATATTGTAGTTATGGTTTAAAAAAAATTGTTGTTCAATGATGAAGAATATGATAGTAGAAAATTAATAGGATGCATATAATAAATAATAGATAGATTAAGTAATAACTAATCTTAGTACGTGTTCTTTAGCTTTTGTTTAAATCACACTTGCTAGCTTTCTTATCTCTTCATATGCCAACTTACTAGCTTTCTCACCATTTCATAAGGATCATGTGAAAATGAAGTTCATTTTGAGACCATTCAAATATTTAACTCTAGATATTACATTGAAGGTCATACCCCATCTCTCTTATTTGCAATATTAATAATTGTTTTCTCCAACCTCATATGTTCGTCACAATTTTATTTGTATTCTATTGCATGATTTTGGTTGTATGCATGATATAAAAATGGATTGTATATATCTTAATACTATAATGGGTTTAATGTGCAAATATTAATAGAGTAATCAAACCTAAGAAAACAAAGTGGTGGACTTCAACTTATAATTCAAAGTTTCTTTTTCAACATCAAAGTATGTATTTTATGTTATGTTATTGTTAAAGTTGTTTCACTTAATAATTTGCACTATTTAGTTGTAAAAATGAATGCATCTAATCAATTGAATAATGTTTCACTGTGTTATTGTTGAAATCACTGCACCATATTGTTTTGTGTTATGACATTGCTAAAATTAATCCACCTACTTGATTACGTAAATCATTTTTAAATATATCATCGTTGGAACCATTGCACCCTACCATTTTGTGTTGTGTCATTGTTGAAATCAATGACGCTTCTTGATTGTTCTAAATCATTTTTCACTTTTTCATCGCTAAAAGCATTGCACCTTATTGTTGTGTGTTATATCATTGTTGAAATCAATGCAACTGCTTGATGCCTATATATTATATCCTTGTTGAAATTGCTTTAATTTCTTGATTGGTTTAAAACATTTTTCACTATGTTATCACTAAAATGAATGCACATTAACTTGTGTGTAGCCTCATAGATGAATTTATGTACATGACATCATGGAAATTAAATTAATTGATATATTATTTCATTTTTTGGTATGTGAGATCATAATGAGATTATGATAATTTTAGATATGAATTTTACTAACATTATTCTCTAAGAGGGGAGGAAGGAGAGGGAGGGATTTTGTATAGCTCTGAAGGAAAACTTGTTAAAAAGTATGCATGGGACTAGAAAACATGACTAACAACCAAGAAGAAATGCATATTCTATTGCAAGGATTGATTCTGGACAAATCCATGCAAGTGACAAATATTAATATCTTGGGATATTCATTCATCACCATTCAACACGTATGCAAAAGAACCTTGCCGAGAAACAAATACTTGGAGAACCTTCTGAAACAAATAAAAAGGCTACTGGAAGAAATTCCAAAAAAAAAAAAATCCATATTATAAGAAACCAAAATGAAGAAATTGATCAGAGTGCCAATCAAGCATGCCAATCGAGTGTGACAACTCCAAGAAGAGCAATTAGAAATAAATGGAAATCTAGGGCGGTGGAACCTATCTTAATATCAAAGACTTAAACATTGAATAAGAAAGGCTCCATGGCTTATGTACAAATCACAATACATCGTCACAAGGCCTATCAACATCAGACCATGATAGGCAAAGAAAATAATAAGAAAAAATGAGAAGAGCACTCGACAATTGTCGTGGCACCTGAAGTATACTTGAAGGATGCAACTGATGTAATCAGTGAACTATTGCAAGGACAAAGTACATTTTGACAACCACACTACAGCCTCAGCATAGGAAATTCACTTCCAACATTGATTACATATCGCAAAATGGAAATTATGAGGAGTTATGTCGCTATTACTATAGTCGCCTGTGGGATTGAGGAACTGGAGCATAAATATATGAAGAAGCAGCATTACGAGCCAAGTGGTATTTCCAATCTAGTTTTCCACTTGGGTATAAAATTCCTAAGGAGAAGGATATGGCTAGTTCTGTGGAGAAATTGCAAATGTTGGGCTAGTGCACTTATGTTTTCAGTAGTGAGATTAGAATCCCAAGTTAGTCCAACCCCCTATTACAAACTAAGGATTTGCAAGGAATCTGGTCACAACTAGATATGGTGGGCAGAAGAACAATACTTGGTACCTGTTAAATTTGCAAAAAGTAGGTGGGTAATTAACAGTTGTGTCTGTGCTCGACTTTTGAAGGGATGTCTTGGAAATAAATGTGTTGAAGGAGAGCTTGATGATGTTTGATATTAGCTTTGTTTGGTGGCTTTCTATGTAAATTTCGGCTGACGCAATCTGTTGAGATTTTCTGTTTGGAATAAGATAGGAAAAATCTCAGCTAATGACAACAATAGAAATTCAGTTCCTAGATTAGCTCCAGGTTGTTGGGAGATGATTAATGCCTCCTGTATTTGATGTGAGTGAGTTAATGAGGTGGTTAGATTCTCTTTGCTATATAACAGGCAACCATTCGGATGTTTGCTATGAGGGTGAGAGTTTTGTGAGGATTTCATTATGTAATCTCCAGTATGAATAATAAAATTGTCGATGCCTATGTTGTGTGGACGTAGCCCAGATTGGTTGGGTGAACCACGTTAATTCTTGTGTCTTAGGTGCTTGATTAGTCTGTTGTTTATTTTGTTTAAATTTCCACTGTGCATCTGATCTCCAACAATTGGTATCAGAGCAGTTGGAGGGCGCTATTCAGACCTGCTGCGTGGAGTGTATGACACGTTTACATACTGCTGCTGCGTGATTCTTTGTTGTGCTGAAGTATTGCGTGCTGGAGGCAGCGGGAGTTTGGTTGCTGTTCGTTTGCGTGGAGCTGTATTGGCTGGAGTTGTATTGCGTGGAGCTGTATCGCTGGAGCGTTTGATGCCTGTTGTATATTGCTGGAGCTGTTTGGCTGGAGGTATTCAGAACTGGAGTTTTTTTTAAATATTAATTACGCTTCAAATTTCAATTTTGGTATCTAATGAGACATGGAGAAAATCGAATCGTTGGCCGATTGATCTACTATATTGTAATTACTTTACCGTCATCTGAGAATTAAGTCTTCTGAGTTTTGTTGGGAATTCGACTTGGAAGCCTGAATTCGATTCAATTTGAAGGCATAAATGACAGACCAAACCTGCGTAGCAATGACTTATGTATTTACAAAACAGTGTGGATATGATTTTTTGGAACGGCGTGGATATATATTTTAAAAACCGGCAGAGTTAAATTTTAAAACTCAAATATATGCGCTGTGTATCCTTGGAGTAGTAACGCTCAAAACAGGCCAGGAAATTAAATACTTAACAGATGAAATATACAGTTGGTGCGTTTGGGTGATGTACCTGGTGTGTGCATATTTATGTGCTGGGATATTGAGTTTTTTTTTAAAGGACGTATATCACATTTTTTTTTTTTGAGAAGTGCATATGGCAGAAAGTTTTTTTTTTTAATATAAGTGCAAAGGGCAGTTTTTTGTTTTAAAGGAAAAGGCAGAAAGGCATAGGCAGTTTTTTTTTTTTTATTGCTGGTTAGTTTTGGAGATTACTGTGTTTTTTGGCTGATACCAAATGGCGAAAACTCAAAGTGCCCGTTTTGAAATTGAGAAGTTTAATGGCAAGAATAATTTTGAGATCTGGAAGGTGAAGATGAACGATCTGCTGGTTCAACAAGGTGTGGCGAAAGCACTGTTGGGGAAAAACAAAAGACCTCCTTCCATGACGGAGGATGAATGGGATGAGATGGACGATAGAGCTCTGAGCGCAATTCGGTTATGTCTGGCGGACGATGTTCTGTGCAACATTGTGTCAGAGAAAACCGCCGCAGGCCTGTGGTCGAAGCTTGAGAAGCTCTATATGACGAAATCTTTGACAAATCGGATTCTCCTGAAACGGCAGCTTTATGGTTTGAGGATGAAAGAAGGTACCTCAATTACTGATCACCTGAATGTTTTTAATACCTTACTGGTGCAATTAGACAGTCTAGATGTGAAATTTGATTCAGAGGATAAGGCAATAACTCTATTGTGTTCATTGCCCGAATCCTGGGATCACTTTGTTACTTCCATAAGATTTAGTACAACAGACATCCTTGAGTTTGATGATGTTGTTGGAGCCTTGTTGGCTGAGGAGACGAGGAAGAGGTCGAATGCAGACACCTCTACATCAGAGGTAATGATGGCCAGAGGTCGCTCAAGAGAGAGACACTCCGGGGGCAAGCATAGCGACTCTCATTCAAAGTCCAAAGGAAAGAAGACAAAGGTGAAGTGCTGGCATTGTGGCAAGGCTGGACATCTGAAAAAAGATTGCTGGAAGCGAAAGCAGGCTGCTAAAGAAGGCTCTTCGACAGAAAAGAAGGAAGCCAACACCACAGATACAGGTTCAGTATCTGGTTCAGGTATGAGTGATGAGGTATTGTCTGTTAATGTTTCAAAACATGATCAACATTGGTTGTTAGATTCCGGGGCATCTAACCACATGTGTATTCATAAAGATTGGTTTAAGACATATAGATCAGTTGATGATGGAGTCGTGTACATGGGTAATGATGTCACTTGCAGTATTATTGGAATAGGAAGTATACAACTGCAAATGTTAGATGGCACAACCAAATTGTTAACTGATGTGAGACATGTACCAGATCTAAGAAAAAATCTAATTTCATTAGGAGCACTGGATACGAATGGATATAAAACTGTAATTCAAGGTGGAGTTATGAAAATCTATAAAGGTATTTTACTAGTGATGAAGGCTAAGAAGGTAGGAAATCTTTTTCAATTAGAAGGTAGAACTGGGTCAGATCATGTGTCTATGTCTGAACATGACAATAGTTCCATTCACTTATGGCATCAAAGATTGGGGCATATGAGTGAAAGAGGATTGAAAATTTTGGCTGACCGAAAGTTACTTCCTAATCTAAGATCTGGAAAATTGGATTTCTGTAAACATTGTCTGTTTGGTAAACAAAGTAAACAAAAGTTTAAAACATGCAAACATACTAGTAAAGGCATACTTGATTATATCCATTCAGATGTTTGGGGTCCAGCCCCTACAGCGTCATATGGTGGCTCGTCATATTTTGTATCATTTATTGATGACTTTTCTAGAAAAGTGTGGGTCTACATGTTGAAACGGAAGTCTGATGTTTTTACAGTTTTCAAGCAGTTTAGAGCATTGGTAGAAAACAACACTGGTAGAACTATAAAATGTTTAAGAACTGACAATGGTGGTGATTTTTCCTCCAAGGAGTTTGACAGCTATTGCAAGGATGCAGGGATCGAGAGACATAAGACCACGGTTTATACTCCTCAGCAGAATGGAGTTGCTGAACACATGAACAGGATTCTTCTAGAGAGAGCAAGGTGTATGCTGAGTAACGCCGGGTTGCAAAAGGAGTTGTGGACAGAAGCAGTGGCAACAGCTTGTTATGTGATAAACCGATCTCCATCAACGGCTATAGGCTGCAAGGTTCCGCAAGAGGTATGGAAAGGACACCCTTGTGACTATTCTAAACTCAGAGTGTTTGGTTGTGAAGCATATGCTCTAGTGCCTAAACATCAGCGAACTAAATTAGATCCAAAGTCTAAAAGGTATATCTTTGTTGGGTATGGTGATGGAACAAAGGGATATAGATTGTGGGATCCTACTACCCACAAAATCATCATCAACATAGATGTAAAGTTTAATGAATCCTCTCTTGTACAGTTAGATGTAGATAGAAGATTGAAACAAGATGATGTATTTGATTTCCAGCACATTCAGTTTGACAGCATTTCTAATGATAGTCATAACGACCATAGTTCAGATTCTAGTCATGAACAGGTTTCAGAATCAGATTTTGAACAGGCTTCAGATGGAGGTCATGAACAGGTCTCAGATGGCGATCATGAAGAAGTTCCTACAGATGATAGACAGCCAATTTTGGAAGCACCAGAAACATTCTTAAAGAGGTCTACAAGGATCAAACGTCCTCCGAGAAGGTATGATGATCATGTTACTTCAGTTGCTTTAACCGCTAATGATGATGAACCTTTGTGTTATCAGGAAGCTGTAGAAGGTTCAAATAGTGACAAGTGGAAAGCAGCCATGAAGGACGAAATGATGGCCTTAAGTAAGAATGGTACATGGGATCTGGTTGAGCTTCCGAAAGGCAGGAAAACTGTGGGGTGTAAATGGGTTTTCAAGCTGAAACGGGGTGTGAATGATACGGAAGACAGGTACAAAGCTCGGCTGGTTGCAAAAGGGTTTTCTCAGAAAGCCGGTATTGACTTTCATGAGATTTTTTCACCAGTGGTTAAAATTGTTTCAATTAGACTTTTGTTAGCATTAGTGGCTTTGCTTGATTTGGAGTTGCAGCAGTTAGATGTTAAGACTGCATTTCTACATGGAGACTTAGATGAGGAAATATATATGGAACAACCGGAAGGGTTTGTTCAGCATCGCAATGAGAAATTTGTCTGCAGGCTCAAGAAGTCATTATATGGCCTGAAACAGTCGCCTCGGCAGTGGTATAAGAAGTTTGATTCTTTCATGTTGAGTCAGAAATATGTAAGAAGTGAATATGATCATTGTGTTTACTTTAAGCAGTTAAATAATGGCATGTTCATTATCTTAGTGTTGTATGTTGATGATATGCATTTAGCAAGCAAAAGCATTGAAGAAGTCAACAGGTTGAAGACTCAGATGGCAAGGACGTTTGATATGAAAGATCTAGGAGCAGCAAGACAGATTTTAGGCATGGAGATTTTCAGAGACAGGGGCAATGGTAAGCTGTGGCTATCACAACAAAAGTATATTGAGAAAATATTTTTGAGGTTTGGTATGAATAATGTGAAGCCTGTTTCAGTCCCTTTAGCTTCCCATTTTAAGCTTTCTTCGAGTTTATGTCCTAATACAGATGAAGAAAAGGATTATATGTCTCGAATTCCATATGCCAATGTAGTAGGGTGTTTAATGTATGCGATGGTTTGTACTCGACCAAATATTTCACATGCAGTTGGGGTTGTCAGCAGGTACATGGAAAATCCGGGTAAAGAACACTGGTCGGCAGTGAAATGGGTGCTTCAGTACTTGAGAGGCACAAGTAGATATTGCATTTCTTACAATAAGAGTAGTGAATTTGTTTGCGGATATGTTGATTCCGATTTTGCAGGTGATTTGGATAAGAGAAGGTCAACTTCAGGGTACGTCTTTACTCTTGCAGGTGGAGCTATCAGTTGGATGTCAAAGCTACAGAACATTGTCGCATTATCCACTACTGAAGCAGAATATATTTCTGCTTCGCATGCTTGCAAAGAGGCGGTTTGGTTGAAAGGTTTGCTTGGTGAGTTTGGTAGGTTACAGGACAACATCAGGTTACTTTGTGATAGTCAAAGTGCAATACATTTGGCTAAGAATCCGGCTTATCATAGTAAATCAAAGCATATACCGGTCAAGTACCATTTTGTAAGACAGGTTATCACTGAAAGGGGAGTCTCTCTTGAAAAGGTGCATACAAAGGAAAACTGTGCAGACATGTTCACGAAACCAATTTTGTTAGAGAAGCTACGTTGGTGTTTGGCTTCTCTTGGCTTGCAGAAAATATAAAATAATAATAACAGGGCATCAGGCGAATTGTTGTCAAGGTGGAGATTGTTGAGATTTTCTGTTTGGAATAAGATAGGAAAAATCTCAGCTGATGACAACAATAGAAATTCAGTTCCTAGATTAGCTCCAGGTTGTTGGGAGATGATTAATGCCTCCTATATTTGACGTGAGTGAGTTAATGAGGTGGTTAGATTCTCTTTGCTATATAACAGGCAACCATTCGGATGTTTGCTATGAGGGTGAGAGTTTTGTGAGGATTTCATTATGTAATCTCCAGTTTGAATAATAAAATTGCCGATGCCTATGTTGTGTGGACGTAGCCCAGATTGGTTGGGTGAACCACGTTAATTCTTGTGTCTTATGTGCTTGATTAGTCTGCTGTTTATTTTGTTTAAATTTCCACTGTGCATCTGATCTCCAACACAATCATGCATGATCATTGCAGTTAAGAATGGTCACATAGTTTGTTTGGACAAGCTCTGCGTCCCTGGGTTGAGTCTGCTTAACCCACCGACTTGGGGGGAAAGGTAATTGTGCCTTCTGGGACTCGTGGAAAACAACTTTTGAAGGAGTCTTCACCAGCTGGGATAAAATACCTTAGAGGTGGGAGGAACCGTGGGATGAAATGAACATCGGGAGAGAGGAAATTACTTTGTGGATAGGCCAATAAGGAGCAACGGGTACCAACAGTTGTGCCTAGTATACTAATTGTGGCTGCAAATACGGGCTCGACCAGCTGATAAAGAAATTGGACAAGCTTAAAATGATAGTGACTAATCTAAATCTCAAGGAGTAAATAGCGACAAGTGTCCTTGATAAAAAAAAATACCCTCCGCACGAGGATGTTACAGAGGCCCTCCACAGATAGATAATGGAATTACAAGAGCAGGTTCAACTAGTATTGAATACCAGACTCAGTTACTATAGTAATTGGAATTTAAGTCAAGGTGGAAAATGTCTGGATCTTAATAGGCCACCAATAACGGAAGCATATAATTGCAATTGAAGAATGTATTGCTATAAATTTAGGTAGTTTTTGTAGATTGTAAACCTACACGAATGTACTGAATTTTGAAATAATATGTAGTCTTTCCAGAGGGTCAATAAACAATATCATCCATAGGGACATGAAAGAAAGAGATCAAAATGTAAAATTTCTTGAGTGCTTGTTGTGACCAGGAATAGACTTAATACTGTTGTGACCAGGAATAGACTTAATACAATCCATACTCATTTCTGTTTAAAAAAATTATTCTCTAAGCTTTATTATGTTGCAAGTAACTTTTTTGCTTCTCTAAGCTTTATTATGTTGCAAGGAAATTTTTTGCTTAAGCATTATTGTTTTGCAATTATCCATGTTCCTGAGCTACATGCCTTTATATGTAATTGCATTTCCCTTTGATACTACCATCATATGGTAGGATTTCTACATGCCTTTATAGGTAATTGCATTTCCCTTTGATACTACCATCAAATGGTAGGATTTTTATATAAATTTCATGGTTCTTAAATGGACATTGTTATATGTACATTGTGATGTGGAATAGGGAGGACTCTGTTGTATTATTTTTGTATAAATTTTATAGTTTTTAAATGGCCATTGTTAAATGTATATTATAATGTAAATTATGGAGGACTAATTTGTAGTATCTATATGGTTTATATGGTTTGTTTGAGTCATGTATATACCTAGATTAGATCAAGAAATGTTCATCTTAAGATAACCCATTCTAGTTTAGTTGTGTTATTTATTGAAATTTCTTCTAAGCAGGTTATTTATCTTATCTTACTAGTCTTTAATAAAAAGGTCAACCATTATGATCTAGATTTATGAAGAGAACAAAATGAAACCTGGATTTATAACCAAAACACAGATATAGTGAAACTTTACTTCTATTAATAAATGGAAAGTGTTGAAACTGTAAAAATATAGAATGAAAACAAAGTAGCAAGAATGGTGGTATCTTATCTCAAAGAAGTGATATGACAGCCACGAGCCTTCACCAAAGTGAGTTAAAATGAGGCCAAAAATACCATTTAACATTAGAAGTAATGAGGAAACCCTAAACATATAAAAACGCAAACTTGGGACAATAAATACTAAAAGACTTGTGGGACCTACTGGGGTTAGTTGGTACATCAACTTCCCAGGGTCATAAATTTTGCATACAATATTTGTTTGGCGTGCTCAGTAGCTTGTTGGAAAGGTCTAGCCGAGAATTACACATTTTATACCAACCAAATATCTTATTATGGCTACAACCTAGGCCCCTGCCACATCAAAAAATATCATTTAATGCTCAAAATGCATCTAGAAGTTTAGGACCTGAAAATCTGTAGAAAATTTGCCAAGATGGAGAACTATGATTTGAGCCAATGGAGTAGGTGAATTGCCACCAATATCAATATAGATGAGTCCTCCCCCCTTAAAAGCAATGTTCTCCATTATGTTGAGTGCCCTCATGAGATGGGGAAACTTCTATTGAATTTGGATCCTAGTGAGCCACTTGCCTTGGTGAAGAAGCTACCTAGATTTAACAACCTAGTAGAGTTAGATGTATTGTTGGCAAGTATCTTTGTCTTGGCACCCATAATCTGATCCACCATATGTAGTCCAATGCAGTCAGGATTGAAATTTGTGGGGGCCAATTACTTGATTGCCTCTGAGGTGTCCAATAGAGGTGGATGATATGGTCGAAATAGCTCCACATTGAACATTAGGTGCAATCCAAGGAATGGGGGAACACTCAATTCAAAATCATTGTCAACCACCACCTTTGTGATTGTATATGATTGAATTAATTTTAGCTTCCTATTGGAGCCCAACAAGTTCTCTTTTTGTATATGTAACCATACCTTATCACCAACCTGAAACTTATGTGGAACCATGTGTCAGTCATGCCAATACCTATACCTAGCATATTCTTTCTACAGGATATGATGGACTTGTTACTCGAGGTGTTGGGTTTTCTCAAAAAATTTGGATACCCTAGCTGCCTTAATTTGAGCATGGGAGGAATCGGTCGGTGAAGATGCAAAGGGAATTGCTACATCAATTGGGGCCAATGGTTGGAACCCCAAGTACACCTGAAAAGGAATATGGCCAATACAATTGTGGAGGGATATGTTATATTTATGTTGAACATATGAAAGGTTTTCATCCCATGTACATGGGTTCCTGGAGTTATACATGCGTAAGATATGCACAACCATCTTGTTCAACACTTTTGTTTGTCCATCTTATTAGGGACGAAAGGAAATCGATTTGGTCAACTTGGTATCCATGTGACACCATAGGTTGACCAAAAGGTTTTGAAGAACATGTTTTCCTTACCATAAATAATGGTCTTAAGGTAGCCCAAAATGAACCCAGACACACTCAAATAAGATTTTGATAGTGGCTTTAGTTGTGATACTCTTTTTGCATGATGCCAAAATCACCATCTTAGAGAACCGATCGACCAACACAAATGTACAACTATAGACATGCTTAGTCGATGAAAAACCTAGAGTGTGATCCATGTAGACTAATGTTGTAAAATGTAACTAGGTTCAGTCTTTATAATGACATGTAATTATGATCTTTGTAAATGATGAAATGAATGAAATATAATCATTTTTGTAATAGATTGCTTCATGGGTTTCATGAGAAAGAGATTGTATTTAGATGGCTCCCATTGAGAGCCTTAGGATTTGTCATTAGAGTCAAAGATTCAATTTCATGTATGAAGAATCCTTCTTGGGGAAATAAAAATGTATATGAGTCTATAAAATGTCTAGAAAGCCCTCCAATGACAAGCATTGATCATCCTTTCAATGTCGGCCTCAATATGCATAAGAAACTCATGTCGACTCAGCCTATATGGAGACACATATATTCGAGATGTCAAGTCGGCATATTTATATAGGGAAACCACTATATATAGGCATGATCACACTTCGCATTTCCACAGTGATATCTTCACATATATTTGTGGTTTCAGATGGGTAATAACATAATAAAGTTCAGTTATCTATCTCTGAGTTTTCAGATGGCAGTAATAGAAGAGAGGCTCGGATTTCAGTGGTCTAATAAAGGGAAAAGTTAGGAATACCTTCTAAGATTCGTATGAAGGATCAATTCCATAGTTCAGTGTAGAAGGCACAGTTCGGATACCACAGTTCATTGTAGAAGGTTCAGTTCGGATGGAATTCAAATAGAGAAGGAAGAGACAACGAGGATATTTTCTGGGCTAACCATAGTAAGGATATTTAGATCAGAGATACAAAGACAAGTTCAAAGGTCTCTCTGTCTTGGATCAAAGATACAGTCTCGAGGACATAGCAATTTGGTACAATGATAGTTCGTTGATGATGATAATAAGAAGGTCTCACGAGAAGAGATCTAGATGAGATCTTAGTGGTGTCAATGTCTCAATGCTCAGAAGATCAAAGAGGAAGAGGAGTCAACAGGAAGAGATGATAGTCAAGAGAACTAGTGTCTTGGTCTTGGAGTAGCTAATAGGTCAAGGGTCTTGGTCTTGGTATTCATCAATTGGAATCTCTATAAGAAGAATTTGTGTGGGTTTTCCTCTCAAAGATGTGAAAGGTTTTGGCCCTAGCTTATGGCATACATGATGTTTCTCTTCTGTATTTATGTTCATGCATTGGTTACTGTTTGATGAAGAAGAACACTAATAATATGACATGAAGAAGATATTAATCTAAACAAGTAAAAATGATTCATAAGCAGTCACCAATAGAAGATAAATCACCTAATGGTAATGCCCTATATTTCTCAACATTGTATTAAAGCTAAGGTGTCAAAGCTAAGAAAAGGGCATGCAATCATAAAGACACTCAAGGATCGAGTTTTTAAGAAAGGCATCAAAGCAAGTCGAAAGGTATCAAAGAGAAATTTCAAGATCTACACTGAAGAATCAAACCCTAGATCGAAGAAGCAGTCTACACCTGCAAAATTTTTGGATCCTCTAAGTCATCATTAAAATGCCTCAAAGACCATCATAAAGTCGAAGAAATCTACAATACAAGGTAGCCCAAAGTATATACATCGAAGAGAAGGACTTCAAGGACTAATATCACATCATCTTAGAGAAAGTTGAAAACCTAGAATCATTTCAGATCTGCACTCATTCATCACTAAAGAAGTTGAAGTATCTTGAATAAGGCATTGTCATCATCTTCAAAAGATACAAGTCAAGTTCCCTCCCATTGAAGCAAGGATCCCGCCTTATCCTTGAAGAAGATAATCCGAGGAAGCAACAAAAACATCCTCATCAATAAAGAGAGCTAGATCTAAAAGCATTGACATCATAAAAGGAGCAATATCCTTTATTGAAGAAGAGTTTTTCATTCGGAAGAAAATCATCCAAAAGGAGTGCTAATACATCTTCTTCATCCACCATCAAAGTGATCAAGTTGAATATTTCATCTTCACTTGTCAAGTAAGTTTCTTTCATTCTATAATCAAATTTGGTAAAATGACTTAGTTTTCCAAGGAGATTGAAATTCTCTGCATGGAAAAGGACAATAGACATAGTCCGCGAAGAAAGTGAAGTCATTGAACATATCAATGAAAAGGTCTGCTTTGAATACATGGAGAGGGATTCTTATGAAAGGTCCCCTCCTATAGCAGTATTGGAGACATCAAAGAGATATATATGATAAGTTGGTAGAACTATTCTCTGAAGATGGGATAAACAAGGTCATATTACTTAGATATGATCTACACAAAGTGAAGGTATCAAAGGATAAAGGGTTATCTTCATAAGATCTCAATTACAAGATCTGGGAGAGATAATCTTCATTATTCTAAATGCACTAACTGATGAACAAGGTAACAAATGTCTATGAGAATAAGGAAGTTATCCCATTCAACAACTTGTGTTTTTCTGCAAGAAAGAAGTAAACAGGTTGAGGGAAAATGTATTTAGACATTTGTTGAATGGAAAGAAGAACATAGCTAAGATTCAATGCTATGAGCACTACAGGAAATGTTGTCCTAAGTTCAAGGGAAATAACAATAAGAATAGAGAAGAAGTCCATTTCACCGAAGAAGTAGAGGAAGTTGTAAGAGGAAAAGGATTAGAAGCAAGAGCTTGTGGCATCACCATTGGGAAACATGGAGGACAGATGGAACAAAATCCATGGCACTCAATTATGAAGGATATATATCTTGGGAACCTCATTGGAAACTTAAGGAAGGGAAGAATTCATCCAGGACAAGGCTCATCATACATCAAGTCAATGGGAAACATTTGTTGGATAGGGATATGCAAGATTCTCTGATGGAATCCTCATCTGAAGGGTTCACCGATCTAGAGTGGAAGCAATTGTTTCATCAGGAATTCCAACATGTGGAATTCATGGGATGATGGTATGATGACATAAGAAATGAAGAAACTCAAGGGATTGAAGATCTTTTCAATCAACGAAGTTGTTGAAAGAAGCCTAGATGACCTAAAGATAAATGAGGTATGTATGTGTGTATTCAATATTATAATGTCATGTCGTATGGTTGCAGGTAACATGGGTCACTACTTATATATTGAGAAGCATGGTCGGGGGAAAAGGATATCCTCCTCTGAAAGGATGTAGGAAGGCATAGGTCACACTAGATAAATCAACATAATATGCCCTCATATGAAGTATGAAGTGGTTGACTACAATTGAGGAACTCTTATTGGAATCTCCTCAGAATGAAATATGTGAATAAATTAAGGAATAATTCGTGAGATATGCAACCATGGTAAAGGCAATCAACATCTGAAATACCAAGAAGATTTGACTATGAAATCTCCTCGAAAGATATGAAGACTCTGATGGAAGTCTAAAAAGGATGGAGACCGTTGAAAATGGATATCTTTGGGAGATATGTCAACATGTACGCATGATATTGATGCACACTAGAAGATGTCATGATGAAATACTATCACAAAGGTAATTTTGATTTAAGTGTTCATTTCTTATTTTTGAACAAATATATGGATGGGTTTATGCAGGTCTGCCAAGGGAAGCAGCATGACATGAAGGAAAGACCGGATGTATATTTATGGATCACTTTCGGATGAAAGAAATGATGACATGACTAACTCATGAATGAAAGTGATGGATGTTTGTGCCTTATAAAGAAGCCACAAAAGATGAAGACTCCTTGACAAAGAAATTCATATCGAAGGAAGGTGTTCTTCAAGCAGTTGGTTGAGGAGTTGTTGTAGGTCCCTAATTAAGAGGGAGCATGGAATTCCTAAGCCAAGAGGTGGATTAGGTACATTACTTCCGTAGGAATGAGTAGATTCCATTATTGGAATTGATATGTCCTCCCTAATTGAGAGGGAGAGATAGACACATCATTTTGGTCTTAACCTGGGAAGATAGAATAGAGGATTGGGTAAACATTTGGCATATGATACTCTTTGAGGATGAGATAGGGCATCAAAAATAAGAGGAGTCATGGAGGACCGATATTCTTCTTAAATCTATTGACGCATCCCCTAATGATGGACTCACTTGGTAGTCCGAAACGTTGGGTTCATAAAACTCTATAACAGGTCATTCCTCCTCTATCTAAATGATTATGGTGTTTATGAATCATTGGTCTCACCATCATTGTGCTTTGATCATGTGGATAGAGCTATTATTAAAGGCCTTGCTATGTGGAAATCTTGGCTGAAATGATTTTAGACAAATAGGTTACCAATCTAATTCTTCTTATGTGAAATTATTTATATTGAGAATGACCAAGTACCATTATGAATACCTCCCTAGTTAAGAGGGATTGTTCTAAAACGTAACTAGGTTTGGTCTTCATAATGACATGTAATTATGATCTTTGTAAATGATGAAATGAAGAGAATAAAATTATTAGTGTGATACCTTGCTTCATGGGTTTCATGACCAAGAGATTTTATTTAGATGGATCCCATTGAGAGCCTTAGGATTTATCATTAGATTCAAAGATTCAATGTCATGTATGAAGAACCTTCTTGGGTAAATAACAATGTATATGAGTCTATAAAATGTCTAGAAATCCCTCCAATGACAAGCACTAGTCATCTTTTTGATGTCGGCCTCAAGATGCATAAGAAACTCATGTCGGCTTAGCTTATATGGAGACACATATATTCGAGTTGTCATGTCGGATTATTTATATAGGGAAACCACTATATATAGGTGTGATCACACTTCTCATTTCCATAGTGAGATCTTCTCATATCCCTATGATTTTGGATGGGTAATAACATAATAAAGTTCGGTTATCTATCTCTGTGTTTTCGGATGGCAGTAATAGAAGACAAGCTCGGATTTCAGTGGCCTAATAAAGGGACAAGTTTGGAATACCTTCTGAGATTCGTATAAAGGATCAGTGCCACAGTTCAATGTAGAAGGCACAGTTCGGATGCCACAGTTCAGTGCAGAAGGTTCACTCGGATGGAACTTGAATAGAGAAGGAAGAGACATTGAGGATATTTTATGGGTTAACCACAGTAAGGAAGTTCGGATCAGAGATCCAGAGACAAATTCAAAGGTCTCTCTGTCTTGGATCAGAGATACAGACTTGAAGACATAGCAGCTTGGTACAACCACAGTTCGTTGATGATGACAATAAGAAGGTCTCACGAGAAGAGATCTAGATGAGATCTTAGCGGTGTCAATATCTCAATGCTCAAAAGATCAAAGAGGAAGAGGAGTCAACAGGAAGAGAAGACATTCAATGGAACTAGTGTCTTGGTCTTGGAGTGGGTAATAGATCAAGGGTCTTAGTCTTAGTATTCATCAATTGGAATCTCTATAAGAAGAATTTTTGTGGGTTTTCCTCTCAAATAAGTGATAGGTTTTGGCCCTGGCTTATAGCGTACATGATGTGTCTCTTGTGTATTTATGTTCATGCATTGGTTACTGTTTGATGAAGAAGAACACTAATAATATGACATGAAGAATATCCTAATCTAAACAAGTAAAAGGCATTCATAAGAAGTCAATAATAGAAGAGAAATCACCTAATGATAATGCCCTAAATTTCTCAACATTGTATCAGAGCTAAGGTGTCAAAGCGAAGAAAAGGGTATGTAATCATAAAGGCACTCAAGGATCGAGTTTTTAAGAAAGGCATCAAAGCAAGTTGAAAGGTATCAAAGTGAAAGTTCAAGATCGACATTGAAGAATCAAACCCTAGATCGAAGAAGCAGTCTACACCTGCAAAATTTTTGGATCCTCTAAGTCGTCATTAAAAGACCTCAAAGACCCTCATCAAGTCGAAGAGATCTACAATACAAGGTAGCCCAAAGTATAGATATCCAAAAGAAGAACTTCAAGGACTAAGATCACATCATCTTAGATAAAGTTGAAACCCCAGAAGCATTTCAAATCTACATCCATTCATCACTAAAGAAGTTGAAGTATCTTGAAGAAGGCATTGTCATCATCTTCAAAAGTTATAAGGCAAGTTCCCTCTCATTGAAGCAAGGATCCTCTCCTTATCCTTGAAGAAGATAATCCGAGGAAGCAACAAAAGCATCCTCATCAACAAAGAGACCTAGATCTAAAAGCATTGACATCATAAAAGGAGAAATCTCCTTTATTGAAGAAGGGTTTTTCATTCGGAAGAAGATCATCCAAAAGGAGCAGTAATACATCTTCTTCATCCACCATAAAAGTGATCAATTTGATTATTTCATCTTCACTTGTATCTTTCATTCTACAATCAAATTTGGTAAAATGACTTCGTTTTCCAAGGAGATTGAAATTCTTTGCATGGAAAAGGATGATAGACATAGTCCTCAAAGAAAATGAAGTCATTGAACATATCAATGAAAATGTCTCCTTTGAATACATGGAAATGGATTCTTATGAAAGGTCCCCTCATATAGTGGTATTGGAGACATCAAAGAGATATATATGATAAGTCGGTACAACTATTCTTTGAAGATGCGATAAAAAAGGTCATATTACTTAGATCTGATCTACACAAAGTGAAGGTATCAAAGGATAAAGGGTTATCTTCATAAGATCTCAATTGCAAGATCTGGGAGAGATAATCCTCGTTGTTCTAAATGCACTAATTTATGAACAAGGCAACAAATGTCTATGAGGATAAGGAATCTATCTCATTCAACAACTTGTGTTTTCTATGCAAGATAGAAGTAGACAAGTTGAGGGAAAATGTATTCAGACATATGTTGAAAGGAAAGAAGTACATAGTTAAGATTCAATGTTATGAGCACTACAGGAAAGATTGTCCTAAGTTCAAGGGCAATAACAAGAAGAATAGATAATAAGTCCATTTCACCAAAGAAGTGGAGGAAGTTGTAAGAGGAAAAGCATTAGAAGAATGATCTTGTGGCATCACCATTGGGAAACATGAAGGATAGATGGAACAAAATACATGGCAGTCAATTATGAAGGATATATCTCTTGGTAACCTCATTGGAAACTTAAGGAAAGGAAGAAGTCATCCAGGACAAGGCTCATCATACATCAAGTCAAAAGGGAAACATTTGTTGGATTGGGATATCCAAGATCCTCAAGATTCTCTGATGGAATCCTCATAAGAAGGGTTCATCAATCTAGAATGAAAGAAATTGTTTCATCAGGAACTCCAACATGTGGAATTCATGGGATGATGGTATGATGACATAAGAAATGAAGCAACTCAAGGGGTTGAAGATATTTTCAATCAACGAAGTTGTTGAAAGAAGCCTAGATGACCTAAAGGTAAATGAGGTATGTATGCTTGTATCCAATACTATAATGACATGTCGTATGGTTGTAGGTAACCTGGATGACTACTTCTATCTTGAGAAGCATGATCAAGGGAAAAGGATATCCTCCTCTGAAAGGATGCAAGAAGGCATAGGTCATAGTAGATGAAATCAACATATTATGTCCTCATATGAAGTATGAGGTGTTTGACTACAATTGAGGAACTCTGATTGGAGGCTCTTGGGAATGAAATATGTGAATAAATTAAGGAAGATTTCGTAAGATATGCAACCATGGTAAAGGCAATCAACATCTGAAACACCAAGAAGATTTGACTAGGAAATATATTGGAAAGATATGAAGATTCTGATGGAAGTCTGAAAAATGTGGAGACCCTTGACAATGGGTATCTTTGGGAGATATGTCAACATGTATGCAAGATTTTGATGCACACTAGAATATGTCATGATGAAATACCATTACAAAGGTAATTTTTATTTAAGTGTTCAATTCTTATTTTTGAAAAAATATATGGATGGGTTTATGCAAGTCTGCCAAGGGAAGGAGCATGAAATGAAGGAAAGACCAGATGTAGATTGATGGATCACTTTCGGATGAAAGAAATGATGACATGACTAACTCATGAATGAAAGTGATGGATGGTTTGTGCCCTATGAAGAAGCCACAAAATATGAAGACTCCTTGACAAAGAAATTCATGACATTGAAGGAAGGAGCTCTTCAAGCAGTTGGTTGAGGAGCTGTTGTAGGTCCTTAATTAAGAGGGAGTCTAGAATTCCTAAGACAAGATGGAGATTAGGTACATTCATTCCATAGGAATGAGTACATTCCATTATTGGAATTGATATGTCCTCCCTAATTAAGAGGGAGAGATAAACACAACATTCTAGTCTTCACCTGGGAAGATAGAATAGAGGATTGGGTAAACATTTGGCTCCTGATACTCTTTGAGAATGAGATAAGGCATCAAAAATAAGAAAAGTCGTGGAGGACCGATATTCTTTGAGGGTTGCCTACCTAATATAAGAATATTCCCATGGAAGGTCCTACTCTGTGAACACTCGGGTGAACTATGTACCTTGAGAGACAATGATTATGGTCTTTATGAATCATTGGTCTCGCCATCATTGTGCTCTGGTCATGTGGATAGAGTTATTAGTAAAGGCCTTGCTATGTGGCAATGTTGGTTGATATGATGCTAGACAGACGGGTTACCAATCTAATTCTTCTTATGAGAAATTCTTTAGATTGAGAATGACCAAGTACCATTATGAATACCTCCCTAGTTAAGAGGGAGTGTTGTAAAATGTAACTAGGTTCGGTCTTCATAATGACATGTAATTATGATCTTTGTAAATGATGAAATGAAGAGAATAAAATTATTTTTGTAATACCTTGCTTCATGGGTTTCATGAGCAAGAGATTTTATTTAGATGGATCCCATTGAGAGCCTTAGGATTTGTCATTAGAGTCAAAGAGTTAATGTCATATATGAAGAACCCTTCTTGGGTAAATAACAATGTATACGAGTCTATAAAATGTTGAGAAATCCCTCCAACGACAAGCACTAATCATCCTTCTGATTTCGGCCTCAAGATGTTTAAGAAAATCATGTCGACTCAACCTATATGGAGACACATCTATTCAATTTGTCATGTCATCTTATTTATAGAGGGAAACCACTATATATAGGTGTGATCACACTTCACATTTCCACAATGAGATATTCGCATATCTCTATGATTTCAGATCGGTAATAACATAATACAGTTCGGTTATCTATCTCTGAGTTTTCGAATGGCAATAATAGAAGATAAGCTCGGATTTCAGTGGCCTAATAAAGGAACAAGTTTGGAATACTTTCTGAGGTTCGTTTGAAGGATCAGTGCCACAATTCAATATAGAAGTGTTGTAGCAGCTACAACCACCCTCCAAAATTTTTCCTTAGCTTCGTTTTGGAGCCTCCCTACCAACCATCCTCAACAGCATGTCTTGCACCATCAAGTACATGAGCTTCAGTGGTTTTCTAGCAGCATGACAGCCTGTGCGTGATAGCTTGTTGCATTCCTGTCACAGGCTAGTTCCTTGGACTTGGTCCAGATATAGCCTAAGAAGCTCCCTCAAGAAATTGTGCAATTCTAAAGGGGAACCAGTCTTCCCTCCAGAACTGTGCAATCCTAATTGGTAGCCTGTTGGGCTCAGAAACTGTGAAATCCTGTCAGTCAAACTTCCCAAAGAAAAATGCACCATCTGACCCAGCAGGACTGCTCAACCCAGAAATTGCGCAATCCTAGGCAAAAGTCAGCTGCTCAATCTAGAAATTGTGCAATCCCTCTAGGAAGTCAGCCCAGCTTCCTCCCAAAAACTGCGCAAAAGTTACCCTAATTCAGGCAGGGTGTTGCATGTGCCATCGAGTTGACCGGTTCCACCCAGAACCGAGAAAACTTGACTTGCATGCATGGGCTGCTTTTTCCCAAAATTGTAAAAAGAAACATGCAAAAAGAATCCCTAGATTTTAGGGAGCTATTTTTAGTCACTAGAGGTTACATGCAAAGATCGTTTTAGGATCTTTCCTCCAAGTGTCACATTTTCCTAGATTTGTGGCATGCGCGTCATGAGCCTAAAACTTATTTATTCGACGCTTCAGAGCTCACTTCTTCACATCGATCTTGGATATCTGACATCCCAAAGCACTTCCAGGAGTCTTCGACACATCCAACTCAACTATTTCCGGGTAAATCTGCTTGACTTGGCTTTTGCAGCATTTCTGTCGCTTTTTGTGTTTTGGATTGTGTGAATGTTATCTTCTTGATTAATGTGAACGCTTGTTGTCGTTTACATGCATATTAGCTTGTACAGGCACCATTTCATTTTTAATTAGCATCTCACTATTGTCGCATGCATGACACTGTTTTGCACGAATGGTCGTCGATTCGTCAACTCGCTTCACACACATGCATGTTGTTCCATTTTCTGAATCTTGCATTTTTCACTGGGCCTGCAACACTTGCCAATTAGAATTGGGCATTACGCAATCCCAGCAGCTAGCAGGCCAGTCTGGATTACGCATTGCGCAATTCCAGCAGCCAGCCAGCCTCCCAGCAGTCCGAACTACCTTTTGCGCAGTTCCGACAGCCAGTCTCTCGGCCTCCCAAGAAAAATTGTGCAATCCTTTCCAATCAATCCCCAGGTATGTAGCATGTCATCCCTAAAGTTTTCTTTGGTTTTAGCTGACAGATTTTTTACCATGCATGTCACCATGTCTCCAGATCTAGTAGGTGTTCATTCACGTCTCAGCAGTTCAGGATCAATGGCCTCCAAGAGAGTAGGATCAAAGGACACTAACGGAAGTGCAACTGGAGCAGCATTTGAGCAAGTGTCTACAAGTTTATTGATCTATGAAGACACCAAGTTGATTGTAGACAAGGACATCAAGCTGAAATGGAAAAAGGTCAATGATGCATTTGCAGGCACATTTGGGGAATACCTCGAAGACCGCCAAGTCTATGTGAACATTCACCAGTCCAACTTTTACCGAATTGCATGCAGGTATCCTGTGTTCCCATGTGCGGACATGATACATTGGATCATCTCGCACACTGATCCTAAGATGAGGACATTGAGTAGTGTCAGCGGGACTGAGATTACTACCTTTAAGGCACATGATTATGAACATATGTACCATATGTCGAAGCCAATGATCACCATGGAGACACCCTTCAACATACCCAGTGGCAATGCCAACTCCAGGGATACCTTGAAGAACTGGGTGAAGGAGTCGGCCAAATTCAGGATGATACCCAACCAGGTTTACAAGATGAAGATACTGCGAAAGACGTATCAATACTTGGTCATATTTGCATGTCTCTTTTATGGCCAAGAGAGCATGGAGACCTTCCCACAAAGTTGGGTGATCGCGTTGGACCAACTTTCCAGTGAAGGCAAAGCATGCAACTGGTCCGACATGTTGGCTCACAGGCTAAAGGAACAAGTAACAAGAGCTTGACAGCCACCCAAAGGTCAGCAAGCATAAATCTACATGTCCTCTTATATCTTGGATGCAATATGTGCCTGTCAGGAGTTTTCAGGCTTGAAGTGGGCATGGACATTGGTGGAGACCTCTGTGAACACTTATTGTAAAATGTTGTCTGAATGTAGCTTCAGAGGAGTTATCACATAGTTGTCAGGTCATTTTGTCACCCTAATGTACAAGATAATATTTGAGTAGGATCCACCTTGCATGTCGAAGGTAGCGATGGAGGAACTGATCGATATAGCGGATTGGTATGCCTCACCGTCTAGCACCTTCATACGGATGTACAATGCGGAGAATCCTCTGCATGTTCTACTGAAGTTTGCCTTGGACAAGCTTGTCATGCAAGAAGTATCATACCACATATCAGCAAGACTGTTAGTTAGGCTGCACCGGAAAAAGAAGGCATGTTGGCCCGCTCTTCCATTACGGATCGGGTTATATGAGATACAGAATTTCAAGTATGCGAATGTCAAAGCAGAGGAGATCAAGAAATATCCATTCGACACCTGAAGCTACAATCTGTATGACCTGCATTGTTTTGTAAAAGGTCACTGCACGAGAGTACAATTTCAGTGGATCTACGGGGCATGTCATTGGGCAGAGCAAGACCCATGGAGATATTGTTACATCTTCTCCAGGCCCAATGAACGTTCAACATCATTGTGGAATGGTTAGCGAAGCAGCGTGAAGCATCATCCAGGAGAGCACTAGCAACAGCATCAGCAGAGGTAAACATACCAGCGCGTGAAAAAGGTAAGAGGAATATTGTCAAGACCACAGAGGCAAAGCAAAGCTGCAAGTTTCGAGTAGACCCACTTGTGCAGAAAGTAGCTTTGGCAATAGAGGCGAAGAGGCAACAACGTGGTAGGAGGAACGTGCAAAGGCAGAGAGAAAAACATAGAATGGAGGAAATAGAGAAAGAGTTGTATGAGTTGAAGGAGCAACTTCGGAAGGAACAGGAGTTGCACAGATAGGAGAAGGAATCACAAAAGGAACAAGTATAGCAAGGGGTGCAACATGTACAGGTAGATGAAACTGCACCCATATAGGTAGTCGACTCATCCGAATAGTTGGCACCAAGCAGACAGGGTGTAGGCACAAGAGCAGGACTTTTCTCAAAAGATTGAACAAGCACTTGAGCAAATGGATACGGATATGGGGCAACAGAAGTTAGAGCAAGACATCGACCTCATGCCTCACCACCAAGATGTTGACCCACCAGCTTCACCGGATCTGGAAGCGGAGCAAGTCCCAAGCAACCAAGGAGACATTGAGATCCTTGGAGAGAATCCAAAGGGAGAGATGCACAAAATCTCATTCGATGAGTCCCAAATAGAGTTGTGCAATCTCACAGAATGTAGACTCCGGATGATCACACATCTCCTGCACAGTTTGAGGAACGAGTGATCGTGTCTAACGTGCGCAAACATCCCGTAGCATTGGCCGATGCTACCAGAGCATATGTCGAAGCCACTAGCTCGAGTGTTTGATTCCTGATAGTAGAGAACAAGCGAATGGCTAAGGAGTTACAAACAGCCAAGCAAGGAGGAGAACTGGTTATAGCATCCACCTGAGTAGAGTTGAAGAAGGTAATATTGGATGAATTATTGTCCCTTGACACAGTGATGCTGGTGTTGTATTCCAAGTGGGCAGTTGTCTATCTCAACGGCTGGCAGCAGCGATGTGCTATGAGAGCACGTATCTTGTCGAACGTGCATGTTGTTGTTTATTACATGTAAAGATGGACAATGAGATATAAGGGAGCCATATTACACTTGCCCAAGATGATGAAGCCCAGAGCAGTCGAGCTGAAGGCACGCATTCGGAGTCAGATCCGGAACTATGAGGATATCCTGCAGCTTATCACTAGTTTGTAGGCTTCCCATGCACGGGTATTCAAGAGCATGGATGTTGTTGTGTGAACACATGTGATCCCATCTATCAGGACACTCACCTAGGAAAAGAGAAAGGCACAGGTTCAACTGGAGCTTAACTCGTACTTTGACGAGTTGATGCGCATAGCCACCAGCCCATACTTGGTGATCAATGCAGACACCATGCATCAGTATGTTGCTAGTCCGGCCACACTCAAGACAATGATGCACATGTTATCAAACGAGTTGGACAAAGGAGCTCGAGCAGTGTACCCAAAGGCTATGGAGGCAAAAGTTTGTTTCCAGAAATATGTCACCTTAGAGTACACAGACATCATCGCGAACTACTGACCTTGTGTTATAGACATTTTTGTGCCTCGCAGCACGGAGCATGAAATGTCGATAATTACAGGGATCCTCAGTCCCTAAACATGTTGTTCTTACCCCTAGAAGAACAAGGTCAGCAAACCACAGCACTTCCCATCAGTTCTCCACCTGAAAACACTCAAAAACAGGCTATTTTTGGATCATGTCAGCTGCTCCACTGAGCATCTGCGCTGGAATGCAACTGCTCCTCCTTGTACCTGCGCTGAAAGTCAAATCTAATGAAGGCTACCTGCGCTGGGCGAGATTGGCCAAGTGGCACAGTCATTCTGCAAGGTGTCAATTGCCCAGGAAGCTTCCAAACTGACACTTGGTTCAAGGGATTCGCCCTGTGATGAGTAAGAGGTACTTGATCTCCATGTGTAAGCAAGGATCTCCAAGTGGACTCAAGAACTGAAGTTTAACTGAAGAGGGAGAGGACACAAGGCAGCTTTATGTCAGTCTCAAGCTGACTCATCCTTTCTTCTTCTATCCTATATATAGAGCTCTTCTATGAGGTCTAAGGAGGCTGGAATTTTGTGCAAAGCAAGGAAGTGCTGTTGGTTTACAGTTAGAGTTATTGGGTGATTGCTTTTATAGAGGTGAAGAGGAGATTTCTTGCTGCTGGGGAGGTGCTGCTGGATTGGAGCCATTGATGGTTGTAACCTTCTCAGAACCCTTTTACTTCTATCAATAAAGCTTTGAATGTTCTCCTATATACTTGTATTGCATTGATGTATTGTATTTACTTGTATATCTGATTCACTCTAATCCATGCATCAGTTATGAGTACATGTTTCTTGTAGTTTTCCTTCTCTTGTTTGTGCAGGATCTTTGTGTAGCTAGGCCGGCAAAGGGAGCAAGGAGCTGGGAACAAGAGACAAAGAGAGAGGATAGGATCGACAAAAGCGAAGGATATCGGTTGGTCAATCTTTTCTTCCTTCTCTGTACTTTCATAAAGGAAAATATCAAAGTTTTACTTTCAGTTGTTGCTAAGTACTGTCACCCTTAGAGTAGGGATAGGGTCATCCGAGTCGGATACTTTTCCCCACAACAAACTGGCGACTCCACTGGGGAGCCTAGTATCTTGTTGGTGTTTGTAGTATCTTTGCTATTCATTTCCTGAACCAAAGAGTACCGAATCGAAAAGCTTTTGACTATATCAAAAGCGAAGTAGAGGGGCTGCTACTCTTGCTCATTTTCTGAGCAGATTCATGATTTGAAGAGCTGATCTACAAAAGACTCTTGTACTCTTTGTGATAGCTTTTCATCCTCTTGATCATCCCTTAGCTTGTACTTGACCTATAGCTTTTTATTTCAGCAAAAACAGTGAATTTTTGAGCTTTTTATGACCCGGAAATCCTTGTAAACGCAACTCTCGTGTCTCAGTGCAGGCTGTCCACAGGCAGTCTGCATTCCAGCGCAGGTACTCCCTTCGGGAACTGCGCTGAGAGTCAATTTGACAGACCAGAGCCTGCGCTGATCCAGTTAGGCTATGTCTTCCTGAGGTTTCCCATTGTGTCTGAGCCCTGTTTTCACTGTTGTTTTGCTGCTGATTGCTTGTCATTGTACTTGTTGTAAACCAACTTTCCTTGACATTATTCCGCCTCAGTTGTGTGATGAAACTGTGATTGTTCTTTCAGTATTTCTTGTTTCAGTTACAGTTTCCCATTGTGAAAAGCAAACCAGTATAGCTGTGGCCTCTTAGATCCTGAACTGTAAAAGTGTCGTAGTGATCTTAAGAGCTAGTTTTATTACTGTTCATGGCTGTTTGAGTTTGTTTGTTTTTCATCTTGTGGTTTGAATCTATACATTTCCAGTGTCTAAACAAGTCGATCTTAAGGTGTCTTTTGATTTTGGACAAGCTTGTTTACTTTCGCTCGAAATTAGATTCAAAGTTATACAACAGTTTCCTTTTTGTCTTACATCAACATTAAGGATAACGAAAAGAAATATCTGCATTGTGCATTTTGCATTTGACTGTGTGCTTGACGATTTAGGAAAATTTGCATTTTAGTGTGAGTTCTATGATCTGTGAGAAAAGTTGATATCCTCTTTTCCCTCAGTAGATTAAGGTTTTCAAAGTTGAAAGATCGAAAAGTTTTGCTTCTCATCTTAGATTGCATGTAGGAAGTTGTATATATACATCTCGTGGTGATCCTTAAAGGCAAACTGCTAAGCAAGATCAACATTAAAATAAATCCAATTTACATAACAACGCTTTGTAACATAACGCAAACATCTAGAGGTCTAGGTAGAGACGTGTTCCGGCGTCGTTAAACATAGTGACTGTCGATCTCTACGAAGGTGGGTGATTCCTCCTGAGAGTCGGTGGCACTAATACGGACTTGTGCTCCCGCGTACCGTCGCGTATATTGGGAGACCCCTATAGGCATTTATCCTTTATCCATAGGAAGCCGTGTCGACCGCCCTACTGATCGCGATGCAGTGAACACAGCATTCATGAAGATCGACCACCCGTACCGTAAAACGTATTCTGTGGTTTCGCGAAAGGTTTGGCACACCCTCTGCCTAGATCTCCAGAGCAGTTTCTTTTGGCCTTTTTCAAACTCTATAACTGAAAAAGTCCAACCGAGCATTTGTCACTTCGGGCTCGTTAATACATCGAAGGCGACTAGAGTCATCTTTAGCTTTTTCTTGACTCTTAAAACATGAAAAAGCAAGTTTGTGTCTGAAAGCGTCGTTAATAAAATTTATTTTAAGCGGAACAAAATCACCTGTTATTCCCACGTTGATCTTTCAGTTGAAAAGTATGGAGCCCACCAACCAAGGAGGCAACCTTGGCGGAAGTCCAAATCCCTTCTCCTCTTGGGGAGATGTTGGTGCGCCTCATATGGCAACATTGTCACTTCCAGGATTGACAATCGGCCTCCCTGTATGGCTCTTTTCAACTAATGTAGTCCAGATCGCCACTAATCCTGAGCAGTCGAATCAACAGTCAGAACAGTCTAGAACTACCCACCAGCCTTCCACTTCTTACAATACTTCCTCTGATCCTTCATCTTCGCAAGGTAGAGTTGGCAAAAGTCAGCCTCCCAAGGAGAAGAAGGAAAAGAAGAAGAAAGAAAAGAAGAAGAAGGAGCCTAAGGCGACTGGGGGCAAGCAAAAGACATCTGACGAAAACCCACCCACTGCACAGACCGGGCCTAAATCGCCATGTGTCATATGTAGAGGAGACCATTTCCACAGAGATTGTCCCTGTATTCCCCGGATACTAAGGGACTGGACCCCTCGTCTGCACAATTCAGGGGCATCAACCTCTGACAATCAGGTTGATGGCTTTCCGTCAACCAGCGAAAGTGAAGGATCAAGACAAAAAGGGGGAGTAAGATTCCCCTGTAAGTTGTGTGAAGGCAGTCATGCCATCCACCGTTGTCCCTTCTTAGACGAAGCGAAGAGAGTTTTGGAAGATCGTCCGGTTTCACCGGTAAAACTTCCTCCTGGATACAAAAAACTCATGCCAAGTCCTTCGTTGGTTGAAAATACAGCTGGCCCGCTCAAGTGGTCGGCTGAAGCGTCAGTCACTGAAAATGAACCTACTGAATCCAGATCGGACGAAAGTCCAAAGGTCGATACGGCAGTTGACCCGGTTCTACCTTCAGAAGTTTCATCTTCAAATGACACCGTCGCCGAAGAGTCATCTTCATGCGACACCCTCACTGAAGAGAATAAGGATGACACCATCCAGGTTCTTTTCATCAGCACCGACTCTGATGAGCGTCAGGGCAATGCGCCCATTCCTTTATCGCAGGAAGGAACATCATCAGGGTCATATCCGGCCGTATATTCGGTCCCACCACCAAGCAACCTGGTTGTATCCTTTGATTGGAATCAACTAGGCAGACCCCGGTTACCAGCCAGTGTACCATTCAGAATCATTGTCCAGATCTATAGAATGATCATGGCTGGTACTATCATTGATGAAGGGGCGTCTGTGAGTATCCTTTCCTCTGTTGCTTGGAAAGCACTGGGTTCCCCGGCGCTTTTACCTGAGTTAAGAAATCTCTCAGGTTTTGATAAAGGAACCAGTCGACCATTAGGAATCCTCCCCAATGTGCCTGTTACATTGAAAGGGAAGACCGTTAATTTGAACGTGATGGTCGTCCAAGGACCCTTGGATTATAACCTACTCCTTGGACGTGACTATATTTATTGCATGGGAGCGATAGTCTCCTCACTCTTTAGAGTAATGTGTTTTCCACACGAAGGAAGGATGGTCAAGCTCGTAGACCAACTTTCATTTCCGGGATCTCGCATCGCAAATAGTCAAATACCATTCCTAAATGGTCTGTTCACACAAGATTCGCCTCCGCCCCCAGTCCTCCTTCCCGATGAGTGCGAGTGATTCGGAAAGAAAGACTGGAACCCAGGGGGCATGCACCCTGGTCTGCTTCGGGCAGAAGAAACCCTGGGTATAAGGTAGAATTTCCGCAGAAGAATATGACTAGTCCGTACCCCGTCCGTGGATGGAAGAGGGGTTGTTCTGGAATAGTATTCTTTTGTTAAAGTTATGTGTTTGGCAAAAGAGTCATTCACCTTTGTCTAAAGAGGTGGGCACTGCCCAAGTAGGAATTCCCTTATTGCAACAAGTAGTAACCATCTTTGGGGAAAAGCAAGCCTCACCCATTAAAACAAATGTTTTGAAGGATAAGTAGGGGCAGCCTCCAAAGAAAGAGATTCTATTGTTGTGACAGAGGGTAACCATCTTTGGACAACCCAATGATAGACATCGCCGAAGAAAGAGATTGATTTGCGGCAGCAAATAGAACCCTCTTCGGATAATAAGAAAGAGACAAGCCTCCCTCAATAATACCAATGTTTTGTCTTTGAGTAGTGTTCTTCTCTTGTCACAAATAGCTGTTCGTTAAAAGTTGGGCCGACGGGAAGACTGAGTACCGCGTAAGATCCCTTAAAATAACGAGAAGACTAGTATCATTAACATTAGATTAGCAAGATGACAAGTAGCTGTGAACACCCAAAGAAAAGCAGAGGTGGGGGAGAGGAGGGGCAGCCTCGAAATCCTACCCTATACCTGGGGGCATGCAAACCTTCTGGAGTGCAAGCTAGGGGCGGTTATTTATCTGGTTTTAAGATTAACCATTTTCCGAACTTACACAAAGGAAGGATGAGTTGGAGCATAGCTGTGGTAAGGCGCAAGCTCTATAAAAAATGGATCCTTAGAGGAGGCATTCTTATTTTATGACTGGTATTTCGAGCAGTTTTAGCACATAGTTCATGCTCGTTAAAAAATAAACGCAAGATCCGAGCAGTTTTAGCGCATAGTTCATGCTCGTTAAAAAATAAACATAAGTTTATGAGCAGGCTTTCCTTTAGAGTTCAAGCTCATTCAGAAAAAATGAACCGGTAAATACCCTTTTGAGATCGTAAATTCATCAGCCATAAAAGCCTTGGTCGTGTTTGTGCACCGTCACCTCCACCGTCATTTGGCCGATCATTCACTTCCATTTGTGTGTTTACCCATTTTGAGGAACATCTGCGAAGAGTGATTTCACCTAGCCATCCTTGTGACACTGCCGTGATTGGAAAATTCCAACTTGTACCTGGAATCAGTTGCTATCCCTGTTTATCACTCGTTCCTCAAAAGACGAGTCCTCTTTGAGCTCTTTTCAGACTCGTAAAATATGAAAAGTTTGCCGAGTTTTGGCCTTCCAGCTCGTTAAAGGGACCGGAAGAGCTATCCCTCTTTTAGACTTTAATCTTTTTGGATCTGAGGGATTATTACACAAAAAGATCGAGCGCTTGTCTTGTTCGGCTCGTTAAAAGTACCGAACACCCATCCCTTCTGTATTGTTTTATACTTTTTCGGACTTAAGGGATTAGATGACGAAAAAGGAATTATGGAGTTAACTTTATGTACCTTTTCAGACTCTCTAAAAATGAAAAGGACCGAGTTTTCCTTGTCGTTAGACTCGTTAAAATGATTAAATAGCGACAAACTTGTCTTTAGACGAGAACGAGTTTCCCTATCGCTAAGCTCGTTAAATCATAGCGATGGGCTTGCCCGAAGGGCAGGTTATAGAACAAGCATATGTTATCCTCCTCAAGCTTGACAAAAATAAAGAGGTACTGGTCAGAAATGACTGGGGAAAAATTGGGAGAACATCAAAGCTTAATGGTAGCAAGTCGCTCTTGAACATGACACTTTTCCTCCGTTCCACATCGGGTTGGGTTGTTTCATTCACCGGTCTCATCACCATGGTCCTCGCCAAACCATCCACATTTGGGGTAATGCTACCGATCCATCGCATCAGTGTCGTTATATGTTCAAGAGAGGTCATTCTGAAAGTGTCAACCGTGTCCCATCCACTGCCATACATTATCCTTCATCCATTCATGATCGCCACCCTGAATCATATGTCACAGTTTGTTTTCACCTCCACTAAAATCATTAGCTCCGTTCCGTGTCATTGATGTGGGATTCATTAAGGCCCTCCTTTGACGGATCGCTTCTTGTCGACTTCAGCTCATTATCCAAGAAGTTGATCTAGGAACAACCCCATCAATACTTTGAAGCTTGCATGCCTCAATGGCAAGTTTCTCACTTCCGGCGACAGGTATACATCAATGACCTTCGACCAGAAGATTTTGCGTGGCGTTCGACGCCAAGTCCTTTATTCACGCCACGTGAATTGTACTGCAGTACCTTGAGGGTCATTATCATTATCGGTGATTCCTCTCGCGCTTGTTAACGGTTTTCATCATTGACCGGTAATCAAGCGATGTCTTTCCATGTTCGACTTCAGCGAAATTCTCACATGGATCGACTTGTACTTAGAGTGAAGATCGAACGAGTTTGAAGACCCCGGATCTAGTTTCATCCATCCGGGCTGCGATACATATTCAGGAAATATAAAAGCATTTGTCATGTACATCATTACAACAGATGATCGTCCTACTCAAAGGATGATAATTTCAGCAGAGAATTATCAGTCTACCATCAGACGATCGTCTGTTCTATGTACCAAAATGTATTTATAAAGCTGAGCATGGGGATGCCCGCCTCAGCTAGATCATGAAAACAAAATGAAAAATAATGTATTGTATTGTATTGTATTACAGGGCGCCTCCTCAGCACTGGAATGAACTTCGGACCCTCTAGATAAAGCATTTCACCCGATAAACGGCCTCATACTTTAGGGGGCAACTGTTATAGACATTTTTGTGCCTCGCAGCACGGAGCATGAAATGTCGATAATTACAGGGATCCTCAGTCCCTAAACATGTTGTTCTTACCCCTAGAAGAACAAGGTCAGCAAACCACAACACTTCCCATCAGTTCTCCACCTGAAAACACTCAAAAACAGGCTATTTTTGGATCATGTCAGCTGCTCCACTGAGCATCTGCGCTGGAATGCAACTGCTCCTCCTTGTACCTGCGTTGAAAGTCAAATCTAATGAAGGCTACCTGCGCTGGGCGAGATTGGCCAAGTGGCACAGTCATTCTGCAAGGTGTCAATTGCCCAGGAAGCTTCCAAACTGACACTTGGTTCAAGGGATTCGCCCTGTGATGAGTAAGAGGTACTTGATCTCCATGTGTAAGCAAGGATCTCCAAGTGGACTCAAGAACTGAAGTTTAACTGAAGAGGGAGAGGACACAAGGCAGCTTTATGTCAGTCTCAAGCTGACTCATCCTTTCTTCTTCTATCCTATATATAGAGCTCTTCTATGAGGTCTAAGGAGGCTGGAATTTTGTGCAAAGCAAGGAAGTGTTGTTGGTTTACAGTTAGAGTTATTGGGTGATTGCTTTTATAGAGGTGAAGAGGAGATTTCTTGCTGCTGGGGAGGTGCTGCTGGATTGGAGCCATTGATGGTTGTAACCTTCTCAGAACCCTTTTACTTCTATCAATAAAGCTTTGAATGTTCTCCTATATGCTTGTATTGCATTGATGTATTGTATTTACTTGTATATCTGATTCACTCTAATCCATGCATCAGTTATGAGTACATGTTTCTTGTAGTTTTCCTTCTCTTGTTTGTGCAGGATCTTTGTGTAGCTGGGCCGGCAAAGGGAGCAAGGAGCTGGGAACAAGAGACAAAGAGAGAGGATAGGATCGACAAAAGCGAAGGATATCGGTTGGTCAATCTTTTCTTCCTTCTCTGTACTTTCATAAAGGAAAATATCAAAGTTTTACTTTCAGTTGTTGCTAAGGACTGTCACCCTTAGAGTAGGGATAGGGTCATCCGAGTCGGATACTTTTCCCCACAACACCTTGGCATCAATTCGCTGCTGTCGACCATTGTGAAGATGTCAAAGAGTTGGTCTTCCCATAGTTGTCCAAGTCATAGTGATGTCTTGCATGGCTTGCTCAAACTTATTTTGTCTCACATGGGTACATGTGCAGATTGTATGTAATGTATTGTCAAGTGGAAGTTCAAGTGTCGATAGTTGGATGTAACAGTCATAGAGTAGATGAATATTCATGAGGGTAGATGAACTATCACAAAAGGGAATGTCAAGGGCCACCCCACCCTTTGCCATAAGTAGTCCCTCATAACTCATTGTAGAGGCTTTTGGTCATCCAAGCTTCAGATATGAGCATCTTAGAGAGAGCTTTGACAATATTGTAACAAGCCTTGGCTTCTCCACTGTGTAGAGCTGGTATATCTCTTTGGAGGAGCAGACAGTAGTGACTGTAGCATTCCGTTGTCAGAACTAGTGGTTGGTCATGGTTGTATTGTATGACTAGAACTTACACTTCTTAATATAACAGAGCCAACATGTTTCATGCATATGTCATATTGTATTTCATCTATCTTGTTTACTCTAAATGATATATGTATATGTTTGCTTACGCATGCATGTGTAGCTATTTTATGTATATGTATGTATGAATCTTACTTAAATGTGTTGTTGGTTTAACCATCACTTTGGATTGCTAGCTTACTTTCCTTCCATGTTGTGATGCATCTTTGCTCGTGTGTTCCCTTCTTAACTACATGCTTTCATAGGTTTCCAAGGGGCGCACTCACCTCACCCTCCATGTGTTAGAACTGCTCATGCACCTTCCTTGACTTACTGCATATGTCACACCCTTGCTACCAACATGGACATCTTACTTGCCTCTGTGTGAAACCACGGTCAAGGCGATATTGTATGACCCACTGCTGGGACTCCTACACCAAACAGTCTGAGGTCTAGTTGGGACTTCTTACTGGGGAGATCCCCTGACATGTTTGCAGGTCCAACACTGTCAACAAGAAGGCACAGTTCAAATACCACAATTTAGTGTAGAAGGTTCAATTCGGATGGAACTCGGATGGAGAAGGAAGAGACATCGAAGATATTTTATGGGTTAACCACAGTAAGGAAGTCCGAATCAGAGATACAAAGACAAGTTCAAAGGTCTCTCTTTCTAGGATCAGATATATAGTCTTGAGGACATAAAAATTTTGTACAACCACAATTCCTTGATGATGACAATAAGAAGGTCTCACGAGAAGAGATCTAGATGAGATCTTAGTGGTGTCAATGTCTTAATGCTTAGAATATCAATGAGGAAGAGGATTCAATAGGAAGAGAAGACAGTCAAGAGAACTAGTGTCTTGTTCTTGGAGTGGGTAATAGGTTAAGGGTCTTGGTCTTGGTATTCATCAATTGAATCTCTATAAGAATAATTTGTGTGGCTTTTCCTCTCAAAGAAGTGAGAATTTTTGGCCCTAGCTTCTAGCGTACATGATGTGTGTCTTGTGTATTTATGTTCATGAATTGGTTATTGTTTGATGAAGAAGAACACTAATAATCTAATATGAAGAATATCCTAATATAAACAAGTAAAAATCATTAATAAGTAGTCACTAATAGAAGAGAAATCACCTAATGATAATGCCCTAGATTTCTCAACATGATATCAAAGCTAAGGTGTCAAATCCAAGAAAAGGGCATGCAATCATAGAGACACTCAAGGATCAAGTTTTTAAAAAAGGAATCAAAGCGAAAGTTCAAGATCTACATTGAAGAATCAAACCCTAGATCGAAGAAGCAGTCTACACCAGCAAAAGTTTTGGATCCTCTCAGTCATCATTAAAAGACCTCAAAGACCCTCATCAAGTCGAAGAGATCTATAATACAAGGTATCCCATAGTACAAACATCCAAGAGAATGACTTCAAGGACTAAGATCACATCATCTTAGAGAAAGTTGAAACCCTAGAATCTTTTCATATTTGCACTCATTCATCACTGAAGAAGTTGAAGTATCTTGAAGACGACATTGTCATCATCTTCAAAAGCTATAAGGCAAGTTCCCTCTCATTGAAGCAAGGATCCTCTCCTTATCCTTGAAGAAGATAATCCGACGAAGCAACCAAAACATCCTCATCAACAAAGAGAGCTAGATCTAAAAGTGTTGACATCATAAAAGGAGAAATCCCCTTTATTGAAGAAGGGTTTTTCATTCAGAAGAAGATCATCCAAAAGGAGCACTAATACATCTTCTTCATCCACCATCAAAGTGATCAAGTTGACGATTTCATCTTCACTTGTCAAGTGAGTATCTTTCATTCTATAATTAAATTTGGTTAAATGACTTCATTTTGCAAGAGGATTGAAATTCTCTACATGAAAAAGGATGATATGCATAGTCCTTGAAGAAAGTGAAGTCATTGAACATATCAATGAAAAGGTCTCCTCTGAATACATGGAAATGGATTCTTATGAAAGGTCCCCTCTTATAGCAATATTGGAGACATCAAAGAGATATATATGATAAGTCGGTAGAACTATTCTCTGAAGATGGGATAAACAAGGTCATATTACTTAGATATGATCTACACAAAGTGAAGGTATCAAAGGATAAAGGGTTATCTTCATAAGATCTCAATTGAAATATCTGGGAGAGATAATCCTCATTGTTCTAAATGCACTAACTAATGAAGAAGGAAATAGATGTATATGAGGATAAGGAAGTTATCTCATTCAACAACTTGTGTTTTCTGCAAGATATAAGTAGAGAGGTTGAGGGAAAATGTATTGAGACATTTGTCAAAAGGAAATAAGAACATAGCTAAGATTTGATGCTATGAGCACTAAAAGCAAGATTGTCCTAAGTTCAAGGGGCAATAACAAGAAGAATAGAGAAGAAGTCCATTTCACCAAAGAAGTGGAGGAAGTTGTAAGAGGAAAAGCATTAGAAGCAGGAGCTCATGGCATCACCATTGGGAAACATGAAGGATAGATGGAACAAATCCATGGTAGTCAATTATGAAGGATATATCTCTTGGGAACCTCATTGGAAACTTAAGGAAAGGAAGAAGTCATCCAGGACAAGGCTCATCATACATCAAGTCAAAAGGGAAACATTTTTTGGATAGGTATATGTAAGATCCTCAAGATTCTCTAACGGAATCCTCATTAGAAGGGTTCACCGATCTAGAGTGGAAGCAATTGTTTCATCAGGAACTCCAACATGTGGAATTCATGGGATGATGGTATGATGACATAAGAAATGAATCAACTCAAGGTGTTGAAGATCTTTTCAATCAACGAAGTTGTTGAAAGAAGCCTAGATGACCTAAAGGTAAATGAGGCATGTATGCTTGTATTCAATACTATAATGTCATGTCGTATGGTTGCAGGTAACATGGATGACTACTTCTATCTTGAGAAGCATGATCAAGGGAAAAGGATATCCTCCACTGAAAGGATGCAGGAAGGCATAAGTCACACTAGATGAAATCAACATAATATTTCCTCATATGAAGTATGAGGTGGTTGACTGCAATTGATTCGAAGCTCTTGTGAATGAAATATGTGAATAAATTAAGGAAGAGGTCGTGAGATATGCAACCATGGTAAAGTCATTCAACATCTGAAATACCAAGAAGATTTGACTAGCAAATCTCCTGGAAATATACGAAGACTCTGATGGAAGTTTGAAAAATATGGAGACCCTTGACAATGGATATCTTTGGGAGATATGTCAACATGTATGTAGGATGTTGATGCACACTAGAAGATGTCATGATTAAATATCATCACAAAGGTAATTTTTATTTAAGTGTTCATTTCTTATTTTTGAACAAATATATGAATGGGTTTATGCAGGGCTACCAAGGGAAGCAACATGACATGAAGGAAAGACCATATGTAGAATGATGGATCACTTTCAGATGAAAGAAATGATGATATGAATAACTCATGAATGAAAGTGATGGATGGTTTGTGCCCTATGAAGAAGCCACAAAAGATGAAGACTCCTTGACAAAGAAATTTGTGACATGGAATGAAGGATCTCTTCAAGAAGATGGTTGAGGAGCTATCGTAGGTCCCTAATTAAGATGGAGCCTGGAATTCCTAAGCAAAGAGGGAGCTTAGGTAAGTTCCTTTTGTAGGAATGAGTACATCCCATTATTGGAATGTATATGTCCTCTCTAATTGAGAGGTAGAGATAGACACATCATTCTGGTCTTCACCTGGGAAGACAAAATAGAGGATTAGGTAAACATTTGGTATCTGATACTCTTTGAGGATGAGATAGGTCATCCAAAAAAATAGGAGTCATGGAGGACCAATATTCTTTGAGGGTTGGATACTTAAGATAAGAATAGTCCAATGGAAGGTCCTACTGTGTGAAAAACCGGGTGGACTATGTACCTTGAGAGACAATGATTATGGTGTTTATGAATCATTGGTCTCACCATCGTTGTCCCTAATCATGTGGATAGAATTGTTAGTAGAGGCCTTGCTATGTGGAAATGTTGGTTGATATGATGCTAGATAGATGGGTTACCAATCTTATTCTTCTTATGAGAAATTCTTCATATTGAGAATGACCAAGTACCGTTATGAATACATCCCTAGTTAAGAGGGAGTGTTGTAAAATGTAACTAGGTTCGGTCTTCATAATGACATGTAATTATGATCTTTGTAAATGATGAAATGAAGAGAGTAAAATTATTTTTGTAATACCTTACTTCATGGGTTTCATAAGCAAGAGATTTTATTTAGATGGATCACATTGAGAGCCTTAGGATTTGTCATTAGAGTCAAAGATTCAATTTCATGTTTGAAGAACCCTTATTGGGTAAATAAAAATGTATATGAGTCTATAAAATGTCTAGAAAACCCTCCAATGACAAGCACTAATCATCCTTTTGATGTCGGCCTCGAGATGCATAAGAAACTCATGTCGGCTCAGCCTATATGGAGACACATCTACTCAAGTTGTCATGTCAGCTTATTTATAGAGGGAAACCACTATATATAGGTTTTATCACACTTCACATTTCCACAGTGAGATCTTCACATATCTCTATGATTTCAGATGTGTAATAACATAATAAAGTTTGGTTATCTATCTCTATGTTTTCGGATTGCAGTAATAGAAGACAAGCTCATATTTCAATGGCCTAATAAAGGGACAAGTTTGGAATGCCTTCTGAGATTCGTATGAAGGATCATTTCCACAGATCAATGTAGAAGGCACAGTTCAGTTACCACAGCTCATTTTAAAAGGTTCAGTTCGGATGGAACTCGGATAGAGAAGGAAGAGACAGTGAGGATATTTTATGGGCTAACCACAGTAAGGAAGTTCGTATTAGAGATACGAAGACAAGTTCAAAGGTCTCTCTGTCTTGGATCAAAGATACATTCTTGAGGACATAACAGTTTGGTACAACCACAGTTCGTTGATGATCACAGTAAGAAGGTCTCACGAGAAGCGATCTAGATGAGATCTTAGTGGTGTCAATATCTCAATGCTTAGAAGATCAAAGAGGAAGAGGAGTCAACAAGAAGAGAAGATAGTCAAGGGAACTAGTGTCTTGGTCTTGGAGTGGCTAATAGGTCAAGGGCCTTGGTCTTGGTATTCATCAATTGGAATCTCTATAAGAAGAATTTGTGTGGGTTTTCCTCTCAAATAAGTGAGATTTTTTGGCCCTAGATTATAGTGTACATGATGTGTTTATTGTGTGTTTATGTTCATTCATTGGTTATTGTTTGATGAAGAAGAACACTAACAATCTTACATGAAGAAGATCTTAATCTAAACAAGTAAAAATCATTCACAAGCAGTCACTAATAGAAGAGAAATGACCTAATGATAATGCCCTAGATTTCTCAACAACTAATTCTTGGGGCTTGTCTAAGGTAGGTAAAGGAGTGTATGACCCCTATTTTTTTATGCGTTGTTTAGTAATGGAATAAGTAGTGCATGATTTATATATCTTTGGATATCCTGCCAAAGATTTTGGCAATAGAAATACTATTGAAGTACTGCTACTTTATTCTCCACACCAAAGTTCCCTGCCACCTTACTAAAATGTGCCTCCCAGATCAGCTTGGCATGCTCACTTGAAGGAAAACAAGTTGGCCTAGGTATAACAACAGTGCATTTTAGAGGTGGGAGTTTGGAACTTTCTTTCCTTCCATCAACATTTAGTATGTGAAATTGAATTATGAGTCATTGTTGTATAATTGTGGCCACCTAGAGGTCTCATTCCAACAAGAGTTAATAATTATGGTTAGTGCCACAACTAGGGGCTTACTAAATCAGTATGTGACATGATGTTCAAATGGAATTGTTGGAGGTATGTGGACCATTTCTAATGGAATTAATTTTCTAACTTCCATTGTGTCTACATAAATTGTAGAGGCTTGTGATTAGTATGGATGATCATCTCCTTCCCTAGAATATAATGTTTTTTGTTTTTGGGGGGCATGCATGATAGATTGCCTCTCATTATCATAGGTGGGGTATCTCTTGAAAGTATAGAGAGTGTTTCACTATGATAGGAAAATCAATGTTCATGTTAAGCGAGGGTTGCACCTATAGCATAGTCATAGGCATATATCTCAATCTCAAATGGTTGTTGTAGATCTGGCAAGGTGAGGATTGGCGCAGAGAAAAGACAGTGTTTTAGATCATCGAATGCCTTCTATTGTGGCTTGAACCAAAAAGAACTTTATGTTTTCTCCTCCCTTCTTCACTTAACTTAAGGTATAATTGATATAATAGAACCCCAAGCTAAATCTTCGGTACAAGTTAGTAAGACCCAAGAAGCTATGAAGCTCTATTAGAGTCATCGAGGTTGGTCAATCTTGAATGACTTGGATCTTGGCTAGATCCACATGCACAACTTACTCATCAATAATGTAGCCTAGGTATTGGACCTTGCTCATGTCAAAGGAGCATTTTTCCAAGTTAGCACATATTTTTTGCTACCGTAGAGTGTGAAGGACCTACTAAATAAGTTGAAACTATTTTTCCCAACTCTTACCGAAGATGAGGATATCATCCAAATATACAACCACAAAATAATTTGTGAAAGGCCACAAAATATCATCCATTAGCCTCATGAAAGTTGTTGGGGCATTTGTCAAACCAAAGGGCGTGACCAACCATTCAAAAATACCCTCCTTTCACTTGAAAGCAATCTTCCATACATCAGTTGGTTCTATTAGGAGTTGGTGGTAGTTGAACTTCAAATCAATCTTACTGAAGTACTTGACCCCTTTGAGTTGGTCAAGTCATCAATTTGGGGAATTGGGTACCAGTTACTGACTGTGATTTTTTTCAGGGCTCGGTAATCAACGCAAATTCGCCAAGTTGTGTCTTACTTCTGCACGGGTACAATTGGGCTTCCATAGGTTGAGGAACTTGGTTAGATGTGCCCTTTTTGGAGCATCTCTTAGACTTGTCGCTTGATTCCTTAATTTTCTAGAAGACAGTAGTAGTATATTGTCCCATTGGATAGAGGTGCGTTGGGACCAGACCAATTAAATGCTTCACTTAACAATGCAGGGGTACACTAGTGGATGAGGAGAAGATGTCTTTGTATTCTTCCATGACCTTTTCCACTTACTTATGCCACATGGAGAGGCCCTATGTGGAGGCCATGTATGTGGCAACAATATTTTCCTTACTTTGAGACCGAATCAGGGAGAAGGAATGATAATAGGTGGACCTAACTCTGGTATCCTATATAGTTGTATACCCAAAGTAATAATAACACTATGAGGTCTAAACTCATATACAACATGATGCTTCCATAAGTATGGTTGGCCTAAAAAAACATGAAAAACTTTAAGGAGTGAGTTTTTAACCGTCTACATAAATTACCTGCAAATGAATTCTTAAAAAAATAAAAAATACAAAATGGCGAGAACAAAAAATACACAGAGATGTTTTTCTCCTAGAAACCAAAACTGGGAAAACCAGATTGATTTTTCATTATATTCCTTTCAATGTTACAATACATTATATACATTTTGAAGTATTAATAAACCCCTAATCCATTAACCATGGATTAGAGCATAATCGTAGTTCCCTTAACCAGATCTACAAAATACCATGGGAAAAACCATCATGCCCAAAACCATTCACAAAACCATGGGTAGGTCCACCCACCATCCTTGAGCATGCCCCCCATCCATGGGTCTACCCAACCATCCTTGGGTCTGCATAAAAAAGAAAATTCGGATGTTGCCCCGAACCCCGTGCAGGGAGGCTAACGCCCCCCCTGCAAACCCCTCAAGAGGGGGGGATACCCCCCCCCCCCCCCCACTACATCTAGTGCAACATAATAGCACCTACTATTATTCGTGCAAATAATATAACACGTACTCAACAATGGGATAAATATCACACAATACCTCATCCTTAAAGGGCTTGATGCCATAGGTGAAGTAGCACTTTTAGCTTATGTGGATATCTTGCCCTTGATGGAGCCACCCGATGGTGTATTGGAATGGGGGTGGTGTTACCAACAAGTCCAATCACTTGACAAATTCTAATAATATGAGTTTCTTTTGACTTCCGCTATTGACAATTAAATGCAGTGGAGCACCCTTCACCCACATTTGTGAGTGAAAGAGGAGCCCACCTTCCCCTAGATCTTCAAGCTCACTTTGTTGGACCTTGGTGGTGGCAATGGTGGAACTGGGTTCTGCATCAATGATTTGCTTCCCCTTATCTAGGTATTATTCATAGTCGAAACTTGCATCTGACTCTAAGACTTTCAATTTGACCACCAATTATTTTCTTACGCAACATTCATCGATGTTATGAGAGGGGCTCTTGTGGAACTCACACCACTTTCATGTGTCTTTCTTTGTCTTTCCATTACCATTCTTTGTTTTCAGCTTAGATGGGTTGCCTTGGGGTGGTCTGTTCTCACTTTGTCCTTTGTTCTACAATGTGGGGATGCCCTTTCCCTGCTTTTGCTATGAGGGATTCAAAGATCCAAAGTCTCACTTCTTTTGTTTAAATTTTTTCTTTATTTTGACAACATATCAATACGTTGTTCCAAGTGAGGAGATGTTGAGAAACTCCTTTTTTGTCTGGATGTATTTGTCTAGGAAGCATACTTAAGCACCATATGTCATTTAGAGTCTTTGATACCTAGCTTAGTGTACAAGGTATGGAAGGTATTTGTGAACTTTGGCATTGTTTGGTCTCTCTCTTGTCATATTATGGTCCATCTCATGCATTAGTCTTCATAACTTTTGATGGGGTAATATTGTTCCTTAAAAGCATCCCTAAAAGAGTCCCAAGTGAGTGCGATTATAACAATTCATATTCCTCCATGGTCCTTTGCTCATGGTAAGACTCCCACCAATCCTTGACATGGGGTGTTGCCTTAAGGAGTGAAAAGGTAATATTTTTTCTATCAGAAAAATTATGAACCAAAAAATGCCCTTCTAGCATATTTAACTATTGTCTAGAGTATCTGCATCTATCTAGCCTTGAAATATAGGAATATCAAAATTAGCTTGTACCTTGAAGGGGGTGATGCCTCCAAGGTGGCCACTTGATGAAGATGTACCACCTATTGGAATCCCTCGAAGGATTGTGGCAAAAGTATCCATCATCTTGTTCTATTATCGTGTGAGGGATTCCTCAAGCAACAATTTAATGAGATCTCCTCCTCCCTTGCCTTTCTTTTCTTTCACCATGGGAAGTTGTATAGGTCGGTAAAGATGGTCTTGTAAGGGCTCAAGAAGTTCAAGTCCCAACTCCTTATACCCTCGCCTTGTTTGGGACATACATGAAAAAAAAGATAAAGATCATATCGCTCTGATACCATTGATCCAAATTTATGAAGGGAATGAAATGAAACACAAATTTATAACCAAAACAAAAACAAAAAAAATACAATTAAACTTGAATTCTATTAATAAATGGAAAGTGTTTAAACTGTAAAAATGCATAATGAAAAAAAAAACTAGCTCGAATGGTGATCTTTTATCTCTGAGAAGAGATGTGATGGATACACACCTTCACTAGAGTGAGTTAAAATGAGGCTGAAAGGCCCTTTTAACATCAAAAGAAATGAGAAAACCCTAAACAACCAATACTCTAACCCTAGGAAATGAAACACCAAAAGGCGTGTGGGCCCTACTAGGGTTAGTTGGTACATCAACTTCTAAGGGTCATAAATTTTTCATACAATATCCATTTGGTCTGGCCAATAACCCCTTAAAAAGTTCTAGCCGAGAATTACACATTTCAAGTTAACCCATGCTCTACCTATAGCAATATCCTTAGTCCCTGCCACGTCAACAAAACATCATTTAGGACCTCAAAATGGCCCAAGAAGTTTAAGACCTAAAAAATTGTAGAAAAAGTGCCAAGATGGAGAACTATGCTTTGAGCCAGTGGAGTAGGTGGATGGATACCAATATCCACCTGGATCATAATCATAGTCAATATTGCCACAAAGACACCTACCCTTTACTATTTTGGCTTTGCATCACCATGGATTTACATGGTGGTATGTTATATATTTATCCTTGACATAACCCTTTTAATTAATAGGTAATGCATGATCAAATGAGGTAACTTCCAATGCTAAGATTTTTTGCTTTATGTTTTCCATATTTATTCATTTATTAACAAATTGATTAGAAATTTTTACTACGTATTTTCATTACACACATATTGCCCCCTTAATTAGCCTTGAAACCTAATAATGGCATATTAAATGTATTAATAAAAATATCATTGTCTTGAATTGAATTGATGTGAGATAGTGCGAATTCATGTCCATGTAATGCGTATGCAATATTTCATGTGTATCAAATATGGGTAGTGAAATTCCATTTTCAAGAGAAAAGGAAAAGTATATATGGCTCTTGGGATTCTTATCAATTTAATGATAGCATATATTATATTTGTTATATTCAAAGAGCAAGTCATACAAAATGTTCACACATTGGAAATTACCCTATTATTGTATGATGTTATTACACTAAAGAAGAAAGAATCATTCAATCTTGTGTTTATGTTTGACAATAATACCAAATCTAATGTTTGATAATTGGTAAAACATAGTTGCTAGTTTAATAAGCAGAAGCTAGATTCATTGGTAAAACATAATTGCTAGATTATTAAGCAGAAGCTAGACTCATTGGTAAAACATAGTTACTAGATTAATAGGCAGAAGCTAGATTCAATATTCACATCCTCCTCTTCCTCTTCTTGTTATTGTTGAATGTAACTAATAAAAGCATTGCATTCTAATTCCATCTCATTCTAGCACTAGTCTTTCTGGTTCCAATGGCAATAAGCATTCTTCTAGAGGTTCCCACATATAATTTATATCAATAAAACTTGTTTTTGTGATGTGATGAAGGCCCGGTACCACGCACTTTATCCTCTAGCGATTTGTATCGTATTGTTTATTGCTCTTCACATTAACTTAATCAAACACTTTGTGAAACAATTAAAGTATTAAGATGATTTCCTAACCTAAAAATTTAGTTTGCCACCACTCTAAATCTGCAACATGTGATCTAAAATTGCCCAAATCCAACTTGAAATTGCAAAACGTAATTCACTACGACTCTTAATTTGCAATCTGGAATCACCGAGATCGGGTTTGAATTATTGTATATTTTCCCGTTCCAGATTTATATAGATGTCAATATAATTTTGTGAATTAACATTGTAATGTGTTTTTTATATATTTTAAACATAAAATTGATGTACCAGCATTACCGGTGTGTACTATAGCACCCCTCGACACAATTAAATACGGGTTTAAATGGAAAATGGTATTCGATGGAGGGGAGGAGATGAGCGAACAATGTGAGAAATAACAATAGAAGGGATAGGGATTAAAGAGTTAGCTAAATCCGGCACTTCCCCTTCATTGAGGATTGATAATGGATTTCGAGCACGAATGGTACTTGTGTCCTTTCTGACCCTTTGTTGCACCTTGGGCTCAGAATTGTAATATTGCCATTAAAAAAAAAAAACAAAACAAAAACCATCCTTGTTGAAATTAACCTCTTTCTTATCTTTATAAGGGAATTTTCTTTCCAACCAATCATATTCATGGCACATATAAACTTTGAATAAAATGTTTTCATGGTATAAATCCTACCTAAGCTCCCTGACACCATTCTTGAGGGTCATTTTTCAAGTATGAGCTTGCTTAAATCTAGCATGATGCAAAACCTCGCATAAGAGGCCATGTTCTTTTCCTAAGTCAATTAGGAAGATCGTGTCAAATCCATCTCTCAATTAGGAAGATCATGTCAAATCCATCCTTCATTGTTTATGAGCATTAGGGATTCAAAAATTCATGAAGCAACACGGGAAATTAGACCTAAACTAGACCTTTGGATGGGATATCCTATTTTCGATGAAATCATATTAGCCCATATTTTAATAGATATACATATATGCAATAGTAATAAAATTAAAGAATCTTTTTATCAATATATTAAATAAACAAAATTATTTTTTTTAATTTTCTCGTAATAGTATAAATATTTATATAGTCTTGGAGTATGACTTAAAACTACTTTTGCTTGGCTAAGAACTCATTTTCCTCAAACGTAAGGAAACAAGTTAACAACCCAATACATAGACATATCTAGTCAAACTGAAAGCCTCATCCCTTATAGACTACCGGGATGTTATTCTAGGTGGCATGGTTTTCCTTGAATAATGGTGATGTCAACCTCCATTCTTGGATAGTAATCAATGATGGTTGTTCCCATTGTTAATTTGAAAATTAGGCTATGGTAGGTTTTCCCACTATAATGACAGAATAAATATATATACATTGATCATCGATTTAAATGATTATATTATTAATAATTAATTTCTTTCCATCATAAATTTTCATTCTTTCCCTTGTTAGCAATATAAATCATATATAGTATGCTTATTCTCCTTGTTTTAAATATACGTTCCCTTTAAAATAAAGTAATTTGAAGAAAAAAGGTTAGAGACTAGGATATTGATCTTTAGTTAATATATAAGTTGGTGTGTAGACTAAACATACTATGCTTTGGATTTTATTTGGCTAACGTTTTCCGATCATTTTGTCTAAAATTTGCCTAAAATTTAAGAAGAATAATTGGAATTGCAAATAGTAATTATCAAGATTATACAATTTATGTTTAATAAGGATTTTTGAAGGTTCTAAATCCAAATTTGCAACTAAGAATGTAAATTCGACAATAAAAAATTGCAATTCCAACAATTCTTCTATAACCAAGTTAATAACAAATAGCCCCAAGGGTTAGCTCAATTGGTCGAGTCTCTGTCGTTAAATCACCTCTCCTATTGATATGCCATGGGTTCAATTCTCTCGAAACTCTCAGGGTCAAGCTTTGTGTTTGAGCCAACACAAAGTGATCATTTTGGGTAGATCTTCTTGGTACAAATATTTTGTGGATGTAGCAGTGACTAGTCTCTGAGGACCGTGAACTACAAAGAAAAAAAGAAAAAAAACAATGATAAAATGCTTAGATTTCTTAAAATCTAATATTAAGCAATGTCATATAATTATATTTTTAAAGCTTGGGACTCTATGTTAACGTTATTATTCCAACTAACATATTTGGGAGTACGATCTTTAGGTGATTTAATAATTTGATCCATTTTGTTTTTAATCCTATTGGTTTTCATATTCAACTTCACTTTATTTGACATATTTAATGATCATCCCAATTTTAACACATGATATTTTTTAGCCCCAAGCGTTAGCTAAACTGTTCGAGCTCTCGTTGCGAAGTACCTCGCCGATTGGGAGGTCACAGGGTCAATTCATCTCGGCGCCTTTGGGGTTAGGCCCTGCTAGTTTTTTTATTCCCTTCGAGGTTGATATGCCCGTATTTTCCTATGGATGTAGCAGTCACCCGGTGTCCATGAACCACAATATATAAAAAAATGACATTTTTCATAATTCATTTAATATTATTAAATAACACAACCGCATACGTAAAATCAGATGATATACATTGATCGACACCATTTTCCACCTTTCAAAACTAATGGAATCGATCAACATATGAAAGGTGGAAAATGGCCTTGGTCGATGTATATCAACCACCTTTACTAACGTGATTTGCTAATTGACAGCTGACATGCATGGGGAGGCCATCTAATATTTGGCTAAAATTTTAGAAGAATAATTGGAATTGCAAATAGTAATTATCAAGATTATACAATTTGGGTTTAATAAGGATTTTTGAAGGTTTTAAATCCAATTTTGCAATTAAGAATGTAAATTTGACAATAAAAATTTTCAATTCCAACAATTCTTTTATAACCAAGTTAATGACAAATAGCCCCAAGGGTTAGCTTAGTTGGTCGAATCCATGTCGTTAAATCACATCTCCTATTGATATGTCATGGGCTCAATTCTTTCGACACTCTCAGGGTCAGGCTTTGTGGTTGAGCCAATATAAAGTGATACTTTTGGGTAGATCTTCTTGGTACAAATATTTTGTGGACGTAGTGGTGACCAATCTCTGAGGATCGTGAACCACATAGAAAAAAAGAAAAAAAAAACAATGATAAAATGTTTAGATTTCTTAAAATTTAATATTAAGCAATGTCATATAATTATTTTTAAAGCTTGGACTCTATGTTAACGTTATTATTCCAACTAACATATTTGGGAGTACACTCTTTAGGTGATTTAATAATTTGATCCATTTTGTTCTTAATCTTATTGGTTTTCATATTCAACTTCACTTTATTTGCCATATTTAATGATCATCCCATTTTTAACACATGATATTTTTTAGCCCCAAGGGTTAGCTAAACTATTCGAACTCCCATTGCAAAGTACCTCGCCGATTGGGAGATCACAGGGTCAATTCATCTCGATGCCTTTGGGGTTAGGCCCTACTATTTTTTTGATTCCCTTCGAGGTTGATATGCCCGTATTTTCCTATGGATGTAGCGGTCACCCGGTGTCCATGAACCACCATATAAAAAAATGAATTTTTTCATAATTCATTTCATATTATTAAATAGCACAACCACATAAGTAAAATCAGTTGATATACATTAATCGACACCATTTTCCACCTTTCAAAACTAATGGCATCGATCAACACACGAAAGGTGGAAAATGGCCTCGATCGATGTATATCAACCACCTTTACTAATGTGATTGTGCTAATTGACAGCTGACATGCATGGGGAGGATTGATAGACCATGTTTGACTATGGTCTACTATTGGTAAATATAGTCAAGTGATGGTTGATGATGGTTTATTATGGATAACATATGGTTGACTATAAGTGAGCATGGTTTTCATGTTTAATGATAGTTGTCTATTATAAATTATGATTGACTATGGTTGATCATGTTGACCACGAGTGACTATGGTTGACTTTGGTTGGCCATGTTGTCTGTGATTGACAATGTTTGACCATATTTCCCATGTTTTGACCATGATTGATCCAAGATCTTTCCTTCAGTGATGTTAAACATAAATTCTTAAAGAGCATGAAAATACCATAAATGCAACATCCATGAATAAGCAACACAATAAGAAGGAAACATAGACAAGGCACCAAGATTTGTTAATGAAGTTCACTCACAATGTGTGAGCTTCATCTTTGGGCCCATATTCAAAGTGGAGAGGCCTCTTTATTATCTCAATAATATAATGGAAAATATATGGAAAAATACATGCCAATACCTCACATCTAGGGATGACTCAAAAATTCACTACTTGGATCCCAATTTTGATTACACCAGTGGATTCTTAGTGAAATTTCATGAAAAATGACTATAAACTTCATATGGTTTTGTCATTTTCACCTTTGGACCCCTTAGGGAATCTTCAAGATGCCATAATAGTTCAGAATATTCTGGGAATATTCTTATAAAATATCCCTTAGAATATACCTCAAAAATTGTACCAAGGGCAGGCCTCATTCCCCACGTGTTGGGTTTTACATCTCTCTATTGTGTCGTTGTTGGCCTACGTGGGCTCCCCCCTTACATGGTAGAATGGAGGGTTTATACAGTACTCCACCAGTGGATTTACCAACGTTGCCTGTTGGGAAGATTGGTTGCCATTTCTATGTTAAAGCATTGTGGTTGGGAGAGTTCTCAAGGTCAAGCCTGCAGGTCACCCCACTTTGGAATTTAACATGGTATGTATATATATATATATATAGAGAGAGAGAGAGAGAGAGAGAGAGAGAGAGAGAGAGAGAGAGAGAGAGAGAGAGAGAGAGAGAGAGAGAGATGTGTGTGTGTGTGTGTGAGTGTGTGTGCATGTGTGTGTGTGAGAGTGTGTGTGTGTGTGTGTGTGTGGTTGCAACATATTATTTGGTTTTTAATCATATTTGGAGGAGTCGCCAAACTTGGTAGGATTTGCCCCCATTTCCTACATTTGGTTGCAGTGCATCGACTCTTCCAATGACTTTGACTTAGCCTCATTATTTGGGTTTGGGATTCCACATGGAAACACTAGACTAGGCCACATGTCACCATCGAATTAGTATACCTCATCCCTCCAATTGTTCCTTGACACGTCACATGTGCCATGTCATGCTGACATATTTCCAAGCGATTCCACCTGGTCTGTTAACTAGGATGCCACATGGATGCCTGTGGGAGTTCAACATGGCACCCTATGGGTCCCACCTACACCTACTTTTTGTCATTTGTGGCAAATTTCATTTGAGCATGACTTTTTCATACAAACTCAAATTCAGGTGTCATTCACACTATTGGAATTGTCTCAACGAGATCTATGACTTGGTGTCGATTTTGCTAAGGTTTGAGGACTTCAAATTTTGATCCTATTTGGATCCTCCAAGGTCAATCCTCCCCATTGAGAAGCTTTTGGGCCTCCAAAATCCTTATCAATAAATAGGTAGTTGAGGGAATTGCTCCCACACTTTCTGCTTTTCAATCCATCGTGCCTTGCCAAGATGCATTCCTTTGAAACCCACTCAAAAGTACCCCACATCTCCCCATCATGAAGCCCTAGTCCTTCTATCTAGGATGATGTCTTTGGGTAACTTGTCGAAGTACTCTGAAGAAAAACCATCCACTGGTGGAACTTGACCACTCTCCTCTAGATTCATAATCATAGGAGGTATTTAAAGTTTCAAATTCTCTACATTGACTACAAAATACATCTGCATATAACCTGGTAGATCAAGGCGGTAATCATTTGTCCCATTCTTTTATAAGATGGTGAATGGACCATATCTAATTAGTTTCAACTTTTTTCCTTCTCCCTTCAACCTATCCTTGTTGATTTGAAGCCATACTCGGTCTCCAACCTGAAACTAATGATCAACCCTGTGCTTGTCATGTTGGGCCTTATATTGTGCCTGACTCTTCTCCAAATGTTCCTGCATTGCTTGATGTATCATTTGGATCCTCTGAATGAACTTGTGAGCTTTGTCTTCATCACTTTGTTCATTGGAATCCTCATATTTCCCAAAGACCAAATCTAAGGGTGACTTTGGCAGGTACCCAAAGCATGTCTCAAATGGTGAACTTTAAGTAAAAGAGTGCAAAGCCTTGTTGTATGCATGATGAACATAATGTATATGTTCATCCCACAACTTAGGATGCTTGAGAAAGTGAACCAATTTTCTTTTGGCAACCTCTATCTATTTTTTGGTCTGTGTATGGAAATTTGTACTCTTCTTTAGCTTGGTGTCCATCATTCTCCACAAGCTTTTCCAAAACTCTCCAAGGAATCGAGAATATCGATCTGAGACAATGGATGTGGGTAGTCCAAAATGGACCCATACATGTTGAAATAAAAGTTAAGCAGTAATCTGCTTTTTACATGGCATCAAGACACACATCTTTCTAAACCCATCCACTACTACATATAAGTAGTCATTACCCATTTTTTACAAAGCCAGCAACCCTACAAAATCAATGGAGATATTGTCCCAAGGATGAGAAGGAATAGGGAGCGGTGTGTACAACCCCAATTTTCTATTAATGGGCTTACAAATAGATCACATCAAACACCCCTTTACATACTTGGTTACAATTTCTTTCATCTGAGACCAATAACAAAACCTCTATAAATGACCCAATTTTTCCCTACCCCAAAGTGACTAGACACAAGAGAAGTGTGAGCTTTTTGAATTACATGGACTCTTTCACTTGTAGGAATACATAACTTCCAATATGGTAGAGTAACTTGTCCTGAAAATGATAGTTCTCCACCTGTGATCCATGCATTAGCATCTCATAAACATCTTTAAAATCTTCATCATTAGCATATTGTTCAATATAGCTATCATGAGATAAAGAGGCATCCTTGAAAATAATAGATGCATTAACAGGAGGTCTAGAAAGGATATATGCAACTTTGTTACTTGTACCCTTCTTGTATTTTATTACTAAATGGAATTGTTGAAGGAATCCCATCCACCTAAAGTGATGAGCTTTCTGCAACTTGGTTTTTGGCTAGACATACTCTAAGGGTTGATGATTTGTATGTATGATAGTCTCCTTACCTATCAAGTAAAGCTTCCATTTATTGACACTTTGAACCAAGGCATACAAATATTTGTCATACATGGGATAGTTAACAATATCTTGATAGAATGTTTGAGAGTGGTAAAAAATAGGCTTATGATGTTGCATTAATATTGCATCCATGTCCTATCCACTGGCATCTGTCTCAATCTCGAATGGTTGTTGAAGGTATAACAAGGCTAGTATTGGCGCTATGTTGATCTTTTCCTTCAAGGTGCCAAAATCCTTTTGTTGCTTTCCTCCCACTAAAATACCTGCTTTACATTAGTTAAGGAATGCAAAGGATATGCCATGAATGATAAGTTAGTTATGAATCTTCTCCAGTACTAAACTTGTCCCAAGGAGCTTCTCACTTCCATCACACTTGTAGGTTTAGGCCATTTTACAATTAGATCAACTTTAGAAGGATCAATCTTTAGTTAACCTCCGCCAACAATATGACCTAAATACACCAAAGAAATTTTTCCAAATTCACATTTCAACAACTTACATACAATTTCTCCTTTTGCAAAGTATTCAGTACTTGCTTGACATGTCTTACATGATCATCCCATGTTTTGCTAAAGACAAGAATGTCATCTAAATATAAAAGCACAAAATCATCTAAGAATGGTTGAAATAAATCATTCATTACATGCATGAATGTAGTTGTGGCATTGCAAAGCCCAAATAGCATTACCAACCACTCAAACAGTCCTTGCTTGGTTTTGAAAGCAATTTTCCACACATCATTTTCTGCAATATTTCTCTAATGGTAACCACTGCACAAATCCAACTTGGTGAAATAAACAACATTCTTCATGTTATAGACATTTTTGTGCCTTACAGCATTGAGCATGAAATGTCCATAATCTAAGGGATCCAAAGTCCCTAAACATGTTGTTCCTACCCCTAGAGGAACAAGGCTAACAAACCACAACAATTCACAAAAGTTCTCCACCTGAAACTGCTCAAAAACAAGTCAATTCAGGATCATGTCAACTGCTCCATTGACCATCTGCGCTGAATGTCAATGGCTCCACTGTCTACCTGCGTTGAATGTCAACTCCAACACTAGCTACCTGCGCTGAGCGAGTTTGGACATGTGGCAGACTCATTCCTCAAGGTGTCAGAAGCCAGGAAGCTTCCAAAATGACACTTGCCTCAGGGAATTCGACTGGTGATGAGTAAGAGGTTCCAAATCTCCAAGTGGAAGCAAGAACCTCCAAGTGGACTCAAGAACTTAGAGAGGGAGAGGACACTAGTCAGATCTCAAGCTGACTCATCCTCTCTCCAAAATAACTATATATAGATCTCTCCCCCATGAGATCTAGAGGCTGGAATTTTGTTATTGCAAAGAATTGCTGTTGGTTTGAGACTGGAATCATTGGGTGCTTAATGCTTTGAAGGGAGGTGAAGATAAGAATTCCATTCTGCTAGGAAGGAGATTCTGGATTGGAGCCCTCTGGGTTGTATCTCTTCCTGAACCTTGTTATTTATCAATAAAGCTATCTTGGTTTTCTCCTATATACTGGTGTATTTGTATGATTGCATTAGTGTATTTGATTTACTTCTAATCCTGAATCATTTATGAATATGAATATTTTCCTTTGTGTTGTGTTCTTCTCTTGTCGCAAGTAGCTGTTCTCTTGTGATCTCGCAGGAATCAAGTAGTTGTTCTCTTGGTCGAGCGAGGAGGCAAGTAGCTGTGAACATCTAAAGAGAAGAGGATCTAGATCGAGGGACAAACGGAAGACACCGGTAAGTCCATTAATCCCCCCTCTTTCACAGAGCACAGATCTCTTTACTGCAGTATATGCTTGATGCTTGGGATCCCATCAACCAAGTATTCCAGATTAGGGGAAAATCCATCCCCTTGACCATCGTAGACATTTACTTCTTGACTGGGTTGTCAAGGCGGGGTGCTCCCATCTCTTTGTCAGGTTCGGCCCGAGGGAATGACTCCGTGAGAGACTATGTCCACCAGTATTGTAGGGAAGGTTCCCAGCCGAGCAGAGACGGCAAGGTTGTTATACGTGAGATTACTGACAGGTCTCTCAGGTCCATTCTATATACTATTGGTAGGATGGCCGGTAGTGCATCTCTTCATGTTGCCAACAGATCTTATGTACAGCACACCTTGGAGTGTCTCCAACCGAAAGTATTCAACTGGTGTGATGCAGTACTTGTCCAGATGAAAAGTCAATTGACCAAGGTAAAGGACGGGAAGCTGAAGAACTTTGGATTTGGTTCTATTTTGACTGCCTTTGCCTTGGAGAAAATACCATTGATGCAGCCTCAGTATATTGCACTCGACCTGCCTTCTCCTACCGAGCCACGCATGCAGAGATGGGTTGACCACATGTCTAGGCATGCTGGTCAATCTCAGATTACTTTCACTGATACCTTCTTCAGGTGGTTCGAGCGCCAGGAGATGGTCTATTCCGAGTACCCATATGTTGGCATGGATTTCCGAGGTGATCTGGATTTGGTGTTACCGGATGGCGAACAGTGGGGCACTATTGGTAAAATCTCTGACCATATCACCGTTTACTGTTTTTATTCATAATGTTGCTGTGCTTTATTCTGTCAAGACTTTTAATCAAACTCTTGTGTGCCTGCAGATGTTGGTCCTGTTCGTCCAGCAGTTCGTCCGAGACCGCCAGTCGCTGCCCCAGCAGGGGAGACTGCTGGGAGAGTTATTCTCTACGACCTTGACGTAGCTGAGACCCTTACAGTTGTGCAGGAGCAGGTTGAGAGCCTTACTCTCGGCATTCCTGATGTGAGGATCGACGAGTTACCTTTACAGTTGCAGCGGCATACTACTGGTGTGCCTAGACGATGGACTCGTCTCTTGCGCATGATTGCACAGGCCATGACGTGCTATCATGAGCATCACTAGGTAGCGAAAAACTTGTCTTTAGACGAGAACGAGTTTCACTATCGCTAGGCTCGTTAAAACATAGCGATGGGCTTGCCCGAAGGGCAGGTTATAGAACAAGCATATGTTATCCTCCTCAAGCTTGACAAAAATAAATAGGTACTGGTCAGCAATGATTAGGGAAAAATTGGGAGAAAACTAAAGAAAACTTTGATGGTAGCAAGTCGCTCTTGAACATGACACTTTTCCTCTGTACCACAATCGGGTTGGGTTGTTTCATTCACCGGTCACATCACCATGGTCTCGCCATACCATCCATATTTGGGGTAATGCTACTGATCCATCGCATCAGTGTCGCCATATGTTCAAGAGAAGTCGTTCAGAAAGAGTCAACCGGGTCCCATCCACTGCCATACATTATCCTTCATCCATTCATGATCGCCACCCTAAATCATATGTCACGGATCGTTTTCACCTCCATCAAAATCATTAGCTCCGTTCCATGTCACTGATGTGGGATTCATTAAGGCCCTCCTTTGACGGATCGCTTCTTGTCGACATCAGCTCATTATCCAAGAAGTTGATCTAGGAACAACCCCTTCAGTACTTTGAAGCTTGCATGCCTCAATGGCAAGTTTCTCACTTCCGGCGACAAGTATACATCAATGACCTTCGACCAGAATATTTTGCGTAGTGTTCGACGCCAAGTCCTTTATTCACACCACGTAAATTGTACTGCAGAACCTTGAGGGTCATTATCATTATCGGTGATTCCTCTCGCGCTTGTTAACGGTTTACCTCATTGACCGGTAATCAAGCGATGTCTTTCCATGTTCGACTTCAGCACAATTCTCACATGGATCGACTTGTACTTAGAGTGAAGATCGAACGAGTTTTGAAGACCCCGGATCTAGTTTCATCCATCCGGGCTGCGATATATATTCAGGAAAGATAAAGACATTTTGAGATGTACATCATTGCAGCAGATGATCATCCTACTCAAAGGATGATAATTTCACCAAAATTATCAGTCTACCATCAGACGATCGTCTGTTCTATGTACAAAAATGAATTTATAAAGCTGAGCATGGGAATGCCCGCCTCAGCTAGATCATGAAAGCAGTATGAATCATAATGTATTGTATTGTATCTTATTACAGGTCTCCTCCCAGCAAATGGATGAACTTCAGACCCTCTTTGATAAAGCATTTCACCCGATAAACGGCCTCATACTTTAGGGGGCAACTGTTATAGACATTTTTGTGCCTTACAGCATTGAGCATGAAATGTCCATAATCTAAGGGATCCAAAGTCCCTAAACATGTTTTTCCTACCCCTAGAGGAACAAGGCTAACAAACCACAGCAATTCACAGAAGTTCTCCACCTGAAACTGCTCAAAAACAAGTCAATTCAGGATCATGTCAACTGCTCCATTGACCATCTGCGTTGAATGTCAGTGGCTCCACTGTCTACCTGCGTTGAATGTCAACTCCAACACTAGCTACCTGCGCTGAGCGAGTTTGGACATGTGGCAGACTCATTCCTCAAGGTGTCAGAAGCCAGGAAGCTTCCAAAATGACACTTGCCTCAGGGAATTCGACTGGTGATGAGTAAGAGGTTCCAAATCTCCAAGTGGAAGCAAGAACCTCCAAGTGGACTCAAGAACTGAGAGAGGGATAGGACACTAGTCAGATCTCAAGCTGACTCATCCTCTCTCCAAAATAACTATATATAGATCTCTCCCCCATGAGATCTAGAGGCTGGAATTTTGTTATTGCAAAGAATTGCTGTTGGTTTGAGACTGGAATCATTGGGTGCTTAATGCTTTGAAGGGAGGTGAAGATAGGAATTCCATTCTGCTGGGAAGGAGATGCTGGATTGGAGCCCTCTGGGTTGTATCTCTTCCTGAACCTTGTTATTTATCAATAAAGCTATCTTGGTTTTCTCCTATATACTGGTGTATTTGTATGATTGCATTAGTGTATTTGATTTACTTCTAATCCTGAATCATTTATGAATATGAATATTTGCCTTTGTGTTGTGTTCTTCTCTTGTCGCAAGTAGTTGTTCTCTTGTCGCAAGTAGCTGTTCTCTTGTGATCTCGCAGGAATCAAGTAGCTGTTCTCTTGGGCGAGCGAGGAGGCAAGTAGCTGTGAACATCCAAAGAGAAGAGGATCTAGATCGAGGGACAAACGGAAGACACCGGTAAGTCCATTAATCTCCCCTCTTTCACATTTCATAAAGGAAGAAACCAGAATAGCTGTATCTGTTTGTTGCTAAGGCTCTGTCACACCTTAGGTGGATAGGATTGTCCTGCATAGGCATTTTTCCCCACAACACTTCAATTGATCAAGCAAATCATATATGTGAGGGAGAGGATATTAGTTTTTCCTCATGATCTTGTTGAGAGCCTGATAATCCACGCACATTCTCCATGTGTCATCTTTCTTCAACACCAACAAAATTGGTGAACCACATGGGGATGATATAGCTCTGGTGGCTCCTTGGTCCAACAAGTTCTGCATTTGCTTCTTGATTTCCTCCATTTCCATAGCTGACATCCTATACATGCCCACATTTGGGAGAGAGGCATCTTGTTGAAGATGGATCTCATGTTGAATTTCCCTCTTGGGAGACAGTCCACCTGATTCCTGAAAAATCTAATCATAGTTAGAAACAATATCAAACATTTATTTCCTATGAAAAGGATTGCAACCTTTGAAAGCATGGGATAACTCAACATATTTTGTCCTCAAAACCATGAACATACACTTCTTGTTGGAGTTGATGAGTCTCTTCATCTATCCTACACTAATAAGAGTTGAATTGACTTTCATGTGGTGAGCTCTAACAATATATTCCACCCCATATTGAGTGATATGGTATTTCTTATCATGCCTAAAAAATATTTCCTCCTTGTCATATAAGTATGGGCTTCCCAAGACTATGCCGCAAATTTCAAGTGGGACAATGTCTAAATCAACCTCATCTATCAACTTTGAAGCAATAGAAAATCTAACCCTACACTACTTGGTGACATTGAGATTTTCATTGTTTCACACTCAACCAAGAGGATAGGGTTTCAGATGAATTCTTGATTCTAAATGCAACTTCTTAAAAAATGATTCTCAGATCAAAGTAAATTAAGAACCCGGATTAAACAGTTTTTCTATTTTTGTGTTCTTAGATACAAATCTTATATGAAACAATTCAATTATTTTTCTTTCATAATCATGACATTTATTTTCAAAACTTGAACTAGCATGAAAGGAACTTTTACCTTGTACCCCAATAGTTGTGATCTGCATCTCATCACCGAAATCAGAACCAAGGTCTTGTTGCGTTGTAGAAACAATCTTTTGCTTCCCTTTTCTGCCAAACTTCTTAGGCTTTAATTCTAGATGTAACTTCCTGTAGTGCTCCTCATTCTACCCATATTTTTTGCAATGAGTGCAAGAGGGATTTCCTTCCTCTTTCATTGTTGTCTTTGCCTTCTTTCCCTTTCATTTTCCTTTGAACTTTTTATTCTTGGGTTTGGATGGAGACTTCTTTGGATTATGTTCTTATCCATGCTTTCCCCTATCTTCAAGGTGAATTTATTTGAACACATTAGCTTCATCTAGATTAGTGGGATCAAACAACAACAATGAATGACAAAGATAACTATGTAAAGTGCCAATGCATTTCATCAAAGTTTATGGTGAGTCTAAAGGAATATTCAATGCCAATGATTGCTTCCTAAACTCTTCTGAAAACTTTGAACATTTTGACCTTTTCCTTGTCTCAAGTTTTTATATTCCAATATGGTTTTTTTCATGTAACTGAATGGGTAAAATTTCCCTCTTAATTCATAAATAAACCAAGATCATGATGAAATGAGTTTACCATTATGCAAACAACCTTTTTGAAGTTTTCTCTCCCACCATACAAGAGTTGTGCCTCCCAATCGAAGAGATGCCAACTGAATCTTTACTTTGTCCTCTTCAATCTATTGTATATGGCAGTAAACTTTGATATGTCTAGTCCAATTGTTTAGCTTTTCTGCATTAGCTTCTCCATTAAACATGGGAAAATCAAATTTTACATCTAACTTCAACTATGGTTTTAGAAACATTTTTCTTATGACTATTTGAATTATGAGAATGAGGGGAAGAGGAAGATATTGAACTTGAATATGGATATTCATGAGGTTCTCCTCCACCTCCTTAGTGTACCGATGCATTATCTTTTGTTGGAGCTCCCTCTTTCTTGCCCTCGTTTTCCATTCTTCTTTCATCATATGCAAATAATTTTTCCACCTGATCTGCCATATGGTAGAAGGCCTTGTGGAAAGCATATTTATTCTCTGTGTGCATGTCATTATCCTCCATTTTCTTTCTTCATGTTAAATTTTCAATCTTGGGGTTAAAATGCTTTAGTTTTCCCTCACCCTCTTTGAGTATGGCCCTCGTAAGCATCCACACTCACAACTCACATCAAAGAAGACTGCTCAGATACCAACATGATCCAGGATCTTTACTTCAATGATTTTAAAGAGAATTTCTTAAAGAGCATGAAAATACCATAAATGTAACATCCATGAAGAAGCAACACAAAAATAAGGAAACATATACAAGGCACCAAGATTTGTTAATGGAGTTCACTCACAATGTGAGAGCTACATCTCTGGGCCCATATTCAAATCAAAGAGGCCTCTTTATTATCTCAGCAAAATAATGGCAAAATACATTACAATACCTCACATATGGGGATGACCCAAAAATCCATTGCTCAAAACCCATTTGTGACTGCACCAATGGATTCCTTATAAAATTTCATGAAAAATAACTATAAACTTTGTATGGTTCTGTCACTTTCACCTCTGGACCCCTTAGGGAATCTTCAAGATACCATAATAATTAGAATATTCTAGGAATATTCTTGTATAATATATACCCTAGGAATCTACCTTGAAAACTGTTCTAAGGGTGGGCCTCATTCCTCACGTGTTGGGTTCCGCAGCTCTCCATTCCATTGTGCGTTGGCGTCATGGGCTCCCCCCTTACATGGTCGAATGGAGTGTTTATATAATACTCCACCAACAGACATACCAATGATTCCCATTGGGTAGATTAGTTTTCATTGCTATGTTAAATCATTATGGTTGGGGGAGGTCTCGAGGTCAAACCCATGGGCCTCCCCTCTTTGGTGTTAAACATGGTATGTGTGTGTGTGTGTGTGTGTGGTTGCAACATATTATTTGGTGTTTAATTGGGTTTGGCGAGCTCTGCCCCCCATTTCCCACTTTTGGTTGCAATGCATCAACTATTCTAATGACTTTGACCTTAGCATCATTGGTTGGGTTCAGGGTGCCATGTGGCACCACTATACTGGGCCACATGTCACCATCAAATTGGTACACCTCATCCTGCTAATTGTGCCCTGACACGTGATATGTGCCACATCGTGCTGAGATATTGCCAACTGGTCCCACCTGGTCTATTGACTGGGTTGTCACGTGGAATATTGTAAGAGTGCCACGTGGTACCCTATGGTTCCTACCTGAACATAATTTTTTATGTTTGTGCCAAACTTCAAATGAGCATAAATTTTTCATACGGACTCATATTGAGGTTTCATTCATGCCATTGGAATCATCTCGATAAGATTTATGACTTGGTGCCAGTTTTACTGAGATTTGAGGACTTCAAATTTTGAGCCTTTTTGGATCCTCCTAGATCAATGATGTCCATGTTTGACCATAGTTGACTAAAATAAAATCTGGTTGAATGTTGCTAGCCATGGTTGACTATATTCGATCATTTTGAGCATGTTGAGCATTGTTGACCATGTTGACTATGATTGTCCACTGTTTGACCATGGTTATCCATGCTTTTTATGGTTGATTATGATTGACCATGTATGACCATACTGACCATGTTAGACCATGGTTAGACTATGAGTGTTGCATTGTGACTTTGGCCTATGGTTGACTCATTATGATGTTACTATGTTGACCATGGTTGACTATTGTTGTACGACGCTCCTGACAATGAAACATTAGGCTATGTTCACTCATTTCTCTATTGGGTTCTTTCCACTACATTGCTCCATTGGGCTATATTTATCACGAAATCAAGTCATGTTTACCACAATGTGATTTCAAACAAAGTTAAACACATTGCAACATCATTATATGTTTGTCATTTTGTGACATTCAACTATGTTTGTCACAGTGTGACAATGACATAAAGTAACCACTTTTATTAATGTGGTTGAACAATGTTCAGCACATTGTGACATCAAGCAACATTTTTCACATTCATTAGGTAATATTTGTGACATTGTTATATTGGGCAATGTTTGTGACATTATGAAATTACATAATATATGACACATTGCAATGTCGAGTTATGTTTGTCACATTATAACATTAAGAAATGTTGGATCACATCAAAATGTGATACTAGTAATAGGTTATATTTGCACACATGTGAGGATATACTTTTCACATTGTGACATTGGGTTATGATCATGAGATTATGATATGGGCTTTTTTCAGTGCACTATAATGCCAAGTTATGTATGTCATTACGACATCGAGTAATTTTGTTGTGATGTCATGATACGAATGTCGCATTGTGATGTTGAGAAAAGTTCTCCACATTGCATCACCAAGATATATTTATCACCTTGAAACATTGAGCAGTGTTCATAATGCTATGAAAATTACCTATATCTACCACTTACTAATGTGTTTAAGCATTTTTCATCGCATTGTGATGTCAGGAAATGTTTTTCACATTCGTAGGGTAATGTTTTTCACATTGTGATGTTGGGCAATGTTCATCACATTATGAAATTAGGTAATAAATGACACCTTACAATGTAAGGTTATGTTTGGCACATTGCGATGTTTGGAAATGTTTGTCACATGGTGATAGAGATATATATTGGATCACATAAAAATGTGATGTTGGTGAAGGGTTATGTTTGAATGCAATGTCAAGATATGTTTGTCACATTGCAATGTTGAGATATGTTCATCATATTTCGAGATATGGTTTTTTTTCGACACCCTATGACATTAGGTTTTGTTAGTCACAATACTACATCAAGTTATGTTCATCACATTGTAACATCATAATTCTTGATAGATTGCATTGTCATCCTTAACACATTGCAACAACGAGTTATGTTTGTTACATTACAAGGTTGGTTTATGTTCAAAACATTATGAAAACAATGTTTTTGCCAAGTTCCTCAAAAATATTCTAATGAAGTTTTCTCTTATTGTGACAATATGAACAAGTGTGACATATTGCAAGGAAGTAAACTTTTGTATGATGTATTGTCACATCACTAAAACATGTTTTTCATGAGCCAAAAGTATATTTTCATGCAACACAAAAATTAATCTCTTGTGATGTATTGCATTTAAATGTCTTTCCTTGAAACATTGATAGGGGATGAGTTTGAATTTGTTCCAAGGATATTGATAGTTAATGAAGTTGATTTAATTTTTTTGTAAGGACAATGATCTCAAATCAAATTGAACTTTGCAAATGGTGCTCTATACTTATTCCAAGGACATTTAAGTACAACACACATGAATCTTAGAGTGTATGCATTACACCATGATACACGATACATTTAGTAAATAATATAAATTAATGTATTAATGATCTAAATTGGATCCTCAAACAATTCCGTGATTGTTAAGAATGAATGATGGACTTCAAGAAATCTTCTAGCTATCAGAAATAACCTCTGAATAATGGTAATTTGTAGACAGCACGGAGCAACGAGGACCTTCGTCAAGCGCATTGATTGTTGGCCCATGGGGACTGTGCATGGTGCAAAAATGGTAGTTGGGAAGCTCAAACCCAGAAACGGAGGTTGTTTCTGATACGCAATTAGCGTATCGCTGGGAAAAACCCTCAAGAAGGAAAATCCCCGAGCACTCGGTCACAAGGGAAACCAGGAAACCGTGGGAAAAGCGCTAAAACCGACAGGCGGGTCCTGCGCTCAAAACCGGCAAAATATCGGAGGCATTTTAGGCGGTAAGTGGGTTTGGCTGAAGACCCAGTGATTTCATACATCGAGCGACGTGTGTCCGGCGGGGAGAGAGAAAAATTGCTTACATCGCAGACTAACGGTTGAGCAACTCAAACGCATGATAAAAGTGAAGACCTTAGGATCTAGGGGCTCCAGATCAAACGGTGGAGGTTCAACCCGATGGATGACCGAACCCGAGGAAGAAGTAAGCTACGACGCATAAAGATTTGAAGTCCGACATGACCGTTGAGATGGCAGATGAATCATTTCACATAATAACCAAAATAATGACTGTTCGAGGAAGAGATGGTGCTCAGTTCGTAAGGAGACAAGTGGCCACCTCTTTGTGAAATGTTACACAGTGGCGATGACACAGAAGCAGGGAATTCCAGTGGATAGAGGCAAGAGATCCGAAGAGCCATAAGAGAAAGTGAACAGTCAAGGGACAGATTAGCTTTAAGCCACGAACAGACAGAGAACAGAAGGGAGACAAAATAGAGAGTGAAGCAAGAAGCAAAGAACAGAGAAGTCGAGCTGACCTGCAGAGCTAAGGCAGCATTGAGTAGATAGAACCGAGAAGGCTTCAGAGGTTCAAGCAATCCCTATGAGGATTTCTATCAGGAACTGAGTACCAAATTGGACTCATCCCATTAAGACCAGTTGAGGTCAAGACTTGGTAAGGGGGAGTCTGTGTACTCTAGTGGCTTAGGGAATCCAAGTACCACCCTACTAAGCATCATCTGTTACAGGAGACTTAAAATGAGCTCCTCATTGTAAAAACTCTGCTTAAAGACACAATAAAAAAGGCCACCACTGAAAGCTAGACCAGGAGACGTAGCCCAGGAGTATTGGATGAACTCCTTATTAAATTGTTGTGTTTTCACATTTGCTTGCTGTGTTTCTCTTACTATTTTCCAATGCCTGTGTATTTTGCAATCTTATCGATTCGTTGCTTAAAATAACATAGGCATATCCCAGCGCATGAGTCTATACTACCTACATTAATTAACTGAGATCATTCATAAGTGATTTTCAGATCAAGTGGTACCAGAGCTATAGGTTGTTACGGTTAGACAAGCTTGTGTTGGATTTAGCTGTTGAATGCTAACTAGATCAAATCTCAAATTAGGAGAAGGAGAGTTGGTTGAAACTAATCCTGAAATTGGAAGAGTCTATCCTCAGAAGACAATGTCAGAGGAAGGTTTTGTGGGGCCAGACCCTCAATTTATAGATAGTTTCCTGGCCATAAGGTCCATGGTAGAGGAAATGTATAGGGATTTTAGAAAACATAAAGATGAAGATTCATCAAGCTCCAAACAAGATAAAGGAGAAGAAGAGTCTCTCCTCCATGACCACTCAAAAGGCAAGGGGAAAGAAGAAAGCTTTCTCACACCTCCTAATAGCCTTGAACATAAAAAGAAGACATCTTTGATTAAACTAGATGTTAAATTTTATTTACCAATATATGATGGAGAGTTGAATGTAGAAACGCTGGACAATTGGATTAGACAAATTGATGTTTATTGCAAAGTGTGGAGTATCGATTCAGATAAGAGCAAGATTCAGCTGGCTAGCCTACGCCTTGGAGGCACTGCCTTGGTTTGGTGGGAAGGGAGGACCCAGGCTAACATGAAGATACTTGGTAAGACTCTTTCTGTCTGGAGTGAACTTGTTTCTACAATAAAAAAGCAGTTCTATCCACTAGCCTACATGCAGCAAGCCATGATGAGCTAGCAAACTCTTCGACAATTGAAAGGGAAAAGTGTACAAGGTTACACCCAAGAATTTAGGAAGAGAGCTTTGATTCTAGGAATATCATTAGACTCACCTGAGACTCTGTTGAAGTACATCGGTGGTCTACACAGCTACATGAGGCACACTATCCTCATGTTTAATCCCACTAGTATAGATGAGGTATCTGTTCAAGCTACACATCTAGAAGCTAGAGGAAAGAATGGAAACCCAGAAGTTGGGAGATCATCCCAACCCATTGCAAACAAGAATAAGGAGAAAATAAAATAGAAATGGAAAGCAAGGAAGGCCAACACTGCACAGAAAATCAATTATTCATGCACTCACTGTTAGAAGGATGGGCATGATGATGAACATTGTTGGATTCTGCATCCGGAGCTGAGACCTAAGAAGTTCGTGGGCAAGAAGAAGAAGATTGTTGTAGCTATTCAGAAAGATTTGGGGTCGGACTCAGGAGATGAAACAACCATTGCAGCCACAGGTATAAAAGGTAAGAATTCTGAAGCATCTACTAGCAGTTCTGCACAATCTACTATTGATGAAGAAAATGAGAGAAAAGACATGAGCTTTTCCATATTCGAGTTATTTTCAAACATCAAAAAATTGATACTTTTTTTGATAATGGCTCACAAGTAAATTTAATTTCTGAAGCAATTGTAAAGAAGTTGGGATTACTGACTACACCTCACAAGAAACCATACCCATTAGGATGGTTAAGTGACAAAGCACAACTACAAGTGACTAGACAATGTAAACTTAAGTTTTCTTTTGGGTCAACATTTGTAGATGAGGTTGAGTTAGACATAATTCCTTTGGATATATGTGGAATTATTTTAGGAAGTCCTTACTTGTATGACAGAAAATCTATTTTCTATAGAGCTAAGAACAAGTATCTACTCGTTAAAGATGGAATCGAATACTGTGTAAGAGCTCATAAGCTCAAGAATAATTACACTCTCATAAACTCAGGGCAGATGAAATGAATGATAAATTCATGCAAACAATTTTTACTGATGGTTGTAAAGGAAAAGAAACCTGATAAAACCAATGTATTTTAGGGTTGTGATGCTAAATAGTAATCTGATTTAGAAAAAGTTGTTTCAGAGTATGATATCTTGTTTCAAGAACCTAAAGGTCTGCCACCCAAAAAGGAAATAGTGCATGATATTAATTTGCAGCAAGATGCTCCATTGCCTAACATTGGAATGTACAGATTGTCTGCTTTAGAGAATGCAGAAATCAAGAAGCAAGTGCAGGAGTTGCTCGAGAAGGGGTTCATCAGACCTAGAACATCACCATGTGGGTCATCAATTGTTTTGGTGAGAAAGAAAGATGGTTCGTGGAGAATGTGCATTGATTACCGAGCACTGAATAAGATAACAATCAAAAATCATTATCCCCTTCCACGCATAGATGATCTATTAGATCAATTGAAAGAAGCTGTTTATTTTTCCAAGTTTGACTTGCATAGTGGATATCATCAGGTCAGAGTTGCAAAACAAGATGCATGGAAGACTGCTTTCAAGACAAAGCAGGGATTGTATGAGTGGCTGGTTATGCCTTTTGGCATAACTAATGCTCCTACTACTTTCATGAGAATAATGAATGATGTACTCAGACCTTTTCTTGATGATTTTGTTATTGTATATCTGGATGACATTCTGATATTTAGCAAAACGTGGGAAGAACATTTAAAGCATGTTAAGCAGACACTAGATGTTTTGAAAAGAGAAAAACTTTATGTTAAACTCTCAAAATGTGAATTTGGCAAAATATCTTTGAATTATTTGGGACATATAGTAGGGGGTGGTGAATTGAAGATAGATCCCTCTAAGGTGGCAGTCATTGTAAACTGGCCTAAACCCAAATCTGCTACAGAAGTTAGGAGCTTCTTAGGAGCAACAAAATATTGGAGAAAGTTCATTTCTAACTTTTCCTTAATTGCAGCTCCCTTACATGCTTTAACAGGATTGAACAAGGTGTTTCAGTGGGGAGGCATACAGCAGAAAGCCTTTGACACCTTGAAAGAAAATATTAGTACAGCACCAGTACTAGCACTGCGAGATCTTCAAAGACCATTTGAGATCCAAATGGATGCCAGTGACTATCCCATGGGAGCAGTGTTGATACAACACGGTAAACCCATATGTTATCATTCTGAGACATTTAATTCTGCAGTAGTTAACTATCCCACATATGATAAAGAATTGTATGCATTAGTACAGAGTGTGAAAAAGTGGAAACATTACTTAATGGGCAAAGAAACAGTTATACATACTGATCATCAACCACTTCAATATCTACACTCCCAAACTAAGTTGCAGCAATCAAGACACTATATATGGATGGATTTTCTACAACAGTTTCATTTAGTCATCAGACATAAAAAGGGCATACATAATAAAGTTGGAGATATGTTATCTAGACCCATCATAAATGCATCTACTATACTTAAGCATAATTTTGTGTTACATGAGAGCTACATTGAACAATATGCTCAAGATATAGACTTTAAAGATGTATATGCAACTTTAAGTCAAGGCAAATGAGTAGAAGAATTGGATTAGCATATTAAGGACCGGCTCCTATATCATTGTGGGAAGCTATGCATTCCACAACTGAAAGAGTAAAGATAATTCGAGAAGCACACACTTCTCTAATATCAGGTCACTTTGGGGTAAGTAAAACAGTTGCACAGCTGCAAAGATTTTGTTATTGGCCAAAAATGAATGAGACAGTTTCTAGATATGTAAGAGGGTGTACTATGTGTGCTAAAAGCAAGCCTAGCAATAGAAAACTAGGCTTGTACACTCCATTACCAGTTCCTTTTCATCCTTGGGAAAGTGTTTCCATGGACTTTGTTGGAGGACTGCCTAAATATAGGAAAGGTCATGATTATCTATATGTTGTTGTGGATAGGTTCAGCAAAATGTGTATTTTGTTACCTTGTAATAAACAGATTACAGCTGAACAAACCACAAGACTGTTCTTTCAACATGTATGGGTTCATTTTGGATTACCCACTTCCATTATATTTGATCGAGACACCCGATTTGTGGGAAAGTTTTGTTCAAGTCTGTGGGAACTGATGGACACCAAAATGAAGAAAAGCACAGCTTTCCATCCACAAACTGATGGCCGTATAGAAGTAGCTAACTGGACAATGATCCAGTTAAGCTTTGGGATGAACATTTGTGTTATGTGCAGCATGCTTACAACTGAGCCAAACATTCTTCTACACAAAGATCTCCTTTTGAGACCTGTTTTGGTTTCACACCAAGGTCTCCCTTGGATTTTGTCTTTGGTAAGGACACAACAGTTGAGGGACACAGTGATGTGGACAAGGCAACTAGGTTCATTGAACAAATCCAAGAGATCCATCAGGCAGTACAGGAATAGCTGGAAAAGAGCCAGGCCAAATACAAGGCAAGGCATGACAAGCATCAGATGGAGCATAGTTTCCAAGTTGGTGATCAAGTCTGGCTATATATCAGCAAGGACAGGATGCAAGGTGAAGGTAAAAAGCTGAAACCAATAAGGTATGGACCTTTCAAGATCCTTGAGAAAAGTGGTGAGAATGTTTTTCGCCTTGATCTACCAGCTTATATGCACATCTACTCAGTCATCAATGCAGACAGCTTGAGACTTTCTGAACCTTTGTTAATTGAAGATCCTGAAGAAGAGAGTCAATTGCCTTCTATTGATGACCTGCTACCTGAATATCTTAATGAATTGCAGGAAGACACAGTTTTGGACAGGAAGGTGAGAACGACGCACAGGGGAGATGTTGAGTACCTCAGAATTTGGCTCAGGGGTTCGAAGCCAAGCAGTGTGAAATGGATAGAGATTGGATAGGTGAGAAAGTTGTATCCTCACTTAGTCGACACTTGAAAACCAACTTCTGGTGGTCCAAAAGCTTTTTCAGTGGGAAGGTCGTGATCCAAATTGGATCCTCAAACAATTCTATGATTGTTAAGAATGAATGACAGACTTCAAGAAATTTTCTAGCTATCAGAAATAACCTCTGAATAATGGTAATTTGCAACCAGCATGGAGCAACGAGGACCTTCGGTCAAAGCGCGTTGACCATTGGCCCATGGGGATTGTGCATGGTGCAAAAATGGCAGTTGGGAAGCTCAAATCTAGAAACGGAGGTTGTTTCTGATACGCGATTAGCGCTTTCACAGGGTAAAATCCCTCGAGAAGGAAAAGCCCCGAGCGCTCGGTCACAAGGGAAACCAGGAAACCATGGGAAAAGCACTAAAATAGACAAGCAGGTCCCACGCTCAAAACCGATAGAATATCGGAGGCATTTCAGGTGGTAAGTGGGTTTGGCCGAAGACCCAACGATTCCATACATCGAGCAATGCATGTCCATCAGGGAGAGAGAAAAACTGCTTACATCGCGAACTGACGGTTGAGAAACTCAACCGCATGATAAAAGCGAAGACCGTAGGATCTGGGGGCTCCAGATCAAATGGAAGAGGTTCAACCCAATGGATGACCGGACCTGAGGAAGAAGTAAGTTACGACGCATAAAGATTTGAAGTCTGACATGACCGCTGAGCTGGCGAATGAATCATTTCACAGAATAACCGAAATAACGACTGTTCGAGGAAGAGCTGGTGCTCAATTCATAAGGAGACAAGTGGCCACCTCTCTGTGAAACGTTACACAGTGGAGATGACACAGAAGTAGGGAATTCCAGCAGACAGAGGCAGGCGATCTGAAGAGCTGGAAGAGGAAGTAAACAGTCAAGGGATGGATTGGCTTTAAGCCATGAACAGACAAAGAACAGAAGGGAGACAGAATAGAGAGTGAAGCAAGAAGCAGAGAACAGAGAAGTCGAGCTAACCTGTAGAGCTAAGGCAGCATCGAGCAGACAGAACTGAGAAGGCTTGAGAGGTTCAAGCAATCCCTGTGAGGATATCTGTCGGGAACTGAGTACCAAATTGGACTCATCCCATTAAGACCAGTTGAGGTCGAGACTTGGTAAGGGGGAGTCTGTGTACTCTAGTGGCTTGGGGAATCCAAGTACCACCCTACTAAGCATCATCTATTATAGGAGACTCAAATTGAGCTCCTCATTGTAAAAAATATGCTTAAAGACACAATAAAAAAGGCCACCACTGAAAGCTGGACCAGGAGACATAGCCCAAGAGGATTGGGTGAACTCCTTATAAATTGTTGTGTTTTTGCATTTTCTTGCTGTGTTTCTCTTACTGTTTTCCAACACCTGTGTATTTCACAATCTTATCGATCTGTTGCTTCAAATAACATAGGCATATCCCAGTGCATGAGTCTGTAATATCTCCATTAATTTCCTAAGGTCACCTAGGGATGATTTCAGATCAATTAATAACAATTAATATATTGCGGTAAATAGTTAATTAAGTTTAATTAACTTAATTAGATTAGGGATACATAAAACCCTAACATACAATACAATATGCCTTGAAATAAAATAGCAGATATGTGAGAATGAGAGGGTTTACGATATGTAGTATGGGATACTGCTACAAACAACTTAACCAACCCATCCCGACATTATTTTCTCAGAACAAGTAGTCTAGGGGATATTTTTTAATTCATTTTTTTAATCTGAAGGGCTTTTTATTTCACTCTCCTCCTCGTTGGCTCATCAACGTGGTACCTCCGGCTACAGACCTCCTCGTTTACCCGCATTCTATATGAGAATTACCTCCTCGACGGTTTAGCATCTTCGACGGCTTTGCTTCTCCACCGTTCCCGTGTACACTATCGATTATCGCTCTTGTTGCCCGACTTACTGCTTGTATCGATTTCCTACTCCACTGGCAACTGGCACAATGGACATAAACCTAATGGACTACTCGGAAGACCCGCTGGAGTAGGGATCCATTTGGATGTCCACGCATTCAGCATTGGAGGGCTTGCTAACTTACATCGACGTCTTAACCGGAACTATTGATGAGCTACCACAGTTTTCTAGTCCATCCAATCCTATGGTTATCTTACTGGATGATCCGCCAACATGGCCAGCTCTCTCCTCACCTCCCCCATTGCTGTCTACCTTGGGGTTTATCTCAGCTTGCCTTAACCCTAGCCCGATGACTCTGGACCTATTCTTGAACCCCCGCCGACCTCGGTTACCCTCACTTCACTTGCCATTACCAATGTCGCTACTGAACAGGCTCCCCTGAACCCCCCCCTTCTCTTCTACCCCCCCATTAGGTTGTTTCACGACCATTTCACCACTCTCGGATGCCATCCCCACAAATCCTAACCCTTCGATGGAAGTTACAGAGGATATTGAAAGAGGTTCGGAACATCACCCATCTGCAAGTGAGCCACGGCCCCTAAAGAAGTATAAATGCTTTAAGACCAAGGCAAAGGACATAATTTTGAGGCACGGGGAGGATATTCAGTGGGGCGACACCATGGATTTTGCAGATAGGGTTCTTTTCAGTAGAATTATGGGTCGGAATTACACTACAACACGCTTGAAGAATTGGGCCTTGGAGGTTTGGGGACACCACTTGGTCAACATCCCCTTTGTTCAAACATTCGTGCGCGATTGGTTCGCATTGAGATTTACTAGACCTGATCACACAAATTGGGTACTGTCCTCCTACTGGCATTTCGAGCATGCCCCTATTTTATTGAAGCAATGGACACCCTTATTTGACCCGGAGACAGAATAGATTGGGGTCGGACCTATTTGGATCAGGTTACCTGGCTTGCCACTGCAATTTTAGTCAGAAGATATATTCAGAAGGATTGGGAACTCGCTAGGAACATACATGGAATATGATAAATCGTTCCAGACCATGGGTATATGGCATATGCGAGGATTTTTGTGCACTTAGACACCATAGGAGGACTGCAGGAACACATCACCATTCAATGGAGATCCCTCTCGCGAATTCAGTTATTGGATTATGAACGAGTATCTTACCGATGCCGGAGATGTCATAAGGTTGGACACCTTTTCAAGAATTGTCCGCTGAATCGCAAGGATAAGAAAGAAGCATAGAACAAGGATTTTGAAAAACCGGAACCTCATCCACAACAGCCGACTGAGATGGAAGACACAAAGGAACAGTAGACGGCAAATGAAGTTGCAAGGGTGGACACTGCTAAAGGATCAAAGAAGAAGTGTGGGAAGACATCTTACCAGCCACCCTCCCCTCCACTGACGAGATCTCAGGCGGCTTAGGGAGATGTCTTCTCCACGGGTATGTATATTTCTTCTTTCTCCCCCACCTCATCTACAGTTGTAACAAATTGTTCAATTAATTCAAATCCCACATTGATTTCATCTGCACTTAATCCGCATTCATCTTACTGTATTCCCCCCTCTATGGGTCATTTGATTAATCATGGTACCTGTTAGTGTCAGTCTTTCCAGCCTTCCTCCAGTGATCAAATATGCTCTTACAAAGTGGTCTCAGAGTGTCAAGGTCAAATTTTGTCATTTCAAAGAGTTTTCAAGCAAAATTTGGTCACTAGGCATTAGGTCTAGGGTTTGCTTTCACTCCTTCTAAATTTGTCCAAATGTCGGTCCATGTCATCATTCTGCTGAGTCTATCATCATTCATAGGGTTTTCATTATCATGTCAGTGTCTAATGAGTCATTTTACATCTTGTTCATGCTTCAGTTGCGCCTAGGCAAGCTCATTTCCCTCTCCTAGGGTTTTGAAAGCTAATTTCTCTTGGATGGTCAAATCACTAGCAAAACTTGTATCCAGATGTTCATACACCTTCCCCTATCTTTCATGTACCTTATCAAACACTTCCCATCACTGAGATCCCCCAAATTCCTCATTTTTCCACAAACCCTAGTTTCTTGCTACAACTTGGCAATTTTCTAGGTTGGGCCTGTGTTTTGCCCTTTTGGACCCCTTCCCCTCACTCGATCTCCATGATTCCACTTTCCCCTGCTTCCTAACATCCCTCCCTACTTCCAAAAATTTCCCCAAGAATTTAGAAGCCTCTTATCCCCTTCATTTCGCTTCATTTCGACAGAATTCCTTGTTTCACACATCGGGATAAGTTTCACTCAAAAGATGTTTCAGAGCAATCAAAGATGAATTTTGGAAAACTGAGAGAGGTTTTAGTTCACAACATGCCAAAGAAGAAAACCTCCTTCACTTTTTGCACAGGTGTCATGTTTTTAGAGAAATGTCAAAATTACAATCGCCAGATCCAAGGAGGTTGGCCAAGGCACTAAAACGACGGAAAAGGCCCGATCCACTCCAAATTTTGGCCAAAGCCTCTTTGACTGAGCATGGTACTTGATTGGGGACTCCCAGCCCAAATTTCAAGAAATTTGGAGAAAATTTTTTCAATTGTGAATTTTTTGTGCCACACACAGGTTTTTGCTCTCAACGCGTAGCGCGCCGCGCGCTACCCTGAAGAAGGGCAAGTCCATTTCTCAAAAACTCAGCATTTTTGGAGTTTTCATGACAAATTACACTTTCTCAGAAATGGACAAGACATTTCATCAGGTTTTGAGCCCTCAGAAGGTCAAAAAAACATGCAAAAAATGATTTTCTGCCACTTTTTGGACACACAGGAAGCAATCTTGGGAGATTGCAATTTTTGAGGGGAAAATCACCACCAAATTGAGAGATTCCACTTGGGTTGGAAAGTAGACATCCAGACCTTTCCAAAAAGCCTACTTTTGCCTCATTTGTATGCCAGGAAGTTCCTCAAAAGTTGGCTCAAAGGCGCGCTACGCGTTCAGGATTGGGGCGCTACGCATCAACACATTTTCTCAATTTTTCATCTACAGCTCAGGAATTCGCCCAGCTTTGACAAGTTTTGACTTGTGATGGGATTTTTCACCCTCTTTGATGTAATTAATGTATTTTCATGTTGACATGACACTTATTTACCTATTCTAGAAGATTCATTCATGAGATAGCAAACATTTAATGAATGAATTGGTTTCCTAGCTTATAGAGGCAAGTTGTTTTGACTGCCTAGATTGTAGTGCTTTGTTTAGAATTGGTTGAAACAGCTCCTAGGATGATAAGCTCGACCCCTAGAGACAAGGAAAGGTGTTAGCTTGCCTATATTATGTATTTTCTTAGTCATTTTCATGGTTGGACTCTTGAGGGATAAGCTTCTATTGTATTACACTTTGTATCTCTGCAATTTTGGCAAAGGAAAGACCAGGGTTTTGCAGCACTTTTTGGGATTCCTGTGGTTATTTGTGTTGATGGTGTGTTTCTCTCATGTACTTGTAAGTGTGTTATGTGTATCATTTTCCCACTTTTCCTTTCTGCACATTAAGTAAATGAAGTGTTAAGGTAGAATTCATAATTTATATGCTCTGCCTTTAAGTTTGCTTAATATCTATGTTTTCCTCTGTCTAAAGAGAACTCTCGATGGTTTCTTGCTCTCTTTAGCTCCTCACCGGTCATTCCTATCCATTCACTTAAATCAAAGGCATCAAGACAATCTCCTACCTTGCCCCAAAAAGACCTCTGCAGAAGCTGTGTCCCATCCCCGCACCCAAAATTGCTTTCCCCCTGTTTTCCACCAAAACCCTAAAAATATGAAATCAAACCTTCTCAATCAGTTTACTAGCCTAAAATCAGTGTTCTTTATTGGTCATCTCCGCCCTTTGAATACCTTTTGCCGAGATAGACCCGGAGAGAGCCCTCTCCTGCCCCGTAGGGCTAGCTACGAGGCTAAGTGGTTTGATGTTGCCTTGGATTTTGTCTTTTTCAGCCTGAAGCCAAATTCAAGCGCTAACAGTACCAAGCCGTCTCAACCCATCAATGCGCTTGCACCTTTCAAGCCCCCCCTCTGATATTTTCATTTACCCATCCATCCATCTCTTCGGCACCCTTCCAGCCCCCACCTCCCCATTCGGTAGCCTCCATCTCCCGATATCCTCTGCGTTCAAAAGGCAGACTTCATGAGCCGGATGCTGTCGATTTTGATCTGGAGGTCACCCCTACACCTCTTAAACCTCCCAAGGGACGACCATCATCCCTCTCCAAATCCAAGCACCTTACTCACAAAGAGGTGGCGCTAGGCAAACAGTAGACACTTGACAAGGTTCTTAGAGCAAGGAATACCCTAGCACCCCCCCCCCCCCCCATGAAGATCCTATCTTTCAATTGTCGAGGGTTAGCTAGCCCTGGTTAAAAACTAGCTTTGAGAAGAATTTTTTCATCGGTTACTATTGACATCATATTTCTACAAGAAACCCTAGGCATGTCCAGCACTATTATCCTTCTTTTGGAATCATGGTTGCCTGGTTGGTCTCTCCATGCACTGGATGTTTCAGGTCGCTCTGGAGGCATTGCTCAAGGAGTTAAGAATCACACCATTGAATTGAAAAGGGTTTGAGGGGGAACTAGACATTTGGGGGCGGACATATACTCTGCCACTTTAGAAGCAGAATACAGAATTATCAATGTATATGGCCCTTGTCATGACAAGGCTGATTACTAGAGGAAATTGCTTAGCTCCTCAATTATTCAGAAAGACAATATCATCCTGGGAGGGGACCTAAATTTCTCTATTGGTTTCATGGAATCGTGGGGTCAACAAGCTCAAGTAGATGGGTTGTATAATTTTTTTTCAAACCTCTTAGAGGATCACAACTAGATTGACATCCCCTCTGCAAAGATTCAATACACCTGGAGGAACAATAGAATTAGGGAACACAGTCTAGCCAAGAGACTGGATCGATTTCTCATCAAGGAGGCATTATACAATGAAGTCCCACGGATTAGACAATGGGTAGGATCAGGAGGCATATTTGATCACAGACCTATCTTTCTTGAACTGGATGGTGGTAAGCACAGAATTAAGGCACCCTTCAAGTTTAACTCTTCTTGGTTACGAGACCCCACATATATGAAACTGGTATCTGATTACTGGACTAATCACTCGATTAGGGAAGGATGGGATATTGCTTATGGGTTTGTTCACAACCTCAAGGAGTTGAAATGCTTATCCAAAGATTGAGCATACAAGAAAAGGATACAGGATTATCTCATGCTTCGAAATGCTGAACAGGAAATCTCCACATATGAGGAAAACACTGAAGGTGGATTTTACACTCAGGACCAAAAAGATATGATCACCTCCCTTATCCAGCAGAGGACACAAATACTGAAGGAAAAGGAAGAAAGATGGAGATTTAGAAGCAAGGCGATCCGGTTAAAGGAGGGTGATGATTACACCAGATTCTATCATAAATTTGCTAATGGAAGGAAGGACATAAATACTATATGGGAACTACAAAATGAACAGGGGCACACAGTTTAATCATCCTGGATCTGGCTAACCTAGCCACCTCACACTTTAAAGACATTTACAAGGCTCCTCATAATGTTAACTTGGTGGAAGTTATGCACACTGCTGAGCTTTTCCCTAGGTTTGTGGATTAGGATGAGGCTCTGGAACTTACAAGGGAGGTTACAGTGGGAGAACTTGAGGCCACATTAAAATGGTTCAAGAAAGATAAGAGCCTAGGACCGGATGGCTGGTCTATTGAGTTCTACACTGCTTTTTTTGACATTATAGGCACAGATATACTAAAGATCATTGAGGATTGTCATAGGAATGGAAAAATGTCTGCAGCCATCAACTCTACATTTATTGCCCTTATCCCTAAATCAGATAACCCCTCCACTTTCAATGACTTCCGTCCTATTTCTCTCTGTAATTGCATCTATAAGATTATCGCCAAGATCATCGCTAACCATCTAAAACCCATCCTATCTTCCCACATATCCCCTGAGCAATTTGCCTTCATCCAAAATCGACAAATTCATGAAGCCGTTGGAATAGCTCAGGAATTACTTCATTCTATCCATCTGAGAAAATTGAAAGGCAAGATTTTAAAAGTTGATTTATCAAAAGCTTTTGACAGAGTCAACTGGCTTTATATCAGGATGTTATTAACTCATTTGGGCTTTCCCTATGCTTATATTAAATGGATAATGTGTTGTATCACCAATGTATCTTTCAGTGTACTAATCAATGGAGCAGCTACCCCCTTTTTTCATGCTGAGCGTGGGCTCAAAGAAGGATGTCCACTCTCCCCACTACTATTTCTTCTCATCATGGAAGGTTTGAGCAGGATTATTGGAGCTGAACATAGAAGGGGCAGGATAGAAGGCATTAAAATCACTAACACATGCATCCTTGCACACCTCTTATTTGTGGATGATGTGCTCATCTTTTTGAATGGGAGCATTGGGGATATCACAACACTACAGAATGCCTTTGGACTATTTCAGCAAGCTACTGGTATGGCCATTAATGTCAGCAAATCCACTCTGACAGCCACGGGATGTACACAACATGAGATTCATTTTGCACTCCGGTGCTTTCCTTTTACCCTTATATCCATTAAAGAGGGGTTGAGATACCTTGGATATAGACTAAAGCCACAAGGATACAAAAATGTTGATTGGATATGGCTCATCACCAAGATTGAAAAGCGCCTCAACATCTGGTATCATAAGTACCTTTCAAGGGCTGGCTAACCGGTCCTCATTAAAGCAGTCCTGGAAGTTACACCTGTATATTGGATGATGCTAGCTTGGATACCTAGAGGTTTTCTAGCCAGATTACAAAACAGTTGCTGTTGTTTTTTATGGAAAGGAAATCAACGAGGAAGAATATTTGCCTAGGTAAAATGGGATACCATCGCCAGACCTAAAAGATGGGGAGGATGGGGAATTAAGCGGTTGGACATATTCTCCAAAGTCAAAACTGAGTTGGCAGCTTATTAATACAAACAGTCTGTTATCACTGTAAAACTTCCTTAAAAAGTTTGGACAACTTACATGGTTTCTCAATTCTTGTATCAGTCATGGTCAAGTCATTTTTATGTTTTAAATTCTAAGTCATAGGGTTAGAGTCTCATGTCCATCTTCAAATAAAGTTTGATAGCCTCATTCCATGTCCTATAAGCCTCACCATGTGTTTAGAAGACATATCTCACATAATTTCGGAGAAATTTTGAAACTAACTACAAATCCACGTTTTCGTAGCGCAAACAGTGTAAAAATCCTGTTTTGCGCTACGAAATCAGTGTTTTCGCAGCGCGCTGCGAAACCCCTGTAGCAGCCTGTTTCAGCAGAAAAAACTGTTTTACTAGGTAACTTCCAGAAGCTTTCCAGAGCAGCTGAGAACTCAATTTTGCAAACTGAAAGAGGCTTTTCTTCCTAATATGTTGAATTACAAAAACCTCTTCCACTTTCTTCAAATTGATTATGAGCTCTGAGAAAAGGGTGACCAAATTTGCGCTACGAAACTGCTGTAGGTGCAGTTTTTCATCTCATGTTTGACAACTGTTCTTCAAGGATCGATTCTGGGCAGCTGGAGTAGTGTTTCAAAAACCCAAGAGAGTTTTTGGTTAAGCACGGATTGTTTCACAAAAACCTCCTTCAGTTTTTCCAAATACATTTTGTACGAGAAGTTATGACCTCTGTCCCAAGACCTATTTTTCAGCCAGAACAGAGCAAGGGACAGTTACCTGTTTGACACGTGTTTTTCAAGGACAGATTCTGAACAGCTGGAGAAATGTTTTCAAAAAACAGGAGAGGTTTTTGTTCTAGACATCATGGGCTACAAAAACCTCCTTCAGTTTCGTAAAATGTGTCATGGATGAAGAGATAAAGGCTCTGTAATTTTCAAGGATCTAAACCTAAAAACAGGGAAACATGTTCCCTAATTTCTAGGGTTTGTCATCAGCAGTTGGGTGACCACGTGGGAGGCTTCATCAAATTCGACTTCATGGAGTGTTAGGTGTCAAAGAATGCTTTAAATGTTTAGATAAGGTTGTTGTAATCATAATAAGGAGTTACACTCCTAGTTGTATTAGGTCACTAGCACTCCTAGTTAACAGCTAGTTCTAATTAATGGTTTGTTTTATGGTTAGAATAGGTGTCACTGATGGCAAATTCGAATTCTCTTGATGAGGGATGATGGAATACTAATTGTAAATGCTTTATATAGAGCAAGAGGTCGAATTAGCAAGGGGTTGGAGACTTTTTGGCTCAACTGCTGCTCTATGTGCAGACTATGTATATTTTTAACCTAATGCAGAATTTCTACTTAGACAACTCAAGATTCATGAAGAGTTATTGTATGTTCTTGTTTTGATGGCATCTTCCAATACTTAAATTGCAGTGAGGTTTACTTATGATACTCAGAATTCATCAATGATGCTCTGACTTCCTTCATAGATAAACTAACTGTGTTTCACTGTTTTATATTTGCATTTCTGCACTTGAACTCTATAATGCCTTGACTTCCATGCTAGGTAGAATGTTTTGGCTTCACTACTCAGGATTCAGAGAGGGTTTTTAATGTCTTATTGTCTCATGGCTTTCCTCTTTCACTTACTTGCAGTGGTATGAATACATGTTACTTAGAACTCATCAATGATGCTCTAACTTCCTTCATGTATTTATAAACTGTGTTTCCTTGCATTGTATCTTTGTTTTGTTGATGTATAAAAACTCTCTATGCCCTGACTTCATGTTAAGCTGATCTTGCTGTGGTACTGAACATACTTTGACTCCATAGCCCAATGGTAGCCAACCTTCATCTTTCAACCTATAAATATATACAATCACAAACCATAGAGTTAGCCATCTATCTTATTCTTTAATCAAAATCTTTAACCCTTTGAGAGAGCCCTCTCAGGCTGAGGAGGCTAAGCCTCAGCCAAAAGTTTGGTTTGAAATAGTTACTCAAAGTCTTCCTGATCAACAGCCTATCAGGGGCATGATTTTGTGATAACATTTTGGTGCGTCTGCCGGGAGTCTGAAGATTATTCATTCCCGAAATTAAGATGTTGAACTTCTGAAGGTAGCAGGAGCTCAGACATCTTTTTGAGGCTGCAAAACTACCTTGGCGACTCCACACATCGAATAAGAAATTGGAAGGTGACTCCACTGCTAGAAGATCAGTAGCTTGATGAAGTTACAAGATGAGTTCCACTACAAGAATGAATGCCAGGTATGCTCCTATGAATCGGTCTCATATCCCTGGTTTTCCAAATCCTATGCCAAAGGTTGATTGGTTAGAGGATCTTCCAATATTCAAAGATGAAAAGAAAGATGATGTTGCTCTTCATTTGGTTAGGTTTCATATGCATGTACGCAATCTTAAGGTTCACCTTCCTGAGGATTGTCTCATGAGGATGTTTATGACCACTTTAGAAGGAAAAGCATGGTCTTGGTATAAAAGTTTGGAAAATGGTTCATTATATTCTCTTGCTGATTTCCATGATGTGTTCTATGACATGTATAAAGAATGTCATCCTTCCTTATTGTTGCTCAAAGATTGCTATAGACATTCTTTAAGTCTTATTCAGTACTTGGAGGATTGTTATGATGATGATGAATTTATAGATGAAGAAATTTTAGAGACTCTTCAAAACAATGCATTTCAACACCAAGAAGAAAGTATAACATCTCATGAAATGCAGCATGAAGATCAGCAGGGGTTTACTTATGAAAATCATATTACATCCTCTGAGATTGATGTAGAGATGCAGCAGTATTCTCAGTCTTCGAATCATAATGAAGATAAAAATGATTACACACAACAAGAAGAAATATTGGAAGAAAATTTTTATAACCCTCAGGTAGAGGAAAAGGTTGATCATTTATGTAATTCCTTGCAGCAGCTTACATCAAAGAATGATCACAATAGTGAGGAAAATTACATTGTCTATGGGAGTCATGAAGAAAGGCAGTTGGATAGCACATCAAAGGAATTTTTTGTGGCTAAGGATCAGTTGTCTAAAGAGATAGAATGTTATGATGATTATCAAAATAACCATGTTTTCTTTGACCCTATAAGTGAATACATGGCAAAGCTTTGCACACCAGTATTTCATTTTCATTTGCATTATGAAGATCAGGTACATTATAAGTTGATTTGGTCATCTCACTATCATGGTTATTTTGAGGTTGAATGCAGTCAAGAGCCTCCCATATCAGAAAGGACAATTGATTGGCTTTATTGGAAATATCATGTTGCTTGAGCTACAAGTGGAGCTTGCAGCTGATAGGGTAGGTAGGAATGTGCAAATAAGCTCAGGGTAGGTTGACTGAGCATCTATTTCAGTAGGTACAGTTTGAATTCTTCTTACAAAAAATCATTCAAGGCTTGAGGAGCAAGTTGGGCAGAAGTTCAAAGTTTTCTTCTAAAGGATGGATAGCGGCACTGGAGCTACAGGTTCTTAATGTACCACAAGGGCACACTATCCCTAGTGGAGCCACTGTTATCACTGTAAAACTTCCTTAAAAAGTTTGGACAACTTACATGGTTTCTCAATTCTTGTATCAGTCATGGTAAAGTCATTTTTATGTTTTAAAGTCTAAGTCATAGGGTTAGAGTCTCATGTCCATCTTCAAATAAAGTTTGATAGCCTCATTCCATGTCCTATAAGCCTCACCATGTGTTTAGAAGACATATCTCACATAATTTCGGAGAAATTTTGAAACTAGCTACGAATCCACGTTTTCGTAGCGCAGACAGTGTAAAAATCCTGTTTTGCGCTACGAAATCAGTGTTTTCGCAGCGCGCTGCGAAACCCCTGTAGCAGCCTGTTTCAGCAGAAAAAACTGTTTTACTAGGTAACTTCCAGAAGCTTTCCAGAGCAGCTGAGAACTCAATTTTGTAAACTGAAAGAGGCTTTTCTTCCTAATATGTTGAATTACAAAAACCTCTTCCACTTTCTTCAAATTGATTATGAGCTCGGAGAAAAAGGTGACCAAAGTTGCGCTACGAAACTGCTGTAGGTGCAGTTTTTCATCTCCTGTTTGACAACTGTTCTTCAAGGATCGATTCTGGGCAGCTGGAGTAGTGTTTCAAAAACCCAAGAGAGGTTTTTGTTAAGCACGGATTGGTTCACAAAAACCTCCTTCAGTTTTTCCAAATACATTTTGTACGAGAAGTTATGACCTCTGTCCCAAGACCTATTTTTCAGCCAGAACAGAGCAAGGGATAGTTACCTGTTTGACACGTGTTTTTCAAGGACAGATTCTGAACAGCTGGAGAAATGTTTTCAAAAACCAGGAGAGGTTTTTGTTCTAGACATCATGGGCTACAAAAACCTCCTTCATTTTCGTAAAATGTGTCATGGATGAAGAGATAAAGGCTCTGCAATTTTCAAGGATCTAAACCTAAAAACAGGGAAACATGTTCCCTAATTTCTAGGGTTTGTCATCAGTAGTTGGGTGACCACGTGGGAGGCTTCATCAAATTCGACTTCATGGAGTGTTAGGTGTCAAAGAATGCTTTAAATGTTTAGATAAGGTTGTTGTAATCATAATAAGGAGTTACACTCCTAGTTGTATTAGGTCACTAGCACTCCTAGTTAACAGCTAGTTCTAATTAATGGTTTGTTTTATGGTTAGAATAGGTGTCACTGATGGCAAATTCGAATTCTATTGATGAGGGATGATGGAATACTAATTGTAAATGCTTTATATAGAGCAAGAGGTCGAATTAGCAAGGGGTTGGAGACTTTTTGGCTCAACTGCTGCTCTATGTGCAGACTATGCATATTTTTAACCTAATGCAGAATTTCTACTTAGACAACTCAAGATTCATGAAGAGTTCTTGTATGTTCTTGTTTTGATGGCATCTTCCAATACTTAAATTGCAGTGAGGTTTACTTATGATACTCAGAATTCATCAATGATGCTCTGACTTCCTTCATAGATAAACTAACTGTGTTTCACTGTTTTATATTTGCATTTCTGCACTTGAACTCTATAATGCCTTGACTTCCATGCTAGGTAGAATGTTTTGGCTTCACTACTCAGGATTCAGAGAGGGTTTTTAATGTCCTATTGTCTCATGGCTTTCCTCTTTCACTTACTTGCAGTGGTATGAATACATGTTACTTAGAACTCATCAATGATGCTCTAACTTCCTTCATGTATTTATAAACTGTGTTTCCTTGCACTGTATCTTTGTTTTGTTGATGTATAAAAACTCTCTATGCCCTGACTTCATGTTAAGCTGATCTTGTTGTGGTACTGAACATACTTTGACTCCATAGCCCAATGGTAGCCAACCTTCATCTTTCAACCTATAAATATATACAATCACAAACCATAGAGTTAGCCATCTATCTTATTCTTTAATCAAAATCTTTAACCCTTTGAGAGAGCCCTCTCAGGCTGAGGAGGCTAAGCCTCAGCCAAAAGTTTGGTTTGAAATAGTTACTCAAAGTCTTCCTGATCAGCAGCCTATCAGGGGCATGATTTTGTGATGACACAGTCTATGGACTAAATTTGCTACTGCGAAATATATTAGTCCCTCCCATATCATGGACTAGATTTGCAAGAACAGAGAGTCAGCACTAATATATCGATCATTTGGAAGGCTGTCATAAATTCCATCACCCTCATTCGAGATGGACTTACGTGGAGAATACAATCTGGATCTTCTGTTTGAATCGGAGTTGACCCCTGGATTGGATGTGGCAATACACATAGACTGCCCGCGGATTTGAAGCTTTATCTTGCGGGCCAAGGAATTACGCATATCAGTCACATAGCAGATGAGGTGCACTCCTCAATGTTTCAACAAGCCTGGAAATCTGTACTTGACCTCAACATACCTGCACAATGGAAACAGAACTGGATTCTTTATACTGCTGCATTGACTGAGTCTCATATTCGGATCACGGAAGGAGAAGACGAGATTATTTGGGCTCATGCCAAGCATGGCAAATACACACCAAAGGAAGGGTATTTGATCTTGATGGAATCAGTCAAGCCACAACATATTGAGCCTTGGTGGAAAGCTTTATGGAAACTTAAAGTTGCGCCCAGATCTCATGTTCTCATGTGGACAATCCTCTTCAACAAGATTCTGACAGGCTTAAACCTAATGAAGCGAGCTTTCCATGGACCGTTTTGGTGTCATATATGCAGAGAGAATTCTGAGGACACTGATCATTTATTTCTAGATTATCCTATAACTAAAGAGCAATGGAAACATATAACATCACACTACCCCTCTTTAAAAGCTTGGAAGGGAAGGAATATCGCAGAGGCTTGGAGCTCATGGTGGACTGCTCATAAAGGAAAAGAAAGGAATATGCCCTTAATCATGTGCTGGGCTATTTGGATTGCTAGGAATCAGACTATTTTTCATCATAAGGCACCTCACTGGAACTCAATATTACCTAGGATCATTGTTGATTATGACCTGCTACCTGAAGAAGACTTTGTCCCTTCCCCTAGAGTCATACAACCTGAAATCATCAATAAATCCATCCCATGGGCCTATTTCAATGGATCAGCCCAGGATGTGGGATGTGGGGGAGGGGCAATTCTATATTCATCTGATGTTCACTGTTTTAAAATTCAAGTGGGCTTGGGAAGGGGAGCCAACAATTTTGCTGAACTCTGCACAGCCAAATATATCATATAATTCGCCCTAGAAAAACAATGCAGACATCTACAACTCTTTGGGAATTCAAAATTGTATGCAATTGGTTAAATAAAACAGCAATCTGCACTGCATACCCATTGAGGCACATATTGGCTGAGGCTCACAGGCTTATATCATTATTTGACACTTTTGTATGTCATCACATTTTCAGGGAGCGCAACTCAAGGGCAGACTTCCTATCTAAAGAGGCAACGCACAGGCAAGATGACAATTGGTTAATACAGGAGGAGAAGGATGGTGCTTTCTACCATCACTACCACAGACCATTCATAGATTTACATGCAGTATAATGGGCTCACGAGCCCAGTAGAAATTTTTTATTGTATATCTAAGTTTTTTTTATGGATTTTCACACAAACAATACTATGATCGCTCTCTCTGCGTAGAGACAGTATTTTATGTTGATATAACAGTGCTCCCTACGTGGAACACATGTTTTTGTTTTGTGTTCATCTATATACTGATAAGCTATCGCCTCACATATGCATATGCTACAACATCTACAAAATGTAATTTTCAAACATTAATGGAAATTACGACTTTTTTCCAGGGGAAAAAAACAATTAATATATTGCTGAATTAACGTTTTTACAAATGTATAGATACATTAATTATGGATTAATATAGTAATATAGTAATAAATAATGTATTAATGCAAGTATAATAACAATTATTTCAATTATAATAATATAAATTATTAAAATTAATATATTAATGCATACATATAGTAATGTGCTAATGTATTAGTAATAATTCCTACATTAATTGTCAATTGGGTCTATCTTGGGTGGTTAAGGGGGAATGATTATTATCCTTCTCTTCCAAGTTCAATTCCTCCAAGTGACATGATGAGGTTTATTGTAATGGCTTCAAGCCTTGTTGTTTAGTCTAAGTAGCCCCTTGAGGACGAAAAAATGCATATTCCAATAAATTTTCCCTTTATAGAATATAAATTTCTTTAGGGGAGTAGTGCCACCAAAAGGAATTTCTATCCTCCACACCCCGTTAACATTGTTGCAAATGTAAAAATGTGATTACCGTCTTTTGTAAATATGTTTGAGAACAACCCAATCATATTTTCCAGAACTAAATTTTTCTAATGTACAAAAGAAGCCCCAACCTCCAACCCATATTTACCCAATATTTATAAAGGTTTTTGCAAAAGGATTCATTACAAAATAATTCTTTGAAAGAGAGCAAGTTGTGGGGAGAGATAAATCATTGATCAAATTGTACACTCAATTGCATATCTTGACTCTATACAAGGAATAACAAAAAGATATATGTAGCCATTATTATTAAGGTATGCTCCAATAAAGTAGATTTCTTCATTGTGGAATGACGAAACCAAGAATCCAAATTCCTTGAATGAACATTGATTACAACAAGACAAGAAAAGAGTGTTTTGCAAAAACAACATTCTAATGTTTACAAACGATTCTAAATCTTATCAATATCAATAAGGAAAACCGAAGAAAATCAATAATATTAAATGGTAAAATCTCTAGATACCTTAATCTATAAGGATATGAGGAAAATTACTAAATTCAAAATAAACATTGACCGTTATATAATTAAAGACTAAAAGCATTACCATAATAAATATGTTACAACATATGAAACATTATTCCTTTCTATATTTATTTAATATGCATATATTTAAGTAAATGTAAATATACAAAAAAAAATCTACAGAGAATTTAAAACATTTTGGCATATTTAAGTTGTGAATGTTATAGTTTTCCCAACCTGTTGTGATCCCTCTCTCTAATTTACTATCAACCTCCATTTATTACTCTCCTTTGTCCACCACCACAATTTGTGGTGGTGTAAATTTTGAGATACCTAAAAAATTAATAAGAAAACATTAAACCAACAAAACATAATGATTAAACCAGAAAAATGTTTTGGCCATTATTGCTCTAGCTATCTATTCAAAACTAAATATGGATTTCTACTTTCCTCTACCCATTTTTAAATATTTGCTATTCTCATTTTAAAATATTGAACACTGTTAATATCAATCAAAAAGTAAATATAATTATATATTCAAAAACTAAATGGCATTTCTCATTATTAAAACTAAATAATGATTTTTATTATGAAAACTAAATAATTGCCCTGGTTATCTAATTAAATTGATATCAATGAAAAACTAATTAATACTTATGGTTCTCATTATAGTTTTTGTTATTTAATTCAAAACTAAAACATGGTTCTTGTTTTTAATCAAAAACCAAATATAGTTCGAGAACCACTCTATCACCTAATATAGAAAAGATATTGTCACAAACACACAATACAAAACTAGATTAAAAAATAATAATTTATATATATATATATATATATATATATATATATTAGTTTAAGAACTATAAGTCATTTTTATAGTAAAAAACTACACATCAGCTTTAAAGTAAATGAAAATCTATATTCGTTAACCATGTCTACAAAAATATTAAATTAAATTAGTGAATGGACTTGCTACTTAAAAAAAACCATTTTTCGATAACAAGCACTTCATTTTAGTAATGGCTTCACAAAGATATGCAACAAGTAATTCTTGAAGATTGGCTTAATTTGAAAACATTAAATGTTATTGACTAGTAGACTAAAAAGGATTTTTTATATGGTTACACAAGAACTCTAGCAAAATGACAAATACTCAATCATATGTTAAGTTATTTGGATATTCTCGTGTGTAACTTACTATCTTTTCTTTATTGTTTAATATAATATTTATATTTATTCTAAGTTATGTGAATAGTTTCCAATATTAGATTACATTTTCCAAGCTCTTATGACAATTCCAACTTTTCTTGGTTACAATGATGGTGTATGTGGAAGTTTGACAACATAACATGGTACCATCAACAAGTTAAATGCATAACCACCATTTGAAAGTTTATTATTTTAAATTGATTCAAAAGTTAGTAGAGCATTGATAGTAGGCTTCCATCTTATAACTATAATATTGTTTTATATCCATTCAAAATTAACACAATTTTATAGTTTTATAATATTATTATCAATCCTAGAATAGAGCTTACAAGAGGAAGAATGGCGCAAACAGGAACTAGGGCTTCTCATGGTGAAAATTTCTTTCTGGGGGCAGTCGAATAGCCTTGTACGCAAGGGGCCTCGCTAGGGGTTCCAAGGAAGATGGACCGCTCTTGCCTATTATGGCTCTGCCCCCATGGGACCAGAGACTCGTGGTTGTTTTGGTTGCAGGGATCAAAATGGGCTCCAAGGTGCTCGTTTGAACGGACGAATGTGGCAAACCTCCGGTGGGAATTGGAAGCTAGAGTGCTCATGTATCGTCTTTATGATTATTGCAACGACAAACCAGGGACTCGGGAGGAGGCCATTATGTGGGGTATGAAACATGCAATGGGTTCTTTACGTATCTCCAAAATGGTCATGTTTCGTGCAGATGGGTTGGCCATGGAGCGCGATGGTTTTTCCAGTGCGCACAAGTGGAGGGATTACATTTTTGTGGCCGCTGCGATGGATATAGTATTTTTGGGTTTCATCATAGCGTTGGGAGCTTGGATTTCCTCAACTAGTGGGCAGGTTTCAACTTATATAGCCACTATTGGTTCACTGAGATGGCTAAAGTCCCCGCACACTAGCTCGAGCATCAGCCCTCCCGTGCTTCGGTCGATTTAGAGATTGGTTCTGGGTTCGACGGTGGTGGCATGAACTTTGCTCCCTCTACCATTAGCTTCGTCTGAACTATCTACTCTCGAGGGGACTAGAGACCATTTTGGATAGTTGGGATCCGACAACCTGGTAAGTTCCACGTGTTTCCAAATCTTTTTAAAACCCCCTCCTAGGTCTTCAGGTTTGCTATGGGTAAAAAATACAGACAAAGTGATAGATCTGAAGCAAAGTATCACGGAAAAATTTAGATACCCTGGTCATTCACAGAACTTTATTTTTGAAGGCAAAGTATTACAAGACCACCAGCCCTTGAAGGAGTATCATATCCTTGTTGCTTCCACCATTACACTCAACCTGAGATTATGTGGTGGGGCTGCAACCAAGTGCAAAACAGGTTTGGGAGGTAGCACACAAATAAGATCAGGATCAAAACATTAGCATGCAAATGGGGTACCAACATTCAAGAACATTCTTTAGGGGAAAAAGACAGCCTCTGAACAATCCAAACAGGTAGGAAATGCTCCAATCCCATATATAGTGGAGCAGCTGAACTACACCCCAAAATTAAACATAGACATGCCAGAAACTGATGAGCACTGTGCCTCTTATGAATCCCTTGCAATTATTTGTCATTTTAACTGCTTCTGGCCTAAACCAGTAGAGATCTTCCACTGGATTTTAAAAATTTGGTCATTAGAATGCGATATACACCTTTGCTCAAAAGGTTTCTTTATTGTAAAGTTCCCAACTCCTGAAGCTAGAGACAAAATCCTTCAGGAAGGACCATGGTTCTGGGGTTCAACTGGCCTGTTCACTACTCCCTGGTTCCTTGATTTTGATGCAAACACCATGGTTGTCTCCAGAATGCCAGTCTAGGTTTGAATGCACAATCTCCCCCTTCATTTCTGGGAGGATAGGGTACTAGCTGGCATTGGCAACAGTTTAGGGCAGTTCATAAAGACTGATTCCCAAAGAATAGAGGAAAGGGTTTTCACTTATGCACGTATATGTGTTGAAGTAGACCTCAGCAAAGGCCTTCTGGACAGCCTCCGACTAATCCACAACAAGCGGCTTTAGACACAGATTTTGGATTATGAGAACACAGATTTCAGATGTAGGAATTGTATGCAAATAGGGCACTTACACAACCTGTGTCTAGAAGCTAAAAAGGACACTCGAAGGAAAAAGAGACTTGGGAAAAAACCCAAAGGTTGGCAATATCCCCCACCGGAACCTGAAGAGGAGGAGGATGAAGCTGGGGATGAACCATCTCCATAGGGGAAAAGCCAGACTTCAATGGAACCTGAAACACAAGGGGGAACCCCACAAGACCCAATAGAAGCTCGGAATCACCGGGTGCAAGCAGACTTGATTCCTGACGATGGGGACATCAGTGGGAATGAGCGTATTCACTCATCCGATAATTCAAACTTAGACAAGGACAATGCCAAAATGGATGTAGGGAATCATCTTGCTCTTGTCTCTTCGGTGCCATCCCAAGGGGAATGGCGAAGGGTTGAGAAAAAGAAGGGGAGAAAAGCTTAGCTTTTTCCCATCATGTATATTATCTTGAATTTTTCTGCTTGTTTATGTTTATCATTTGGTCTCTGACTTGATGATGCGGATTTTTAGCTAGTTCAACATGTAATTTTGTTTTCATAATAAAATTACGCCCTTTTCCTCGAAAAAAATATTATTATCACAAAATTAACACAACTTTATAGTTATATAATATTATTATCACTTTTATTCTCGTTATACCAAACAAAAATTGAATTATTTTATTTAATTTTATTAATAATTTCATGCATAAATAATTTAATATATATTATATTATCATAGATCTATCTTAATCTTAATTTATTAAGCATTAAAATAGATCAAATTTCTAGCAGTGCAAACTTTTTTTAGAGTACAAAATTTGAGAAAATGGTTTTTCACCTTGAGATATTTGATCCATCTCCACACTTGATAAATTTTTGGTTAAGATGGATTTGGACTAGTCTATTCAAAAACTAAATATACTTCTCATTATCTATTAAAAATATAAATAATGGTAGGGGTGGTGGGAGCGTAGCTTTCACCCTAGAAGAACAATTGAACTTTTTTTCTCCTAGAGTTTGTGAAAAGCCACCAATAATCAATCAGAGATTTACACCTTGCTTCAAGGAATCAACATATTTTTTCCTATCCATTCCCACAAATTAATTATAATCAGGGACTCAAAAGAATATCGTAAGGAACTTACAACTTTGTTCCTCCCATTTTGATTCAAAGCTCTATTTATATTTCACAAATCTATTCGAGATTGGATCCTCTCCCTAAGATGCACTGATTCCATATCCCAATATCTAACAATTTCTTTTTAGACTCTCTAGCCTTCTAAGTTGTGGGGAAGCCCATCAAAAACCCTGAGGATAAACTCTTGGTTTTTTTACTAGCCTATTCCATAAGTGTCCATGCTAACATGTGGTGATATGTTCTTGCATCACCCGACAACCCTAGTAGTCCCATCATTGCCTCAATTATCATGAGGTAATTTGTTTACTCTTAATAATGTAGTCATAAAATTTAGTGGCTCATCCCATCTACATGGTACGCTGGATACAGATATGTATGTTGATTTTTGTAGCTTGGGAGGTACTCCAAGCCTAGAGGATCATGGGTTTGGGGGGAAGGAGCTCCACAAGTGGCCTTGTGGGCTTGAAACCCAAGCTTGGGGTTTTGCACCCATCGTGATTTGGGCCAAAACCATGAGCACATTTCGACATGTGATGGATGAGGATGATAGCTCTTGTCGAGACGAATCTAACGCAATGAAGATCATTCAATTCTGAGTTGTAGAAATGGAATTAGGAATTTTTGAAGTTAATGTATGTGGTTGTAGATTAATTTGGGAGAAAAGAGCAGGTCGGATTGTGTCCAAATTAGACTTGTTGACACCATATGTAGCCCTCATTTTTGTGTGTAAATCGAGGTGTGTGAGGATAATTTGAACACATCCATTTGTGCAACGCATCACAAGAAGATAGCTTGTTGAGGGGAGAAGGAGACCTTATCTAAGCCGCAAAAAAAGGAAGGTGACCAGCGTTGAAGGGAAGGTTGTTCTGAGCCTCTTTTGTTGACCAAATTGTATAGAGAGAGGGTCGTGGCATATGAATCAGAGTCTAGACTGTTTGAGAGTCCGTTTGTGGGTGTGGAACCCTTGGAAGAGGCAATCGTAACCTTGAGAAGGCTACTGTGGGTAGGTCACAACTCTTACCAGCCTGTAACAGAGGTGTGTAGGGTAGGTTGAGGGTCGTTATATTCCGAGAATAGCAGAAAATAAGGTAAGGAGTCCTCCAAGGGAAGGCCGCAACAAATGAAGGGAAGCCGCAGTTTTTTTAGGGTTGTTTGGATGGTGTTATAAGGGTTGTTGCAGTGTGAAAGTGCCCTAACCAGGAATAGTAAATGACAGTAGTGGAGTAGACCTCAAACAGTGAGCCAAGGTATGCATTGTGATGCATTTTTGTAGGTGTTGGATTTATGTTTCGGATCAGTTTGGATGGGAGTTATATTGCAGCCTATGGGAGCCATGTGTTGGGGTTGTCTTGGGTTTTAAGAAACCCCAACTAGGAGCATATCTCACAGTGAGTAATAGGTTTCCTAGGAGAGGATCATTGGTAAAGTTTGCTAGCATCCATGTGGAGGTGTTTCCTAGGTGTCGGATGCCCTAACTAGGAGCATATGATACAGTGAGGATTGGTCACTCGTGGTCTGTTGGAGGGTAGTGTGAGACTGGACCAAGTGTGGACGTGATTGGGCATTTATGGTCTACTAGAGGACATCGTGATAGTACCCAAGTTAGATCCCGGTGTGCACCATCTTCATGGACCTAGGTGGTTTCTAGAGCGGTAGGTGTTGAGCTCAAAGGTTGACGAACTAGAGGAGCAATTGAGCAACCTTATATTTGTGTGTGGAGAAGGACTTCTACAACAGATGATGGGTAGTCCTCCTAGCCCGTGTTCATTATGGGAGATGAAAATATTATAGTGATAGGTGGCAGCCCTATGTGCCCTATGTTGGTCTTCATCAAGAGTAGTGCAGGAAGACCATAGCGGGTTGAAGTCCCTGAGTAGCTTAGGAGCAACAGTGGGAAGATCGAGATTTGTTCACAAGTGGAGTTGTGAACAACTCGACAGGAGTCTCGATGTGTTGTGCCCTTGATGTACTAAGGCATAACTAGTGAGCAGATTGACAGTGGAGGTTCAGTGGTCAGATGAACTTGGTGTAGAAATTCCCACGGTAGATCAACATATTATGCAATATACTAAAGAAAAATACAAGATCTGCTTCTACAACAAAATTGGCAGAAGCTTAATCCAATATGAGCAAGATCAATTAGAACACATATAACTGAGAATGAGAAATCAATCACACATGAACACAGAAGAATAACCCAGGGAAAGCCTCAGCCTAAAACCCCAATCTTTGTATTATCATACAAGTGGAAATATGTTCAAATTACAAAAAGAATCAGCTCACAAGCTATCCTGCTCTCTCTGCAATCCAACTGCTACTCATAGACAGTCAAAGGCTTCTCACAAACCTTCTCCTCTTCCCTCCAAGCCTCCTATTTCCTTGCGTAGTTTTCCTTGGGGTCCAGTGCTGCCACCTGTGTGAATTGGCCTCTTCACACACTCACTAACCTCTAATCTAATTGCGCAATCCTGAAGGAGATAATTCCTTCTACATGGATGAGTGTCCTATATAGGAAAAATCATCCAACTGATAATTCAATGTCCCTTCCTCTGATCTCAACTAGGTCTCTGACTAAACTGACATGCATGAGTTATTTATGAGAGAATATTCAGTTATCTGAAGTGCAGCAGTTACATGCATACTGAACTCACAATTAATTCTACAAACTGTTAGAATTAATCTAACTGGACTTAACGTAGTTAATTGAGCTAACTAATTACAACTCATCCTTATCTCTTTAACTGATGGATAAATTCCTCAATCAATGGAGAAATTGTTGCATGTCCTCACATAGACTTCATGTTTGATTTTCTACAACTAATTAACTCAAGATGAATTAATTAATTATTTTACAAATAGCTGCTAAGATCAAATTCAAATTTTACTTCTCAATTTTAGTTCAGGGACTAACTAAATTTGGAATCTATCCAGAAATACTATTTATAGCAATGTTATTTTTAGCACTTCCATTTTTCATTCCTTGTTGCTATGTCCAACACTGGTACCCTAACTGCTATTTATAGAAATGATATTTGTAGCATTTCTTGTTTCCATTTTCAACACTCCCTCTCAACAAGAAAGGCATTCAACTCGAACCCGATCCTGAACCTTTAGAATATTCTGCATGCAACACTTCTCCCAAGTGTTATTGCTCCAGCAACTCTAGAAAAAAAAAAAAACCCAACTGACCTCCCTGTAGAGCTAGAAACATCCTCTGATGTTGAAGCTTCATCTGCCACTGAAAAGTGTTCCCTATCTGACCTCTGAGCTACTGCAACACTCCATGCATCTCGCACCGTTGCACACCTCTCTGTGCTGTTAGAAAATTATATATTATGGAGCAATGGAACACATAAAATATTGCAGAAATGTAAACACAGAAAACGCATAAAACAAGAGAGACATAGAAACACAGAAAACGCATAAAACAAGAGAGACATAGATATACGTGGTTCACCCAGTTTGGGCTACGTCCATGGAGAAATAGCCAGTCCTTCTTTTATTATATTATCCAGCAAACTGAAGAGATACAACCTACAGTAGATCTGCTGTAACTCCCTCTTCTCTCTCAATCTCCTCTCTTTTCTTCACTCCAAATACAAATATACATAGACGCAATACAATTCCCTCACATATAGTGAGGGGCTGTCTTTTAGGGAAAAAAATGCTAAATTAAACATAACTTCTACCATCAGATCATCCGCCTAATGAACGGCCCAGACTGACTAGAAATTACTAGACTTTTACAAGGCAATTTTACATCTATTTTTAGCTTCGGAGGCACTGCCCCCGAACCCCCGCCGGGGGACCGCTGGCCCCCGCACCCCGCGTGGAGGGGTGTACAATCTTCCTGGGGTATACATCTGGCTGAAGCCTTTGAATACAAAAGATAATCAGGCTCCACACCCAACAATCTCCCACTTGGAGATTAATTATAGCAACTCCACCGCTGCTTCATTTGCTAGACAATGGATCCTCTTTGGACTTGGTTGTTTCTCATCTTCTTCATCATACTTGAAGACCAATTGAAACTGAACAGATTCTCAGTTTCTCCCTGGTTACAACTTTTGTTAACATATCTGTAGGATTCTGGCTAGTGTGTATCTTTTCCAACTTTAACTGTCCATCTTCCAATGCTGACCATATGAAATGGCACTGGAGCTGTATATTCTTAGTCTTGGAATGAAATGCAGAGTTATTTGCAAGATGCATGGCCCTCTAATTGTCACTGTATAACCTGCCCAACTCCTGCTTCTTACCCAATTCATCCAAAAACCTTTGTAACCAAATCATTTCTTTAATAGCCTCTGTAGCAGCAACATACTCTGCTTCTATTGTTGAGAGTGCAACAACACTTTGGATTTTTGAAACCCAACTGATAGTTGTTCCACCTACAGTAAATACATATCCTGTAGTGCTCCTCCTGTTATCTTTGTCACCTGCCATATCTGCATCAAGATATCCCTGTAGAACAATGTTTGAACCACCAAAGCATAATGCTTGCTTTGTGGTACCTCTCAAATACCTGAGAATCCACTTCACCGCCATCCAATGTTCTTTTCCTAGATTGTTCATGTACCTACTTACAACTCCCATTTCATGTGCAATATCAGGCCTTGTGCAGACCATTGCATACATTAAGCTTCCAACTACTGATGCATATGGAACTTTAGACATATAATCCATGTCTTCTTGGGTCTTTGGGCACATCTCCTTACTAAGTTTGAAATGGCTAGCAAAAGGTGTACTAACTGGTTTTGTATTGTGCATATTAAATCTTTTCAACACCTTTTCTATGTACTCACTTTGAGACAATGTTAATTTGTGATTCTTTCTGTGTCTAGTTATTCTCATACCAAGGATTTGTTTTGTAGCACCCAAATCCTTCATTGCAAATGAGTTTGCCAATTTCCTTTTGAGCACATTTATTTCTTGCATGTTAGAACCTGCAACAAGCATGTCATCTACATACAATAAAAATATAATATAGCTGCCATCATTTTGCCTTTTGAGATAAACACAATGGTCAGAGTGACATCTAGTATAACCTTGTTCAGACATAAACCTGTCAAATTTTAGATACCACTGCCTTGGAGCCTATTTTAAGCCATACAAGCTCTTCTTCAACCTGCACGCTAATTTCTCCTTCCCTTTTACTTCATATCCTTGTCGCTACTACATATATATCTCTTCCTCCAAATCCCCATGGAGAAAGGTTGTCTTTACATCTAACTGCTCAAGATGTAAATCTTCAACAACTACTAGACTTAGAATAGTTCTGATTGAAGTCATTTTCACAACAGGAGAAAATATCTCATCAAAGTCTATACCCTTTTTTTGTGCAAACCCTTTCACCACAAGTCTAGCTTTATACCTTTTTCTACCTCCATCTTCTTCCTTCAACTTGTAAACCCATTTATTCTACAATGTTGTTTTACCTGCAGGCAACCTGACTAAGTCCCAAGTATGGTTATGTGCTAAGGAGTCCATCTCTTCTTTCATGGCTTGCTCCCACTTCTTCCTGGTTTCTACCTGCACTGCTTCTTCATAACATTCTGGTTCACCAGAATTAGTCAACAATACATAATATAATGAAGGAGAGTATCGTTCAGGGGGTCTACTTATCCTAGTAGATCTTCTAACACCACTTTCAAGTGTTTGAGGTGCTTGTTGTTGTTGTGGTTGTTTTTCTAGCCGTTTATCATTATGATTTTCAGGCACCATCACTTTTCCTATGATATCGTCAAGCACTGTGTATTCTATGTTTTCTTTTTCCTGTTTCTTTTCCTGCAACTGATTCTTATACAAGACCTTTTCATTGAATATTACATCTCTGCTCCTAATGATTTTGTGATTTTCATAATCATATAAGCGATAACCAATATCATTAACACCATATCCAATAAAGGTACATTTCTTTGATTTTGCCTCAAGCTTTGTTCTATTTTCTTTATTAGTGTGGACAAAGGCTTCACAACCAAAAGTCTTTAAAATGAGTAGTTTACCTCTTTACCTGTCCATGCCTCCTCTGGAATACCACCATCCAAGGAACTTGAAGGCCCTCTGTTTATTAGATAAACAACGATGTCTACAACATCTGCCCAAAATTGTAAAGTCAATCCTGCATGCAATCTCATGCACCTTGCACGCTCCATGATTGTCCTGTTCATCCTTTCTGACACACCATTTTCTTGTGGTGTTCATGGAACTGTCTTCTCTCTGTGAATTCCATTCTCTAAACAGTACCTATCAAACTCTTTACTGCAATATTCACCTCCATTGTCTGATCTGAGACACTTCAACCTTTTTCCTGTCTCAATTTAAACCAAAGCTTTCCATTTCTTGAAAATATCAAATACATCAGATTTATTTCGAATACAATAAATCCAGGTTTTTTTGGTTGCATCATCAATAAAAGTAACATAATAACGAGAGCCACCAAGAGATGATACCTGAGCAGGTCCCCATACATTTGTATGCACAAGCTCTAATTTTTTGCTCTTCTTTTCTTTCCCAACTCTAAGGAATCTGACTCTCTTCTATTTTCCATAAACACAATTTTCACAGAATTTTAAATCAACATGCTTCAAACCTGGCAACAAATTTCTTGAGTGAAGAATTTGCATCCCCTTCTCACTCATGTGCCCGAGCCTATGATGCCACAATGTTGTATCTTCTCCTGTAGAGGTTAAAGCATTAACAAAATTATAAATACCATTGCATAAATACAATGTACCAACCTTTCTTCCTTTCGATATTACTAAGGATCCTTTAGTGACCTTCCAGGTTTTATCTATGAAAGTACTTACGCAACATTCACCTCCCAACTACCCTGTTGAAATTAGATTTTTCTTCAGATCTGGAACATGCCTTACCTCCTTCAATAGCCATTGATTTCCATTCTGTTGTTTTATGAAAACTGCACCCATTCCAACAATTTTACAAGGTTTATCATCACCCAATCGAACCTGTCCAAAATCTCCTTGAACATAATCATGAAAATGTTTCTTATCAGGTGTGGCATGGAATGAGGCCCCTAAATCTACCACCCAGGCATCAATAATATTTTCTAATGAAAGAATCAAAGCATCTTGCAACACATCACCTATTACATTCGCTTCATGATTAGTTTCTTACTGCGAGTCTCCTTCTTTTCCATTCCGAGACTTGCAGTCTTTCTTCAGGTGTCCTTTCTTCCCGCATTTCCAGCACAATATCCCCAATCTGGACTTGGATCTGCCTTTTCTTGACTTACTGCAATATCCTGGGCTCTTTCCTCTTTCCATTTTTCTTCCCCTAGTCTTTGCAGTCAAAGCATTACCTAATGTCTCACCGGAGCTTTTCCGTCGCATTTCCTCGCTAAGGATTGCATCGACAACATCATCAAACTTTAAAGTACTAGATCCAGAGACAGAGTTACTAATGGCCATAACTAAACCATTCCAACTTTCTGGTAATGAGCACAGAAATAACAGAGCCCTAACTTCATCATCAAAAGTTACCCCTACAGAACTTAACTGACTTGTAACTGTATTAAAATCATTTAAATGGTCTGCAACAGATCCACCTTCTGACATCTTCATATTAAATAAATGCTTCATAAGAAATACCTTATTTGAGGCCAAGGGTTTTTCATATAGTTTGGCCAATGCCAACATTAAACCCTCTGTTGTCGTTTCCTTTGAAATATTAAACGCTACCGACGCCGCCAGGCACAACCGTATTGTTCCAAGTGCCTTTCTGTTGAGAATATCGCATTCTGTGTCTGTCATACTCGTCGGCTCCTTTTTCTTTCTGCTCAATGGTAGGTATAGATCTTTCTAATACAGATAATCTTCCATCGACATCTTCCATGGCTGGTGGTTTTGGCCGTTGAATTTTTCGACCCTAAACCTACCTGTTACACTAAAATTTGTCACCATGACTATTTGCAGTTAGTATGGCTCCATCAACTGTCATACTATCCTCCTTGGCAAGCCTCATACCTCTGCTCTCCATGTCAAACTTCAAGAAAGAGAGAAAGTCATTAAAAATCTATATATCTCTGGGTACGTAGTTTCCCTTCGCCTTACCTGTGTGTACGCACTCCAAGTTCACAATACCTGTGTACTTGTACGCTCTGTATGTAAAGAAATGGGTGCGTACTCCTGTAAAGGTCAAAAGGCGCAAGTTTCACTCCAAAAAAGTTACTTGTGGTCATTTCTAGAGCCTTCTAGAAGCTTGTTTGATGTGTATGAAGCGCCTCCAGATGGTTCATGTATCCCTACCAAAGAGGAACTTATCCCATCAAGAGGGGAGATATCCCATCCAAAGAGGGGCTTATCCCATTGATGGTGGACCTGATTAACTTCCTCTAGAGCACTATAAATACAGGCATTGGGCCAAAGGGAGGGAGGTTGAAAGCTGAACATTCCTAAGGGTAGATGCTGCTGGAATTAGGACTCCCTTGTAAAGCTTGAGAGGAGAGATTCCCATCCTTTCCTAGCCTTATTTGAGAGTGGGTGAGCTGATCAAAGTAAAGGAAAACTCTTGCTGGACCCTAGGAGGGACTTGCACAACACCAAGGCTTAGGTTGTAATGGTTCCTTTTGTTACCTTTTAATGCAAATGAACTTATTTTTCTAAACAGATTGTTATTCATGGTTTGTTTCATATACTCCTTGGTCTATATGATAGATATGTATTGTTTTATGAGTTTATCAGGTGCTATTTAATCTTTTGGCTTGTTAGTGAATGCAGGTTTCGAAGAGAAGGAGGAGCTCATCCGGATCGGCGAGGCTGGACTACTACTAAGCGTTGGACTAAAGGTATGTTAAAGATCCCCTGATTACTTGTATTTGCAATGCATGTTTAGAGAAAGGTAGCTTTATTTGTCTTGTTTGTCACTAGAAAGCTTTTGCTTCTAGGGAGGTCAGTTGTGTCCGCACTGTCGACTCTTTCCGCATGACAAAATGGCGACTCCACTGGGGATCCATTAATGTGAATGTTTTTTCCTTTGTATGAACTTTTGATCTGAGAAAAGTCGTTTTTTTCTGGTTTTTGGCTGTCTGACTGTTTTTTGGGTGGGCTAGCTTAGGGTTAAATTAGATTTTAGTTTTTCTTTGTTTTGCTAGAAGTACGCAGCCTCTGATTTGAGCACAGTGCGTACCTGTACGCACTGTAGCTTTGTGCACAGAGCGTACCTGCACCTATGCAAACAGGTCGCCTGCGTACCCCTGTCAAAAGCTTAGAAAATTTCCCTTTTTTCCTTTTTCTCCTATTAGATTTTGTTTATAGCTTATTTTTTCTGCCCAGATCCACTGTTCACCTGTCAGAAGCTTTCATCTTGGCTAATTTCATTGGCATTCATGCTCTAAGCTTTCATCAATTGGGTGTTTTGAGTCTCTTTCTTGAGAAATTCTTGATTTGTTTTCCTTTGGTCATTACTTAGAGGTTTCTCTCAGTCCTTTCACAATTTTTCATCTTTTTGCTGGGGGGGCTAAATTGTGTATGAGTGTTAATCGCCTTTGAGTGTTTTTATTTTTTTGATCTTTGGAACTCTCACACAATTTTCTCGACTTGCACTTGATTGATTCTTAGATTACATTAGAATCGTCTTGTGTTTGAGAATTCTCTTGCATAGATCACATTTGCATAATTAGAATTCTCATTTTCAGAATATGAATGAAAAATGTGCATAGGTTACATTTGCATACTTTTCAAGTGAATTGTGCATAGATTACAATTGCATAGTTTACATTCTAAAAAATCAATCGTAGATTTAGATCAGTTTTCTTTGATTTGAATTTACACAAAAATATAAAAAAAATGGTTTGGAATTGATTTGCATTAGTTTTTCTTGATAAAATTAGTGCATTAGAGAATTTGTTATATTTTCTCTTAGTGATCAATTTTTTGCATTGTTGGAAGTGAATGGAAACTCTCTCCTTACTCTAGTTAGGATTCATCGAATTGAAAAGATTACATTATCATATTCGATTGCATTCGGTTGAGTCGGGTCATAACACCATTGGTTTCATATCCATTTACCCATTTGAGTAAAAACAGCCTTAAGAACACAGCGCTTAATTAAAATTCATCTAGTAATTTTTACATTTCTAGGGCTCTGATACACCAACATAGCTTAGGCTAGTGTCTTGGAGTAGGAGATTAATTAACTCTCCAAGACAACAAAACCAAACAAGTAGCTCATCTTGTGGTAGGATAAATCCAACTGTTACATTTATGCTCTGGGAAAGCTCCTCTTAAAGGAGAAGCACGAGACCGTGTTCGAACCAGTGAGGGGATCAATCCTCCTTCATTGGGAAAGACGCCAGATACGCACGTACTACAAACGGTAAACCTCGGGTTATTGTCGAGGAGCCTGGGGTCACTTGTCGGTAAACCTTGGATTATTGTCAAGGAGCCGGCAAGGGGATTGAGCTTGTTACTCTGCCCTTGCGTGCTATCGGGTCGTAGACTGTTCCCCCAGGTATATTTGTTACTGTTGGTAACCTTAGTGACCATTATATTTAGGGTTCTACCCAAGGTGACGGTGGAGGGAAGATCCCATTGTACCTGGAGCAGACGTCGGCTAGACTCACTTGGATTTTAGGGGGGGTTCACTTCACTCGAGACGGTTAAAGTGGAGGAACTTGGTCCAGTCTATTCATTAAGCAGGTTGTCGGGGTAACTGTTCCACCCGCCACTTCTGTACTGAATTCTGCGATGTTGGATTTCATCACCAACTAGTGTTTTCGGTCCGGAAGGCTACTGTTTGTGTGTGGTTTGACTCCTAGATTTGATAGCGCGTGTTAATTTGTTTGTTTTTACTTTTAGAGACCATAGGTGTGAGTTGTGAATTTTAATTGTTAGGTGTGAATTGTGAATTGTTAATTTTAGTTTTAAAAAATTGTCAATAAAATTCACTGAAGTTGAATATAATGGCAAACGTTCCGGAATTTACCAACCTAGGAACCCCTCCTAACGAGAATCCTAGTACTTTTCCTTACTTTGGAAATGTTGGTCCTCCTTATATGGCTACTTTGTCATTACCTGGATTTACAATAGGATTACTGATATGGTTATTTTCAACTTCGTTGGCCCAAAGTACTCCAATTGTTCCATCTCAACCGGATGCTTCACCTCAACAGAGTTCACCATCTCAACATCACCAACCTTCTGTTGACCCTTTACCTTCTTTGCCTAATTTTTCTTCCTCTTCGCCTGGTAAAAGCCTTGATGCTAGTAACCAGGAGGCTAAGAAGAAGAAGAAAGGGAAGAAGAAGAAGCAAGATAAGAAAGAAGTCAACCAACCAACCACAACTGTAAGTGTTAGTTGTGTTGAGGAAAACTACAACATGCATCGTAAACCCAAATACCCTTGCAGGCTTTGTAAGGGTGGCCACTTCCTTGTCAATTGTCCTGGTATTCCAAAGGTCTTGGAAGTATGGTCAGAAAAATCTCATCAACTTTCCATTGATCCATCAACCAATGATAGTCAGGTTCCTGGGAAAAAGGGTAAAGTTAGGTTTCCTTGTAAGTTATGCAAAGGGAGTCATCAAACTCACATTTGCCCTCACATAGATGAAGCCTCAACATTGTTGGAAAACCTTACTGTTCCACAGCAAGAATTTCCAACTGGTTACCGTAAACTTTCTCCCAACCTACCGTCAACTGACGGAGTGATTGATCTAAATTCAAGTACAGTCGATCACACTCTTCCATTGGAGAGTGAAACTCATGTCACTCAGGTTGATGATCCATTAGTTGATCAAGTGGTTGATTCAATTTCACATTCGGTCGATCCCACTTTCCATTTAGAGAGTGAACTTCATACCGCTCAGGTTCTTCTTGTTACATCAGATTCTTCTATGCCGGGGGGCATTTCACCTGTTCATACAGAACCCCCTCCAAGTACTGAGGTCTTTTCCTTTGATTGGAATAGACTGACAGAACCTCGTCTTCCTTCCTCCATCCGTTTCCAAATCATTGTCAAGGCTGGTGGTAGGGACATACATCGTACTCAGGTAGATGAAGGTGCTTCTGTTAGTATTTTATCCTCAACTGTTTGGAAAGCTTTGGGTTCCCCTCAGCTTGCGCCTATTACGCAGAATCTGAAAGCTTTTAACAGAACCATTAGTGAACCTTTAGGGATCCTTCCTAAGTTTTCTATTACCTTGGAAGGTAAAACTGTCTGTATTGATCTTATGGTAGTTCGAGGTCCCTTGGATTTTAATTTACTCCTTGGGCGAGACTATGTTTATGCAATGAAAGTTGTCGTATCGACACTCTTTCGCGCGATGTCTTTCCCTCACAATGGAAATATTGTGACTGTAGACCAGCTTTCATTACCTAGTCTTGTTTCAACTACCAATAAGATGACACCCCTAAATGTTCCTGATTCTAAAGTGGTATCTACCCTGCCACGGGTTAATTATGTGGCAACTGGTCCCATGTTTTCAGTTACCGATGTAAGTGAGCCTCTCACTGTTTGCTCATCTTCCTTTGATTTAGATCCGGTAATTGACATGGAAAACTCTATGGGATTATTTGAACACGATGTTCTTATCCCTTTTGAGTCCCTTGATATGTGTTCCTTCCAGAGAAGTATTCTTCCTTCTGATGAAGACCTCTTGGAATCCATGATCAAGGTGTGTCCATTGACATGTCTTTCTTCCAGTTGGAAGCCATGATCAATGTTGCGAGGAAAGTTCCTTTTACTGTGTCAACCTCGTTAAAAAATGAATCAGTTGGTCATGAGGAAAGTTCCTTTTACTATGTCAACCTCGTTAAAAAATGAATCAGTGTGAGCGAGGACAGTTCCTTTTCCTGTGCCAACCTCGTTAAAAAATGAAACAGGCTAGTACGAGGAAAGTTCCTTTTACTGTGTCGACCTCGTTAAAAAATGAATAAGGTACGAGGAAAGTTCCTGTTGCTGAGTCAACCTCGTTAAAAAATGAATCAGGTACGAGGATAGTTTTTTCCTATATCAACTTTATATCAACCTCGTTAAAAAATGAAACAGGCTAGCATGAGGATAGTTCTTTTACTGAGTCAACCTCATTAAAAAATGAATCAGGTAGATTTTAGGATATGTAGGTAGATTGTAGAAAGTAAGGTTTTGAGGATAGTTCCTGTTACTGAGTCAACTTTGTTAAAAAATGAATCAGGTACGAGGAAAGTTCCTGTTACTGAGTCAACCTCGTTAAAAAATGAATCAGGTATGAGGATAGTTCTTTTCTTGTGTCAACCTCCTTAAAAATGAAACAACTCCCTTTTCAAGGTAAATATTGAAAGTAAACCTTCATTCCATCCATCTGGTTGAATGCAATGAAGCTTGGGGGGCATGTACCTCGTTTTGCATCATTATACTGGGGGCATGCGAACTTTTTGAGCATAGTTCCTTGTCTTGTGTCAAGCTCGTTAAAAAATGAAACAAGGGTAGGTTAAGTAGGTAGATTGTAGAGAGTAGTCAAGAGCATAGTTCCTTGTCTTGTGTCAAGCTCGTTAACAAATGAATCAAGGATTTTAGAGCATAATTCCTTGTCTTGTGTCAAGCTCGTTAAAAAATGAATCAAGGTTTTTAGAGTAGAGTTTCTTGTTAGGTAGATTGTATAGAGTAGTTATGAGCATAGTTCCTTATCTTGTGTCAAGCTCGTTTAAAAAATGAGACAAGGGTTTTGAGGATAGTTCTTTTCCTGTGTCAACCTCACTAAAAAATGAAACAACTCCCACAAATCTTTCCAAGATCTTGAAAGTAAAGCTTCATTCCATCCACCTCATCGAATGCAATGAAGCTTGGGGGGCATGTACCTCGTTTTGCGTCATTATGCTAGGGGGCATGCGAACTTATAACAAGCATAGTTTCTCGTTTCAAGCTTGCGTAAACATGAAACCGAATCCGAGCATAGTTCTTTTCCTGTGTCAAGCTCGTTAAAAAATGAAACAAATCCTCCTCTACTTGAGTCGAGAGTTTGACTAGATCTCATAAATGTTAAGTTGTATATTTAAGTTAGTTATTTCAGTGTTTTGCATAATTTTCTTACAGTTTTAGGTCGAGTCTTTCAAATGATCTCGTACATGAACCTTCATTCCATCCAGCTTGTACTTAGTTGAATGAAATTAAGCTAGGGGGGCATGCACTCTAACAATTACGCTTAGGGGGCATCAAGCACAGTTTTCTCTCTGTTTCAAGCTTGTGTAAAAATGAAACTACTTTGAAGCATAGTTTTTCTCTGTTTCAAGCTTTTGTAAAAATGAAACCTATCTCGAGTCAATTTCAGTTATTTTCAAGACTCGTTAAACTCATGAAAATCTCGAGATTATTTGGTTATCTTTCATTCTCGTAAAACAAATGAAAATACCGAGTTCTTTCCGTCTTTTCCTTCTCATAAATTAAATTGAAAGTCGGCCATATGAGTATATTTTTATCATTTTTTTGAACTCATTAAAATTTACAAAAAATTGAAAACCATGAGTACATTTTTATCATTTTTTTGAACTCGTTAAAACTTACGAAAAAGTGAAACATCAGAGTCATCTTTTAAGCCCTTTTCTGACTCTTAAAACATGAAAATATTGCCGAGCGTTTCTTTTACACTCGTTAAAACGGAATTAAAAGACGGTCCCCTTATAGCCCTTTTCTGACGTAAAAATAGGAAAAGATTGCCGGATTTTTGTTGTTTCAAATTCGATACTGGAAATAAAACGACGTGTCCTTGATCGCTTTTTACTTTTCAGGTCAAAGACACTAATTATGAAAGTACTCCTTGGTCGCAAGATCAAGCGGTTCTCTCAAAGTATTATTTTATACTTTTTCGGGCTTGGGAGACACAAATTTACGAAAAAGTTCAACCCTGGAGTCTTCTTAAGTTTTTTCAGACTCTCTAAAATTGAAAAACGCCGAGTTTCTCCTATACTGGACTCGTTAAAATTTCACAGTAAAGGACCTGTTCGATTACAAACAGGAACAGACCACTCCTTCTTAGGGTTCGAATCAAAACTAAGTTGGACTCATCCGAAGGATGAGCTTATAATCAAGCATATGTTATCCTCCTCAAGCTTGTAAAAAATAAAGAGGTACTTGCCAGAAATGGTGGGGGAAAAGAGAGAAAAATGAACTTATTTGTTATCCTTTGTCTCAGAAGAAGCCTTATCACCACTCTTGAACACGACACTTTTCATTCACCTGGGTTGGGAAATCCTTTGCCTCACAGTTGATCAAACCACATTGAAAGTCTTCAGCCGGGTATTAACTTTGGGTCAAATGTCACCAAGCCATCTGTTGTGTCGTTATGTGTTAAAGAGGTCTCTGCATATAAATCATTCATCTGCAAAATACCCGTCATCTATTTTGACCATCCCTGAGTCAGTCCTTACAGCTACATTTCTTCAACTTGATCTATGATTTCGTGTTGTGGGCTTGCCTGCAACGGGTCGCTTTCTATCGACATCAGCACATTATCTAGAAAGATGACCTAGGAATCGTCAGTACCTTGAAGTCTGCATGCATCAATGGCAGGTTTCTCGCCTTTGACGATAGTTTACATCATTGACTTTCGATCAAAGGATTCCGTGAAATGTTCGACATCAACTCACTTATTCACATCTCATGGATTGTACTGGGTACTTTGAGAGCCATTGACATCACTGGTGGTTTCTCTCACGCTTGTTAACAGTTTACATCATTGACTGGTAATCAAGTGGTTTCTACCATGTTCGACATCAACTCATTTATTCACATGGATAGAATCGTACCTGTTCAGGGAAGTAGAAATGAAGACCCTGGATCTAGTTTCCACCATCCAGGCTGCGAGGAATTTTGTATTCATTGTACAATAGACTAATCATAAATAGATGGCTGCGTCCATACTGTGTCTACAAAAGTCTATGATTATGATGTACTACAAAATCATTCCTGTATCAGAGCAGTAGATAGTCAATTAGTTAAAGTTTTCAATCTGATTATGGGAATGCCTACCTCAGCGATGATATGATCATATATATGTATTTTGTGTTGAATACTTGCAGGTTCCGATTGGGCTCTCCACAAGATAATCCTTGAAATGATAAAGTACTTCACCCTTCCTAGATGATATGAAACCCTAATCTACTACAGGCTTCGCACTTTAGGGGGCAATCTGTTACACTAAAATTTGTCACCATGACTATTTGCAGTTAGTATGGCTCCATCAACTGTCATACTTGATCCGGATTTAAACAGGAACGCAATAGATTACAGAGATAACCATAAATACAGAGATGCAATAACCATAAACACATAGATGCAGCGGAAATAATGATTCATTTCATTAATGGAAAATACTGAATACAACCAGAAATGGAAATAAGCCAGCTAGGGCGATGGTAGCTATCTCTGAGAAGAGATGTGCGGCTACATGCCTCTGAACTGCTCCGAACTGTATTACAATGAGGCTCGAAGGCCTATTTATTGTTGAGAAACAATGAAAAACCCTTCACATCTCGAAACCTAACCCTAGAAGATGAAACGCCAAATTGTGGGCCCCGTTTGGGTAAATTGGTACATCAATTTCCCGGGGTCGTAACTTTGGCATACGATCTCCGTTTGACGCGTACGATAGCTCGTTAGAAAGATCTATCCGAGTACTACCACTTTGGGAAAGGCAACATCGGTCCATGGACCCATGTTGCCCCCAGATTCCCAAAAAAATGTCGTTTAGGGCCTCAAAACGGCTCCGGAAGTTCAGGACCTGAAAAACTGCTAAAAATAGTAAGTTGTGCTACAATTAAGGAAACTGAAAAGACTGAAAGAGACAGTTGTGGGGGTCCAAATGGGTTAGTGGGTGGCCACCAACATCCACCTGGATCATTCCTCCCCCCTTAGGAAGCAATGGTCCCCATTGCGTTGAGTTCCTCCATCTGCTGAACTTGTCCTGCAATCTCTGATGTGTCCAGTGATGGTGGGAAGCATGGTCGACGATGGTCCACATTGAACACTTGGTGCAGGCGAAGGAATGGAGGAATGATGTGCTCCAACGCATAGTTCCCCACAGCCTTGGTACTGTTGTAAGGACCATGTCTAAGTGGTCTGAGCTTCTGATGGGTTCTGGTAAGGCGTTCCTTTTGTCGATGCAACCAGGCTTTGTTGCCCACCTGAAACTTGTGTGGTACCCCTGTGGGTGAGGAGAAGTTGTTCCTGTGTTTTGTCATGACCGTATCCCTTTGCTGCTGCTGCTGCGTGGAGGAACCCTTTGCAGGGGTCATGGATGTAGCAACGATCTTCCCCTTACTTTGGGAGTGAACCAGACAGATAAATTTCCTGGTCTGTGAAATGAGCTTGCTGCCTTTCTTAGCAGTGATCAAAGATGTGGCAGTAGGTGGGGCTGCCTCTGGTATCCTGTATAATGAATTACTCAAAGAAATAATGACAGCACGAGGCCTTGACTCATACACAGCATGTCGCCTCCATAAGTATGGCTGGCCTAATAATACATCGCAAACATCCAGAGGTGTAACATCACACAATACCTCGTCTATGAAAGGTTTGATGCTGTAGGGAAGGCGGCACTGCTGGCGAACTTTCAGATCTCGTCCTTAGTGAAGCCACCCGATACTGTACGGCTGCGGGTGTGGTGTAGTCGGTAGGCCCAACCGCTTCACAACCTCTGCTGAAATGAGGTTCTTTTGGCTGCCACTGTCGACAATGAATTGTAGCGGCGAACCCTTCACCCACATCTGTGAGTGGAAAAGACGCTCCCCCTCTTCTGGATTTTCGGGCTCATCTTTCTGGATCTTGGCGGTGGCAACAGTGGCGCTGGGATCCGCATCAATGATCTGCTTCCCTTTGCCATTCCCCTTGTCGGGTTCTGGCTCAGGGTCGGAACATGCATCTGATTCGGAAGCCTTCAACTCAGCCACCAGCGACTACTTGGTCCGACACTCACTTGTGTTATGAGTGGGACTCTTGTGGAACTCACACCACTTTCCTGTGTCCTTCTTCGGCTTCGTGGTGTTGTTCTTTTCTTGCGGCCTCGACGGGTTGTCTTGGGTCACCCCGCCTTGGCTTTGTCCTTTGGGCTTCGGATTTACAGATCCAAAGTCTCGCTTCTTCTGTTTGAACTTTTGCTCGATTTTGACAGCGTATCGGTATGCTGTGCCGAGTGAGGAGATGTTCAAGAACACCATCTCTTCCTGGATGTATTTGTGCAGGCAACCACGGTATTTGAGTACCAGATGCAGCTCAGAATCTTTGATACCCAACTGTGTGCGAAGGGTATGAAAAATGTTTGTGAACTCCGGCACATCTTGGTCTCGTCCCTGCCGCAGTGTGGTCCATTTGATGTATTTGTCCTCATAGCTTCCGACAGGGTAGTATTGCTCCTTGATGGCATCCCGGAAGTCATTCCAAGTGGGTGCGGCTAAAAATAGTGAGCCTGTACTTTCATCCTTCTGCTCGCAGTAGGTTTCCCACCAGTCCTTGACGTGGGGGGCTGCTTTGAGAAGAGCAAAAACAATCTTTTCCCGACTTGAAAATTCGTGAACAGAAAAATACCCATCTAGCAGATTTAACCATTTATCTACGGCATCTGCGTCTATTTTACCCTCGAAGATGGGGATTTCAAAATTAACTTGTACCTTAAACGGTGTGGCGTTTCCAGAGTCGCTGTTGGAAGCCGATGCGTCGCCTCTGGGTAGCCGTTGAAGGATCTGCGCAAAGCTATCCATCATCGCGTTCCTTTGCCGCTCGAGCGCTTCTTCGAGCAAGATTTTGATAGGATCTCCTGCCCCCTCGTCTTTCTTCTCATCCGCCATGGGAGGCCGTCGGGATTTTCGAGGCTGGTCTTGCAAAGGTTCGACCAGTTCAAGCCCTAACTCCTTATATCCCGACCTCGTTGGGGACATGCAAAGAAAAACAGAGAAAAAGCAGACCGCTCTGATACCACTGATCCGGATTTAAACAGGAACGCAATAGATTACAGAGATAACCATAAATACAGAGATGCAATAACCATAAACACATAGATGCAGCGGAAATAATGATTCATTTCATTAATGGAAAATACTGAATACAACCAAAATGGAAATAAGCCAGCTAGGGCGATGGTAGCTATCTCTGAGAAGAGATGTGCGGCTACATGCCTCTGAACTGCTCCGAACTGTATTACAATGAGGCTCGAAGGCCTTTTTATTGTTGAGAAACAATGAAAAACCCTTCACATCCCGAAACCTAACCCTAGAAGATGAAACGCCAAATTGTGGGCCCCGTTTGGGTAAATTGGTACATCAATTTCCCGGGGTCGTAACTTTGGCATACGATCTCCGTTTGACGCGTACGATAGCTCGTTAGAAAGATCTATCCGAGTACTACCACTTTGGGAAGGCAAACATGGGTCCATGGACCCATGTTGCCCCCAGATTCCCAAAAAAACGTCGTTTAGGGCCTCAAAACGGCTCCGGAAGTTCAGGACCTGAAAAACTGCTAAAAATAGTAAGTTGTGCTACAATTAAGGAAACTGAAAAGACTGAAAGAGACAGTTGTGGGGGTCCAAATGGGTTAGTGGGTGGCCACCAACATCCACCTGGATCAATACTATCCTCCTTGGCAAGCCTCATACCTCTGCTCTCCATGTCAAACTTCAAGAAAGAGAGAAAGTCATTAAAAATCTATATATCTCTGGGTACGCAGTTTCTCTTAGCCTTACCTGCGTGTACGCACTCCAAGTTCACAATACATGCATACTTGTACGCTCTGTATGTAAAGCAATGGGTGCGTACTCCTATAAAGGTCAAAAGGCGCAAGTTTCACTCCAAAAAAGTTACTTGTGGTCATTTCTAGAGCCTTCTAGAAGCTTGTTTGACGTGTATGAAGCGCCTCCAGATGGTTCATGTATCCCTACCAAAGAGGAACTTATCCCATCAAGAGGGGAGCTATCCCATCCAAATAGGGGCTTATCCCATTGATGGTGGACCTAATTAACTTCCTCTAGAGCACTATAAATACAGGCATTGGGCCAAAGGGAGGGAGGTTGAAAGCTGAACATTCCTAAGGGTAGATGCTGCTGGAATTAGGACTCCCTTGTAAAGCTTGAGAGGAGAGATTCCCATCCTTTCCTAGCCTTATTTGAGAGTGGGTGAGCTGATCAAAGTAAAGGAAAACTCTTGCTGGACCCTAGGAGGGACTTGCACAACACCAAGGCTCAGGTTATAATGGTTCCTTTTGTTACCTTTTAATGCAAATGAACTTATTTTTCTCAACAGATTGTTATTCATGGTTTGTTTCATATACTCCTTGGTCTATATGATAGATATGTATTGTTTTATGAGTTTATCAGGTGCTATTTAATCTTTTGGCTTGTTAGTGAATGCAGGTTTCGAAGAGAAGGAGGAGCTCATCCGGATCGGCGAGGCTGGACTACTACTAAGCGTTGGACTAAAGGTATGTTAAAGATCCCCTGATTACTTGTATTTGCAATGCATGTTTAGAGAAAGGTAGCTTTATTTGTCTTGTTTGTCACTAGAAAGCTTTTGCTTCTAGGGAGGTCGGTTGTGTCCGCATTGTCGACTCTTTCCGCATGACACTACCATCTTCCGCCATTGCTCCCACTCGAACCTGTTACACAGTAATTTGTCACTGTCCTCATCTCAGTCCTTCTGTTGTGTCATGTGTCAAATAAACATGTTCATATCTTCCCACCAATGTAAGAAGATTAAGCAAATGCTCTCTAATGCTAAAGATTGACCCTTTTTTACTAAGTTTTTGCATCGTCGCTAGTAAACCCATAAAATCTGCGACGATTCTCTGTCATGCACTGTATCGTTGCGACATTGTCACTAGTCACCAGTTCATGACCTGCGACGATCCAGATTTGGTGAATTAGTTCAAACAGTCGGCCTTCTAGATGTTTCTAGAGCTGGTTGTTGGGTCAGTTTGGGTTGCCTTTCCACCTTTGGGATGGTGGTTCCACCTCTTGTGCTACCTTCCTTGAGGATGAGCTCCTCCTCCCTAATTTCATGGAGGCTCCTTCTCCTATAAAATCACTCACCATTGCTATGATCTGCTAGTTTTTTCAGAGTTAGTAATTCCTTTGGTTGAGGAGTGTTGCTAGTGCTTTTGAGTTTGATAGATAGCTGGTGTGGGTGTGACAAGTGTGAGATTGTTGATAGCTTGTGGAAGGTTGTGGAGTGCCCTTAACTTTGTGTTAAAGCTTATGAGTGAGAGAGAGACATTGTATGTTGGGAGATTCATCTTTGAAGAGTGAATGCTTGAGAAACATACTGGCTGGATCCTCTGAGAAGGCTTGTGACGTCAAGACTTGGTTGTAAGCTTGCTCTCAATTCATTATTAATACAATCAATGATGTTTTCCTATGTCTTGTATGTAATTTACTTGATAGCTCATGACTTCTTGACTTTGTGAGTAAATAGATCATTGTTGTTTTCTGGTTACATGCTTTGTTGTAATTTCTTTGCATTGTTTCAGGTTGATCACTCATTGACGAGAAGGAAGTGGAAGCTGGAACAACGCAACGGAACTTCATCGACCACCGGTTGAGGTAGGCCTCCAACGACGACTGTTTAAGGAAATCAATTGTTGATCTGTATTTGTTGTGAATAGACCCACTCTAGGGCTAGAGGGGTTGCCTCTGTCCACAGAGGGAACACTTTCCTACATCACAAGTTGGCGACTCCACTGGGGAGTCTGTTCTATTTTTTTCTCTTGTTTGCTTTTGCTTAATTTTGAGTCAATGTCTTTTGGATTTTGGGATTGAACCATCAGTATTCTGGGTTACCTGGGTCAATCTGGGAAATCCCTTTATTGCCTATAACGATAGACTGGTCTTTGTTTGGGTGTTTTTATTCGCCTTTCATTTTTTTTTAGTTCGTCGCTGAAAAAATTTAAATAGCCACGCCGACGTCGCGTTGTCTCTGTTTTGTGAGTCTGTGTGTCACTGAATCTTGTCCAACAGTCGCGACGACTCCTAAAATCGGCCCGTCGCGTGAAAGACGTGTACTTTCGCGACGACATCGCTCTGTTGCTATGGCTAGTGGCTGATCGGCACTAGTTGCTTGTGTTACACCCGTGACGATTCCTGTAGAATTGTTTTTTTCAATTCTGCCTCCTGAATTCATCAGTCTGGTTAATCCCTTGTCATCCTTCTCTTATCTATTATTTTGTTTTAATTGCTTTTAGTTAAGGTGCTCACTTTTCGATTTCATTGAAGTGAATCTTGTATTTTGGATTTGTGACCTAGTTTTTCAATTTTTGAATTATTTGGCTTGGTTACTTGTCTGTTCAAGATTCATCCGCAGCCCTCCAGTCGGTGTGCTTGAAGTATTTCCATCGCTTGTTTCTTGCTGATTGATGTTTAGTGTTATTTGTTGAACCAATTTCCATATTGATTCGATTGTTTCACTACCAGACATAGATTACAATTGTTTGGATCAATCAGTTTCACGCTTGCTTGTTTGTTTCTTTAGAATTCAAAGCTATCAAAATCAAAAGATTTCATTCATTAGTATGCGAAAGTGGAAGTGTACTTTTGCATTCCAAGTTTTTCATTTTTGAAAAATTAGAAGGCAAATTTTAAATCTCTCATTAGTAGTATCGATGCATTGTAGGGATTGATGTGTTTATACATTGTGTCTCTTGAGTGACTGCATTTTTTGATCTTGGTTTTGTCTTGGTTTGGGAATGATCTCTCTACCCTTCTGTAAGTAGGAGTTCATCGAAATGAAAGATGCTTTATTCATTCTAGTTGCATCCTAGGTTTTGATATACATACGGTAAGGCCTGGAAATTGAAACATAATTCAAGATCAACTCTAAAATGAACTGAATAAACCTAACAACGCATTGTAACATAATGCACATTATTTAGAGGTCTAGGCTAGAGACGTGCTCCGGCGTTGTTAAACCTAGTCCCTATTGTTTTCACTTAAGGTTGGGTGATTCCTCCTTCTATGATCCAATAGCTGCTAGCACAGACTTGCGCTCCCAGTACCATCGAGTATATGTTGGGAGACCCTAATAGGTTATCATCCTATATCCTTAGGAAGCTGTGTCTACCGCCTTGCAAACCGTAATGCACCGAACACAGCTTTCGGGAAGATTGACTACCGTACAGAAAGTCCTTGGTTTTCATATGATTGCCAAGGTGTATATCCAGTTTTACGGGTTGTTTGGTAAACCTTTTGCCTAGTTCTCTAGAGTAGTCACTTTCGTTCCTTTTCAGACTCCTTAAAAGAAAAGGTCCATCTAAGCAATTGTCCTTTCAGGCTCATTAAATCTCGAAAGAGATAGAGTCACCTTTTCGTCCTTTTCTCGACTCTTGAAACATGAAAAGGTCAAGTTTTGTTCCCGCGTCATAAAATTTACTGCCCACGAAATATTCCTGGTCACAGTTCGAGTTCTTGGTTGTAAAAAGAGTGTTTTTCAGGCTCGTTGTCGATGGCAACATTCCTCGAGTATACCGGCCAAGGTCTTACCCCAGATGGAAATTCTGGTTTGTTTCCGCCTTTTTGAAATGTCGTTGCTCCGTATATGGCAACATTGTCTTTGCTTGGGTTAACCATCGGTCTACCCGTTTGGTTGTTTTCAACCTCAGTGCTCTCGAGCGTCATGACTCCTGTTCCACCATCTCCTTCATGTGAACCACGACACGTTGATTCCAAGGTTGAGCCTACGCCTTCTTCCTGTGTTTCCTCGCCTTCATCTCCTCCTTCGCCTAGTGAAAGTTTCACATCTAGTAACCAGGAGACTAAGAAGAACAAGAAGAAGAAGTCTAATAAACGCGAGGCCACCTGTGTAGCTGTTGCTCTGAGTACATCTCAGGTTGTACCACCCTCTTCTCCTCTGCAGAAGGTTAAGTTTCCTTGTAAATTGTGCAAGGATGACCATCTTCTTCATGACTATCCTGCTATTCTGAGGATATTAGAATTATGGTCTCATGATCTGGCTCGTCCTTCATCGTCCTCTGAAGCTCATGACGATGCTATCCTATCAATTGGCAGTGGCAAGAAGAAAGGGAAGATTCTATTCCCCTGTCAGCTATGTGAAGGAAACCATCCCTTTCACCTTTGTTCGCTCATGGATAAAGCTTATTCTGTTTTGGAAAGTCTTACAGCTTCTTCGTCTCCACTTCTAGATGGTTATCAGAGGCTCTCTTCAGACCCTCTCCCGGTTGACAAAGAGATTAACTTAGATTCTTCTCTTGTCCACCCTTCTCTTCTCGAACCTGGCTGTGCTCAGCCCGTTCTTGACCAACCATTGGTCAGAAAGAGTGTCGACTTGGATTCACCACTAGTGGTCCACTCTGTTCCCAATGAGTATCATGATTCTATTGCTCATGTTCTTCTCGTCTCATCAGATTCTCCTGAGTCTGAGAATGACCCTCCTATCCCCGCTGATCAGGAGCATCCTTCTTCGGTTCCTATAGAGCATGGGGGCAATCATATGATACCCCCACCAAGTAGTTTAGTCGTTTCCTTCGACTGGAGTCATTTGACTGCATTTTGCCTTCCATCCTACATGCCTTTCCATATTACTGTACATTCCTATGATAAGGCAATACTTGGCACTGTCTTGGATGAGGTTGCATCTGTTAGCCTCATGCCTTTCACTACTTGGAAAGCTTTGGGCTCCCCGCAGCTTGTGCTAATCACGCAGAATCTATTGGCGTTTGACGGAGGAACCAGCCGACCTTTGGGAATCCTTCTGAAGTTTCCTGTTACTTTGGGAGGCAAAACCATCTATATAGACGTAATGGTTGTCCAAGGTGCTTTAGATTTCAATATTCTCCTTGGCCGTGACTATGTTTATGCCATGGGGGCCCTTGTCTCTTCACTTTTCCATGTGGTCTATTTTCCACACGATGGAATAATGGTGACCATCGATCAATTATTGTTCTTTAGTCCCCCGGTGCCTCCTGTGCAACCGTCATCCCCTATTGGTTCTTGCTCGCAAGTAGTACCTTCCTTGCCACAGGTCAATTATGTGGCTACCCGTTCCGTCTCCGCCTCTGCTGATGATCATACAGATGGTCTCGTACATCATGTACTGGGGGCATTGGAACCCGATCCATCATTAGTGCCTCATGACATGTGTTCCTCCCAGAGTGTGTTTCTTCCATCCCGCGAGGACCTCTTGGGAGCCATGTTCTCATATGGCCCATGAGCAGGAGTCCGAGGATAGTTCCTAATCTTGTGTCAAGCTCGTTAAAAAATGAAACAAGGAGGCCCAAGGACAGTTCTTATCTTGTGTCGACCTTGTTAAAAAATGAAACAAGGAGTTCTAAGGATAGTTTGTTCCTGTGTCAACCTCGTTAAAAAATGAAACTGGGTGTCCCGAGGAAAGTTCTTGATCTTGTGTCAACCTCGTTAAAAAAATGAAACAAGGATTATGAGGATAGTTCTTTCACTGTGTCAACCTCATTAAAAAAATGAAACAACTCCCTTTCAAATCGAGTCTTTGATTAAGATCTCGTAAAAATCCAAGTCGAGTCTTTCCAAGATCTCGAAAGTGAACCTTCATTCCATCCACCTTGTTGAATGCAATGAAGCTTGGGGGGCATGTACCTCGATTTGCGTCATTACGCTGGGGGCATGTGAACTTATAACAAGCATAGTTTTTCGTTTCAAGCTTGTGTAAACATGAAATCGAATCCAATCATAGTTCTCCATGGTTCAAGCTTGTGTAAAAAATGAACCCATATCTGATTTACACCTCGTGATTGTCGTTTTTATCCACTAAACTATGCTAGATGAGACTTGGTTGTTTTCGTTTCATCGTCGCCATCTCTTTGGTTGATCATATGCTTTCACTTGGTTTTTTTTCCTTTCCTGAGGGACCGCAGTGATGAGTGGTTTTATTAGCCAACCTCTTGACCATTACATGTTTTGAGTAGTTCCACCATTGTCGGAACTAGTTGCTACCCTTTATACTACTCCTTCCTTTAGGACGAGTCTCCTTTAAGCTCTTTTCTGACTTAAAAGAAGAAAATATTGTCGAGTTATCCCTCTTTGACTCATTAAACGAAATAAGAAGCGGTCTACTTTGAGCTCTTTTCCAACAGTGTAAACACGAAAAGATTGCCGGACTTTTGTTGTTTCAAGTCCGATATTGGTTACGAAAAGGCGTGTCTTCAATCGCTTTTCTACTCTTTCAGATCGAGGTCACTAATTATGAAAAGTACTCCTTGATCGTAATGATCAAGCGATTCTCTCGAGTATTATTTTATACTTTTTCGGGCTCAATGGACACAAACCTACGAAAAAGGACCCCCCGAAGTTTTCTTTTCTGTGTCTTTTTCAAAGTCTCTAAACATGAAAAGACTCCGAGTTTTACCTATGTCAGACTCGTTAAACCCTGACGACATTGGACTCGTCACCATGATGAGACTCGACCTTCTCCTCCCTAGGGCTTGTGAAACTATTACTAGGTTGCATTCGACCAAAGGTCAAACTTATATTACAAGCATATGCTATCCCCTCCAAGCTTCTTTTCAAAAATAATTGGGGTACTCGCCAGCAATGGTGGGGGAAATTTGGAAATCATCATTGATTATCTATGGCAGCTAGTCACTCTTAAACATCGACAATTTTGCTTCTTGTCAGGTTGGGATATCCATACATCGTCACTTGGCCTTCCATGAGTCTGGGTTGTCATTTTGCCTCATTCCATCTGATCCATGTTGCTTCCATCAAGCCTCCGATCCATCGGTATCAAAATGCTACCACATTCCGGAGTCGTGTCGCCATTATGTTCAAGAGTATAATCTTTCTGCAATTTACACCCTTACCTCCTCCTCTGATCCTCTGTTTCACCATCTACTACTTGTTCCTTATCTCGTGTCGTTGATGGGGGAAATATCATGGCCCTCCTGCAACGGATCGTCTCCTGTCGACACCATCTCATTATCCAGGAGATTGATCTAGAGATCCCTTTCGGTACCTTGGAGCTTGCATGCCTCAATGGTAAGTTCTTCGCGCGTGACGATAGACTTTATTCATTGGTCTTCGATCAGGTGATTCCACGACTGTTCGAATTCAGCTCATTTTTCACACTTAGTGGATTGTACTGGACAGTACCTTGAGAGCCATTGGCATTATTGATGGTTTCTCTCACGCTTGTTAATGGTTTTCATCATTGATCGGTAATCAAGCGACTTTCTATCATGTTTGACTTCAGCACATCTGTTCACATGGTAGGATTTGTACTCTGATCGGTTGGGTTTCAAGACCCCAAACTGAGATTGCATATGTTCGGGTTGCGTGGACTGGTTCGTGATTACATATATGACTCCTTGATGGATGGCTGCAACCATGCCTGAGTCTTCATGGATGGCTGCGACCATACCTTTGTCATTATTATGGTCATATTAACTGGGTGGCTGTGTCCATATCACAGACCAAGTTTTATATGTCTTATGGATGGTTGCGCCCATGCCTCGACTATATGTATTTCACTATCACAGATATCAGTTGTACTTGCACCTGTAGGATCTTCAAGGTGGTTCCAGTTCAGACAGTTTCGTAAAGCATTTCACCCCTCCCACTCTCTCGGGCTTCATGCTTTAGGGGGCATCTGTTACACAATAATTTCTCATTGTCCTCATCTAATTCCTTCTACTGTGTCATGTGTCAAATACACATGTTCATATCTTCCCACTAATGTAAGAAGATTAAGCAAATGCTCTCTAATGCTGAAGATTGACCCTTTTCTACTAAGTTTTTGCATCGTCGCTAGTAAACCCTTAAATCCACGACGATTCTCTATCATGCACTGTATCATTGCGAAATCATCACTAGTCACCAGTTCATGACCCGCGACAATCCAGATTTGGTGAATTAGTTCAAATAGTCGGCCTTCTAGTTGTTTCTAGATCTGGTTGTTGGGTTAGTTTGGATCGCCTTTCCCCCTCTGGGATGGTGGTTCTGCCTCTTGTGTTACCTTCCTTGAGGATGAGCTCCTCCTCCCTCATTTCATGGAGGCTCCTTATCCTATAAAATCACTCACCATTGCTATGATCTGCTAGTTTTTTTGGAGTTAGTAATTCCTTTGGTTGAGGAGTGCTGCTAGTGCTTTTGAGTTTGATAGATAGTTGGTGTGGGTGTGACAAGTGTGAGATTGTTGATAGCTTGTGGAAGGTTATGGAGTGCCCTTAACTTTGTGTTAAAGCTTATGAGTGATAGAGAGACATTGTATGTTGGGAGATTCATCTTTGAAGAGTGAATGCTTGAGAAACATACTGGCTAGATCCTCTGAGAAGGCTTGTGACGTCAAGACTTGGTTGTAAGCTTGCTCTCAATTCATTATTAATACAATCAATGATGTTTTCCTATGTCTTGTATGTAATTTACTTGATAGCTCATGACTTCTTGACTTTGTGAGTAAATAGATCATTGTTGTTTTCCAGTTACGTGCTTTGTTGTATTTTCTTTGCATTGTTTCAGGTTGATCACTCATTGAGGAGAAGGAAGTGGAAGCTGGAACAACGCAACGAAACTTCATCGACCACCGGTTGAGGTAGGCCTCCAACGATGATTGTTTAAGGAAATCAATTGTTGATCTGTCTTTGCTGTGACTAGACCCACTCTAGGGCTAGAGGGGTTGCCTCTATCCGCAGAGGGAACACTTTCCTACATCACAAGTTGGCGACTCCACTGGGGAGTCTGTCCTATGTTTTTCTCTTGTTTGCTTTTGCTTGATTTTGAGTCAATGTCTTTTGGATTTTGGGATTGAACCATCAGTCTTCTGGGTTACCTGGGTCAATCTGGGAAATCCCTTTATTGCCTGTAACGATAGACTGGTCTTTGTTTGGGAGTTTTTATTTTCCTTTCATTGTTTTTTAGTTCGTCGCTGAAAAAATTTAAACAGTCGCGCCGACGTCGCGTTGTCTCTGTTTTGTAAGTCTGTGCGTCACTGAATCCTATCACACAGTTGCGACGACTCCTGAAATCGGCCTGTCGCGTGAAAGACGTGTACTTTCGCGATGACGTCGCTCTATTGCTATGGCTAGTGGCTGATCGGCACTAGTTGCTTGTGTTACACCCGTGACAATTCCTGTAGAATTTTTTTTTTCAATTCTGCCTCCTGAATTCATCAGTCTGGTTAATCCCTTGTCTTCCTTCTCTTATCTATTAGTTTGTTTTAATTCCTTTTAGTTACGATGCTCACTTTTCTATTTCATTGAAGTGAATGTTGTATTTTTGGCTTTGTGACCTAGTTTTTCATGTTTTGAATTATTTGGCTTGGTTACTGTCTGTTGAAGATTCATCTGTAACCCTCCAGTTGGTGTGCTTGAAGTCTTTCCATCGCTTGTTTCTTGCTGATTGATGTTTAGTGTTATTTGTTGAACCAATTTCCATATTGATTCGATTGTTTCACTACCAAACATAGATTACAATTGTTTGGATCAATCAATTGCACGCTTTCTTGTTTGTTTCTTTAGAATTCAAAGCTATCAAAATCAAAAGATTGCATTCATTAGTATGCGAAAGTGAAAGTGTACTTTTGCATTCCAAGTTTTTCATTTTTGAAAAATTAGAAGGCAAATTTTAAATCTCTCACTAGTAGTATCGATGCACTGTAGGGATTGATGTGTTTATACATTGTGTCTCTTGAGTGACTGCATTTGTTGATCTTCATTTTGTCTTGGTTTGGGAATGATCTCTCTACCCTTCTGTAAGTAGGAGTTCATCGAAATAAAAGATGCTTTATTCATTCTAGTTGCATCCTAGGTTTTGATATACATACGGTAAGGCCTAGAAATTGAAACATAATTCAAGATCAACTCTAAAATGAATTGACTAAACCTAACAACGCATTGGAACATAACGCACATTATTTAGAGGTCTAGGCTAGAGAAGTGCTCTGGCATCATTAAACCTAGTCCCTATTGTTTTCACTTAAGGTTGGTGATTCCTCCTTCTGTGATCCAATAGCTGCTAGCATGGACTTGCGCTCCCAGTACCGTCGAGTATATGTTGGGAGACCCCACTAGGTTATCATCCTATATCCATAGGAAGCCATGTCTACCGCCTTGAAAACCGTAATGCATCGAACACAGCATTCGGGAAGATTGACTGCCGTACGGAAAGTCCTTGGTTTTCATATGATTTCCAAGGTGTATATGCCGTTTTACGGGTTGTTTGGTAAACCTTTTGCCTAGTTCTCTAGAGTAGTCACTTTCGTTCCTTTTCGGACTCCTTAAAAGAAAAGGTCCATCTGAGCACTTTTCCTTTCAGGCTCATTAAACCTCGAAAGAGATAGAGTCACCTTTTCGTCCTTTTCTCGACTCTTGAAACATGAAAAGGTCAAGTTTTGTTCCTACGTCATAAAATTTACTGCCCACAAACTATTCCTGGTAACAGTTCGAGTTCTTGGTTGTAAAAAGAGTGTTTTTCAGGCTCGTTCTCGATGGCAACATTCCCTGAGTATACCAGCCAAGGTCTTCCCCCAAATGGAAATCCTGGTCTGTTTCCACCTTTTGGAAATGCCGGTGCTCCGTATATGGCAACATTGTCTTTGCCTGGGTTAACCATCAATCTGCCTGTTTGGTTGTTTTCAACCTCGGTGCTCCTGAGCATCATGACTCCTGTTCCACCGTCTCCTTCGTCTGAACCACGACACGTTGATTCCAAGGTTGAGCCTGCGCCTTCTTCTCGTGTTTCCTCGCCTTCATCTCCTCCTTCGCCTGGTGAAAGTTTCACATCTAGTAACTAGGAGACTAAGAAGAAGAAGAAGAAGAAGTCTGATAAATGTGAGGCCACTTGTGCAGCTATTGCTCTGAGTACATCTCAGGTCGTACCACCCTCTTCTCCTCTGCGGAAGGTTAAGTTTCCTTGTAAGTTATGCAAGGATGACCATCTTCTTCGTGACTATCCTGCTATTCTGAGGATATTAGAAGTATGGTATCATGATCTGGCTCGTCCCTCGTCGTCCTCTGAAGCTCATGACAATGTTATCCTATCAACTGGCAGTGGCAAGAAGAAAGGGAAGATTCGATTCCCTTGTCGGCTATGTGAAGGAAACCATCCCCTTCACCTTTTTCCGCTCATGGATAAAAATTCCTCTGTTTTGGAAATTCTTACGGCTTCTTCGTCTCCACTTCTAGTTGGTTATCAGAGGCTCTCTTCAGACCCTCTCCCGGTTGACAAAGAGATTAACTTAGATTCTTCTCTTTTCCACCCTTCTCTTCCTGAACCTGGCTGTGCTCAGCCCGTTCTTGACCAACCATTGGTTAGAAAGAGTGTCGACTTGGATTCACCATCAGTGGTTCACTCTATTCCCGATGAGCATCATGATTCTACTACTCATGTTCTTCTCGTCTCATCAGATTCTCCTGAGTTCGAAAACGACCCTCCTATCCCCGTTGATCAGGAGCATCATTCTTCGGTTCCTATAGAGCATGGGGGCAATCATATGATACCCCCACCAAGTAGTTCAGTCGTTTCCTTCGACTGGAGTCATTTGACTGCATTTCACCTTCCATCCTACGTGCCTTTCCAGATTACCATACATGCCTATGATAAGGCAGTACTTGGCACTGTCTTGGATGAGGGTGCATCGGTTAGCCTCATGCCTTTCACTACTTGGCAAGCTTTGGGCTCCCCGCAGCTTGTGCCGGTCACGTAGAATCTGTTGGTATTTGACAGAGGAACCAGCCGACCTTTGGGGATCCTTCCGAAGTTTCCTGTTACTTTGGGAGGCAAAACCGTCTATATAGACGTAATGGTTGTCCAAGGTGATTTAGATTTCAATCTTCTCCTTGGCCGTGACTATGTTTATGCCATGGGGGGCCTTGTCTCTTCACTTTTCCATGTGGTCTATTTTCCACACGATGGAAGAATGGTGACCATCGATCAATTATCGTTCTTTAGTCCCCCCGGTGCCTCTTGTGGAACTGTCATCCCCTATCAGTTCTTGCTTGCAAGCAGTACCTTCCTTGCCACAGGTCAATTATGTGGCTACCCATTCCGTCTCCGCCTCTGCTGATGATCATGGAGATGGTCTCGTACATCATGTACTGGGGGCATTGGAACCCGATCCGTCATTAGTGCCTCATGACATGTGTTCCTCCCAGAGTGTGTTTTTTCCATCCCGTGAGGACCTCTTGGGAGCCATGTTCTCATATGGCCCATGAGCAGGAGTCCGAGGATAGTTCCTAATCTTGTGTCAAGCTCGTTAAAAAATGAAACAAGGAGGCCCGAGGACAGTTCTTATCTTGTGTCGACCTCGTTAAAAAAATGAAACAAGGAGTTCCGAGGATAGTTTTTTCCTGTGTCAACCTCATTAAAAAATGAAACTGGGTGTCCCGAGGAAAGTTCTTGATCTTGTGTCAACCTCGTTAAAAAAATGAAACAAGGATTATGAGGATAGTTCTTTCACTGTGTCAACCTCATTAAAAAAATGAAACAACTCTCTTTCCAAATCGAGTCTTTGATTAAGATCTCGTAAAAATCCAAGTCGATTATTTCCAAGATCTCGAAAGTGAACCTTCATTCCATCCACCTTGTTGAATGCAATGAAGCTTGGGGGGCATGTACCTCGATTTGCGTCATTATGCTGGGGGCATGTGAACTTATAACAAGCATAGTTTTTCGTTTCAAGCTTGTGTAAACATGAAACCGAATCCAAGCATAGTTCTCCATGGTTCAAGCTTGTGTAAAAAATGAACCCATATCCGATTTACACCTCGTGATTGTCATTTTTATCCACTAAATTATGCTAGATGAGCCTTGGTTCTTTTTGTTTCATCATCGCCATCTCTTTGGCTGATCATATGCTTTCACTTGGTTTTTTTTCCTTTCCTGAGGGACCGTAGTGATGAGTGGTTTTATTAGCCAGCCTCTTGACCATTACATGTTTTGAGTAGTTCCACCATTGTCGGAACCAGTTGCTACCCTTTATACTACTCGTTCCTCCAGGATGAGTCTCCTTTAAGCTCTTTTCCCACTTAAAAGAAGAAAATATTGCCGAGTTATCCCTCTTTGACTCGTTAAACAAAATAAGAGGCAGTCTACTTTGAGCTCTTTCTGACCGTGTAAACACGAAAAGATTGTCGGACTTTTGTTGTTTCAAGTCTGATATTGGTTACGAAACGGCGTGTCTTCAATCGCTTTTCTACTCTTTCGGATCGAGGTCACTAATTACGAAAAGTACTCCTTGATCGTAATGATCAAGCGGTTCTCTTGAGCATTATTTTATACTTTTTTGGGCTCGAGGGACACAAATCTATGAAAAAGGACCCCCCCCCCCCCCCCGGAGTTTTCTTTTCCTCGTCTTTTTCAAACTCTCTAAACATGAAAAAGACTCCAAGTTTTACCTATGTCTGACTCATTAAACCCTGACGACATTGGACTCATCACCATGACAAGACTCGAACTTCTCCTCCCTAGGGCTTGTTAAACTATTACTAGGATGGATTTGACCGAAGGTCGTACTTATATTACAATCATATGCTATCCCCTTCAAGCTTGTTTTCAAAAATAATTGGGGTACTCGCCAGCAATGGTGGGGGAAAATTTGGAAATCATCATTGATTATCTATGGCAGCTAGTCACTCTTGAACATCGACACTTTTGCTTCTTGTCGGGTTGGGATATCCATACATCGTCATTTGGCCTTCCACGAGTCTGGGTTGTCATTTTGCCTCATTCCATCTGATCCATGTTGCTTCCATCAAGCCTCTGATCCCTTGGTATCAAAATGCTACCACATTCCGGAGTCGTGTCGCCGTTATGTTCAAGAGTATAATCTTTTTGCAATTTACACCCTTACCTCCTCCTCTGATCCTCTATTTCACCATCTACTACTTGTTCCTTATCTCGTGTCATTGATGGGCGAAACATCATGGCCCTCCTACGATGGATCGTCTCCTGTCGACACCAACTCATTATCCAGGAGATTGATCTAGAGATCCCTTTCGATACCTTGGAACTTGCATGCCTCAATGGCAAGTTCTTTGCGCCTGACGATAGACTTTCGTCATTGGTCTTCGATCGGGTGATTCCACGAGTGTTTGACTTCAGCTCATTTTTCACACTTAGTGGATTGTACTGGACAGTACCTTGAGAGCCATTGGCATTATTGATGGTTTCTCTCGTGCTTGTTAATGGTTTTCATCATTGATCGGTAATCAAACGACTTTCTATCATGTTCAACTTCAGCACATCTGTTCACATGTTAGGATTTGTACTTTGATTAGTTGGGTTTCAAGACCCCGAACTGAGATTGCATATGTTTGGGTTGCGTGGATTGGTTCGTGATTCCATATATGACTCCTTGATGGATGGCTGCGACCATGCCTGAGTCTTCATGGATGGCTGCGACCATACCTTTGTCATTATTATGGTATTATTAACTGGGCGGTTGCGTCCATACCATAGACCAAGTTTTATATGTCCTATGGATGGTTGCGCCCATGCCTCGACTATATATGTATTTCACTATCACATATATCATTTGTACCTACGCCTGCAGGATTTTCAAGGTGGTTCCAGTTCAGACAGTTTTGTAAAGCATTTCACCTCTCCCACTCTCTTGGGCTTCATGCTTTAGGGGGCATCTGTTACACAGTAATTTGTCACTGTCCTCATCTCAGTCCTTCTACTGTGTCATGTGTCAAATAAACATGTTCATATCTTCCCACCAATGTAAGAAGATTAAGCAAATGCTCTCTAATGCTGAAGATTGACCCTTTTTTACTAAGTTTCTGCATCATCACTAGTAAACCCTTAAAATCCGTGACGATTCTCTGTCATGCACTGTATCGTTGCGACGTTGTCGCTAGTCCCCAGTTCATGACCCGCGACGATCCAGATTTGGCGAATTAGTTCAAACAGTCGGCCTTCTGGATGTTTCTAGAGCTGGTTGTTGGGTCAGTTTGGGTCGCCTTTCCACCTCTGGGATGGTGGTTCTGCCTCTTGTGCTACCTTCCTTGAGGATGAGCTCCTCCTCCCTCATTTCATGGAGGCTCCTTCTCCTATAAAATCACTCACAATTGCTATGATCTGCTAGCTTTTTTAGAGTTAGTAATTCCTTTGGTTGAGGAGTGCTGCTAGTGCTTTTGAGTTTGATAGATAGCTGGTGTGGGTGTGAAAAATGTGAGATTGTTGATAGCTTGTGGAAGGTTATGGAGTGCCCTTAACTTTGTGTTAAAGCTTATGATTGAGAGAGAGACATTGTATGTTGGGAGATTCATCTTTGAAGAGTGAATGCTTGAGAAACATACTGGCTGGATCCTGTGAGAAGGCTTGTGACGTCAAGACTTGGTTGTAAGCTTGCTCTCAATTCATTATTAATACAATCAATCATGTTTGCCTATGTCTTGTATGTAATTTACTTGATATCTCATGACTTCTTAACTTTTTGAGTAAATAGATCATTGTTGTTTTTCGGTTACGTGCTTTGTTGTATTTTCTTTGCATTGTTTCAGGTTGATCACTCATTGAGGAGAAGGAAGCGGAAGCTGGAACAACACAATGGAACTTCATCGACCACCGGTTGAGGTAGGCCTCCAATGATGACTATTTAAGGAAATCAATTGTTGATCTGTCTTTGCTGTGACTAGACCCACTCTAGGGCTAGATGAGTTTCCTCTGTCCGCAGAGGGAACACTTTCCTGCATCACAGAACCAGGAACCCTTCTCTCTCTTACGAGTTTATCAGCCAAATAGACCTTCCGCTCTGATACTAGTTGTTAGGAAATTATATATTACGGAGCAATGGAAAACATAAAATATTGCAGAAATATAAACACAGAAAACACATAAAACAAGAGAGACACAAATATATGTGGTTCACCCAGTTTGGGCTATGTCCATGGAGAAACAACCAGTCCTTATTTTATTATATTATCCAGCAAACTGAAGAGATACAACCTACAGCAAATCCGTTGTAACTCCCTCTTCGCTCTCAATCTCCTCTCTTTTCTTCACTTCGAATAAAGATATACATAGACGCAATACAATTCCCTCATATATAGTGAGGGGTTGCCTTCTAGGGAAAAAAACCCTAAATTAAACATAACTTCTACCGTCAGATCATCCTCCTAAGGAATGGCCCGGATTGACCAGAAATTAGTAGACTTTTACAAGGCAATTTTACATCTATTTTTAGCTTCGGGGGCGCTGCCCCCGAACCCCCCAGCCAGGGGGTATCCACCCCCCTGCCCACGTGGAGGGGTGTACAATCTTCCTGGGGTATACATCTGGCTGAAACCTTTGAATACAAAAGATAATCAGGCTCCACACCCAACATGTGCCATCCTGCACTGATGCAACACTCGTGTGCCTTTCGCATTGTTGTAGCCTCCTAGCTCTGCACTGTCTTTGGATTCCTAAACTATAGCTCTCTTTGTCGCTCCATCCGCATCCATCTCTACCCACTCAGCTAGTCCTGCTACTCCTCATCGGGGCTCCCGTAGCAAGGTCTAATCAAAGAGGTTGGGTACCTCAATGATCATGCCCCAATTCCAGCCTTCTTTGGACTATCACTCCACATCACTCCACCTTCTACCTGGAGGTATGGATGCATGTGATCCCTCTACCCACTTGGCTCGAAATTTCCCCCTACTGTAGGTCTCTGCATGAGTAGATGTCTCTACTCGATCTCCTTTCAGCTTCTCTAGTTGTGGTTGTTCCATAACCTCCTGAAGCTGCTTCACCAATTGTGGCTCCTCCACAATTGTTTGAGACTTCTTCTGGCACTGCATGTTGAGAGGTAATGTACCCTCCCTCCCAACCACAAACTCTCCATCAATTTCCTTGCTCCTCAAGGCTTTGCATGCATCTTGAACCTCAAAAGAATACAGGTTCTTGACTCATGAACCGATCTGCTTCACCTGTCTAGTGGTGATGTGTTGAAGGAAAACCTTTCCTTACTGAAGACTACATCATAGCCTTTGTCTTCTAGCATTGCGATCGACACCAAATTTTTCGTCAGTCCTGGTACATACTTGACATCAGTTAAAGTAATGTGAGCTCCATGCTCCCTCTGAAAAACAATCGTGCATACACCTAAGACACTATACTTTTCGTCATTACCCATCACTATGAGTATCTAGAGATATTTCTCCTCCAAGGTACTGAACAAACTCTTGTAGCCGGTCATGTGGAAAGAAGCTCCACTGTCAAGAAACCAACCACATACCACCATGGATAAGACCATGCATGCGAAGAGGGTGAAATCCAACTCAAACTGTGAGGCCAATGCCTCACCTTCAGATCCTTCCTTGGATCCCATCTTGGATTTCTTCAGTGGACAATTTGTAGCAAAATGGCCCACCTCATGACAACAAAAGCACCACACTTTCGATTTGTCAAACTTCTTCCCACCATAGGAAGAACTCGATTTGGAATGAGAATCCTTCTCCTTCCCTTTCTTTGCCTTACTCACTAAGGCACATTTTTCTTCATCCTCCTTGGATGAAGAACATCTCTGGTGCTTCTTCTTATCTCCTCCTGCATCAGATCCAACCAAAGTCGTTCCCAATCTGGCAGTTTTTCTCTTCCATTAACTGAGTCTTGGTAGCTATGCCAGCTCTTAGGAAGACCAAGGAGAGCAAGACTCACCATGTCATCATTGGCTATCGTGATCCCTACACTTCCAAGCTCATCCCTACATGTGGTGAGCTTGTTCAGATATGTAGAGATCGTGTCGCCCTTTTCACACTTGATTTTCCGAAGCTTGTCTTTAACGCCAGCTTCCTCTGATCGTTGTTGTTTTGATATAGATCCTTCAATGTTTTCCACATTGAAAATGGTGTCTCCTTCCCATGGAGGCTTGAGACTATGTGGTCTCGAACTCCCTCCAGAAGGATTCTCCTTGCTCTAGCCACACATTTCTTCCATTCTGCCAATTCTGTAGAATCAGTCGGCTTGGGGACTTATTGATCAATGAAGTCCTTTAGACCATTATCCTCTAATACTACTTCCATGCGATCCTTCCAGGCTATATAATTCGAGCTGCCATCAAGGGCATACTCGAGTCTTAAACCGTTGAACGCCATTGGTGAAATTGAGATGAGATAAGAACTCGATTTCTATATTCAGGAACCTCAAACTTCGAACTTCTCCCTTCTTATATATTGTTCTTCGCTTTGATCACCTTTGCTCCGATACCATGTAGAAATTACCACTATAGATCAAAAAATTATGCAATATACTAAAGCAAAATACAAGATCTACTTCTACAACAAACTTTGCGGAAGCTTAATCGAATATGAGCAAGATTAATTAGAACACATATAACTGAGAACGACAAATCAATCACACATGAACACAGAAGAATAACCCGAGCCTCAGCCTAAAACCCCAATCTTTGTATTATCATACAAGTGGAAATATGTTCATATTACAAAAAGAATCAGCTCACAAGCTATCCTGCTCTCTTTGCAATCCAACTATTGCTCATAGACAGTCAAAGGCTTCTCACAAACCTTCTCCTCTGCCCTCCAAGCCTCCTATTTCCTTGCGCAATTTTCCTTGGGGTCTAATGCTGCCACCTATGTGAATTGGCCTCTTCACACACTCACTAACCTCTGATCTAACTGCACAATCCTGAAGGAGATAATTCCTTTTGCATGGATGAGTTTCCTATATAGGAAAAATCCTCTAACTGATAGTACATTATCCCTTCCTCTGATCTCAACTGGGTCTCTGACTGAACTGACATGCATGAGTTATTTATGAGAGAATATTCAGTTATCTGAAGTGCAGTAGTTACATGCATGCAAGCATTAACTAACTGAACTCACAATTAATTCTACAAACTGGACTTAACTTAGTTAACTGAGCTAACTAATTACAACTCATCCTTATCTCTTTAACTGATGGATAAATTCCTCAATCAATGGAGAAACTATTGCATGTCCTCACGTAGACTTCATGTTTGATTTTCTACAACTAATTAACTCAAGATGAATTAATTAATTATTTTACAAATAGTTGCTAAGATCAAATTCGAATTTTACTTCTCAATTTTAGTTCAGGGACTAACTAAAATTGGAATCTATCCCGAAATACTATTTATAGCAATGTTATTTTTAGCACTTCCATTTTTCATTCCTTGTTGCTATGTCCAACACTGGTACCCGAACTGCTATTTATAGCAATGTTATTGTTAGCATTTCTATTTTTAGCATTTTTTTGTTGCCATTTTCAACACTTGGATAGTTGATAAAGGCAGAAGTTGTAGATCGGGATCCAAAGGACCGGGCAGGTACAACGTACGACTGAGAGGAGCTGAGAGAGTCGACTGAATCATCTAGATGGTCAGAGTATCTTGTTGAGGGTAGATTGGTTGTCAATGGACCAACACCAAGCCATAATTTGTATTCTTGTACTAGTGGATGTATGAGGGCCATTATCCCTGGTATGAGAGCCCTAGACTCTTGTATTATATTTTGATTAATATAACAAAGTTGGGTTGAAAATTGTAAAAAGTTGTCTATATTTTGTACATATGTGATTTACTATTGTTTATATTATGTTGTGCAAAGTAGTATCATTGTGATTCTTGGTTTGGTAGCGTCAAAGATTTTAATATTCTATCCTATACCCAAGATCATGGAAAAACAACATGGTATCAAAGCGTATTTGAGCTACTTTGAGGGACAGTGAATCATAGTTGTGCACAGTGAAGCAACTTAGAGGGAGTTGTGGGTGTCTAGATAATGGAGGAGAGGGTTTAACTGGAGACATGGAGATGTGGTCTTGACTCGCTTGGCGGCGAGATTGTCTGGGAGTTCTCGTGGATTGGTAGTGATCCTGGTGAACAATAGTTTGTTGTAGGGAAGATTGTTGATCATTGACTTCCGTTGATTTTTCATGAATGGTTGGGACCACTTGAGGGTTTCTTTGGCTTGGACAAGATCAGGTTGATCAAGATGGATTCATGTGATGGACTACAGATTGGCAGGCTAGAGTCTTCATCAAATCATGATGTTGCATCTCCGAGATTGGAGGGATTTTCATGAGTGGTATTTGGTCCAGGAGGATGAGTGCTTGCAGGACTGAGCTAGTGGAGATCGTATAAGCTCAGAGGGAGTCTAGCCTTAGAGGGAGTAGCCTTATGGAGGTTTGGGATCTTCAGGCTCAGATATGATGAGGCAGAGGCACTACCGAGATTTTTGGATTCATTCTACAGGGTATGTTGCAGTGATGGATGCCAGATGGGCTAGTGTCGTCGGATGATGTTGGTTAATTCATAGTCTTAGAAGTACCTCCCTCTCTAAGAGGGAGTGTTGATTTTTTGTAGCTTGGGAGGTACTCCAAGCCTAGAGGATCGTGGGTTTGGATGAAGGAGCTCCATAAGTGGCCTTGTGGGCTTGAAACCCAAGCTTGGGGTTTTGCACCCATCGTGATTTGGGCCAAAACCATGAGCACATTTCTACATGTGATGGATGGGGATGATAGATCTTATCAAGATGAATCTGACGCAATGAAGATCATATGATTCTGAGTTTTAGAAATGGAGTTATGAATTTTTGAAGTTAATGTATGTGGTTGTGGATTAATTTGGGAGAAAAGAGATGGTCGGCTTATGTCCAAATTATACTTGTTGACACAACATGTAACCCTCATGTTTGTATATAAATATGAGGTGTGTGAGGATCATTTGAACACATCCATTTATGCAACACATCACAAGAAGATAGCTTGTTGAGGGGAGAAGGAGACCTTGTCTAGGCCGCAACAAAAGGAAGGTGACCAGCGTTGAAGGGAAGGTTGTTTTGAGCCTCTTTTGTTGACCAAATCTTAGAGAGAGAGGGTCAAGGAATAGGAATCAAAATTTGGATTGTTTGAGAGTTCGTTTGTGGGTGGAGAACCCTTAGAAGAGGCAGTCGCAACCTTGAGAATGCTATTGTGGGTAGGTCGCAGCCTTTACCAGCATGTAACAGAGGTGCATATGGCAAGTTGAGGTTTGTTCTATGCCCAGAACAATAGCAAATAAGGTAAGGAGTCCTCAAAGGGAAGGTCGTAGAAAATGAAGGGAAGACGCAGTTGTTTTAGGGTTGTTGCAGCGTGCAAGTGCCCTAACCAGGAACAGTAAATGACAAAAGTGGAGTAGACCTCAAACAGTGAGCCAAGGTATGTATTGTGATACATTTTTGTAGGTGTTGGATATATGTTTCGGATCATTTTGGATGGGATTTATATTGCAACTTTTGGGATCCATGTGTTGGGGTTGTCTTGGGTGTTAAGAAACCCCAACTAGGAGCAGATCTCGCAGTGGAGTAATAGGTGTCCTAGGAGAGGACCATTGGTGAAGTCTATTAGCAGCCATGTGGAGGGGTTTCCTAGGTGTTGGATGCCCTAACTAGGAGCAGATGCTACAATGAGTATTGGTCACTCGTGGTCTATTGGAGGGCAACATGAGAGTGGACCAAGTGTGGACGTAATTGGGACTTTACGGTCTACTAGAGGACAGCGTGATAGTGCCTAAGTTGGATCATAGTGTGCACCATCTTCATGGACCTAGGTGGTTTCTAGAGTGGTAGTTGTTGAGCTCAAGGGTTTCCAAACCAAAGGAGTAGTTGAGCATCCATAGACTTGTGTGTAGAGAAGGACTTCTACAACAGATGATGGGCAGTCCTCCTAGCCCGTGTTCATTGTGGGAGATCGACATCTTGCAGCGATAGGTGGCAGTCCTCCTAGCCTGTGTTAATTGTGGGAGATGGACATCTTTTAGTGATAGGTGGCATCCCTTCATGCCCTATTCTGGTCTTCATCTTGAGCAGCACAAGAAGACCATAGTGGGTTGAATTCCCTGAGTAGTTGAGGAGCAACAGTGGACAGATTGAGAGTTGTGCCCTTGATGGACTAAGGCACAACTAGTGAGCAGATTGAAAGATGAGGTTTAGTGGTCATATGGACTTGGATTGTTGATAGAGGAAGAATTTGTAGAACGAGAGTTGAAAGACCGAGCAGGTACAGGGTACAACCGAGACGAGCTAAGAGAGTCGAATGCATAATCCAAATGGTTAGAGTATCTTGTTGAGGGTAGATTGGTTGTCGATGGATCGACACCAAGCCCCAGTTTGTATTCTTGTACTAGTGGATGTATGAGGACCATTATCCCTGGTATGGGAGCCCTAGACTGTTGTATTATTTGTTAATTAATATAACAAATTTAGCTTGAAAATTGTAAAAGTTGTTTATATTTTGTGCATATGTGATTTATTGTTGTTTATAATCCACTGTGCAAAGTAGTATCGTTGTGATTCTTGGTTTGCTAGCGTCAAATATTTAAAATTCTATCCTAGACCCAAGATCGTGGAAAAACAACATTATACACATGTGTTAATGTGAAGTCATGGGGAATGATAATGGAACTAATTTCTGAGATATTTCAAACAAGGTTGTTAGAAAAAATACTGGTGGGGTGAATCAGTATTTTAGTTTAAACTTTTTATTTTCATATTCTAATTTCCATACGTTACTTTCATTCATGCAACCAGTGTATGTACATGAGTTTAGTAAAGACAAATAGCGTATATCCAGTTAACTAACTTTTCATATATATCATCATTAGTTCATATTTAGCCAGTGCATCATTACTTCATTATTCATTAATTAAACAATAATTATGAGCATTAAGAAGCAAATAGATCATCAACACATAAGAAATATATCAACACACATGAACACCTAGATTTTAGGTGGAAACCGAATGTGGGAGAAAACCATCATTGTTGTCCTTTATGTCTTCTTCCTTTATTATAAAGGAAAACAACTTACAATCATGTATTGGTGCAGACTCATACCAATACATAGGCACCCACCTACAGAAGGCTACAACCTTCTCTCATTCTCCAGCACCCACCTGCAGAAAGCTACAACCTTCTCTCATTCTCCAGCACCCACTTGAAGGGAGCTCTAACCACCTGATCTTATTTACCAACCCCTACCAGAACGGAGAACCTACCCCCTACACAAATTCACCAATTAATACTGGAAGGAAGCATCAACTTCCTCAATGAAGGATCAAACCCTCAACACCTCTTGTGGACCACGTTTCCTAATGTTTCATACTGGATACACCTGAATCAAAACATCAAACCTGTAGGCCACCTTTCATCATATTTTTAGGCTGGACCCACTTCCATCATTAAGCCCAAACCAAGTAATAATTTTGAAACCAAATATTGAACCAACACTATAATGTCATCAAACCAATCACTGAATCTCATCATCTATTGCAACAAATTCAAACCAATCATAACTAGATCATACCAATGAACGATATACAAAGTCATACTATGTTCATCACATAAACCAATTGTTGTCACTGCAAACCCTGGTCAAATATACTTCAAAATGTATATGCTACTTCTCTGAATAACATCTGCGTATGTACACATTTCCCCTAAAGAATATCTACGTACATATCTCAAATCATTGACTAATGAGATTTCTATCAAACTGAATCACTAGGTCAGTCACTAAATATTGAATCACAATAGATACATCAATACTAACTTACTGAAAACCCAATCATAATGTAGCACCATCATTGATCAATACACCAAGTCTTGTTCAACCCAATCAACACTGTAAAACACAGATTATCATGATAGAGACATCATTGACAGACAGCAGCAAACAGAACTGTATTGACCAAATATCATCAAAAGTCCATACTACAAAACCCTAGCATATGTACGTGACTTTCATAAAGCGTACCAACATATGTACACATTTACCATTCATAAAACCCGTGTATAGATATGCACATACTAAAAATACTTTGTAGAATATATACACGACTACCCAGAAGCAGATCCGCATATGTACGCAACTAACCTGGGAGAAACCTGCGTACAAATCTTAAAACTTTCATTGCTAACATAATCTTCATTCTTCGCAACCCTTACTTTCATAATTACAGACTTAAGAATACTTCATTCAGATCAGAGTATTATTAGATCTATCATTTTTAGACATTTTCAATAAGTAAACCAATCAAACACGTAGGTCACCATACTTCAGATCTTTCAGATCTGAGTCTTCTCCTTGCTCCTTGGAGCACCCCTGTTTCAGATCAAATTATACATAAACAATTCATCACTTGCACCCTTAACACTTTGATCTCCATCTCCTTATATAGAATTAGCCTTAGCCAATCCCTTAGTAATGCCTTTGGTATTCTTTGACGGGATCAAACAACCATTGTCACACTTCATTACTATGGGGCAATACCATGGTAAAGACCCCTAGTATTCAAGTTTTCATGGTGTGGATTATGTACCCGACTTTTCTTCACAATACCCACATATGTACGTGACCCTTCCTAATAGGATCCGTGTATACTTTCCCAAACTTTACCTTTATCATCCATTTATCTTTAAACTGATGTTCCTTTGTCCATATCACCTGTCACATATGTATCAGCATGAATAGTCATCATGTTACCATAACATTGACATATTTATCAAGTAGGTTTCCATCAAGGAAAACACATTAGCTATAATTCCAAAAAAGGCCTTTCCCTCTTTTATGGCTTTCTATGGAGTGGGGTTTGGCTATCACTTTTCCTTATGTAGTGTTGTGTGCAATGGCTTCTCGTCAGTGGAAGGAGTATGAGGTCTCAACCACCAATCTTGTAGCATTGTAGGAGAGTGTTTGCAATATACAAATTCATGTTAATCAATTAGAATTCCAATTAGCCACTGTGATTGATATATTGATAAATCAGCTAGCTCAACTTCAAAGAGAAAAGGATGAACTCAGATACCTCTAGTCCCAATTGGACAAACTTCAACTCACTTGTAGTGGAAAAATTTAGCCTTCTTTGGATAATGGCCTCACTTTTCGTCTCTCACTCTTGATTAAATTTGTCTAGCCTCGCATGCTCTTCTGCTCGAACCTAAATTTGAGCATGACTCAATTGGAACCAATCATTTATTTTACTCAACTTACAGGCCTTACCTCATGATAATTGTATATGCAAGAAAAAAAAATTTAATCTTAGGGGTTATACAACATGTACACTTTTATATTACCCTAGTTGGATGTAACTAAGTTAAGCATAGTTTGGAGGGCCTAAATATGGACCAGTATGTAGTATTACTTGAATCTATTTTATTAATAGATTGCTTAAATCTCCATAACTTTGTTGGGCCTTAAAGCGTGTTTTTTTCTTAATAAAATTTCCTAATCATGATTTAAAAAAACTAAATAATGCTTCTCGATAGTTAAAAATAATTTGCAAATGGTTCAGCCTACACGGTGCAGAATAGACGGTGATGGGGTGTACTGTTAAGTCATTCCTTGATGTGAAGATCACTGGCTCGAAACTCCATGGGAAAAAATCTAGTCATGTTAAGGGCTAGTGTGGCCCAGGCCATGTCTAATCCCTGGGTGATTTTGACGGCTTAGATGCCCTTGGGTCGCAGTTTCTCAAGCCACAAGTCAAGCCTGATGTAATCACTAATAAACTCAGAGCACTTGACAAACCAAAAAAATTACAAATGGCTCTTTTTATTTAAAAAAAAGAATGCAAAAATTAAATAATGATTCTCATTATCTAATTAAGTTAATATCAATTAAAAACTAATTAATAATTGTGGTTCTAGTTATCAAATTAAAAACCAACTATGGTTCTCAAAATCTAATTCAAAACTAAATAAAGGTTATTGATATCTATTCAAAAACTAAATATGGTTCTCATATTAAACTAGTTCTCATTATAGTTCTCGTTAAAAACAAAATATGGTTCTTAATATTTTTCTAATTAAATAGGTTCTCGTTGTCATTCCGTAATTAAACTAATAAAAAATATTGGAGGTTGATTAATAACTATGGTTCTTATTACATGTAGTTATATGTATCATAACTTTTTTTATTTTTCTTTGTTCTGCGTTGCTTCTACATAATTGTCCATGATTAGCTTCGTGAGAGGGGGATATGCTCCCTCCTTCAGTTAGATTGTTTCAGGGGTTTGTAGAGATTAATAACTATGGTTTTTATTACATGTGGTTATACGTATCATAACTTTTTTATTTTTCTGTGTTCTGTAATATTAGCATTTTTTCTACATAATTGTCCATGATTAGATTTGTGAGAGGGGATATGCTCCCTCCTTAAGTCACATTGTTTCAGGGGTTTTTAAAGATTATAGATCTATTGGTATTTTTTTTCAATCTCCTCATCTTCGACATCTTTTTCATGGAGTAGATGGATCAAGTCAGGGTTCTGGTTTCTCAAAGAAACCTCAATTGGGTACATCTTGGCAAGCTAGAAATCCAAGGCGTTGCCTGCCAAAAGTGATGAATGATCTAAAATATGAGGTTAAATCTAGCAAGATCGATGAATATATCCAACATATGTAGGATCATGCTTTGATCTGCAAGTTCATCAGATTATGGCCCTCTAAAAAGTCTCTGATTGAGTGGATCCAAAATAAATAGAACCTCCGGGGTCAAATAGAACTAGATCTAGGGGCAAAGGAATTCGTCATACTCATTTTCTCCATCTTGGAAGACATATCGAGGGTTTTTGAAGGAGAGTCGTATTTTTTTAATAATGTAGGGCTCTTCATGCGATTTTGGAAGGAGTAGTATAATCTGAAGAAGGAAGAATTCCTTGTTACCTCGGTGTGGGTTCGACTCTTTTCTCTTCCAAAGGAATATTGGGAGGAGGAAACCCTTGAAGGCATAGGAAATGCCATTGGAAGCTTTGTCAAGGACTCATAGGCTACTAAGAGAGGTAGGTATAGATCATATGCTTGGATCTTTGTTTATATGAATATCTCCCAACCTCTTATAGCTTCAATAGATATTTGTTATTAGGATAGGCTTTGGAAGTAACCTCTAGATTATGAACTTGTACCCTTTAGATGCATTTGTTATCATGAATAGAGACATCTTATTAGGAACTGTTAAATGAATGCAAAGGAATTTCCCAAAGAAAACCCCTCTCAAAAAGAGCAAGATGATTTGGGAAATTCTCCCAAAGAAGAAGAAATTTGAGTCCTCGTGGTGCCTCAAATCCTAACCAAAACCCTAGATCTGGAAATAGGTTTGAGTCTCTCCTCTCTTCAAAGGAGTCACTGAAGCAAGATAATATTCAGTCAAGCCTTCAAACAGTACAATAAAAAAGCCATAAGACCTTATTTAAAACTCCAGTTCCTATGCGAAATTTTCTAGAAAAGTACCAGCAAAATCCATTACTACTAGAAATGGTTTTCTCCCTACTGGAAGAAGCTAAACTGCAAGCCATACTAGAAGATATGGATTTGGAAAATCCAAGGTTAGTTGCCCTTCCAAAAGAAAGGCATGGAAAATATATGAAATACATTCTAGTTCATCATGCTAATATTCTTCTAAAGGCTTATATCCAATGCAAAGAAGAAGATCATTCCAGCTTGATTTCTTCAAATTACTACCTTGGGGTTCACACAAAGGAGTTCAATGCGGTATCCAAGCAAGACAAAGACCAAAAAACTAGGTTGCACGAGCAATAAGGCATTGATCCAAGTAGACGATGAAAAATTAGTCAACTCAAGGAAAATTGTGCCAATGTTAGAGGCATTTCCTCCCTTGAATTCTTAAATGTTCAAGGAGTTTTCTATGTAGTAATGGTTGTCATGGTTAGTTTTTTATTGTTTATTATCAGTAGGTAACTTGTTAGTCTCAGCCAAACTTGATATGAAGAATCTCTTAGATTTTGGTCCTCTTTTGGAAATCCAAGCTATTAGTAACTTTTTGATAGATAATGAAAGGATCCACTAACTTGAAAACAAAACAAAACAAAAAACAAAAAACTATGGTTCTCATTATCTAATTAAGAAACTAGTTATGCTTCTCGTTATTCAATTCGAAACTAAATAATCATTCTCATTGTCTAATTAAAAAATAAATGTGGTTTTGTTTATCTATTCAAAGTTAAATATTATTCTCATTATCTATTCAAAAGCTAAATAATATTTATCATTATCCAATTAAAAACAAATGATGGTTCTCGTTATCTAATTAAAAAATATTTAAAACTAAATATCAATCGAAAACTATTGAAAACTAAATAATCGTTCCCGTTATCTAATTAAACCAATATCAATTGAAAACTAATAAATAATGATCTAGATCTTAGGGGCTAAGATCTAGGAGCCATGAATGCAAGGAGGGGAGGAGAGAGAATATACAAATCTGCCCTGAAACTTTTCTTAGAAAAATCATTGAACAAAAAAACACACTCAATACCTAACAACATATGAAAAACATATAATTCTTTATTTAATGGAGAAGTACTTTACACTACATTGTGGTAGATGAGTATTCCCTTTTGTGAGGTGAGGCCCCTCACTTATAGTATTTTTTATGCCTTCTTGAGCTACAATACCATGGATAAATACCATGGGTGGATCCCACTTTCCATTTGAATCAATTCTCCCCCCTTGAGAAGTAATCATCCCCATTGCATCAAGTTCCCTTTGAAGAAGATTTTGTTCAATAGGAGCCAATGAAGAGAAGGGTTTGTATGGTTGAGCGATAACCATGATGGATGGAGGTTCTAGGATAGAGTTATCATGTAATGCTTGTGGGCCAATTGTGACATTGGCAGTGTATGGCATAGCAAATAGATTTCAATGGCAAGGGTTTTGTTGGACACCTAATCCTAAATGGGTTAGTGTGGAAGCTGAATAGACTAAGTAGTCCAAGAGACCTTGGGATGTGGAACCCAACAGTCGCATATTGTACTATAAATGTAAATCATTTGTTAATAAAAAATGTACTCTCATGTTTATCTTTCATATTGTTTTAGCACTGAGGCCTGACGGTGCCACTGCAGAGATTTGCCACCATCGATGAAGGTCCAGCTCCTGTTGAATGCATTATGTTCGAGGTTTGAATGCGTTATGGTTCGATATTGAATGGTATGCGTAACGCTGTCCCGTAGTATCATCATTTGGTTTATTGAATGCATATTGCATTAATTGTGGCTGAATCATTTGAATGTTGTTGAATCTGCTGAGCCACGCAGAGATACCTGTATTGCTTTAACGTTTGAATGGTATATGCGTTGAACCTGAATGATATGCGTTGAACCTGAATGGTATATGCCTATGTGTTTGAATTGTTGTGTTATTAACGTTGTTGAATTAATGCGTTGTTGAATGCGTTTGAAACACTATGGTAATTGAATGCGTTTTGAATATTAACGTTGTGGTATTGAATGCATTATTGAATGGCTGTTGAAATGTTGTGTGCTGTGGAATATTAACACTGTGCGTTAGAATGAATGGTCCAACGCATAGTCGCAAGTTATGTGGAGTCCAACAAAGTGTTGAATTTTTGAAGGGTTGTGTTTTGTATTGGTAAATTTAACTTCTCTCTGCATTGGTGTATCATATTCCACGCGTTGCATGGTGGGTAACAGTTCCAGCGTATGATGTTGTTGATTTGAGCGTTAAATTGAGTGTTGTGTTGGTCCTTTGTTGACTTTATATGTGCGTTGAGCTCTTGTTTAAAAGAAAAAAAAAAAGAGTCGATATACAGAAGCTATCACCAAAGGAAACCATCTCATCTATCTCTGCGATAGCATATCCAAACACCTCTCTCATCGCAAGTTGACCAAATGCCTCTCTCATCACAAACGCTTGAGACTCTAATCGACTTATGTTATCATTATTAAAACGCCTAGGAATGGTTTCAAGATCGAGCTTGAGAAGTCATCCCCAAGTGATTTTCTTCGTGGTCAAGAGTTCAATGTGGTTTTGGAGCCTCATTGCAACCTTAGATTGAGAAGTTGTTGTCTAGTGTGAGAGCATTAATCCACTAACAAAAAATTGCTTGCGTCCATCAGAGAATTTCATCCTCAGGAGGTCGAGAGATAGCTTTAGCGTCTGCAGAATCTTCAACGTGGGATTTCGATATCCTGAGCGTATTCGTTGTTTAGCAGAAGTGTGGGCTCGTTGATTGTTGATAGAGTCGTGACCTAACCGAGCCTCCATGCCAAATTGGGTTGAGTTTAACATTTATTTTGAACGAGCCGAATTATGAAGATCGAACCCACTGTTCAAGAGAGTCGCGGACCAAGTTTCTGAGGTTAGCAATCTAATTGGGTGTGATTTATTCTCAGGAGATCAGGAGCCTTCCTTTGTTCAGTCCATGTACACATTTTGTGGAGTTGCGTTCATTTTCGGTGCAAAGACAATTGGTGATGCAAGAACCGCGCGGAAGTCTTGACGCAGGGGAGAAAGTTGTGATTGAACTGCATGTCTGGTGCGATTGTGTTGGTGGCAAAGCCATCAAACACCGAACGTATTTTCCCTTGCCTGAAGGGGTGACGCAAAGAGTGTAATTTTTTGCAAATATTTCCCTTAGTCCTGATCTCAACATATATGTTGAACCAACAGGCAATCGAACCCAATTTGCATAGTTGGTGGAAATCGAACTGTATATTGAGCACCTGATATACCAAGATAATAATTGTTCTGGAGTGAATTTCTGTTGCATGCAGAGGTTCATGCGACCAGAGGCATTGGCCACTAAGCGTTGGTATTTATCCCCTCTTGTTGAAGTCGATATCACTCAATGTCAAATTGTGGAAGTCTGGTTGAATGTGTGCTCACAGGGTGACAGAAGATTGTTGAGCTACTATACATAGCAATTGGGAGCTCATTGTCGTCGTAAGTCCCAGGACAGAATAAACTGAGACTAAGTTCGGTTTGAAGGCTTGTGGGAGTTTGTCTTTGGGGGTTCCTTGTGGAATTCAGGAGCTCGTATTGGCATAAAATTGCAGAAGACCGAGCTTGTCATACTCAGGTGGTTGAAACCACTATTGTACAATGTCAGAGGAAAAGGTTGCTCTTGGGTACAATTTATGGGTATTGCAAAAGTGGGAAATCTTCATCTTATACAGTTGAAACTTCTACCGAGGTTCTATATTTCAGTACCGTTTTCTCTTATGTTTCCAGATATCACTATTTTTTAGTTATATCTCTGTGTGAAGCAAATAAATAAGTACTAAACATTATTGTACTCATGCTTATAAGGGCGGACTGGTATCTAAAGGAATGTGCATTGGAGGCTAAAACAACAACAACAACAACAAAAAGGGGGGGGAGTGCATTTTTGGTCATTTGATTGTTTTTACAAATACATTATTGATTTGATTGTCTGAATAATGGAGAAAAATCATGGATTATTAGAGTTATTAAGAACTCTAATCTTATCTACTGATGGAAGTACAGTTAAAGTCAACAAAAACACTCTCAGAGATATTCAAAAATCTTTACAATATGCACATGAAAAGATTGATTTTTTGCAGCTTGAATCTTAGCTACAGCAAGAAGAATTAAAACAGAGGAGTCATTCTGAACATGTTTCTGTTCAGAACATTGAGACTGCAACCCATCAATAGCAAGTCAATAATGTTACATTTCATTCAAATAAAGCAGCAGTTGTACATGCAGATGCAGAAACTCAGTCTGCACTTCCCAAGCCCATCATCAAACCTTGGGAACAGCTTGTCCACAACAAGCACAGAACTGGTCTTGGATATGACAAGGACATGTCCTTTCATATTCCAGACTACTCAAAACCCATTCAATTTTAGAGTGCTGGATTCATTCATGACAGTTCACATGCTCCTCATGACAGTTCACCTCCAGCTGTTCCAGATTCTACTCCTCTTCCACAGCAACAACAACAACAACAGATTGTAAAATGCCAACATTGTGACCCAGTTGGCCATCTGAAAGATCACTGTTTTTATCTTCATCCATGTAAGCACTGTCATAAAACTAGCCATTCTTCACACAGATGCTTCAGCAACAAACATCCTGCAAGAACAAAGATTCATCTTGGATGGATCGCTTCTTGGCAATGGGCATCAACAGCCAAGAAGATATTCCAAACACATGTCAGAACTTGTTCCAGAGTATTGAATAATCTTGCAGTTTAGTTTTCTCCATCATCTCACCTTGTATCTGACAGGGGGGGAAATGATGGTCATCTACAAGCTTCAAAGCCACATCAAGCGAGCCTGAGCCACAACCTGCCACACCAGTTTCAGAGTTGTAGCCAGAGACAAAGATGCCCGTGAACATGCCTTCAGTTGGAAATCTGGGACACTTCCTCTAGCAGAAGACTTCAGCTTCTTGCCAGCTTTGGAAGAATTCTAGGAACAAAATTGAGAACACTTCCTCTAGCGGAAGACTCCAGCTTCTTGCCAGTTTTGGAAGAGTTCCAGGAATTGCATTAAGCATTCCAGAGTTGTTGGTCATCCTTAAACCATCACAGGTTGAGACTTCCCTTTTCAGGTTGAAGTTCTCCCTTTTATGTGTTGGGTTGTGTTATATTCTTTCCACGACTAACCCTATATTAGGTTGGGTGAACCTACCTATGGTTTTCGGTCCATGGTTTTGGATGCGATGGTTTTCGGTCCATGGTATTGGATGCTTCAGCATGTATAAATATGTATTGTAACATTGAAAGGAATATAATGAAAAATCAAGCTGGTAGTCTCGGTTTTGGGATCTAGGGGAGAATCTCTGTGTATATGTGTTTTATGTGTTATGCTCTCGCATTGTTTATTTTTCTGTGATTTAGAATTCATATGCAGGTAATTTATGTACGGGGTTAAAACCTACATTTGGTATCAGAGCTGTTTTGGCTTCAAGGGGACGCCTTTGTTGCTGAGGGGTTTCGCTCGGGCCTGTGGTAGACCCTGTTCAGTGGGAGATCTGTGAGATCTATTCTGGTGGTGAAAGAAGATCGCGAGCAGCGGAAAGATAGAGATCAAGAAGTTCAATGGTCAGAGTTTTGAGTTGTGGAAACTCAAGATGGAGGATCTGTTGGTGGATAAATATCAATGGATCGCGGTAGATCCAGGTACTAAACCAACAGGAGTGACCGATGAAGAATGGAAGAAGTTGGATCGGAAGGCAAAGAGCACAATACGATTGTGTGTCTCAGATTCAGTATTGCTGAATGTATCAGGGGAAGCTATGGCAAAGGCTTTGTGGGACAAGTTAGGGACTTTGTACCAATCTAAGTCTCTGGTGAATAAACTGTTCCTGCAGAAAAATCTGTATAACCTGAGGATGAAAGATGGAGACTCGGTGACAGAGCATCTGAACGCATTTAATACTGTGGTAAGTTAGTTAGCGTCTGTTGATATTAAAATTTTAGATGAAGATAAGTGCATCAGTTTGTTGTGTTCTCTACCAGATTCGTGGGATAGTCTGGTTATTGCAATAGATATCAATGCAACTGCTTTGCAGTTTGATGAAATAGTCTCAGCCTTGCTGACGGAGGAGATGAGACGGAAAAATATGGAGAGCCAAAATGGTGATGCCTTGTCTGTACAAGGACAGTCCCAGAATAGAAACAAAAATAAGTCATCGAGTGGGAGATCTAAATCTAGAGGGAGATCTAAATCTCCAGGAAAACCTGTAAAGGTGGTGTGCTAGAAATGTGGAAAGGAAGGGCACTTCAAAAGGGACTGTAAATCTAAATCTCCTGATAAAGGAAAGGGATCTAACGATGCTCCTTCTGCAGAGGGGAAAACCACCTCAGATGAAGGTGGGGATGTGTACTTGGCTTCTTCAAGTACACATGTAGATCATGAGGCATGGCTGATTGACTCAGGTGCATCCTTTCACTTCACTCCCCATAGAGAGTGGTTCTGTGAGTATGAGAAATATGATGGTGGTGATGTCTTCTTAGGAGATGATAGGAAGGCTAGAATCATTGGCCGCGGAAAAGTAAAGTTGAAGTTGCAAGGTGGAAGGGTTAGAACACTTCTGGGTGTTCTGCATATTCCTGCTTTGGCAAGAAATCTGATTTCTGTAAGCAAGTTGGATGATGCAGGTGTAAAAACAGTGTTCGAGAAGGATACCTGCAAGATGGTTCAGGGAGCACTGGTATTGATGCGGGGAGTTCGGATTGGAACTCTGTACAAGCTGCAAGGTAGCACTGTTTTTGATGGGTGCAACAGTTCTGTGGTTCCTGAAAGTGGCGCTGAAAATCTAGTGGTCTCTGGAGAGAAGACCATGCTGTGGCATCAAAGGCTTGGACATATTGGAGAGAAAGGCCTTCGAATACTTCATGGTAAAGGTATGGTAGAAGGTATGAGTAATAGCTCTCTGGATTTTGATTTCTGTGAAAAGTGTGTATATGGGAAGCAGAATCGAGTGAGTTTCCCCTCTGGTGCTAAGAGGGCGAAACAGATATTAGAGCTTGTGCACAGTGATGTGTTTGGACCTGTGAAAGTTCCATCACTGGGTAAGTCTGTGTACTATGTATCATTTATAGATGACTTCTCAAGGAATACATGGATATATTTCCTTAAGAAGAAATCTGAAGTCTTTGACAGATTTAAAGAATTTAAGGCTCTGGTGGAAAATCAGACAGAGAAGAAGATAAAGGTGCTGAGGACAGATAATGGTGGAGAGTTTTGCAGCAAGGAATTTGAAGAATTATGTAAGAAGTGTGGTATAGCATGGCAGAAGACTACTCCATATACACCTCAGCAAAATGGAGTCGCAGAAAGAATGAACAAGACGTTGATGGAAAGGGCAAGAAGCATGCTCAGTGGTGCCGGGTTAGGACAGGAATTCTGGGTAGAGGCGGTGGATACTGCATGTTACTTGGTCAACAGGTCACCTTCATCAGCGTTGGAGGATAAGACTCCACAAGAAGTATGGACTGGTAAGAAACCCTCTCTTTCACATCTGAGGGTATTTGGATGTGATGCATATGTACATGTTCCAAAGGAGAAACGAACCAAGTTGGATAGTAAATCTGAAAAGTGCATCTTTATTGGGTATAAGGATGGTTTAAAGGGTTATAAGATTTGGAACCCAATAACAAGGAAGGTTGTGTACAGTCGAGATGTGGTGTTTAGAGAGGTGAAAGATGTTATTAAACATGAAGTCCAACCAAAGGAACCTGAGAAGATAGAGTTTGAACTAAAGGAGGAAGAATCAGACTCTGCAGCAGAGGAGGAATCAGAAGATGAAGAGCCACAAACTCCGGTTGTGAGAAGATCAGTTCGAGAAAGAAGGCAGCCAGAAAGGTATAGTCCTTCTGCTTTCTGTTCAAATTTTGCTTTGTCTATTACTAATGATGATCCCAGAACTGTGAAGGAAGCAGTAGATTCAGAGGATGGAAAACTCTGGAAAGAAGCCATGGTTGATGAAATGGCATCTTTGTCTGGTGGAGTTTCCGACTGGAAGGAAACCCATTGGCAGCAAATGGGTGTTCAAAAAGAAGACAAATGCAGAAGGGAAGGTGGAGAAATACAAAGCTCGGTTGGTAGCAAAAGGATATTCCCAAGTGCCAGGAGTTGATTTTGGTGATATTTTTTCTCCTATTGCCAAGGTAACTTCTATTAGATTACTTTTATATGTTGCTGCTGCTTTTGATTTTGAGGTAGAACAGATGGATGTGAAGACAGCATTTCTTCACGAGGATTTGGAAGAGGAAATCTACATGAAGCAACCTGAAGGCTTTGCGATGAAGGGTAAGAAAGAACTGGTATGCAAGTTAAAGAAGTCTCTGTATGGGTTAAAACAATCACCAAGGATGTGGTATCAGAAATTTGATACATTTATACAGGGACTTGGCTTCACCAGAAGCAAAGCAGATCACTGTGTGTATTTTAAATTGATTGGTGACCGTGTTATTTATCTGGTCTTGTATGTGGATGATATGTTGCTGGTTGGAAATGACAAAGAAATTATCCAGGATTTGAAGACCCAATTGTCCTCCAAATTCGACATGAAAGATCTTGGTGCTGCAAAATATATTTTGGGCATGGAAATTAAAAGAGATCGGGCAAAGAGGAAGCTCTGGTTAAACCAGAGGAAGTATGTTGAGACAATACTGTAGAGGTTTAATATGCAGGATAGTAAACCGGTGAAGGTTCCTATTCCTATAGGTGTGAGGTTATCTGCTGAACAGTGTCCCAAGACACAAGAAGAGGAAGAGGACATGTCCCGTGTTCCATATGTGAGTGCAGTCGGTAGCCTGATGTATGCAATGGTCTGTACTAGACCAGACATTGCACATGCAGTGGGAGTATTGAACAGGTTTATGTCAAAACCAGGGAAGGAGCACAGGACAGCAGTGAAGAAGGTTTTCAGGTATTTGCGTGGCACTAGTAATTATGGTTTGTGCTACCAAGGAAGACCACGATTGGACAAAGTGTTGGATATTCGTGGCTTTGTTGATGCAGACTGGGCTGGAGATCTGGATCAGAGAAGATCTACAAGTGGGTATGTGTTTAACCTATTTGGAGGTGCAGTCAGTTGGATGAGTAAGAAACAATCTGTAGTGGCACTATCAACTACAGAGGCAGAATACATGGCAGCCACTCATGCAAGCAAGGAAGCAGTTTGGTTGCAGAGATTGTGTTCAAGTATGGGGTTAGTACATGGAGCTATAAGAATAGACTGTGACAGCCAAAGTGCAATTTTCTTGGCAAAGAACCCTGCTTATCATTCAAAGACAAAGCACATTTATGTTCAGTATCACTTTGCGAGGGATATGATAAAAGACAAAAAGGTGTTGCTGGTAAAGGTGGACACTTTGAAGAATACTGCAGATGCATTGACAAAATCTGTGAGCTCTGAGAAGTTCTCTTGGTGTAGATAAACAATGGGCATTTCAGGGCTGGAAAAATGACTAAGCTCTCCTGTGGCCCCGTGTGGAAAGAAAACAACAAGTGGGATATTTTTGGGTTGTGTTATATTCTTTCCACGACTAACCCACGTAGTGAACCGGGGGGTTAGAGGGGGGGCGGAGCCCCCCCTTCGTTGCGCCGATTGCGCAGCGAGGGGGTCACAGGGGGCGACAGGCCCCCCTATCCAGGGGGTTTGAGGGGGGTGGGTAGCCCCCCTCTACGGGGTTCGGGGCAGCGCCCCGGGAAAAAAAAAAATTGGACCCTATATTAGATTGGGTGAACCTACCTATGGTTTTCGGTCCATGGTTTTGGATGCGATGGTTTTCGGTCCATGGTATTGGATGCTTCGGCATGTATAGATATGTATTGTAACATTGAAAGGAATATAATGAAAAATCAAGCTGGTAGTCCCGGTTTTGGGATCCAAGGGAAAATCTCTATGTATATGTGTTTTATGTGTTATGCTCTCGCATTGTTTATTTTTCTGTGATTTAGAATTCGTATGCAGGTAATTTCTGTACAGGGTTAAAACCTACATTATGTGGGGTGAGACGTCCCTTTATTGGTTGAAGGTTTCCCTCTTCAAAACAATAGGAGCACTTCCTCTAGTAGAAGACTTCAACTTCTTGCCAGTTTGGAAGAGTTACGGGAACTGCACTAAGCGTTCCAGTGTTGGTGGTCATCCTTAAACCACCGCCCTTTATACCAACATTTTAGAGAGCACATTCAGCCTAGTGCTGCCATGCATTTTTTGCACATTTTGTATTACAGCTCTCTTCTTGGACTTATACATAACCCTTCGGATTAAGGGGGGGAATGTTGGACACCTAATCCTAAATGGGTTAGTGTGGAAGCTGAATAGATTAAGTAGTCCAAGAGACCTTGGGATGTGGAACCCAACGGTCACATATTGTACTATAAATATAAATCATTTGTTAATAAAAAAATGTACTCTCATGTTTATCTTTCATATTGTTCTTGCTACCCATGTGTGTTTAACAGGTTTTGGTCATGTAATGCTTGTGGGCTAACTATGATGCTGATATTGTATGGCTCAGCAAATGGACTTCAATGGCATTGGTTTTGTGTGGCTGACCCATAACCATGAGTTTGTGGGTGACCCATAACCATGATGAATGAAGGTCTGAGGATTGAGATACCTTGTAATGCTTGTGGGCCAAGTGTATGGCCTAGAAAATGGACTTTGAGATAGTTCGCTTGTCGGTCTACCGACTTATGGTAGAAATATGGTGGCTTATCTTTATAAATTCTCACTACTCAATGAGATGTTGTAAAAGCTTCCTTGTAGCACTCAAGTTTCACATTTTTTATTCTGATTATTGTGATTTGATAATCCCACCACAACATTACCTTGGCATCAGGAGGGGCATTTCGTCGCAGCCAAAAGTACACTTCAAGATAGTCAGCAAAGATAGCCCTATGGGCACCCTGAGCTTCTAAGTAGAAAGGTAGAATAAAAAGCTCCAGTATGCCCTATCTGGCTTGTAAATGGATAATATATCAAGAAGTATGTTGCCTAAAGAATTATTACGAGATCGTCCACTGCGATCCTCTCCACAACAATCCTTGAAGAAACACTTGTCACAAGCTTGGAATTTGTGGTTGTTGAGGGAGAATTTGAAAATGTATGAAACTAAAAGACTTATGTACACATTCCTAAGCTCAAAACAAGTCTCTTAAGCCCTTCTCGAAATCATTGCTGAAGTGATCTATCCGGTGCCATTGATTCTATATAATTTCGATAGCTAGTCTTGAAGTTAAAGGCCAACGCTCTATAAATTTGAGTAGCATCTCCAAGAAATTTAGTGTTAATGTCTACATTTTTGGCAGAAACTATAGTGGTGGTGATGACAAGAGTATGATGCCTTCATATTTTGACTACCAAACTATTACTTTCAAACTCCTTTTTCAAGGAATTAGCGTCTACATGCCCATCTTTGTTGCCTCTAGGCTGTGCAGTGAATGATGCTCTTGAGGATTTTCCCCCAACTACGTGGATTATAAAGTTACCATCTTCTATATGAGTGATTTTTTGAAATGTCATTGTGAGTGCCTCTTGCTTATTTGGAACAGAAGGCCAAAAATGAGAAAAACATTGTAGACAACTTTTGTTCATCTAAAATGGTAGTTGTCGCGGTTGGCAATGAGTGGACCAGCGATTGTTCAGTTCTTGATACACCAAATTGGGGAGCTAAATTAAGATCGAACTGTTGACCAGATGAGTGACTTGGAAATATGGGCATGGATATAAGACTTTGTTGAACAGATGTGCTTGTCATCAAGTTTTGCACTTTTTTAGGTAAAAATCCAACAATAATAACTACGCCCAATTACATGTACGATGTGATCATGGTCAGCCTAATAACATTCATTATTAGTAAATATTGATTATGATGAGACTAAGGACTGCTACATTTGTAGAAATCCTTAGAAACGCTCCATGGCACTTTCCGGAAGGCCGAGAAGAATGTTAATGTTCTTCCTTTGTTTTCCATGGGACAGAAAGAGAACAGACTGCACTAACTCTCCCCATCCTAATTTTGTCATGTGGCACGACACACGAGACTAGGTAATGATAAGAAAAGTTACAGTGAGCGTGTCCTGGAACGAGTTACCTAAAAATAATCAATGGCCGATCTCATGAATTTGTCTGTGGTCATGTCTATGGCTTTCTATATTAGCCAAACTCCAAAGGGTTAGGATTTTTTTTCCCAATTCTCCAGCTCGATCGATGGCCAAAGTGAGGACTATTTTGTTCCTGAAGTAGCCCCTAGGCAACGAGGGATCAAACTTGGCCCTCCCAACCTAGTGAGAACCCCATCCTCCATGGTTTGCTTATTTAGTTCACCTATGTGATGCTCAATGGAGCCGTTTGAGACTTCCTTTATCTATCCAAATTCCAGGTGGTGCGAATATATTTTTAGAGATATGACGTTCATCAACGATTAGTCTATGAATGGCAGCACCGACAATGGCAGGTCGTGTGTTGTTTTGGCCCATGAGTTGACGAAATCCATGGCCTCGATTCCACCGAACATGAGTAATTCATCCCCAACCCCAAGATGAACCCCAGTAGGCTTCAATAATCCACAAAAGACTATCGCTTTTTGAAAAGTAAATTTTCCTCGAGACTTTCGATCTGGAAACATCAGCAACAACCTTGCATATTTAATCGAGGAGAAGGAATTTTGAGAATTGGACAATCTGTATTTCTATAGATCCCGACATCGAAAACCAGATAAGAACCGCTGATCACTCTATGTCATCTACCCCAGCATCCCCCTTTTGACCTAAATTATGTGGACTGCAATTTAATGGATGCATGGAGTAGGTAATGGGTAAGAATTTCCCGAAAAACACATCCATGGATTTTAGTTCGCTAGATATCTCGATAGAGGGTAAATGGGTATCCAAAGTGCTGCTACGATCCACTATGGAAATCCTTATAAAACTCAGATTTCCATGGAGTCATAACCAGCTCTTATATTATTGATGCGGATCTCAGGGACTAAGATCCAGAAACCATGAATGCAGAAAGAGGAGGATCTGCCTTGAAACTAATTTTAGAAAAAATGCTGAACAAAAAATACACACTAAATATCTAACAAAATATGAAAAGCAGATAATTCTTTATTAAATGGAGAAATCCTTTACACTACATCATGGTGGATGAATATTCTCTTTTGCAAAGTGAGGCTCATTACTTATAGTATTTTTGGTTCTTTCAAGGACCAAAACACATATATTCTTGATATGGAATATAAAGATATTTCTCCAAGAAAAGGAAAAAAAAATTGGTTTTTCTTAATAGAAAAAATATCGATACCAATTGAAAACTATTGAATATTAGTGATTTGAGACTTTCACAATTATTCCTATTGTGAGAGATTTCAAGAAGAGCATTGTGTAATGGACTTTATCCGTCTAACTTTTTGGATGGTTACTCCATCCATCATCAAGGAACAAAGAGCTTTATAAGAACTATTAAATAACTAACTAGTTAATAATAATAATAAGAATTATATATAATGAAAACTAAATAATGATTCTTGTTATCTTATTAATAACTAATAAAATGAAATATTGAAAACTATTGAAAACAAAATAATTAAGAAGCATTAAAAACAAAATAATGGTTCTCATTCTCTAATTGAAAACTAAATAATGGTTTCAAACTTAAATTTTAATTAATAATGGTTATCTTTTAAAAAGTATTGAAAATAGGTGATATTAATATAGGCAATATAATAGAAATTTAAACATAGGTGACGTAAGATATAATAGAATTGCTAGCATAAACAACATAAGGTACAATACAAATGCAATCACATGTGGCATACGATATGGTAAAATGACAAGCACAAGCAATATACCTCAATTCATCAATTTTGGTCTTAATTATGATCCTTTCCCTACGATTGAGGTTCAACAATCCAAGAAAATCAACATGGAACAATCTAATATAGGGTTTTAGAATCTATATGCAAACATTCAACATCGATATGCAAAATCAATATACCATTTAGGCATTCAAAATCAATATGCAATGATCAGTATGATGAAACCACCAACCAAGGAGCAAGGATTATGGAATTTAATATGGAAAGATGTAATAAATTTGAAATGGCCATAGCGACATATATTCAAACAACCAGGTGAGGGAGTGGAATTCTAGTGGCCTGGGTGCATGCAATATAGACAACTGGGAAAATCTTGTTACAATTTCTTCTAGATCTAATGGAATTCCTTCTTCTTCTTCCACTAGAGTGTCAGTCATCTATTTCTAGACTGACTATTCATAAATTTCCCCTTTTGAGCCACTATTTCCAATCCCTTTCCTTTAATCGCCTAACCCTTGTTATCGGGAACAATTTTCAGCCCCTTTTCCACTATCAGAGCTGTAATTCCATGGGAATTATGAAATACACTATCGAAAGGTTTAATTGTGTCTTAGTCTTTGAGAACCCTGACCATACAACATAACCGATTTAGCTTTATAACTCAGTCCATAACCTTTTTAGGAACTAAATAAAGTCACATGGGAAACAATGCACTAACCCAAAAGGCTAGATTCCAAATGTTATATAACCACGCTTATAATTGCCGTCGGCTCCGCTTCTGTACTGTCGATTTTGTCCAAAATCCAACAGACAGCATGCTTCCTGATTTACGAACCAGCTCCACCACTATCAACCGTTGATCTTGTAGCTCCAGATCTAACGGTCTAAACATATATCGGGCGACTAAACTGTGCACCCTAAACCTGTCCGATAAGCGGTTTAACTCGCTCCCTTTCCGTTACGTGGCATGTTCTGTATGGAATCGGAGTCGAGCGCTTCAAAACCGCTTACGGTCTTCGTCCGCCCGACATGCGCCACGAGTTCTATCAAACTTGCGATGCGATAACTATCGCAGACTCGATGGGTTATAAATCCCTCTCCTATAACATTTCGGATCCAAATGTCGCATTTCGAACTTCGGCACTTCAAAGGGCTTGTCCCTCTCTGCTCAACACTGCGATGCGATATTGGTTGCAGACTCGAGAAGGGTGTTGGCCACCCTTAATAAGATTTCAAGTCTAGATTCTCAATTCGGACTAAGGTTTTTCACGGTTTCTTAGTGTAACCCAGAATTTGGCTTGCGGGACTAAATGACGCATAAAATGGAAATAGAGCACACCGATACACAGGAAAACCACTCCAACAGACTTTAATCAATATATTAGTTGGAAACAAAGCCGAACCACTATTAGAAAAGCTTAACAGATAACGTTGTGTGAAGCCATAATTACACATAAACACCAGTTTAACAGACAAACATAAGTTCAGATGCACCAAAAAGGGTTCGGAGGTCACCACACCTCCGGGATCGACCAATACACGGAGAAATTCCCTCTTCCTTTAATAAATATGCCATAAAAGCATGCGGTCAAAATCCCTTTACAATAACATCAAACTTACATATATACTGGTTCATGCTAACAACCAGATCCTAAAACAAAGGCTTAGTTTATTGCAACTATTAGTTCTGCGAGACATCCTCCTCGAGAACCTCCACTATGCTCAACTAATCCTATCTATTCAACGAGGTATTCTCCTCGAGAACTTCCACTACAACTTAAATATTTAACATTTATTACATCATGACTTATTCCTAGATTCTATCTTTATGCTAAACTAGAAAAACATGGAAATTGATGGCTAAAGGATCCCACTCTTTTGCTTGTAGATTTTTTTGTATCTTTGAAATAAGTTTGAAGATTTTTCCCTCCAAGTCTCATGCTCTTGCATCAGACTCCTGAGGACAAAATTCTTCATAGGCTCCTATCCATGAGCTCTTCTATAGAACCACTCAGCTTTTGTAGCATGCTTTCTGTTACCCAAGTAGCTTCAGCAATTGGTTGATCCTTCCATTTGACCAAATACTGAAGTACTCCTGTCCTCTGGTTTTCTTGAACACTTTCTTGTCCAAAATCCTTTCTGGTTGGAATTCTTTTGATGTAGGTAATTGTTTTACCCAGTCAATCTCTTGTGTCTCTTGATCTTGTGTTGTATCATCTGCAGTTTCACCTTCATACTTGTACAGGTTAGCAACATTGAAAATTGGAGATATTCCAACATCAGGGGGTAATTCAATTTCATATGAATTTGCAGAAAACTTCCTTAATACTTTGCATGGTCCAATTTTCTTGAAATTTAATTTGTTATACTCCCTCTTTGGAAATCTTTCCTTTCTGAGGTGTGCTAAAACCAAATCTCCAACTTCAAAGTTCACCTCTCTTATTTTCATGTCTTTTCTGGTTTTTTACTTGATGTTGCTATCCTGCAGTTGTTGTTTCACTTGTTCATGTATTGCTTGCATTTCTAAAGCAAAATCTTCACCCTCTGCACTTCTCATCTCATCTTTTCCCAAGTTCCTTAACTCAGATACTCCTGTTGGATGCATTCCATAAACAATATGGAATGGACTCTATCCTGTACTCCTATTAGGTGAGTCATTATATGCATATTCAGCTTGTGCCAACATTTAATCCCACTGTTTTGGTTTTTCTACAATAAGACTCCTTAAAAGATTGCCCAAACTCCTATTCACTACTTCAGTCTGTCCATCAGTATGTGGATGATAGGCAGAACTGAAACTTAGTTTAGTTCCCAACTTCTTCCATAGTGTCCTCCAGAAATGTCCAACAAATTTGGAATCCATGTCTGAGACAATACTCTTAGGCAACCCATGCAATCTTACAATCTCCTTGAAAAACAAATTAGCAATGTGAGTAGCATCACTAGTTTTATAACATGGAATAAAATGTGTCGTTTTTGAAATCTGTCCACTACAACTAAAATTGAATCATTTCCTCTTTGAGTCTTTGGTAAGCCCAAAACAAAATCCATACTTACCATATCCCAAGGCCTATCTGGAATTGGTAATGGAACATACAAACCTGTGTTTTGGCTTCTTCCCTTTGCATATTGACATATTTTACAAGTTTTCACATACTTTTCCACTTCAGATCTCATTTTCGGCCAGAAATAAAATTTGTTCAACTATTCATAAGTCTTCTCTAAATCAAAATGTCCTTCAAGTCCACCACTATGTTTCTCTTTTATTAAGTTCTCCCTCATAGAACAGTTTGGTATGCACAACTGATTCCTTTTAAACAACAATCCATCTTGTAAGAAATAATCCAACCATTTACTCTTATCCATCAAAAAAGGATTCTTACAAGCTTCAAATGCCTCTTTAAAATCTGGATCTATCTCATATTATTCTTTAAGAAAATCAAAACCTAACACTTGAACTTCTTAAAGTAATATATTTCTCCTACTTAAGGCAACTACAACTTTGTTTGATTGGCCATTTATATGTTTCAAGACAAAATCGAAACCTTGAAGATACTCTACCCATTTAACATGTTTCTGACTAGTAAGCTTTGACTGCTGCATAATGTACTGCAGTGCATGGTTATCCGAATAATGTATGAACTCCTTTAACATTAGATAATGTCTCCACTTCTTCAATGATTGCACAACTGCATAGAACTCTTTATCATAATAAGAATAGTTCTTCTTTGAATCATTCAGCTTCTCACTAAAATAAGCTATAGGTTTGTCTTCCTGACTTAAAACACCTCCAATAGCTTCTCTACTGGCATGACACTTCACTAGGAAAGGTTTACTAAAATCAAATAGAACCAAAATAGGTTTTTCAGTGATCTTCTTCTTCAATAGCTGAAAATTATTTTCTGCTTTAGCAGTCCATCTAAATGGTTGTTTATCTTTCTTTATGGTCTCAATAATAGGGGCATTGATCTTACTAAAATTCTTTATGAATTTCCTATAAAAACTAGCAAGACCATGGAGACTTCTTACCTCAAAAACACTTTTTGGTGAAGGCCACTCCATGATTGCCTTGATCTTTTCTGGATCCATCTTTAGCCCTTCAGCAGAAATAACAAAACCCAGATACACTAACTCTTCTTTCATGAATGAACACTTCTTCAAATTCACCAATAATTTCTCTTATTGTAGCCTTTGTAAGACATAATTCAGATGTCTTATGTGCTCCTCCTTAGACCTGCTATAAACTAATATATCGTCCAGATATACTAAATCTGATTCTCTTATGGCTCATTGGCTATCTCATTTTTTTCATCTGCATAATTCTCCTTAAAAGGAGGTCTAATTAGTTGTTGATCTGTTGGGGGTCTTTTCTCTGTTTGTTTAATTTGGGGCCAGTTCCTTATGAAATTAGGATTTCTGACCTGAGGACCCCCTTGTGGTTCTCTTGGTGAAGCTCTGTTTGTCACAATAATTCTTTCCATCATCCTTTCCATAGTTTTAACTAAGGTATCTATTTTTGCATCTAATGAAGAAGAAGAAGGTTCTACTTTAATGATCACCCTTCTTTTAGCTTTTAACTTTGCTCTTTTGGCCAACAAATTTGCTTCTACACTAACAACATTTCTTTGCATTTCCTCTAAGGTAGCTGGATTTCTCTCTCTCAATTGATAATCCATATCAACATCAAATCCATCTGGAAATCAAACTAAAGCTAGTCCCGGTGGAGGTTTTATTGCTGCTGGAATAGAATTGTAAATATTGTTAAATCTAATGCAATAATCCTAATCTGTTTCACCTGGAGCTCTCCTTAAAATTTCATATTCTGCAAGGATCTGAAGAGGATTCTTTTTGAATTCCCACCTTGAAAGGAAATTTTGGTGAAATTGTTGTAGTTCTACAATACTACCCGCTGGAAATCCACTAAAACATTTTCTAACTTCCCCTGCCAAAATTTGTGCAAAAAACCTTATTTTCACATCATCATCATCAAATTATTCTCAGTATGAGAAGTGATTCATCTTGTCTATGTGTTGGTGTGCTGTGATAGGCCTAGTGCCATCAAATTGGGGTATATGTTGCGCATAATTTCATGGCATAGCATTCAATGGTGCTTGTAAAACCAAAGGGGCATAACGAGTTGCCATGATTGGAATAATAGAGGAGGATGAAAGTGTAGTTGTGCTTGATTTTAGGGGTGGTAAAGGAGATGGAACTATGAATTGTTGAGTTGGTATAAAAGGAGTCTATATGAGAGATGAAATGGGAATAGTGGAAAAAAGTGAAACCATAGGAGGGGTTGATGATGAGGCAAAAGGAGAAAAGGTAGTTTTTTTACCTATAAATGGTATTTGAGCAACCTAATTCAATTGAGTCACTAGATCTTGAAGTTTTTCAAACTGTTGTATAACATGTTTATCAGAATATAAAATGACAGGCTTATGTGTTGAAATGTGAGGTTTCAAAATAGTTTCATCAAAGGCTGTCTCATGGACAAAGATTTCTGATTTGTTTATGAAAAGACTATGCTCAAAGGGTAAATCAAATTCAATATCCTCAACTGTTATAAAATTTTATGGAAGTGAATTAGCTCTCAGTAAAGGATTATTGCTTGCTTGTCTTTCTGTAAAACTCTTTTTCCTATTCAACTTCTCAAGGTTATTTACAAATTTAGGCGAGTTAGGATCTAGGTGGGATCTGGTGTAGATTTGCCTAGGAGCTAGATCTTCAAATAGATTATTTATATCTGGTATATATACAAATTATGGGTGGAAATTCATCCTAAATAGCTTCTACTTCATTGTCACCCACAATAAATAGCTTTTGAGTTCAGAAATCAATATTTATCAAGGAAATATTTTGTTTTTGGATCGTCCCTAGTATGGTCGCCAGAATGTTAGCACTTTGTAATTTTCCAAGGATGAGGAAGAAAACTACAAAGGTAACCACAAACCACTTTTAAAGTTGGGATCTAGCCCTTCCAGCTTCATAGATGGCTCTCTCTATATGATTTAATTTATGCTTTCAAGGTTTTAGGCTAGATATATAAGTTCGAGGTGGGTTTGTTCAAAATTTTTGTTTAAAGATTGGTGGGCTCCAGTATTGTAGCAATAATGCTACAACTCCTGGAGCTTCCTTCTCTAATTTTATCAACCCGGTAGTTCGTAACAAACTTGGAAGCGACGGTGCTGTATGCACAAGTACTAGCTCTTGCCGCAGTTGTCACTTGGTCAGCTGGCACAAGTCCGCTAGGGGCTCAAGCCAACTTCTATGAGCTCTTAGAAGAAGCTTTTTAACTAATGGATGAAAGCTAACTCAAAGGAAGCTAATCTACTTGCGAAAAGAAACTGAAAGCCAAAAAGAAACACAAACCCTAGCAAACCCTAATTCTACCAGCTAGTCCTACCGATGCAAAGGAGAGCATGCAAACTACCGAAAGAGATGCCATTACTTCTAAGAAGGTAAAATGCATGTGTCTAATTTATCACTATCTGAAGAAAACATCTTTTTGTATTTTTGTTTAAGTTATTAGAATTATCATGCATGTGCTTTTAACTGGCTTTTCACTGTGCAGGGGTGGATCAAGGAGGAGAAATGCTTGGAAAAGGTTGGGAAGACTCGGAGAGGGTCTAAGGGATCCCTATCATCCTTTCAAAGAGTTTCACAAAGTCAGGATGCCATGCAACCGTGTTTATGAACTTCTACAGGAAGTCTGCAGGGGTTTCTACAGGAAGTTCTGTAATTCTTCTACAGGATGTTTCGAAATGGGATTTTTGAGGATGGGTGACTGATGGAAGATGCATGGATGGTTATGGAGGTAGGATGGGGGTCTGAAGTGACCCAGGAATTGATGGATGGAGTGGTGATATGATATGTGGAAGGCTGATTTGGCTTTAAAGTAGTTGAGACAACAATGGAGAAGAAGGTAGGGTTACGTGGGCAAGAGGATGGGTGTGAAGCGAGAAGCCTAGATATGGGATGAATCAGATGGCTCTGAGGAAGCTTGACCATGTGAGTGAGTGATAGAGATGCCCTGCACAATTCACATTCAACCGAATCAATGAATTCTTGCAAACAAACTAAGTCCTAGCTAACCTAATCTAACTGTCAATGAAATGAATAAACAGCAGCCTCGTTTGGAAAGAGAACCATGTACATCACGTGAGCAAGGACATTCCGAAAGATCTAAATGCATGACAAACTCCTACCAATCGATTCCCAAACATAAAAAGCTACTTTAACCAACAAAAAAAACCAAAATAACAAAGCAAGATCTAAAGAGCATATTTTATTTTAAGAACGCAGCAAACACACATAAAGATAAATAGGGGAGGTACTGGGCACTTGAGATGGGCCCAACCCCAAGAGCTACAGCCTCCCAAGAGAGATTTAGAGCTGGTGCAAAGCTGAATTCATCTTTATTAATCAAGAATGAAGAGTTACATCAAAACTGTCCACAAGGAGAGCTTGAGAATGAGCTGAAAGCAAAGCTAATCTATTGCATACAAATCAAATTACAAAATGACTACAACAAGGCTATGAAATGACTAACTACTAGCTACTATCTACTGGCTAACTAGCTAACATCCACTGGCTAACAAAATGACTAACTGGCTAACCAAAATGAGGCCCTAAGCCTTCTTATTTATACAAACTGAGGACCCAACAGTCCTCCTAAACTTTAGGGACTCGGCTGCCCAAAACTTGGAGTTAACAGCAGTCCTACTTGACTTGCTTGGCTGCCCTTGTGCTGATTGATTCAGTGGCCCTTGAACTCCGAGATGATGGTGGAGAATTCAAGGTAAGGGCCCATAAATGAAGGGGACACCTTCCTACAAATCCTCTAGCTTGTTCTCCCACGAATTTGGCTGCCAAGTGCTCATTAAGACCTTCAATTTTGTCTCCAAGTTGACCAAAAAGGCTACACAAAGCACCCATTAGACTTGTTGGCATAATGACTAACCAAATTCACTCTATTAACATAAATATAATCAAAAACATGCAATAAACTAATGAGAATGGTGGATTAAGTCAAATTAGGAGGTTGAATGAGCCCAAATAATTGTCCATTTTTGGGGCTCATCAAAGATGCTGGAAAATTCCATTGGGCATGGAGTCATAAACTTTTGGGTAATCAATTACAAATGGACATAGTAGCTATAACAGGGTAGGGCAAGCAAACTCTTGGATCTTAAGATATTTATGGTGTGGCTGAGATGAAAACGTGGATGATCAATTAAATATAAATCATATTTAAATGAATTTTATATTTAATCTGGTGATGAAACATTAAGATTGTTTAAAACAAGCCAGCACAAAGTACACCTAAGTAAATTCAACTCTTAATCTTCTTGCAACAATCAGGAGAGAAAACCATATGGAAATTGAGAAAAAAGAACAATTTAACATGAGAGAAACATCACCATTTGTTTGACACAAGAATCCTGGAACAAAACTGCCTCTATATTTCTGAAAATTGATTACTTTGAGTACAATCCACAACCTACATCAAAGTAAAGCTCTTTTATTCATAAATAATCCAACCCTTACTAAGCCTTATTACAAAATATTTATAGACTTCCTATTGAATTAACTTCAAATTCCAAAAAGGAATTGATTACAAAATAATATCTAACAAAGATATAGATATTTTTGAAACAAAACTAGAAAATAGGAATTCTGGACAAATTTGGTTGTTCTGTTGAATATTTGAAGGAGATTTGTTGCTGATTGTAGCTATTTTCCAGCCCCTTCTATTTGTCTTGTTGCCAAAATTGTAGGACTTCTATTTGTGCTTATTCGACCAATTCCAGTAATTGGTCCCATCGCTCTTCACATGGGATAGAAAAAATCACCATGTTTCTGAAAATTTCATCTACGTCTGCGTAGTTCTAGAAAGTTGGCTTGTTCATAAACAAGTGATGAATCTCATGCTGAATGTTTAGATCAAATTTCAGGCCTTCCAAAAAGTATTCTCCACTGATAGTTCCCTTTTCCTTTGCAAATTTAGATGTATCTGTAGCTATGTTGCATAATTGATCCTGGTAATTTTCTAATGGAATCAATTTTCCATTAGAATTTCTGAGAGTTGGAAGTCCTTTCTCCTGTAACAAAGAAAACTTCTTGTTAAATCTTCTGACCTGTAGCTCCAATTCTTTGCACTTATTCTCCAATTGCACCATAATATTATTCTTAGTCAATATTCTCTTAAATTCCATTATTGTCTCTGTCCTATCCTGAATATTTAGCTCTTCAAGCTCATCTATGGTTTTGGAGTTTAGCATTCTTATAATTTTCTGTGCTTCTTCTAGCCTGTGTTCAATATCAATTTTGTTTTTTTCCACTGTTGCTTTAACTCTTTGTACCAGTTCTTCTTGTTCAAAAATAATTTGAATAGATGGCCACAACTCTATAACATTTGCATTGATATTGTACCAAATGCTACGCTTGGCTTCTGCTAACATCTGAATTATGAGGGATTGATCCTCATACTTATGAATCTGCTGAATTAATTTGAAATTATTTTTCACTTCTACCAAGTATGCATTGTCTTCTTTGATCTTGCTCTCCTCCATCTTGGTGAGTGTTGCTATTAATTTCTCCATTTATTTATTTGTCAATGATAATTCCCTTAAATCTTGATCTAGATTCTCTGAGGAATCTGAAGTTGATGCTTGTGTTGCAGTACCTTCTGCTGATGTTCCTGCTGCCTCCTATTACTCCTTTTCTTTTAATAGTGCTTCCACTTCTTGTTCCATTTTATGGATTTGAGAATTTATTCCACCACTATTGTCAAAAAAATTTCTTTCTCCATCTCCAGACTGGTGACTTCCTTATCCCGAGGGTGTTCTATAGTTTGGAGCTTAAGCTATTTCTCGAGGGCTTGAATATATGCATTCTTATTCTTGATTATCTCCTCGGTTTCCTTAACATCGCTAGGATCATATCCTATTTTGATAACTAAATATTCTAAAGTCTTAATCCTGATGTCTTTGGCAAGATAAGACATTCTTTCAATATTTAACTGTGAGTGCATACTATTTAAATAGGTATGAAATTTAGAAGGAGCCATGGATGATTTTGTTAGTGTCGAGTAAATCATCTCACCTGCTTTCTTATGCAATTTGATATGATCGATTGCATGAACCTTCTTAGTATCAACTGAAAATATGGAGGCCTTATAATCTTCAACACTTCTGGGGGCTGGCACTGTAGGTTCCAAAAAGGCCATCTGAAATTTCCCCTTTTCTGAGTCAAATGCAGACAACAATATGTGTTGAGTGGTGGTAGTTTGCTTCCAAAATTCTGAATATGTTGAAGCCTTCAAAGCCTCATTCTTCAACTTGATCTCCCTGTACCTTGTAAAAATGCTCTGCTTTGGTGGAATCTGAGAGGTAGAAGAGATAGGAGATTCAATTGTCTCTTCTACATATGGGAAAGAAGTGGTAGGAGTGCCTATCAAAACCATAGTAGTTTTCTCCTGTGCATCCTTTTCTTCTGAAGATTCTTCTTGAATAATGATCACTTGAGGATCAACCTTACTATTAGACTTGGTAGTGGTATGTGGATCCTTCTTTCTTCTCTTGAACACAAGGAAATTTCCAGCCTGAGCTTCTGAATCTGTAGGGGACATGATTTCCCTTGGCCTCTTGATTTATTTGTCTTTAGGAATAGGAGTTTGTAAAGAAGATTGACTGACTAACTGCTCTTCAGCCTCCTGTAATGTGTTTTATGTCCACTGCTCTTGGTTAGCATATTTCTCTATCTCTGGCCTAGGTGTATGTGCATATGGAGTGCTCTTCTGTTCAACCCTCAGCTTTGAAATTATCCCTAAAGGATCATAAGGCCATGAGAAGCTTGGTTTGAATTTCATCTGTTTTAGAGTTGCCTCCACTTCTTTTGTTGCTACTATGGTATTCCCAATATAGGGACCTACATGTGCCTTTAGTTTAAATTTTTACTTCTTCTTATTTGTTAAGAAGTGTAATTCATCCATGTTCAACATCTATCTGTCATATTGTAAGGCAAAATTTCTCACTGGCACAAACACTGGTAATCTGTAGGGAGGAAGCTCACACCCATAAATTCTGATGTCTGTATAGTTCTGGTATAAATACCAGTCTCCAACCTTTGAATACTCTGAAAGGTGCAAAACCTTCTTGATTTCTGGTGATATTCTTGATATAACATCACTACTTAGTAGACATAAGGACGTATGAAGAAACTTATCTACAAAATCAGTATATGTATATTCTTCTGAGTTTTTTTCTTACTAGAGAAGTCCAATGAATAACTCATATTGGGGTGCCCTGCTCATCCATATTCTAAAATTGAAACTTGAACCTGTCTTCTTAGTAAAATAACATTATATAAACCAAAAATGATTGGTGTTTAAACACACCTTCAACTTTGAACTTTAGAAATTGCTCATGTATGATATCTGATAAAATTTGACTGTAATTGAACAAAACTGAAGGCTTCTGACCAAATGCAAATACTGATAAAAATTCTAAAACTACCTCATCAACCCACTGGTTTGTATGATAACCTAATAATCGAGTAACCATAGAAGTTACTTGTATTGACATTTTTTGAAAAATAGAAACATAGTATGGGGGATTTGTACTAGCCAATTAAACATTCTGAGGTAGAAAGCATTCGAGAATGTGGGCTTGTTGGGGAAAAGTAAGTTTCTTATATATTTCCATTAGTGCATTGGTGGAAAATGGAAAAATAGAGGCCTGAGGATTTATCTATAAGGCTTGGCAAATGCTTTATGGGGAAATGGAAAAGAAGACCTCATTGTTTTGGGCAATTACTGCTTTTTGGCTGGGGAGGTATCTGAGATGACACCAAGTAGAGAATTTAGGAAAAATGTGAGTTTGAGGAAAGTAAACTGAGGAAGAAAAGACTCCCAGATGCTTAAATCATCACGCTGATCTAAATATTTTTTCTTTGCCCAATTATGGAGCTCATATAGATCAAATTCGCACTGGGTTTCAACTATTTTGTATTGGGTATCAATCAAGGGAGTTCTATCTAGATCAGGGACAGGGGGTACCATGGGATCCTCCTCGGGCATCTTTCCTTTTCCTTTATGTGACGACATTTTGAATTACAGAGGAGAAATGGAGGAACAGAGCTACCAAACTATTTTTTTAACTGAAATTGCAGAGAGAGATGGCTCGCACATGGCGCTAGTAACTTCAAAACGATCCGGGCTTGACCTACACAATTCAAATAAGTATTGAAAGGGAAAAGTATCCAGGTTTATGACAGATTTTCATAAAGAGATTCATAGGCCTTTTAACAGAATTATTACCATTTTGGAGTGGGGTATTAATTAGGAATGAATCGGTTGGCGGGAGGGATTTAATGTCTAACGTTCACTTACAATTTTGCAGGTGATTTGAAAGGTAATGGTCGAGTGATGTGGAGGGGAGGTGACGTGGATAGCGGGATGGATGACAGGTGGGATTACATGAATGGCAGAATGGAGGACAAATGGTCATGAGGAATGGCGTGGGGGCGAGACGGTGAAGGGAGGAGTCCGATGGTGGTTTTTGTTTGGGGGGTGGTAGTTAGTTTATGGTTTTTAAGGAGGGGGGCCCGAAATGGCTAAAAGGATGCCACGTCTCCACATGTGGTATTAAAGAAAAACTTCTTTTCGGAGCCCCCCGGTTAAATGTTGATAGCATGCAGGGGGGTTGGGGGGCTCCGAAGTTCATCCCCCACCATTGATCCTGGCAGGGGTGATCTCCACCTTTGGCTTTCGTTCGGGCTTTATCACAAGCCGACAAATATATCAAATCAAACCACTTTATTTACAATATATCTCTTAATCCATGATTAATTAACATAAGAGGATAAATAATAACACAAAAATAATTATGACGACATTTAAACAAGCTCACCTTTACTTTGGGATTTTTTTATTTTTTATATTTTTTATCTCATATATATATCCCATTTTATTTCTTTTTTATTTTTCTTCCTTTTTCTATTTTTCTTTTCTCTTCTTTTTCTATTTTTTTTTTTTCATTTTTTATGAGCTAAACTATTTAAAATGAAAATTAATTTTTACAATATCTTTGTGGGATAAATGACTAAATAAACATATTGTACTACTATATTTGTAGGACCCTAACAAATCCCACAATCCATTACCTCATATTAGGACAATCAGTTCCTAAGTGCATTCTAGTCAAGCCTCTAGTCGTTGTTAGATACCAAGCTCACTAAGTCCACGACCTTTCAGCCCCAAACTGATGACCAAATAGAGGTTGTCAACATGATGATCATGCACATCCTGTGCATGTACAACTCGGATCACCCATGTAGATGGGATGAGAGCCTCCCTTATGCCCAACATAGCTACAACAGGGCTCTCCACAGCTCAATTGGCCACAACCCCTTTCAGGTGGGATTGGGATTCCAGCCACTATGTCCCATTGTTGTTGTCATACCATTTGCAGCTACTTAGCCAGATTTGGCTCATGTCTAGTCCGAATTTGACAGGCTAACAAATTCATTGAGTGCATTCAACACATCCGCTAGTAGGTCCATGACATATTGGATAGAGAAAATGCAAAGTACAAGCAACGTCATGATCAACATCGGTGCCAGAAAAGTTCTAGGTGGGCGACAAAGTTTGGTTACATTTGCAAAATGAGCCCCTCACTAGGCCGAACTGTAAGATTCACCCTCTTCAATATGGGCATTACACCATCACTGAGGTTGTAGGAAACAATTATTTCGAGCTCATCATTCCATTTTTCCTTGGCCTACACAGAGTATTCAATGTGGACCGACCACGGCCATACTTTCCCCCATTGTTGGACACATCTGATGTTGCTAAGTAGTTGACACCAACAAAGATCAACCCAAGTTGTGCGAAAAAGCCACAAATGATAATATTATGGACAAATAGATCAATAACACTCACCAACAGAGGATCTATCTAGATCGCATTGTCAAAGCAGGCCAACTTCTTCACTAGGGCAAGTGGTTCTCCAGGAACCAGGTTCAACAAAAATTCCCTCACCTCATGAAGGCTTTTCACACAATGGGTACCATTGCTTCCTAAGGGGGATGACTGATCCAGGTGGATATTGGTGGCCACCTTCCTATTCCACCTAGACCTCCATTCGATTTCATTAGTTTCCTTGATTATAGCAATATTTACTATTTTTAGCAGTTTTTTGGGTCCTGAACTTTCAGAGTTGTTTTGATCCCCTAAACGATGTTTTTTAAGGTCCGTTGCAAGATCATAATTATAGGTAGGGGCCTACCAAAAATCCTATATTAGTTGAAAATATCTTTCTAAAGAGGTATCGTACGTGCCAAATAGAGATCATATGACCAAGTTACGACCCTAGGAAGTTGGCTGCCCAACTAACCCCAATGGGGCCTACAAACTCTTGGTGTTCCATCTCTTAGGGTTATATTTTTTGTTGTTTAGGGTTTATCTTTGAAATTAAATAATAAAAAGGCCCTTGAGCCTCATTGTAATACAGTTTAGAGGCATGGAGCCTGTTTAGTCAATTTAGTATCCTAAATTACTTGCATAAATTATCAACCGAGGTTTGTAAATTGATGAAGTGTTATGCACTATATGTGCTTAGTTAACCTTTCTATTACTTTGTTGTTTTGTATTTTATGTTTGTTTTGGGGGTTTATGTTCTTTGATGTCTAAGAATGTACAACCTATGAGAAAATTTAAATGGATCTAATGATTTTTAAAGGAAAAGAAAGGTTCCTAAGTTAATCTAATTTTCTAAAAATGGACCAAAAACTGTTGACTAGATAGATTCTAATAAGAAAATAGAGTATCTATCTTATATTATCATTAGTCGTAATCCATGGATCTAATTCTTAAAACTAAGAGTGAAATTGATGCAGAAGATAACTCAGTAATTGCATTCAATTAAACATTCAACCATTCAATTTTGGAATATGATGAAATCAATCTCCTTGAAATAACCTTTTGGAATATCACTGATGCAACTAAGTAAGGTCCTAAAAGCAGAAAAAAATGTAAAAGCATGTAAAACTAACAATGTACTGAGTAAATTCAATCACTGTATGAATTAGATATTTAACCATCTAATTAAGGGTCATCATCATTTCGAAATGGTTTTTGAAAACATCCATTAACACAGTTAATTGAAAATTCTGTCCTAAGAAAATGAATAAAAAAATAGTAAGAAAAACTAAGTGATTGTGTATTCTTATTATTTCAATATTAATTCAGTTTGGAAACAAAGTCATTTTTCCACGAAATATCTTAGAAGAACAAGACCGCACAGTTGTGATTTTATCCTTACACTATTGGTTAAAAACTGAAATGAAATATCATTCTAAATTAGAAAGCAGACTTGTTGAAAACAAAGTAATAGAAATTAAACTGAAAACAACAAGGGAAAAACCTCCTTCAGTGCAGGGGCCCTCTGCAACTGATGTGGCTGGATTGCTAGCTAGTTAAAGATGCACTTTAAACCGTCATTGACAACACAAAGTTTGTATTATGAACAAAACGAAGTCTGAATACAGAGTATCGGCAAAAAGCCTCAACGTAATTCCTTCTAACTTCTCACTACTTCTCGGTTCCATACAACCGATATTTATAGGAAAATAACATAACTGTTTTATGAGAAAATCTTGCTACATGTGGCTAATTTGAATTAAATCTAACATGACTATTTATGAGAAAAACTTGCTTCAAGTGGCTTAATTCGAATTGTAATAGGATTGTTTAACTTCTTATCAGCTACAGGTGGCTAATTCGAATTAAATCTTCAAAAGAAATGTTAGACTCTTGATTAGCTATGAAAGAGCAAATAAAGAGTCCTACTGCTTCTAGATAACATATTTTGACTTCATCTTTGACCATGGCCTTAAGCTTGCTTTTCCGTCGATCTGGACCGAGTGAATAGGATAGAATCCATGTGGAGATGATTATAGAAATGCCCATGTGGCCCAGTTCTTCATTTGACACCTGGAACCTACCAAACCATGAGAGTAGCTATGGAATCCACAGTTAGTTGTAAAATAGGCTGCGTTCTGTAGCTAATTTCCAAAAATCTATTAAAATAACAGGAACATGAAAATATAATATGGTGATCATTTTAATGCTTTCCCTAAGACAAAACCTAGCATTTATCATTGATTGGGTCTGTAGTCTTATGAGAAAATGAGAGAAAAAGGTGAGAACAAATGTCAAGGAGAGGGTAATTCTAAGGTTCAACATACCCCCACTGCAAAATCATTGCATGTCCTCATACAATTTGCCAAAAATGTGAGTTCTTCCTCCCTAATGCATTTGCTCAGACACCTCTGCGAGTACATCCAATTTCCTTATTTTTCTCTTCTTTGAAGTGAATGTCATTCTGGGTTTTCTCATAAGAAGCATGTACTTAAGGTTAATGATTGTTCTGTTCAAAATATTATTCTTTCTTTTCAATTTCATGTTTTTCTTATACCATAGTCCTAGATGCAGAATGGTATTATCGTGAATTGCCTTGTCCAATTTATTTTGTTCCTTCAAGGTTTCATTCTCCTATTTGATATGTCTGTTCAATATCTCTAATTCATAAATTTCTTGTTTGAGAGTATCAATTAGAGGTTCTTGTGGATTGGCAGAAGGTTTTGGATTCATTGAAGAACTTCTCTTCTCCATTGATTCTATGTAATCATATATTTTTTGTTGCACTGGGTCTATGCCCGGAGATCTTCTACTTGGGCTACCTTCAAAATGATGAACAGGAGAATTTTGAGGACTGTGTGCAGAAGAGATGTTAACAGGAGATGTTTCTAGGGTTTCCTCGTCTAAATTTATAAACTCTGTCCCTTTTGATGATGTTTTATTTACCAAACCTCGGAGTCTAGAGCTTCTTCTAAGTTGTGGAGGACTTACATTCTCCTCATTTGTGACCTTTTTCTCCTTTCTTATCTTCCCTCTTGCCTTGATTTGCTTCCTGATTTCTGTCAGTTCTTCAGAGATTAACTTTTCATCATCTTTCTATAATGAAGACTCAGGTCTGTTTTCAATAGTTATACTAGTCTTCTTTCTTCTGCTTCTTCTGACATTATCTTCTTTAGGTGACTCTGGTGCTTCTTGGAAATGGTTTCTAATAAGGAAATCCTCCCAGGTATCTCCTATGCTTTTTAAATGAAACTCAATTAATACTTTTATCAACCCATGATGATACAAGGTTGTATCTATGAACTCTATTTTCTTTTGCACATTTCAAGCCATCCTTCTTAAACTATTTAGCAGGAAGAAAGGAAGATTGATTTATCCATTTTCTAAGAAATTCATTAGTAAACGGATATCGTAGATATACATGCAACCAAATATCCCTCATAGGTGATAAATTTTTGTAATATCAATAGCATGTTCCTCCACTTACTTTTAAGAGATGAAATGGCAATTCCTTTTCTAAAAACAAAGACATCCATACCTGGGTTTTTGAGTATTACTTTCCATTCATCACTGTGGAACTCCTTGTTTTTGAACTATATTTCATCATGCCTTGGAAGTTTTGTAGCCTCTGTTATGAATGATTCAGTTACCGCAAACTTAATATCTACAATTTCTACCTCTGTGCCATCAAAAGATCGAGCAAAGGATTTTGTAATCTCCTTATGAAAACCATCAATTTTTTCGATAAATTTGAGCCATCTAGTTTTCTGCAACATTTATTTGAGCTGTGGGTATCCTTCCATGTACTTTGCTCCTACCGGTTCTGATCTGAAAATTAGCCCCATGCCTTCTACTACACAAAGTTCTCAACCTTCAAAATTACCCTTCCTGGTTTTATGAAATGGATTGACTACGAATATGGTGAAAGGAATTGCAGGTTTGTATGAAATAAGTAGATGGTAAGGGTTTTGGAGAAATGTAGACAAGTATGTCACGTCATAGTCATGACCGTTAATAACAACGAGGGAGTTAATTATGAACCATTATGTGACAAAATATGGGGGATGTGGCGGATACATAGTATGATGGAGATTGCAATCAACTCAAATGATGATTCATCAAGGAAACATATGAATACCCATATTATATATGCTTTATGTTTTTAACCTTGCTATTTAAATTAAGTTTTTGAATTTTACCTTTTAGAACTTAACCCTTTCGTTTGTTGTTTTCTTTGATGTTGATCCGCAAATACTCTTTTAGCATATTGGTCTTCAAAAACAAGATTCTTCAATTCCCTGCAATCATCATCTGTTTGGAAGCTGTATAATTATGTCAGAGTTGCTGAATGAGATATCGATGCAGAATCAAATTAGTTGTAGAATGGAATTAGCTACAGAACATGATAAAAATGAACATGAATGTGAAATGAAATGGAAATAGAATATGACAGTGAAAGGGAATGAAAGTGAAGTGAGATGGAATGAAACTGTAAAATAAAATAAAAATGGGGTGAGATGGAATGAAATGAAATGAAATGAAATGAATTTGCAGATTAGTAATTGCAAATGAATGTAGCTTTATGTCACTACTTATTACAGAAAGAAAATGGGAAATATAGGATGTCAGAAATCTCTGATTTTCACCATGTATTTCTTGTATAAGTATGCCAATGAACAATTGGTTTTCATACTTACACATTTTATTATTATTATTTTTATGTTTTTAATTATTCATTTCCTAGATATATATATATATAGAAAAAAAATCTAAGTTAGTGGAGAAGAAGAATTCTTCTTCACCAACTTCATTTCAGTGTTATCTTGGAAAATTTTGACAAAATCCTCTCTTGAAATTGGCTTATGATATATCTTCAATCGATGACCATTCACAAGAAGAGGTAACTTTCTTTCATCTATTGTTCTTATTCTCACTGCTCCATTATTAAAGACTTCTTTAATCTCATATGGTCCAAGCCAATGAGTCTGAAACTTTCCTAGAAAATCCTTGAATTTTGAATCGAACAAAAGTGCCCAATCCCCTGCTTGGAACTTCTTCTCCTTAATATACTTGTCATGCCATTTAGCCCTTTGCTGCTAGACTAAAATGGTTCTTTGAACTGCATCTTGCATGATTTCATCATGCTCATTGAGTTGCTCCAATCTATGTTTATGTGCTTCTGATAAATCCAGTCCCAATTGGACTGCCATCGTGAAGGTTCTGATTTGAAACTCTATAGGGAATAGGACATGCTTCCCATAAACAAGCTCATAGGGAGTATGTCCTGTTGTGTTACCCCACATAGTTCTGTAGGCCAATAAGGCCTCAGGAAGCCTTTCTACCCAATCTCTTCTATGTAGATGTACAGTCTTAGTGAGAATTCCTTCAATCACCTTATTGGTAGATTCAACTTGACCATTTGCTTGTGGATGGTAAGGAGTAGACTTCCTATGTTTTATCTTGTATTATTCCACAAGTCTTTCCACCATTTTAGATGTAAATTGAGATCCTTGATCTGTTACAATTTCTCTTGGAACACCAAAACGAGTGAAGATGTCTTCAAAAAGAAGATTAACTACAAATTTTTCATTAGCAAAAGGTAATGCTTTAGCCTCTACCCATTTGGTGACATAATCAATGCATACCAAAATATACTTCTTTTGTTTGGATGGAGGATTAATTGGTCCAACAAAATCCAAGGCCCATTTTTCAAAGGGTTCAATGAGTACCTAAGTTTGTAATGGCATTTCATCTGAATGAGCAGGTTTTCCTACCCTTTGGAAGCTATCACACATTTTGACATATTCTTTGGCATCTCTAAAGATGGAGGACCAATAATATCCTAAATGAAGGATTTTATAGGCTGTCCTCTTATTAGCAAAGTGTCCACCACAAGGTTCATCATGACATGCCTTAATAATTTCAGGCATTTCATCTTCTCGAACACATCTTCTGATCATGAGATCTGGACCTATTTTATACAATTCATTAGTAATCCATGAGTAACTTGTACTTGTTTGAATTATTTTTCTTTTCTCCTTAGGAAACAAATGTGAAGGTAATTTTCTTGTGACTAAGTAGTTGGCAATATCTGCAAACCAAGGGATCTGAGTAGTTACTGCAAAAAGATATTCATCAAGAAATTTATCTTCAACTAGAGTGTCATCTTTGATATTTTGAATTCTAGACAAAAATTCAAAAACTGTGTTTTGTTTTCCAAGTCTATCTAGAACAGTGATGATGAATTCTTGCAGGAGTAATAACCATCTTGTAACTCTGCCATTAGTAATAGATTTATTCATTAAGTAGATAATTTCATAGTGATCTGTATGAACAAAGGTTTCATAGTCTGTTATGTAATGTCTAAACTTGTTGATAGCATGAACAACAACTAAGAATTCCTTTTCAGTTATAGTGTAATTTAACTCAGTGGGAGTCAAATTCTTGCTTGTGTAATAGATGGCATAGGGGATCAAATCTTTTTGTCCTAATACAACTCCCAAAGCTGTATCTGAAGCATCTATTGAAATGTGAAAAGGTAGTTTCCAATTTGGACCTCTTAAGATGGGTGCTTCAGAAATTTTTTCTTTTAAGGTCTCAAATGCCAACTGGCAATCAGGATTCCAATTGAATTCACAATCTTTGGTGAGTAATTTGAAGAGTGGGGATGCTAGTTTAGTGAAATTTTCTATAAATCTTCTATAGTATCCTGTGAATCCTAGAAAACTTCTAACATCCTTTTGACAACTTGGAATTGATAGTTTAGAGATGACTTCATCTTTAGATTTATCAAGCTTAATTCCATCTCCTGAAATGTGATGTCCTAAAACAATCCCTTCTGTAAACATCATAAAACATTTTTCATGGCTTAGTGAAAGGTTTGCTTCCTTACATCTTTTAAGAGATTTTTCAAAATTTTCTAAAGCTTCTTCAAATGTATTCCCATAAACTATAAAGTCATCCATATACACCTCTATACAATCATGTATTAGATCAGAAAAAATTCCTAGTACTGCTCTTTGAAATGTTGTAGGTGCATTGCACAATCTAAAAGCGAGTACTTGGTAGGCATAAGTTCCCCATGGGCAGGTGAATGTGGTTTTATCTTGATCTTCAGGTGCTACCTGAATCTGATTGTAACCACTAAAACCATCCAAAAATGAGAAATACTTCTTACCTGCTAATGTATCTAACACTTGATCTATAAAGGGAAAATGAAAATCATCTTTTAGGGTAGCTTTATTCAATTCTCGATAATCAATACATACCCTCCATTTACCATTATTTTTAGGCACAATCACTAGAGGAGAAACCCATTGGTTGTCTGAAATTGGGTAAATGAAGTTTACATTCAACAATTTTTGCAACTCCTCTTTCACAATTTGCCTAAGATTTGGATTCATCCTTCTTTGAGGTTGTCTGATAGGTTTACAATTTTCCTCAATGTAGATGTGATCTATATAAGTCTTAGGACTAATTCCTTTCATGTCAATGTATTCCCATGCATATGCAGAAGAATGTTGTTGTAATGTTTTGATTAGCTTTTCTTGTTGTAATTTTTCCAAGTTATTGTTTATATTCAATGTTTTTCCTGGAAAGATTTCAATTATAGAGCTACCAAATTCTTCCATAGAATAAAGAGACATATGTCTAGATAACAAATATTCAATATTGGATTTTTCTTGAAATTTATCATGTTCATATTCTAGAGATGATTCAAAATTTTCCATTATAGTTAAGATTTGACTATCTTCACTAATAGTTGAAATAGTAAAGAGAGGCTAAATATCATTTTCATCATCAATCCATTTTTTTCATCTATCTCGGTGATTGTTCTTACTGGAGGATATAGAATGAATTTCTTAGTTGAATTACCATCTGAGATATACATATCACCAAATCTACAACTAATGAAAGCATTAGTTGAAGCCAACCAAGGTCTTCCTAATATAAGTGGATGTCCTCCTAGATTGTTCTTTGGGGTTAAGATCATAAAATCAACAGGGTACTCCCAAGAGTCTAAGGACACTGAAATATCTTCTAACACACCATCTGGTTTGATTACATATCTATCTACCAATTGCAGTAATGTAGGTGTATAAAGAAGATTAGGAAGTTTGAGTTGTTCTATGGTTTGTTTGCTCATGATGTTTATTGTTGCTCCTAAATCAATCAATGTGTTTGGAATTTCAACTCCATTGATATGTGTTTTTACAATTGGACTTCCTGGATCTACATATTTTTGTATGGGAATTTTTCCCATCATTCTGTCTGCTATTTTTCCTGCCAGCTGAATTCTTTTTACTTCTTTTGTTTTTCTTCCTGGTTTCTTCATACTCAATTCCTTTATTGGTTTAGCTAGAATTGGAATCTTCTTAATGGCTTGTAACAAAGGGCTTTTGATACTGACATTTTTCAATTCATCTAGAAAATCATAATTAGGTAACATAATATGCTTTTCTACCCCTCTATCAACTTGTAATCTTTCAGGAAAAGGAGGCGTAGAAGTGGATACTGGTAGTTTCTCTATGATAGGAGTTTAGTTTATTGGTTCTTTCTATTTTTCATTTTCAGTATTATGGTTTTGAATAGATGTTCCTTCAAAACTTTTATTTGGATGTAGAGAATCTTCCTCGGAATTGTCTTTTTCTTGAATAACTACAGAAGGATTTTTCTTTTCTAATATCCTGCCAGATCTCAGTTGGACATCATTGAGATCTAAAGGAGTGATCATATAAGTTGGAAATTTTTGTCCTTCCATCATATAGGTATTCTAAGGATTTTTATTGTTGGGGTTTGGTAATGGTTGGGCAGGTAAATGATTTGGTCTCTGTGGGAATGGCAGTGAAAGTTGAGGGTTTTGGTTTTGAAGTTGGGGTTGTTAATTTTGTTGAGGAATTTGTTGGGGAGGATAGTTTGGATATGATGGAGGATATTGATACTATGGAGAGAATATTCCATAGGGATTTTGCATTCCTTGAGCCCAAGGTTGAGATTGAGATTGAGGCCAAGGTTTCTGCCAAGAATTCCAATTTGGTGGGGGCTGCATATACATTTGGTAGTTAAAACCTTGGTTTTGTTGCCCCTACCAAGGTATTCTAAAGACAAAGCAAAGATATTCTGCTGGATTTGAAATTGTTTCCTCTTGAAAAACAACCTTAAGACCAGGAATTGAAGCACAACTTTTAGTCTCATGGTTTTCTGAACAAATCACACAAGTATCTATGATTTTTGCATCCAAAGGGCATTCTCTTAAAGTGTTCTTCTTTCTGCATTTGGGACAGAAAATAGCTAAAGCATCAATCTCGTCTTTCTGCTTGTTTTGTAACTTAAGGGTGTCTATCTGTTCACTAAGGCTCCCTAGAATATCTGTTTTAAATTCATCAAGCATGTTTCCAATTTCTGCCCTACTCATTGATCCAGTTGCAGATTTATTCACTCTAACAAGAGAAGGATCTCTTGGACCTTTCCCAGTTTTGGACTTTCCTCTTAAGAGATGAACACATAATTCTCCAATTTCACTTAATGGGAGTTGAGAGATATATCCCTTCCCCATCATGTTAAGGATGTATGTCCACTCATCTCTAATGGCTTTTAATAAAAGAGCTTTTAAACTATCTTTATCTAAGTTATCCATTTTTTCTCTTTTTAAGGTATAGTTGAATATTTCAATTAAATCCTCCAAATTTTCATCCTCTCTTTTCTTCATTTTGAACGCTTCATCTTCGTGATTGATAGGCATGTAATAATCCAAATACCTGTCCAAAAACACTTTCTTCATGTCATTCCATGTTATAATAGACTGAGTGACCAATCCCATGAACCATTTTAAAGCAGCTCCTTTCAATGTTGAAGGAAACAATTTGAGTTTTTGAGAGTCTTGTAAATAATCATAAATTCTGCACAAGACTTCAAATTCAAATAAAAAGGTTTCAGGATCTTCACTTTTTAATCCATGAAAATTTGGGAGGACAGAAGGTTAGATATATTTCATTGTGGCATCTGTTTCTTCATCAACTATAGGGAATCCAAAAGAATTATCAACTTCCCTATTTCCCCTACCTCCTCCATTATTTCCTCTACCTTCTCCATTATTTCCTATACCTCTCCTCTACCACCTCCTCCTCCAAATAGTGAAAATTCTCCATCCTCTCCTTCTTCTTCTCTTCCTGCCATTATAGTTTCTTCGGAGTTAATATAAGATTCAACCTGCAAGCTTAATTGCTCTTCCTCCGGTTCCTCTATCAATGGTATGTGGAAGAAAGGTTCTTCTTATCCTTCTCCACTAGGTAGTCTTAATTCTTCAACTAAAACATGTTCCCCTGTAGAGGTGAAAAAGGCTACTCCTTCTGTTGAAGATCCAATATTTTCTTCCTCTAGGACTACCTCAATAGATGAAGTAGGAGATCCTCTTGATTGGATTTCTGACCTTAGAACTTCAGGAGGTCTATGGCTAGGAATATGAGTTTGAGATGGAGGTGTATCTCTTCTTAGTCTTGGTGGAGTAAGTGGTGTTGTAGGAATTGAACTCCTGCCTCTAGCTATGAATCTACCCCTAGAGTCTCTTTCTCTACGCATATCATTTTTTTTGGATGTAAGAGATGAAGTTACCTAATTACACTTCTCCAGCAACGACGCCAAAATGTTTAGTCAATTTAGTGTCCTAAATTGCTTGCATAAATTATCAACCAAGGTTTGTAAACTGATGAAGTGTTATGCACTATATGTGCTTAGTTAACCTTTCTCTTACTTCGTTGTTTTCTATTTTATGCTTGTTTTGGGGGTTTATGTTCTTTGATGTCTAAGAATGTACAACATATGAGAAAATTTAAATGGATCTAATAAATTTTAAAGGAAAATAAAGGTTCCTATGTTAATATAATTTCCTAAAAATGGACCAAAAACTGTTGACTAGTTAGATCCTAATAAGAAAACAGCTATATTATCTTATCATTAGTCCTAATCCATAGATCTAATTCTTAAAACTAAGAGTGAAATTGATGCAGAAGGTAACTCGGTAATTGCATTCATTTAAACATTCAACCATTCAATTTTGGAATATGATGAAATCGATCTCCTTGAAATGATTTTTTGGAATATCAGTGATGCAACTAAGTAAAGTCCTGAAAGCAGAAAAAAGGTAAAAGAATGTAAAACTAACAATGTACTGAGTAAATTCAATCACTATATGATTTAGATATTTAACCATCTAAGTAAGGGTCATCATCATTTCGAAATGGTTTTTGAAAACATCCATTAACATAGTTAATTGACAATTCTGTCCTAAGAAAATGAATAACAAAACAGTAAGAAAAACTAAGCAACTGTGTATTCTTATTACTTCAATATTAATTCAGTTTGGAAACAAAGTCATTTTTCCACGAAATATATTAGAAGAACAAGGCTGCACAATTGTGATTTTATCCTTACACTATTGGTTAAAAACTGAAATGAAATATCATTCTAAATTAGAAAGCAAACTTGTTGAAAACAGAGTAATAGAAATTAAACTAAAAATAATAAGTGAAAAACCTCCTTCAGTGCAGGGGCCCTCTGCAACTAATGTGGCTGGATTGCTAGCTAGTTAAAGATGCACTTTAAACCATCATTGACAACACGAAGTTTGTATTATGAACAAAACGAAGTCTGAATACAGAGTATTAGCAAAAAGCCTAAACGTAATTACTTCTAACTTCTCACTACTTCTCGGTTCCATACAATCGATATTTGTAGGAAAATAACATAATTGTTTTATGAGAAAATCTTGCTACAGGTGGCTAATTCGAATTAAATCTAACATGACTGTTTATCAGAAAAATTTGCTTCAAGTGGCTTAATTTGAATTGTAATAGGACTGTTTAACTTCTGATCAGCTACAGGTGGCTAATTTGAGTTAAATCTTCAACAGCACTGTTAGACTCTTGATTAGCTATGAAAGAGCAAATCAAGAGTCCTACTGCTTCTAGATAACGTATTTTGACTTCATCTTTGACCATGTCCTTAGGCTTGCTTTTCCGCCGATCTGGACCGAGTGAATAGGATAGAATTTGTGTGGAGATGATTCTAGAAATGCCCATGTGGCCCAGTTCTTCATTTGACACCTGGAACCTGCCAAACCATGAGAGTAGCTATGGAATCCACAGTTAGCTGCAGAATAGGCTGCATTCTGTAGCTAATTTGAAAAAATCTATTAAAATAGCAAGAACATGAAAATATAATATGGTGATCATTTTAATGTTTTCCCTAAGACAAAACCTAGCATTTATCAGTGATTGGGTCTGTAGTCTTATGAGAAAATGAGAGAAAAAGGTGAGAACAAATGTCAAGAAGAGGATAATTCTGAGGTTCAACATAGCCCCCACATCTCTTCTCAGAGATAAGCTACCATCACATGAGCTAGTTTATTTCCATTCTGTATGTAAGCATATTTCAATTGTCTGATGTTAATGAAATGAAGTTTTATTTTTGCTACATATTTGTGTTTATGTTTTTGTTCTATTTTGTTCCTGCATAAGTCTGGATTAGTGGTATCAAAGTAGTTTTCTCTTTCTCTTTTTTTCTTTGCATGTCCCCAACGAGGTCAGGGTATAAGGAGTTAGGGCTCGAACTGGTTGAACCTTTGCAAGACCAGGCTCACAAACCCCGACGACCTCCCATGGCAGAAGAAAAGAAAGACGAGGGAGCAAGAGATCCTTTCAAAATATTTCTCGAAGAAGCCCTCGAGCAACAATGGAATGCAATGATTGAAAAATTTTCCCCAATCCTTCGACGACTAGCCACACGCAACAAATCTTCATCCAACAGCCACTTTGGAGGCTCCACTCCCTTTAAGGTACAAATCAACTTTGAAATTCCCATATTTGAAGGCTAGATATATGTAGATGTCGTAGATAGATGGTTAAATATGTTGGAGGGACATTTTTCGGTGCATGATTTTTCCAATAAGGAAAATATTACTTTTTCACTCCTTAAAGCAACCTCCCATGTCAAGGACTGGTGGGAAACCTACTGTGAATAGAAGGACGAGAGATAACCATCACTATTTCCAGCCGCACCCACTTGGAATTATTTCCGAGATGCCATTAAGGAATAATATTACTCTGTCAGAAGCTATGAGGATAAATACATAAAGTGGACCATGTTGCAGCAGGGAAGGGTCCAAGACGTGCTAGAGCTCACAAATATCTTTCATACCCTTTGCATGAAGTTGGGTATCAAGGATTTTGAGTGACATTTGGTACTCAATTACTACACAAGTACATCCAGGATGATATGGATTTCCTGGACATATCCTTGCTTAGCGCCACCTATCGATATGTTGTCAAGATTGAGCAGAAATTTAAACAAAAGAAGTGATACTTTGGATATGCAAATCCGAAAGCAAGGGAAAGGCACCCCCAAACTATAGAACAAAGACAAATCCAAGGCGGGGAACCCTAGACAATGCGTTGAAGTCGTAAGAAAATAATAACACCATGAAGATAAATAAGGAAACGGGAAAATGGTGTGAGTTCCATAAGAGCCCCACTCACAACACTAGTGAGTGTTGTGCTAAGCAGTCACTGGTGGTCGAGATAAAGGCTTTCAAATCAGATGCATGTTCCAACTATGAGTCAGAACCTGATAAGGGGAATGAAAAAGGGAATGAAATTGTTGATGCATAGTCTAATGCCACCGTTTTCACCACCAAGATCAAGAATATTGAGTCCAAAGATCTAGAGGAGGAAAAATGTCTCTTCCATTCACAGCCATGGGTGAAGGGTTCTCCACTATAGTTCATTGTCGACAACGATAGCCAAAAGAAACTCATTTCAGTAGAGGTCATGAAGTAGCTGGGCCTACCGACTACACCACACTTGCAGCCGTACACCATCAGGTGGCTTCACCAAGGACAAGATCTCTGCGTCAGCCAACAATGCCACCTTCCCTACAACATCAAGCCATCCAAAAATGAGGTACTATGTGATGTTGTTGCTCTTGAAGTTTATGATGTATTATTAGGCCAAACATACTTGTGGAAGCGTCATGTTGTGTATGAGTCTAGGCCTCACACTATTATTATTACTTTGGGAAATAAGTTATAAAGGATACTAGAGGTAGCATCGCCTACTGCCATCTCTTTGATCTCTGTGAAGCAATGCAGTAAGATCATTTCCTAGATCGAGAAATTTGTCTTCCTTATGATTTGATCCTCTGCATGGCAACAGTAGATGGATAAGGTCATGGAGGAGTACAGGGACATCTTCACCTCACCCGCATGGGTACCCCTACACTCTCAGGTCAAGCACTCCATCGATCGAACCCGGGCACGCCGCTACCTAATAGACCAATCTATCAATTCTTTGTTCAGGAGAAAGATGAAATCAAGAGACAGATTCAGAAGTTGTTGTAGAAAGGGAACATCAGTTCAAGTTCATCACCCTATGGGAGCCCGACTTTGTTGGTACAAAAGAAGGATGGGACCTAGAGACTCTATATTGACTATCGAGCATTGAATAAGATCACTGTACGGAATACGTATCCAATCCCACAAATTGATGACGTTTTGGACCAGCTCAAGGGGACCAAATATTTTAGCAAGATTGAATTGAAGTCTAATTATCACTAGGTATGAACGCTCTGATGTGTGAAGACTGCCTTCAAATCCAAGGAGGGATTTTCGAATGATTTTTCATGCCTTTCAGGTTGACAAATGCTCCTGCAACCTTCATGAGGTTGATGGATGACAACTTGCGACCCTTCACCAACTCTTTCATGGTAGTGTATTTGGACGACATCTTGATATTAAACTAGAGTTGGGAAGAGCACCTTCACCATATTCGATAGGTCCTCCAAACCCTATGTCAACACAAATTGTGTGTTAATTTGGAGAAATACACTTTTGGAATGACCCAGGTTCAATATCTAGGGTACATCATTGATGAGAAGGGTGTGCATGTGGACCCAAACAAGATACAACTTATTCAGGATTAGACATCCCCAACCATTCTAACAAAGCTCTACAACTTTCTGAGTTTTGCTAATTTCTACTATAGGTTCGTGTTGGGTTTCTCTCATATCATTTGGCCTTTGAGTCAAGTCACCAAGGGTAGGGCGAAAGCAAAGTTATTTTGGTCTGAATCCCAACATAAGGCATTTTCTGAGCTGAAGCACACGAATGCTCACATTACCATACCCGTAACAACCATTTGAGATTGAGACATATGCCTTCGATTGTGCTATTGGTGCAGTTCTTACTCAGCAGGGGCATCTGGTGACATATCACAGTGAGACACTTTCAGACACAGTCCAAAAGTATCCCACCTATAACAAAGAGATGTTTTCCATTATGCAGTCCTATCAACAATGGAAACATTACATTCCGAGGAAGGAAATGATCATCCACGTAGGCCAATGACCCCTACAGTTCATTACATTCCACATACCTACAAGAGTTCCATTTGAACATTAAGTAGAAGAAGGGAAGCACCAATAATGTTGCATATTTCCTCAGCCATCTGCTGGTCGTGGCACTGACTACTGTGCTCGACTCTTGTGGACATGAGACTTGAGAATGGCCACATCTTTACAAGAGTGATCCAGAATTCGACACCACATACTAGATGCTCCTAGAAGGTAAGAAGGTTCAATAATTTAACCTCTAGGATGCGCTATGATGCCACCTGAGATTTTGGCTTGCCAATATGATTTGGGAGGTGCACTACAATCGAGTCACTAGAAATTTTTGGGTAGAAAATATAGTGGCAGTACTACAAAAGTATTTTTATTGGCCAAATTTCATCAAGATGTTGGGAAGTACATTAGATCCTGCACTTCCTGCGCCATTTCCAAACCTACAATCAAGAAGCAAGGCATGTATATTCCTCTACCTACTCATATCCGGCCTTGGGAATCCATCTCCATGGATTAAATGTGGGAGCTTCTTTCTACCAACCATGGCAACAATTGTGTTTTCGTGGTCATAAACAAATTCTTTAAGATCTCCATTTTTGCGGCTTGCAAGAAGAGTATCTCATCAGAAGCCACTACCAAACTATTATTTAATACCTATGGGTACAATTTGGGACCCCACATTCCATTATCTCATATTGGGACAACTGATTCCTAGGTGCATTATGGTCAAGCCTCTAGTCGTTTTTGGATACCAAGCTAATGAACTCCATGACCTTTCACCCCCAAACTCATGACCAAATAGAGGTCTTTAACATGATGATCGTGCACATCCTGCGCATGTACAACATGAAGCACCCATGCACATGGGATGAGAGCCTCCCCTATGTACAACATAGCTACAACAGGGCTCTCCATGACTCAAGTGGCCACAATGCCTTTCAGGTGGGATAGGGATTCTTGCCACTATGTCCCATTGATGTTTCCAGACCATTTTCAGCTACTTAAACAGATTTGAATCATGTCCATTCTGAAGATGACAAAGCTAACAACTTTATTGAGCACATCAACACATTTGCTATCAGGTCCACGACATATTTTATAGAGCAAATTCAAAGTACAAGCAACGTCATGATCAACATCGGGTGCCAAATAAGTTCCAGGTGGGTGACAAAGTTTGGTTACTTTTGCAGAAGGAGCGCTTCGTTGGGCCCCATCGTAAGCTTTGCCCACTTTGATATGGGCCTTACACCATCACTAATGCGGTAGGGGACAATGCTTTCAATTTCAACATTCCACCGTTCCTTGGCCTACACCCAATATTCAATGTGGACCAACTGTGATCATACTTTCCCCCATTGTTGGACACATCCGACGTTGCTGAGCAGTTGATACTAACAGAGCTCAACCAAAATTGTATCAAATAGGAAAATATTGATAGGATCATCGACACACAAATCAATAACATTCACCATAAGAGGATCCAACTATATCGAGTTGTCAAAGCAGGCCAACTCCTTCACTAGGGAAAGTGTCTCTCGAGGGACCATGTTCAACAGAAATTCCCTCACCTCATGGAGGCTCTACACACAATGGGGACCACTGCTGCCTAAGAGGTGATGAATTATCAAGGTGGATATTGGTGGCCACTCACCTATTCCACCTAGACATCTATTCGATTTCATCAGTTTCCTTGATTATAGAAGCATTTACTATTTTTAGTGTTTTTCGGGTCCTGAACTTTCGGAGCTCTTTTGACCCCCTAAACAACATTTTCTTGAGGTGTGCCGCAAGCTTGCTGCAAATATCATAGTACTTAGAGAGATATTTCTAACGAGGTATCGTACGTGCCAAACAAAGATAATATGACCAAGTTATGACCCTGGGAAGTTAGCTGCCCAACTAACCCCAACAAGGTCCACAAACTTTTGGCGTTCCATCTCCTAGGGTTAGGTTTTTTATTTTTTAGCGTTTACTTTTGTTGTTCAATAATAAAAAGGCCCTTGAGCCTCATTGTCACACAGTTAAGAGGAATGTAGCCACCACATCTCTTCTCAAAGATAAGCTACCATCGCCCGAGATAGTTTATTTCCATTCTGTATGTAAGCATATTTCAGTTCTCTGATGTTAATTAAATGAAGTTTTAATTCTGCTACATCTCTGTGTTTATGTTTATATCTATGTTCTATTATGTTATTGCATAAGTCTGAATCAACATGCTTCCAAAGATCAATTTCCTCCATCAGGTAACTCAAGTCTGAGCTTCTCTGGAACAAAATTCTTAGTGCTTTCCAACATATCACACTTTCTAAGACTAACATCCATCTTACACATCTGGAAACAATTTTCAAGTGCACAAATCAACAATATGCAGAGTAGACTGAAGGAAAGCCTCCAAGGGTCCAAGTGCTTCTCACAAGGATCCAAAAGTATTGTAGCCAATGACCTCAACAAGGTTAAACACTTCTCCTAGCAAGTCCCCATCTAGTATATAAGCTCCTTTTTACTCCTAGAATGAACTTAGCAACAAAAGTTCTAATACCATAATTAATGAATAGCACAAATCCCACCTTTATCTTAAAGGTTTCCTAAAAATTAACCTTGTGCATTTTCAACCTTGGGGATATTATGAGACATAATCAAAGAAATAATGGTAGTGGAAAATATTCCTATCCTTAACAACCCCAAACATCTAGCAAATCCAAGAGAAAAAATACTAAAGTGTTATAGTAAGTTTAAGCCTTTTAGAGCAATCTTATCATGCATATGCATATCTTGTAACACTCATTTACAACAATAAATGCAACAAGAAAACAACCCTTATTTTCCTCAATTTCAATGTTAAATCACTCAACATGATTACCCTTTATGTCAAATCAACCAGACATATATAGCTAGAAATTACAGACCACAAAGAACATAGATGGATGAAAATAAAATATGTGATTTGCACAAGCATTAGATAACTAATAATTTTAATAATATGCATAACATGAAGTTCATGTTCATACAAAAACCTTGTCACAGGGCCAACATAATCCACTAGCTCTCTAAAACCAAGAAAAATTGTAGCTCAACCATGGAGTTCCAACAAGCATGAATCACTCATGCAAGTCCTCAACGCAAGTTGTCTCCTCTTCTTCTTCACTTTTCCAACTACAACCTAGGTTTTCATCGCAAAACCCTAATCTCCATTGGTTGATACCCTAATCCCCGACTTCAAGATGACCCAACAATATCATGAAAACCTGGCAACTCCAAAATAACTAAGAGAGAGAGAAATGACTAGCATTTTCCACTTGAAACCATTTCTAACACAAGCGTGATGAGTATAAATGAGTTATCATGTTATGATATGAGTGATCCAAGAAATTTCGTGAATGCTTTCAAACAAAAATCCCCATTATACATGACCCTTTAATAACACTTACATTTTCTTGTGAAATCATGAGCAATGCATATTCTAAACAAATTCAACAAACCATCAACATGAAACAAGAAGTAATAATCATGAAAATATATAAACACACGATATGATAACGGAGTTCACCCAGCATGGGCTACGTCTTCGGGCCATGGATCAAGAATGGGTAGGTTTCTTCATTAGTTGCTGCAAGAAGATGATGAGTACATGATGTAATCTCTGTAAATATAAGGATGAACCCCCTAATCTAGAGTGGCGTGTTTCTCCACGAAATGTTCTCCTACAAAGAAATCTCACTCACAAGATGTTTTCCTTCAACATGACAAAGAAAAATATCACATAAAGTGGCATACAATGACCCTCTCACAATGTGGTAGACATGGATCTCATAATCAAACCACCATCTCAGAAAAAATCAAATGAACACATGGCAACATTGCACCTTATACCTCCAAGTCTGGGGACGACCTAAAAATAAGCTACTCGGTTGAAGAAATAACTTGCGCCATCACATTCCTTACGAAAAACCATGAAACCTGAGTAAAAACATGACCCCTTTTTCTCACAATCAAATCTTGGCTCCCTGTGAATCTTTTAGATTCCTCACAAGATTCTTTTTTGGACTTGGGTGAAAAATCTACTGCTCAATGAAGAAATGGATTGCACCATCAAACTCCTGGAAAGAAACTAGTTCAAATGAGTATACACTCGACATAATTATGATGCCTTCAAAATTCTGCCCCCAGGGAATCTCCAAGATTCCTCAAAAACTCCTCATAGAAAATATTCTTTAGAATATTCCCTAACATATGCTCTAACAATATTCCTAGAATCTTCTTGAGATTCGTGTCTTCATTGGCTTGCCTGTGCCCTCATCTCTCATGTATTCTCCATGGTTCCCTTTGAACCATTTGAATGGCATTTTATAACAAAGTGTTAGGGTAAATAATACAAAGTGTGTGGTTGGCATAGTCATATTAACTTAATAGTTGTTGGAGATGTTTTGGGTTCAAAACCCATGGAGTCCCAATTTTTCTTTAATATGGTTTTAAGGCCCAATTTTGGTTTTAATATTGTTTTCAAACCATATAATATATGGTAAACATATTTTTGCTTTAATAGGGCTTTAATGCCCAATTTTGGTTTTAATATTTTTTTCAAACCATATAATATATAGTAAATTTATGTCCATATTGTAACGAATCCCCAAACCATGAGAATAGGAAAAAAATGTAGGTTGCACCATGCCAAGGCCACTCAGGCCTAATTTGAGGTGCCATGTGGCACCATGTGATTGGGCCATGTGGCAGTCTCTCATTGGTCCACATCATATTCCACTTCTGTCACTTACTTTCCATGTGTCGACTCTTGGTGCTGCCACATTAGCTCATTGGGTCCCACTAGGTCTACTGACTTTGATGCCACGTGTCATCTGTAGGGCCTACCACGTGGCAAAATGTTGACTTTGACTTTGACTTTTTCCTTGTTTCACTGAAACTTTGACTGAGCATAAATTACACATATGAACTAGGATTAAGGTGTTGTTTGTGCCGTTGGAATCAATAAGATGAGATCTACACTCTGGTTTTTATTTCAATAAAATCTAAAGACTTTTATTTTTGAGTTTTTCTAGAGCCACCTGGATTGATGAAAGAATTTTTCCTTCCTTTATATATATGAGAGGTAAGAAAGGCTAACAACACATATGTGCGAAAATGCCCTATACACTCATAGATGTGGAACATTGCACTCGAAGGGCACACATGTGAAGCTCCAAGGTGATGTCATCCATAAGTAAGGCTTCAAATGCAAAGGAAATCTATGAGATATGTCTAACACTCCTCCCATGAGCCTCTAATTATTTCTTCAATCCTCATATGCCATGTAATCCATTGTGTTCACTCTCCCTTTGTGAAACTACTGCAACCTAGGCACCATAGGGTGAAGTCCAAACCTCTATATATGAACTTAAGGTACCCTATGTTTTCTAGGGCTTGAATCTCTCCTTGATGCTCCTCCTTCTAAGTATGGCATTCTCCATGCAAGCAACCCTCTCCATGTGACCATCCCAAATGATGTCACCTAAGTTGTCAAGACAACTCCAACACCCTAGAGAAGAATTCCAAAAAATGACCCAAATGAGTTCAAACAACCATTGAGTAAGCCATCTCCGATGTGCAATTAAATTATATATCCTCTCCCATGTGAAAATCCATCAAAGACCATCTAGGGGTTGATCATACACCATGTTCTCCAAATCTCATGAAGCATTCCCAAAAATGGCATAAACACTTTTGGAGTAAACCAAAAGCTATCATGGTAGGGTCAACTTCCACATGTGCCTCCTACATACATTTTCCCTATATTCACACTCCTAGCTTGTTTCCATAATTTGTGTAGACTGATAGACACTTTGCATTAAGTATTTAAACATTTTCATGGGCCAGTCATAAATAATTTCTTTTCTTAGTAACAAACCCAAATTCAAGATGGAATGTTTTCAATAAATTGGGAGGACAATGGGAACATTGTATAATACATCGAGAAGAATTTATATGCCCAAGGCACATGGACTATCTTTACTTTCTCATTAATAATTTACTAGGGATTTTCTCTTTTATATCATTTTAATGAAAATTTGTTCAGTTATTATCAAAGGCATGGTCAAATTTGACCGCTCTCTGAATTTTCATTAGAGAAATTTTGAGGTAAAAAATGCATCTCAAAACAAAAATTTACATAAAAAATCAACTTTATAAGAACCAATAAGATTCAATATGATAAAGTCAACCATGGGGGATGATTCATCATTTTTGAAGTAAAAAAAAAAAAAAAACTATTTTTTCAACTTATCTCCCTACAATTTTACTCAAGTTTCAAGTGGGAGCACTCAATGGATGCAAAATTACTTTTGCATCAAAGAAGTACCCATGTTTCATACTTTCGATGGACCTTACTACATGAAAACTGTGAAATACATGAAAAAATGTGATTGTAGTAACATTTTTTCATGTAGTATGGTCCATCCAATGTATGCAACATGAGTACTCCTTGGATGCAAAATTAAATTCTACATCCAATTAGTGTTCCCGCTCGAAATTTAAGTAAAATCGTAGGGAGATAAGTTAAAAATACGAGTTCAAGAAGTAGTTTTTTCCTTTTTCCCTCCAAAACTTGATGAGGTAATCTAATATTATTTTATTATTTCCATTATTGTTTATAATATTCCTTAGGAGTCCCATTTTATACCTCGAAATTTCTCTAATGATAATTCATTATAAATACCAATGAAAATGAGTGTATAACAAATGTAAATTTCAACAATTTACCCTTGCCTCTCTTCTTTATGTAACCCTATTGCCATATTAATATCATTAATTATTATATTAAAACACATATTTCTTCTTAATAATTTTATAATTGTGTATATCTATGTGCTTCATGTGGCATTAAAGAAAGATTATAAGTTTAAGACTTTCATTTCAAATCCACTGGCATCGGATAAGAACATAGAGGTTAAACGCATAATCAATCCAAGTAAAAATGTCTCAAAACTCTTGCTATGCAATCATTGCAAGTCAATATATGATCTAGATTTGTGGCAAGCTACACCAAGATTGAGACAAGACATGATAGGTTTGAAATGAGTTGTGTTTTCCTTATATTGGTCATGATAATCCCCACCAATCCCCAACCTATGACTATGTTGTGGCACCTTGCAAAGAAGTTATGAAAAGCCAAAAAATAACCGCTTAAGTAGGTGCCATGCTTTATAAGAAAGCTTGTCATAAGCCATAAAACAATTTTCACTCAGATCATGATTCCTTGAAAAAAAACCTAAAACAAAAATCTTGCCACCTTATTCAATCTATAAACACTTTCCATATATGCACCAAATCTGAAGAAAAACAATAAAGACATAAATTATAATTTTAATTGTTGAGCATAATAAATTCTCAATTGGGCCATGATGCATTGAATACAAGCCCAAAACCAAAGTTGTGTTCTTGTATTAATTGTGTGAGCATATTATCTATGCCAAATTAATCTCGACAAATTATCGATTCCCCTTAATAAAAAAACTAAAAGAAATAAAAACAAAAACAAAACTATATGAGCACATGATCTATGGAGTAATATTGAGAAAAAAAAAATACATAAATTGTAATTAACATTAATGAGCATAATAAACATTTTGGTGGATATAAATCATGACTTATATAAACATACCTCAAACTAGGATTTGATCTTGGTTAATAATAATAATAATAATATCAAACATTAAAGTCATGTTATTTATTTTATAAACATAGAATCTTTTTCAAAAAAGAAATATCTTTACATTCCATATGAAGAATATATATGTTTCATTTCTCAAGGGACTATTAGACAAGAAGTCTTGAAGCCATTACAAGGATATACTCATTGTGAGTTCAACCTGTCACAACTTAGAATTGAACCCAGGTGAGGAGTACAACAACTTCTTCCAACCACTTGATCTACATCCAATTAAATATAGGCATATAATCTATACACAACAACTGAAAAAGTAATGAATACACAAATTATGATTTAAATTAACAAGCATAATAACGATTTTAATATATATAGAAATGAGTAGATTTGGTATTCAATCTGCGCTTGGCCATAACCAAATACCTGGGAAATGCTTACATTTTGTTCCAAGATACATAATCTTCAATAGAGAACAACAGAGGAAACCCATAAATTTCATATAGTAAGCTATCGTATACATACATTGACGTAGGAATCAATTGTTTTGAGAAATATCAATAATCGGCCTCGTGTTTTCCTTTCCCCTTATAATTAGGCCTTCCACTTCTCTGCTTTGATTTCCTTAATATAAGCCTGACAGCAGATCTTTCCTTTATTTAACAGAGTTGCTCAATGGTACACTGTAGATCACCTCACCTTTGATCCGACGGTCCACGTTATATCGGAATCGCAAGTCACAATGGGCAAGCGCTTAAGGCTTGGTACATACATATGAAACGTTGCAATGCAATATAGTCAATGGTCGCATATTCCATCACATATCGCAGGTTTCCAATGCTCAAGGCCCCTTTACATTCCAACTAAAATATTGCGATGTGATGGATCGCAATCGCGCGTCACACTATCTTACGGCCCGAGGTCCTATCACGTACCAATGCTTTATTGCGATGCAATATATCGGTGATCGCACATCGCAATTCCTCAAGGCCTGAGGTCCACCCCTTTGTAAACAAATATGCGATGTGATATGGGATGATCCAATGGTCAACAGGGTTTCGCACCGTTGGTTGGAACTTAGATCAACGGTTGGGCTTTAAGCAGGATTCAACACTGTTATTAACTCTAAGGACTGCGAGTCTCGTTGAACTCTGAGTTTTATATCACAAATCATAAAAACAAAGAAATATTCGACTCTGTCCCAAATACAAATAAACATAAGTAAAATGAAAGTTCACACATAATCGAGATATATATATATACATCTATATATATATATATATATATATATATATATATATATATATATATATATATATATATATATATATATAATCCCACACGGCATCAATTTATCAATACTATCAATGTTACAGAGTCTCGGCCCTTTGGCTCGATTACAGTGATTTAAAAGACCCCTGTTTCAATCTGGAAATCCTCACTCTATTACTTGACTCTCACTTTGCTTAATCCTCTCTCATCTCTATCCATCCTTCTACATTACATTTTTCTTCTTTTTATCAATCCAACCTTCCTAACAACTCAATCTCTATTTTTAAACACTCTAACAGTCAATCTCTATTTTAAAGCTCTATCACACACCTATGCTAACAACTTATCTTTGAATCTAAAATAAGACAATTTCTACTTATTACAATAATGAAATACAACTCATTTCTTGAGAGATACAACCCTCTCGGTAAAAACTGGCTTTTGACCACTCAAGTCAATGAAATTCAACCTGTTTAGCCACAACATGTGAACAGACTTTCACATTGCTGGCTAAGTTTAGATTCTCCTACATCAGACTCCTGGGGAAGAAAAGAATCATCCTTTAGACTTTCAGGGCTTACTCCATACTTCTGCAACTCTGTTGTAGTTAACCAGCTAGAACCCTCCACTGGTTGTCCTTTCCATTTGACTAGATATTGAAAATAAATCTGTCATCTGGATCTTTTGGATACTCTTTTCTCTAAAACAGCTTCCACTTCTTTCTTAACTGTCTTTGGCATTTGTTCTTCCCAGTTCAAAGTTTAAACTTCATCTTCTATAGTTTCCTCCTATAGCTTTGTCTCTGTCCCTTTATATGGATACAAATCTGTAATATTGAAAATAGGTGATATTCCAATCTCTTCTGGAAATTCAATTTCATATGCATTAGCTGAAAACTTTCTTACAATTCTACATGGTCCTATCTTTTTCATATTTACTTTATTGTAAGGCTTAGCGGGAAAACTTTCTTTTCTCAAATATACCATCACTAAATCTCCCACTTGGAATTTTTTCTCTCTTCTTTTCATATCCACTCTCTGTTTGTATTTACCACTGCTTTCCTGTAATCTGCCTTTGACATCTTCTTATAGTCTTTGCATCTGTTCTACAAACTCTTCAACTTTTGCACTTCTTGTCTCCTGTTTACCCAAATTTCTGAGCTCATACACACCTCTTGGATTCATTCCAAAAAAAATCTGAAATGGACTTATTCCAGTACTTCGGTTTGGAGTGTCATTATAAGCAAATTCAGCTTGAGCTAATGCTAAATCCCACTGCTTAGGATTATGATACACTAAACTTCTCAATATGTTTCCCAAGCTCCTATTTACTACTTTGGTCTATCCATCTATTTGAGGGTGGTATGCTGAATTGAAACTGAGGTTAGATCCTAGTTTCTTCCAAATAGTTCTCCAGAAATGCCCTACAAACTTTGAATCCCTATCATACACAATAATTATAGGCAATCCATGTAATCTTACAATTTTTGAAAAAAAATAGATTAGCTATATGTGTTGCATCACTAGTCTTCTTACATGCAATGAAATATGCCATCTTGGAAAATCTATCTACCACAACATAAATGGAATCATTCCCTCTTTGAGTTTTTGGTAATCCCAAAACAAAATCCATGCTAATTGCATCCCACGATTGGTTTGGTATTAGAAATGGCTGATACAATCATGTGTTCTGACTTCTCCCCTTACCATGCTGACATATCCTGCACTTCTCAACAAATCTCTTAACATCAGTTTGCATTTTTGGCCAATAATAAAAAGCATTCACTTGAGCAAAGGTTTTATCTTGTCCAAAGTGACTAGATAATCCTCCACTATGTTTTTCCTTTATTATTTTTTCCCTCATAGAACATTTGGGAATACACAACTTGTTGCCTTTAAACAATAAGCCTCTTTGGATGAGATAATATAACCATTGACTTCTGTTATGAACTATTGGATTTTAAACTATTGTATAGATATCTTTGAAATCTGCATCATCTTTGTACATTTCAATCATTTCTTCAAATCCTACAACACCAACTTTGAATTCTTGCACAATAAAACTTCCCCTTCTCAACCCATCAACAACTTTATTCAACTTACGACTTGTGTGATTTATCACAAAAGTAAATCTCTACAAAAATTCTAACCACTTGGCATGTTTTTGGTTCAATTTCAACTGGTTATTTATGAATTGTAATGCATGATTGTCTAAATACAATATGAATTCCTTTGGCAGTAAATAATGTCTCCATTTTTTCAAGGCTTGCACAATAGCGTAAAACTCTTTATCGTAAGAAGAATACTTCTTCTTCGCTTCATTCAATTTCTCACTGAAGTACACTATCGGTCTTTGTTCCTGACTCAGAACTGTGCCAACTGCAACTCCGCTAGCATCTGTTTCAACTTGAAATACTTTTTCAAAATCAGGTAAAGCTAAAATCAGTTCCTCTGTGATTTTCCTCTTTGGCAATTTAAAATTTATGTCTGCTGCTTCTGTCCACTTGAACGGTTGATTAATCTCCTTAATTGTTTCAAGGATTGGTGCACAAATCTGACTAAAACCTCTGATAAACTTCCTGTAAAAACTTGCAAGACCATGGAAGCTTCTTACCTCAAATATATTTCTGGGAATAGGCCAGTTCCAAATTGCTTGGACTTTCTCTGGATCCATTTTCAATCCTTCTTTAGAAACTACAAATCCCAAGTAAATTAATTCTTCTTTCATGAAACTACATTTCTTCGTATTTATCACTAGTTTCTCTTTCTGCAGAGTTCTTAAAACCAATTTAAGATGCTCTAGATTTTCTTCCTTACTTTTACTAAAAACTACAATATCATCAAGATAAACAATAATAAACTTGCCTACGTATTCCTTCAAGACTTCATTCATCAATCTCATGAACACGCTAGGTGCATTAGTGAGTCCAAAAGGCATCACTAACCACTCATACAACCCACTATTTGTTTTAAATGCAGTCTTCCATTCATCTCCTTCTCGAATTCTTATTTGATGATATCCACTCTTCAAATCTATTTTAGTAAAATAATTTGATCCACTCAAACAATCCATTAAATCATCCATGTGGCAAAGGAAATCTATACTTGATTGTGATCTTGTTTATGGCTCTGGAATCTGTGCACATATGCCATTCACCTCCTTTCTTTGGACTGAGTACTGTTGGTACAACACATGCACTAAGACTCTCTCTGATTAGTCCCTTGTCCATCAGTTCTTGCACTTGTCTTCCAACTTCTGCATTCTCTTGAGGAGTTAATCTGTACACTGCTTTATTTGGAAAACTTGCTCCTGGTATTAGATCAATATGATGACTAATACTCCTGATCGGTGGCAATGCATTTGGCAACTCATCCACAATAATATCAGCGAATCATTTAACAGAGTTTTGATTTCTTCAGGTAAATCATCTAAGTTTGTGGAAGTTAAAATTACCTTCAGTCTCCCTATGACAGCAAAATGCATTTCTTCACCTTTCCCAATCTCTTGCAATAGCTCCTTTCTGCTCATCAGCATAACACTACTTCCCAGTGCTCCTTTGTCAGTGTCATCCTTCAATGGCAACAATGTATGTTTATTTCCATCTTTCTCCAGAGTATAAGTGTTTCTCCTCCCATCATGAATAGATTTCCGATCAAACTACCACGGTCTTCCCAACAATACATGGCATACATCCATTGGCATTACATTGCATAATATTACATCCTTATACATACCAATCTATATTTCAACCTTGCATTATTCTGTCACAATAATCTAGTGTCCTTTCTACAACCACGACACTTTGTAAGGAGTAGGGTGCACTATCTTTGCTAATTCGAGCTTGTCCACCATCTCTGTAGAAACAAGGTTATCAGTGCTTCCACTGTCAATTATTACTTTACAACAATTACCTTTTGATTTACAGGTAGTTCTAAACAAATTCTTCCTCTGTGTTGGTTCTCCAATCTCTTTCTCTGTCTTAGGCAATGTCCTTCTCAACAACAGGGATTCCCCTACTTCAGGGGGTTCTTCCTTCTCCATAAGTCGAGGTTTTTCTGGCTTTGCCTTAGCCACATTCACATTCCTCTGACTTATTGGTTTATTATGAGTACAGTCCCATGACACATGTCCCCATTCTCCACATGTGTAGCACTGAATATCTCTTCCTCGACCTCTTCCTCTGGGCGCAAATATCCCTCTATTAAAATCCCCTCTCTATGGTGGTCTGCTACTTGAACTGCCTGCTTCATGTTGATGTTGCTGTCTCCTTGGTCTGGTAGTTCCTCTACCTCTTACCGAGATCCTTCCTCTATTCCTCTGATTCTGTTTTCTCAACATCTTCTCTCCTGCCTTCAAACTTGCTTGATAGGCATCCTCAATAGTCTTCAGACTTAACAAGCTGATCTCGTCTTGTATGTCATATCATAAGCCATTGATATATCTGGCTACCTTCTCCATGTCATCTTTTGCATGTCCTACTCTAATACTCAATCTATAAAACTCTTCTGTGTATTCTTTAACAGAAATTCCTTTTTGCCTTAAATTGTGCAATTGTTTAAAAAGATTTAACTGATAATCTTTTAGGCATAAATTTTGCTTTCATCTTATTTACCATTTTGTCCCATTGCTTGATCTTGGACTTTCCTTTCCTCGTTCTAGATGTGTGTAGTTCATCCCACGAAATAGTTGCATGACCCTTCAATCTGGTAACTGCAAATTTCAACTTCTTCTTGTCGTCAGCTTCTTCTTCATAGTCAAAATATTTGTCCAATGACCTGATCCAATCCATTAGCTCTTCTACATTAAGACTCCCTTCATACGTAGGAATTTCCACCTTTGGTTTTCCTCCTACTTTCACCAACATCTTAACAACTCTGGTAGTTTCATTTTCCTCCTCTTCTTCTTCCTCCTTAGAAGATTCTTCTTTAGCACTGTGATCCCCTTCATCAGGTGTTCTTCTCTAAGTAGTCTCAATTGTTTCCATCCTCATACGCAGAATTCAAAGCTCCACCAGCAGAACTGCATTTTCTTCCAGTCTTCCTCGACCAATGCCAACTCCTCTCCTTGGCGGCATGTTTACTGTAATCAACCTTAATCTCTCTGTGCTCTGATACCACAAATGACGCAGGAATCAATTGTTTTGAGAAATATCAACAATCGGCCCCACGTTTTCCTTTCCCTTTATAATCAGGCCTTCCACTTCTCTGCTTTGATTTCCTTAATATAAGCTTGACAACAGATCTTTCCTTTATTTAACAGAGCTGCTCGGTGGTACACCGTAGATCACCTCACCTTTGATCCGACGGTCCATGTTATATCAGAATCACAAGTCGCAATGGGCAAGCACTTAAGGCTCGACACATACATATGAAACATTGTGATGCGATATAGTCAATGGTCGCATCTTCCATTGCATATCGCAGGTTTCCAATGCTCAAGGCCCCTTTCCTTTCCAACTGAAATATTGCAATGCGATGGATTACAATCGCGTGTGGCACTATCTTATGGCCCAAGGTCCTATCACGCACCAATTCTTTATTGCGATGTGATGTATCGGTGATCTCACATCGCAATTCCTCAAGGCCTAAGGTTTGCCCCTTTGTAAACAAATGCAATGCAATATGTGATGATCCAATGGTCGGCGGGGTTTCGCACCGTTGGTTGGAACTTAGATCAACGGCTAGGATTTAAGCGGGCTTCAACACTATTATTAACACTAAGGACTGTGAGTCCCATTGAACTCTGAGTTTTATATCACAAATCATAAAAATAGAGAAATATTCGACTCTATCCTGAATACAAATAAATAGAAGTAAAATGAAAGTTCCCACAGAATCGATATATATATATATATATATATATATATATATATATATATATATATATATATATATATATCCACACGGCATCAATTAATCAATACTATCAATGTTACAGAGTCTCAGCCCTTTGGCTCGATTACAACGATTTAAAAGACCCCTAGTTTCAATCTGGAAATCCTCACTCTATTACTTGACTCTCGCTTCGCTCAATCCTCTCTCATCTCTACCCATCCTTCTACATTACATTTTTCTTCTTTTTATCAATCCAATCCTGCCTAACAACTCAATCTCTATTTTTAAACATTCTAACAATAAATCTCTATTTTCAAGCTCTATCACACACCTATGCTAACAACTTATCTTTGAATCTAAAATAAGACAATTTCTACTTATTACAATAATGAAATACAACTCATTTCTTGAGAGATCCAACCCTCTTGGTAAAAACTGACTTTTGACCACTCAGGTCAGTGAAATTCAACTTGTTTAGCCACAACATGTGAACAGACTTTCACATTGTTGGCTAAGTCCAGATGCTCCTGCATCATACATTTTGCTAACCATTCTACAGTTGTAGGCACAACAAAACTGTCTAGATAAAAAATCAATTTTACAAGATGCGATCATAAGTCATGGAGGGGGGTCAATTGAATTCTTATTTGGCGAACAACTGAAAGAGATGCTAGCTATGTTTTGATGTTCCTTGGAGTTCCTTTGAGATTGCAATTTAGCAAGTTGACGATGAATGACATCTATCTCATATTCTTGTTGGTTCACTTTAGCTTGAAGCTTTTGGATTTCTTCTACAAGAAGGAGGATAATATTTGTCTGATAATGAATCTTCCATTGAAGGTCACTAGTCTCGGCTTGACAATTAGCAGGGGGGGTGAGGAAAAGAGTTGTATTGACATTTGCATCATGTGGCAATATGAATATAGCCCCAGTTTTCCATAAGGTTTAGGAAGCAGAAGGAGGAACTAAGATTCAGAGACATAGAGCGACAAAGGGGCCTGGATAATGAGCTTAAAGGATTGGGATATAGGGGGGATTGCACATATCAGGAGGAGAAAATGAGGAAGGAGAGGCTATCTCCAAAGGAGTGACCAACTCAAAGGGATGGAGAATATACTCAAGGCACATGAAGAGCTTTAAACAAGAAGAAAATAAGGAAACTACCCAATAAATACAACACAATCGGATTGAACTAAATGCAACAATGGAATTGAATTCAAAATAGGTGAAATGGTACCTATTAAAGGCACACAAGCCCAAAGTTGCCTTAATCTCCTCCCTCGTTGACATCCCCAAATCAATACCATTGTTGTCCAAAGAAAAGGATGTTGGAATCATGCAGGGCGACAAAGGAACCTCAAATTCGATTAAGAGAATTGTTGAACTGCCTTGAAAAAATTTAGAACTGAACTATCTTTAAAAACTTTAGAATTGATATCTTTTGATTCTAGAAAAGCCACTAACATGCTATAAAGGAAACATTCTTAACTTCTAACCATGCAAAAGAGGAAAAATGAGTCTGAATCAGGCAAGAGAATTCCCAATATTTTTTGTTTTGAATGAGTCCAACCAGACTACAATCCCATCACCGAGCAGTAGGCTCATGCATTTGAAGGAATTATCTTGGTCTTTGGAGTCTACAAAGATGTGAAAATCCCACCAGACACCAGAAAGGCTGTCTTGGCTCGCAAACAAACACCATCGACTTGATACTTGCTTCCTTGTGATTTTAGCACCAACTATGAATACAACCTAAGTCCCGAGAATTCCCACACCTTCGAGATCATATCAACAATAAAACTCATTAAGTCTCCCCACCTTGTACCCTTCAAAGAGATTAGTACGAGGGTGAAGAAGTAAATGAAGGACTTTCCTAAAACTGATGTTGCCACATGTGAGGGATGAGTGGGCACATGGCCTGCATGCCCGTGATTCACCACTTTAGCAATGGAGACAGGTCCCCAATGCCAAATGATAAATGAATGTTTGCTAATATTAGAGGAGACAAAGGGGCTTAATAAGAAGGACCTTAGAAACCTTCATATGGTAATTCCCATAGTGCATATATCCAACTACCCTAATGTTAAGAGAGAGGAAAATTTCTTGGATGGAGCTCTTCATAGTATAACTTTCCATCCAGACAAGCCATTGATAATGAAATGACTTGCTTCAAGGAGACAGGCTTGGTTAGCCTATGCATTTGCCTCTTTGTTTAACTTCTTAAAATGTGATAATATGCCTTTTGAGAAAATGAATCCATGATACTATTGATTCTGTTGTGAAGGAGGCTTATATGGTTGTTCATAGAGAGAGAACCCCTTTGAAGGTGCTGAATAGTGATCAGGGAATCCCCCATGATCACTATCTTGTAGACATACTGATCTTTAGCCAATTGGAGGCCAAGAAGAAGCCCATATATTTCTATGAGATTATTCATCCTCTTTCCAAGTCCCTACGAGTACTTTATTTCTTAAATTCCATCAGTATTTAAGAGAATCTCTGCCCCTCCTTCCACCCCTGGATTCTTTTTTGAGGCTCCATCAAAGAAGAGGATCTAGTTCTTTGGCAAGTTTTTCCAATCTTCAAATTCAACATTTGAGAGGAAAAGTTTCTAGGTTGCTCTAGCAGAGTGATGCAAAGGAGGAGAAAAGGGAAGATTACCCAATGCATTAATCGATGAATCCATCCATTAGTTCTCTTGTTGGTCTAAAAAAGGATCACAACCATTTAATTTCACCCTTATTTATTCCAAACAAAGGGAGAGAGATTTAAGAGCTATTGATCTGGGAGGAATGGAAACCTTTTTGAAGATAGAATTGTTTTTGGATAGACAAATCGACCAACATATATATTTCGGGAGAGAGGTCCATATCCATTTGAAATGAGGCTTCCCAACTAAAGATCCAGAGTATTGTCTATGTCAGTTGCAAATGAGGACAAAGGGATATGTAGTCATATTCAATGTATAAATAAGGGACCAAGGGAAAAGACCAAACCTGAGAAGTGAAGGGACAAGACAAAAACATATGGAGAACTGATTCTTCTTGCTAGTTGTAGAAGGAGCACCACGAAGGACCTTGAACGCCTCTTTTTTTGAGGTTTTCAGAGGTCAAGATCTCCTCGTGGATGAGGAGCCAACAAAAGGTGTTAACTTTAGGGACGTCCTTATTCTATGAAAGTTTTTTCCATATAGAGGTTTTAGGATGGATCTGTAGAGAGAATAAGAGCTCTTCATAACCAACCTTGACCGTATAAACATGAGACTTCCAACCCAGTTTGTCTTCTGCATGCCAGTTTAGGGGGTCAGAACCCGTCAAAATATCTTTAAGATTGTCCATGAGCCTAATAAGATTGTTGGGAATGTTTTCAAGTTTTTAGTATGACCATAAAACTAAACTATTCTACTGGGAAATCTGATCTAACGTAGTGATCCCTTGAATAGATAAGTAATGCCGAAGCAACCTTAGAGCTTAAGATTCTTGAAGAGGGGGATGATTCATAATAAATTCATCCTAAAGGAAGATTCTTGTACCATTTCGTGACGTCGAACTAATATTATTGATGATAAATCCAATCAAGGCTGAGATAAGTTTCCATAAAGGGGAATAACATCTCAATGTTGGAGGATGCTTAATCTGATTCCCATTGCCTAGCTGCATATATTTAGCGTTGAGAACCTGGGTCCACCAAGCTTTCAAGTTGGCTTTGATTTTCCATGCTAGTTTAGCTCCCATGGGATGATTCATTAGGGAAAGATCCTTTACAAATACATATATTACATTAATTTTTATCTTAATTAATAATAATAATAATTACGTCGATAGGCGTCCTCTATTTTGCAATTGAGATTCTAGAATATAGGTTTTTGATTAATAAATATTAGGTTGATGGCCATGATTTAATAACCCTTGAATATTCTTCGTCATTGTAAGAAAATAGAGGCATGAGATTAAAATCAAAACCTAATCATGAGTGTTTTTCTCTTTTTTTTCCCTATATTAATTTTATTTTAATAGCTCATTTGAATGATGTGGGGTCAACTTCTTGACCAAGTGTCCACTTCCTCTAGCCATGTTTGGATGGTGTGTCCTAATGGGAAATGATGCTTTCTTTCCTCTACTCATGCAAAGATAGGAGTGGGAATTTGATGCAGCAGCATGAGACTTGGAGGGAAAAATCTTCAAACTTATTCCAAAAATACAAAAAAAATCTACAAGCAAAGGAGTGGGATCCTTTAGCCATCAATTTCCATGTTTTTCTAGTTTAGTATAGAGATAGAATCTAGGAATAAATCATGATGTAATAAATGTTAAATAGTTAAGTTGTAGTGGAGGTTCTCGAGGAGAATACCTCATTGAACAGATAGGATTAGTTAAGCATAGTGGAGGTTCTCGAGGAGGATGTCTCGCAAAACTGATAGTTGCAATAAATTAAGCCTCTGTTTTAGGATCTGGTTGTTAGCACGAACCAGTATATATGTAAGTTTGATGTTATTGTAAAGGGATTTTGACCGCATGCTTTTATGGCATATTTCTCAAAGGAAGAGGGGATTTCTCTGTGTATTGGTCGATCCTGGAGGTGTGGTGACCTCCAAACCCTTTTTTGTGCATATGAACTTATGTTTGTTTATTAAACTGGTGTTTATGCGTAATTATGGCTTCACGCAACGTTATCTATTAAGCTTTTCTAACAGCGGTTCGGCTTTGTTTCCAACTAATATATTGATTAAAGTCTGTTGGAGTGGTTTTCCTGTGTATCGGCGTGCTTTGTTTCCATTTTATGCGTCATTTAGTCTTGCAACCCAAATTTTGGGTTACACTAAGAAACCGTGAAAAACCTTAGTTCGAATTGAGAATCCAGACTTGAAAACTTATTAATGGTGGCCGATACCCTTATCAGGTCCGCAACCAATATCGCATCGCAGTGTTGAGTGGAGAGGGACTAGCCCTTTGAAGTGTCGAAGTCTGAAATGCGACATTCAAATCCGAAATGTTATAGGAGAGGGATTTATAACCTATCGGGTCAGCGATAGTTATCGCATCGCAAGTTTGATAGAACCTGCGACGGATTTTGGCCGGACAAAGACCATAAGTGGTTTTGAAGCCCTCGGCTCCAATTCCATATAGAGCATGCCATGTATCGGAAAGGGAGCGAGTTAAATTGCTTATCGGGCGGGTTTAGGGTGTGCATTTTAGCTTCCCGATATATGTTTAGACCATTAGATCTAGAGCTACAAGATCAACGGTTGATAGTGGTGGAGCTAGTTTAGAAATCAGGAAGTGTGCAGTCCGTTGGATTTTGGAAAAATCGACTGTACAGAAGCAAAGCTGACGGCAATTATAAGCACAATTATATAACATTTGGAATCCAGCCTTTTGGGTTAGCGCATTGTTTCCCATGTGAATTTATGTAGTTCCTAAAAAGGTTATGGACTGAATTATAAAGCAAAATCAATTACGTTATATGGTCGGGGTTCTCAAATACTAACACAAAGTTAAACCTGTCGATGGTGTATTTCATAATTCCCATGGAATTACAGCTCTGATAGTGGAAAAGGGGCTTTGTGGTGAAAATTGTTCCCGATAACATGGGTTAGGCGATTAAAGGAAAGGGATTGGAAATAGTGGCTAAAAAGGGGAAAATTTATGAACAGTCAGTCTAGAAATAGATGACTAACACTCCAATGGAAGAAGAAGAAGGAATTCCATCAGATATAGAAGAAATTGTAATAGGATTTGCGCGGTTGTCTATATCTCCTGCACCCAGGCCACCATTAGTGGTATCAAAGCAACCTTTTGACACTGAATTGAATCTCAGAAGTAAGAGAAGGAGACCTAATATGGCTTTCATAGTTGGAAGAGGATGTGGTAGAAGAGGACGGCTAGTTGCAAATGCTGAAGTGATGGAAGCTGTGCAACAGATGCAAGGTAGAATGGAAGCATTAATAGCATGGAGAAATAAAGATGATGGAGATGTTAGTGAACCTAAGGTTGAAGCTGAAGGAGAGGAGAAAGCTATAGCAATTACTCCTGAGATAAGATTGTTCCAATCAGTGTTGAGATCCACAGCTAGGCCAAAGACTAAGGTTTCAATATATGAAGGAGGACTAAATCCAGAAGAATTAATAGACTGGATTAATGGCATGGAGAAATTTTTTGATTATGAAGAAACAGAAGATGAGAAGAAAGTAAAGTTTGTTGTCACCAAGATAAAAGGACATGCAGCACTTTGGCGGGATGGAGTGCAGGCAGAAAGAAAAAGTCTTGGCAAGCAACCAATCAAAAATTGGAATAAGATGGTAGCAAAGTTAATAGGTAAGTTTCTACCAAGTAATTATCAGCAAACCTTGTTCAGACAGATGCATAATCTTAGACAGAGGTATATGACAGTGAAATAATGCGCAGAGGAATTCTATAAGGTAAGCATAAGAGCTGGACAAACTCATGATACAGATGAGAAGGTGGCTAGATATGTGAATGGAATTAGGATGGACATTCAAGATGAGATAAGTATATTGTCTCCTAAAACAGTAGAGGAAGCTTATCAGATGGTACTGAAAGCTGAAGAAAAAGTCATGAGGAAGCAGTCTGCCAGAGGGAGAGGTACTTTCCGAGGAAGGGGAAGTCAAGGTGGTAGAGGAATATCTACAACACCTAAAGATGGAGCTAGCAGCAACTCAAACCAGCATACACCCACAGGAGGTGATGCAAGTGGCAGAGGGAGTTTTTCTAGTAGGAAAAGGAGGCAAAGGAAGAGGAAAAGAAGTAAGATGTTACAGATGTAACAAACTAGGACACAAATCTTTTGAGTGCCCAAAGAATGCAGGAAAAAGTAAGAGGAATGAAATTTTTGCTCAAGTTGAGGGAGAAGCAATAGCAACAGCAGTCACAAAAGAAGAAAATATACCAGAGAGAGTAGAATCTTTGGTAGTTAATAAAGTTTTTCTCAAGCCAGCAAAGGAGATAGTTGAACCATCACAAAGAAAGAATTTGTTCAGAACAGTGTGTAAGGTTCAAGGGAAATGTTGTCAGATGATCATTGATAGTGGCAGCACTGATAATTTGGTCTCTACAGAAGTGGTGGAGAAATTGAAGCTAAAGACAATGAAACATCCAACACCTTACATGGTGTCATGGTTACAAAAGGGACATCATTTGTTAGTGAATGAACAGTGTCAAGTGGAGTTGCAGTTGGGAAAATATAAGGATAATTGTATGTGATGTGATGCCTATGGATGTGTGTCACATATTGCTTGGACGACCTTGGAAATATGACAAAGGAGCTATGCATGGTGGGAAAAGAAACACTTACAAGTTTGGTAAAGATGGTATCAATCATACATTGATGCCTATGGGAGAAGAGGATGCATTAGGAAAGAAGATTGACCCAAAAACTCTATTACTGGGAGGAAAGGAATACTTGCAGCAAATTGAAGAGAATGAGGTAAATTTTGCAGTAATTTGCAAGCCCAAGGTAATAATGACTTATACTAAAGTTTCTGATTTACCCATTGAAATCCAAGAAATGTTGGACAACTATTGTGATATCATTGTTGATGATTTGCCTAATGAGTTACCACCCATTAAAAGAATCAGCCATCATATAGATTTGATTCCTGGAGCAAATCTACCTAACAAAGCAGCTTACATAATGACTCCCACAAAGAATGAAGAGGTTAGGAAGCAGATTCAGGAACTGCTTGGCAAAGGACTGATCAGAGAAAGCTTGAGTCCTTGTGCAGTACCAACAATGTTGAGTCCAAAGAAAGATGGAAGCTCGAGAATGTGTACTGATTCAAGAGCCATCAATAAAATCACAATCAGGTATAGATTTCCTTTACCTAGAATTGAAGATTTAATGGATTGCTTGAGTGGAGAAAAGTATTTTACAAAACTAGATCTTAAGAGTGGTTATCATTAGATAAGGATAAGAGAAGGGGATGAGTGGAAAAATGCTTTTAAGACAAATGAGGGATTGTATGAGTGGAGAGTAATGCCTTTTGGGTTGTCAAATGCACCAAGTACGTTTATGAGACTCATGAATGAAGTTCTTAAAGAGTTTACTAGTAAACTTGTATTCTGGGGAAGGAGAAATAGACATTATTTTCTTAACTAAGGAGGAACATGATTTATTATTGTTATCACAGCCAGAAGTCATACATGTAGAATCAGATGATTATAAAAAATAATATCAAAATGCTATTATGGAAGTACACAAACAGTATAATCTTAGAATTAAAAAGGTCGTAGCAAAACCTCCCAAGAAGATTCAAGTTGATACGCCTTCTACAAGCCAAAAAAAGGATGGCACCCTAAACGAAGTTCCTCAAAAATAAGAAGTAAGTATTAAAGAAGTAGAAAAGCCTCAACCTTCTTTCAATATATAAAATGAATTATCCAAGGTTAAAAATTATGTTCCTCTAGCTGAATTGATGAAAAAAGATGTATATAGAACTCAAGTTATAAAAGCGTTAAAGATAGAGGGAACAGATACAGTTAACTTAAGTGATGACCAACCTATATTATTATTTGGACTTGAAGTTGAAGGGAAGTCACAAGATGGTAACGTGCCACCATTCCATGATAGTCTTAACATTCATGACTTCATTTTTCATAATTCCATGTTGGATTCTGGCGCTTCACATAATCTCATGCCTAGAGTCATTATGGAAAAGCTTGGATTAGATATAACCAGACCGTATAAAGACATTTACTCTTTTGATTCTAGCAAAGTAAGATGCTTAGGTCTGATCAAGCATTTATGTGTAACTGTGGCCCAAATCAAAGCAAAGAGTGTGGTCATGGATATTTTTGTGGTTGATATACCTCATAAATATGGAATGCTATTGTCAAGATCTTGGGGGGGGAAAGTTGCAGGGTACCTTGCAGATGGACATGACATATGAAACTATTCTTGTCTTTGGTCAACAAAGGAGGTTGTGCAAGGAAACTCTAATGAAATATATGGTAAGCATCCAGGACAACCCCAATAATTTCCCACTTTATTTTGTGCATTCATACATGGATTATTTCATTCTATATAATGATATATGTTTAGAAGAAAAAGTATCAGATATGGAAAGTCAATCCAACAAAATGGAGAATGTGAAATTAAAGACTAAAACAGAAGATGAAAAGGATGAAGGTCTTCGAAATATGGATTTTAATGGGGCAGTCAATAAGGAAGGAGTAGGGGCTGGTGTATGGATCTTAAACTCAAAATCAGGAATATCAAAGGCATATTCCTACAAGCTTAATTTCCAATGTATCAACAATATAGTTCAGTATGAGGCAGTTATTTTAGGATTGCAAGTATTGAAAAGGTCAGGAGCTAAAAGGATTTCAATACATGGTGATTCATAACTCATCATAAATCAAATTAAAGGTGAGTATTCAGCTAAACATCCTAGGTTAAGGGCCTACAGAAATGTTGTCTTAGATTTTTTGCAGTGTTTTCCAAAGTATCAGTTGTCTTTGATTCCTGGAAGTCAAAATGTATTAGTTGATGCATTGGCTACCTCAACAATGTAAGATTCTTTTCTACCCAAACAAAAAATATGAAATCGAAGTGAAACATAGACCTGTTGTCCCTTATAACATAAGGTATTGGCAAGTGTTTGGCATGTTGGAAATAATACTGAGAGGGGGGGTGAATCAGTATTATCTAATCTTTTAATAAATCTTCCGTATTTGTTCTTTGAATTAGTTTTGCATGTCAGTACCATAAAATAATGAGCATGAACAAAGAAAACAGATAGTCACACCAAAGAACACAAGATGTAAGGTGGAAACCCAATGTGGGTGAAAACCACCTGCTGCAATATGTCTCTATCTTCTTTCAAATTAGAAACTCCTTTTACAATGGTTTTGTACTGGTGCAGTCCTTTACCAGTACGCAGGCTGCAACCTGCAGAGAGCTACAACTCTCTCTCGTTTTCCAGTCTCCCCTGGAAGGGAGCTACAACCCCCTACTTCTTTTCTTACAAGGACCACTTTTCATAAATTTTCAAACTGGATCCATAAGCATCAAATGATCATAAAGTATAAGAAAATCACCCAGTCAACTGTAGTAACCAGATCAACAATAATAGAACCAAACCCAGAAAACAGCAATGATAAACAAAGATCTTAAGAGAAGTAAGCACCCTGCTCAACTGCTCGCCTGCTTACGTAAGCACCCTGCTCAACTGCTTGCCTGCTTACAGTACGCACCCTACTCAACTGCTTGCCTGCTTACAGTACGCACCCTGCTCAACTGCTCGCCTGCTTACAGTACGCACCCTGCTCAACTGTTCGCCTGCGTACCTCGCTCTGAGTCCATTGAACTGCCTGCGGACCTCCGCACCTGCAACCCTTCTGTGCCTGCGTATGTACGCACCTGCAACCCTTCTGTGCCTGCGTATGTACGCACCTGCAGCCCTTCTGTGCCTGCGTACCTCCGCACCTTCAACCCTTCTGTGCCTGCGTACCTCCGCACCTGCAACCCTTCTGTGCCTGCGTACCAGCGCACCTGAAACGCTTCGTTCCTGCATACGTACGCACTTTTCTTTCACTGTACCTGCGTACCTTCGGGCATAGATGATTTCAAGACTTCAGAAATAACCCAGACAGTCAGATCTACAGATCTGAACATGCGCCGAAGAGATCTCAATCCATCAGTAGATTCGCCTTATTTAGATCTAGACATACTCCCAAGAGATCATAATATTTCAGATCTAGCCCTCATAAGATATTCAACCAAAAACATGCTCAAGCCAAATGATCTCCTTTGCTTTATATAGGAAAGCTCTTCCTTAAAACATGGATCAATACCACGAGCCGACACCATAATATCCCAATACCGTCGGCTAAATACCAAGAGTAAAACATAAGAAAACCCCACATGTGAATTTCTTTGCCTTGAAATGTGTGCACTGGGGGTACGCACCTCTTGAACGGCTAACCTGCGGGTATGTACGCACTCTATGTAACTCTGACCTGCGTGTACGCACCTTATGTAAGGTGTACCTGCGTACCCCTTATTTTCTTCAATATTTGATAGCTGATCATCAATCTCTGCTGCTGACTTGAAGTACTGTGATCTATCACCTGAATGGGTTGCCATCAAGGACAACACTTTAGCCATAATGCCAACAATATCCCCCTTTGGACTTGATGGCAACCTCAAAACTTCAGCTTCATTCTCCCCCTTTGACATCAAGGGCAAAGGGTTATGCTCCCCCTAAGAACATGCTCCCCCTGAATATGAACCAGATCTGCAACGAAGAACCACAATCCACCATGAAAGAGATAGAGACATATTGCAGCTACTTCCAAGATCTCCTTCTGCACATCCTCCATAATGCCAACAATGCATTATATGCTCCCCCTGAACCTGTACCATCAATCAGAAGAGGTTCAGCAATAAGATGATGCATCAACAACCCCCAGCTTTTGCCTGAGGTATTCAAAAGTGTCCCTGGGCAATGGTTTGGTGAGAATATCAGCAACTTGTTCCTTAGAAGGAACATACTCCAACTTGACCTTCTGTTCAAGCACTTGTTCCCGGAGAAAATGATACTTGATTGGTATGTGCTTGGTTTTTGAATGCATAACATGATTCTTTGAGATGCTGATTGCACTTGTGTTATCACATAAGATGGGGATTGGTGGTGTACAAGTGATTTGAAAATCCTGCAAAGTCTGCATCATCCAAAGGAGTTGGGTGCAACAAGATGCAGCAGCAACATATTCCGCTTCAGTTGTAGACAAGGCAATCGAACTCTGTTTCTTGCTAAACCAAGATACCAGTCTGGAACCCATAAAGAACGCACCACCACTTGTGCTTTTCCTGTCATCCACGCTTCCGGCCCAATCTGCATCTGTATAAGCATGAAGTGTAAGATCTGTATCTCTAGGATACCATAAGCCATAATTTTGAGTCCCTTGAAGATATTTGAAAATTCTCTTCACTGCCTGAAGATGAGTCTCCTTCGGATTTGCCTGAAATCTTCCAACTATTCCAACTGCATTCATGATGTCCGGTCGGGTACCTGTCAAATAAAGTAAACTTCCAATCATAGATCTGTAGGTTGGTTGATGTACTGCTGCAGATTCATCATTTGAACTGAGGCTACATCCTGTGACCATGGGTGTACATACTTGTTTTGCATCTTCCATACCATATTTCTTCAAAATCTATTTGAGATACTTGGTTTGAGATAAAAAGATTCCTCCCTCTTTTTGTTGGATTTGCAAACCAAGGAAATATGTCAGTTCTCCTAGCAAGGACATTTCAAATTCTTTCTGCATGACCAAGGCAAAGCTTTGACTCATAGCTTCTTCATTGCTCCTAAAAATAATGTCATCTACATACACAACAAGTATTAGCAATTTGTCATTTTCAACTTTTATATAAAGATTGCTATCTGCTGATCCTTTTGAAAAGCCTTGTTGATGAAGATATTTGTCCAAACGGTAGTACCAAGCCCTTGGAGCTTGTTTGAGACCATAGAGAGCCTTTTTCAATCTGCAAACAAGATTTGGATCATTTCCAAGAATGAACCCATCTGGCTGTTCAATGTATACTTCTTCTTCCAAGTCTCCATTCAGAAAGGTTGATTTCACGTCCATTTGAAATACTTTGAAGTTTTGAAAACTTGAGAGAGCAAGGAACATTCGGATGGCCTCAAGTCTTGCAACAGGAGCAAAGGTTTCTTCAAAGTCTATTCCTTCTTGCTGCGCATACCCTTTACAAACAAGTCTGGCTTTGTTTCTAATTACTTCCCCATTTTCATTCAATTTATTTTTGAAGACCCATTTTGTTCCGATAACATTCTTATCCTTTGGTCTAGGAACCAGCTCCCAAGTGTTGTTCTTTTCGATCTGCTCAAGTTCTTCATCCATTGCCTTCACCCAACATTCATCTTTGCATGCCTCTTTCACATTTTGTGGTTCAGTAGAGGAGAGTAATGCCAAATAGCTTGAAGCTTCTGCAACTGTTCTTCTTGTTTGTACACCTGCTTCTTTCTGCCCCATAATCTGAGGTTCTGGATGATTCTTCTGGACATATCTGGATGGAGTCTTTTCTTCTATTCTTGTTTGCTCCTCTGGTTCTTCTTGAGGTTCTTCTTCTTCATCATTCTGTCGTTGGGGGTAGCCTTCATCTTCTTCGATGTCTTCATGATGTACTTGCCTAGGAATGTATCCCTTCTCATCAACCACTACATCAATGCTGTCAACAATTCTGCCAAGTCTTTTATTGTAGCATTTGTATGCTTTGCTATGTGGAGAGTAACCAAGAAGAATGCCTTCATCTGCTCTAGGTTCAAGTTTGCCAAGCTGCTCATCAGTATTCTTGATATAGCATTTGCTCCCAAATATTTTGAAGTGCTTTACCGAAGGAGTCCTACCACTCCAGAGCTCATGAGGAGTTTGAGTGCTGTTCACCCAGACATTTGTTTTGTTGAGAATAACAACTGCAGCATGTGCAGCTTCACCCCAGAAAGTTGCGGGAGTTCCTGACTCATCAAGCATAGCACGAGCCATTTGTTGGACTGTTCTGTTCATTCTTTCCACAACTCCATTTTGCTGAGGAGTTCTTGCTGTAGAGAATTCTCTTCTTATCCCATGTTCTTCGCAGAAATCGAAAAATTCATTTGAAGTAAATTCCCCACCTCTGTCGGATCTGAGGCACTTAATTTTGTGACCTGATTCATTTTCAACCAAGGCTTTGAAGGATTTGAATTTTTCGAATGCTTCATCTTTGTGCTTCATAAGTCCTAACCAGACAAACCTGGAGAAATCGTCAATGAATAATATCAAGTATTCTTCTCCTCGAGGTGTTCTTTTCCTGAAAGGACCGCATGTATCTGTATGTACTAGCTCAAGAGGCATGCTAGCTGATCCTTCTTTCTCTGGAAAGTTAGTTCTGGTTTGTTTTCCAAACTGACATGATTTGCATATGGTGTTGTCAGGAATTTTGATATCTGGAAGATCGTGAACTGCCTGATATTTGCATGCTTTCCTTATTTGTGAAAAGCTTAGATGTCCCAACCTCTGATGCCATAACCAGTGCTCATCATCCTTGCTCAGATAGCATTGTTGTTGTCCTTCTTCAAATATGTACAGATTATTTGGAGTTCTTTTGCCTTTGATCACTGTTTTACCTGTATCAAGATCACGAACAAGACATCCATTTGATCTGAATATAACCTCGGTTCTTTGATCACACATCTGGCTGACACTTAGAAGATTATGCTTCAATCCATCAACATACAAAACATTTCCAGCCTTGACCTTTTCTTTTAACTGAGCAATGCCTTTTCCTTTTATAGTTGCAGGAGTATCATTTCCAAAAGAGACTTTCTTTCCCTTTTCTAGAGCAGAATATGACTCGAGTTTTTCTTTATCACCTGTCATATGCTTCGAACATCCACTGTCAATGTACCATAGATTTTCCTGTCCCTCTGCATAAAATGCTATCCCACATCTTTCTGTTTGTGGTTCCTTTATTCTCCATGTTTTGGTGCTTGAGGCTTGTTCCTTTTTCTGCTGAAACCTGCTCCTGCATTCAGAGTCTTCATGACCAAAGTTATTGCAAATAGAACATTCAACTTCATTTTCAAGAACCAAAAAGTTGTTATAGGTCCTTTTTGTAATCCCGGTCATACTTCTTTGTTTTTGAGCTTCCCTAGTCATGATTGTTTTATATGCAACACATTGAGCTGCTTTGTGACCAAAGTTATGGCAAGAAAAGCATTGTCCATTGAAGAAACTTCTGCGGTTATCGAATCTACCAGCCAATTGATTGTAATTTCTATTGTCATCTATTCTTGAACCAAATTGAGAAGATTTTACCTGTGGCTGGTTGTAGCTTTTGTTCACCCTTAAGATGGATTGCCCCTGATAGTTTCTGTTTGTAGTTCGTCCCTGCTTTACCTGACGATCTTCATTGTGCTTTTGCTCATTTCTTCTTGCTGCATCAAGATAACTTTTTGAGGTGGATGCTTGAGAAGTTTCTCCATTATAGCCCAGACCTGTCTTGTTTAGTGGAGACCGCTGCACATTGATAATCTCATCCAAAGTTTCAGATCCTTTGACAAACTTGAGATTAATAACTTTTGTTTTCTCAATCTCTTTTCTAAGACCAACAATTTCACCTTCTAATTTTTCAAGATGTTTTTCCTTTTCATCAATTTGAAATTGTAGAGTATCAATGATCATGTTCTTTTCTTCTATACATCTCTTGAGTCTAGCAATTTCATCATAAAGGTTATCCACATCTATAGCATCCATATAATCATCATCTTCAAATGCCATTAACAACTTATATTCATTACCTTGTTCATCTTCATCACTGTTTGATAGACCATCACTATCTTCATGAGTGTAGTAGCTTTTCTTATTTGTGTTCTGTTTCTTGTTCCATCTAGCAGGTTCCTTTCCTTTATCCTTATAAGGACATTTTGCAGCATAATGACCTACTCTTCCACAAGCAAAGCATTTAAAAGGTAACTTACCTCTGAACCTTCCAGAGCCCCTTTGAAGATTTCTGACAAAATTTGATTCTTCTTCCTCTTCTTCTGGGACGTGGCTTGCTTCATAATAATCTCCTTTGCCTGATGCCTTGAAAGCAGCTTCTCTTCTGTCTGATGGACCTCCCTTTCTCATTTCATAAGCAGTTAGAATTCCATGTAGCTGAGACATAGTAAGAATTCGTAGATTTTCCTTTTCTTCTATTGCAGATACTTTAGATTCAAACTTGGGGGACAATGATCTTAGAACCTTTTCAACCACAATAGCCTCTTTTATTTCTTCACCCAAATTTTTCATACAATTAACAACCTCATCTACCTGAAGAAAATAGTTAGCCACACTTTCATCATTATACATTTTGAGAGTCTCATACTGAATTCTGAGAGTTTGAAGTTTAGCACGCTTTACCTGTTCATCTCCTTCATAGCTCGTGACAATTTTGTCCCATATCTCTTTTGCGGATTTATAGTGCATTACCTTCATGAATTCTGATTGAGATATACATCCTAATAGAGTACTGACTGCTTTCGCATTTGTTTCATACTTCTTTTTCTCGGCTGCATCTGTAGGAGTAGCTGAAGGAAAAGCGTAGCCTGTCTCTACGATGTCCCAAACCTCTGTACCAAGAGATTGAAGATAGGCAGTAACTCTTACCTTCCAATAATTGAAGTTTGTCCCATCAAAAAATGGTGGCCTGATTGATGCTTCTCTCTCGTAGTTGCTCATGATGAACGATCTACCTTCAAGCGATCAAGCTTCTCTGAAGGACCTGCTCTGATACCAATTGTTGGAAATAATACTGAGAGGGGGGGTGAATCAGTATTATCTAACTCTTTTAATAAATCTTCCTTATTTGTTCTTTGAATTAGTTTTGCATGTCAGTACCATAAAATAATGAGCATGAACAAAGAAAACAGATAGTCACACCAAAGAACACAAGATGTAAGGTGGAAACCCAATGTGGGTGAAAACCACCTGCTGCAATATGTCTCTATCTTCTTTCAAATTAGAAACTCCTTTTACAATGGTTTTGTACTGGTGCAATCCTTTACCAGTACGCAGGCTGCAACCTGCAGAGAGCTACAACTCTCTCTCGTTTTCCAGTCTCCCCTGGAAGGGAGCTACAACCCCCTACTTCTTTTCTTACAAGGACCACTTTTCATAAATTTTCAAACTGGATCCATAAGCATCAAATGATCATAAAGTATAAGAAAATCACCCAGTCAACTATAGTAACCAGATCAACAATAATAGAACCAAACCCAGAACACAGCAATGATAAACAAAGATCTTAAGAGAAGTAAGCACCCTGCTCAACTGCTCGCCTGCTTACGTAAGCACCCTGCTCAACTGCTTGCCTGCTTACAGTACGCACCCTGCTCAACTGCTTGCCTACTTACAGTACGCACCCTGCTCAACTGCTCGCCTGCTTACAGTACGCACCCTGCTCAACTGTTCGCCTACGTACCTCGCTCTGAGTCCATTGAACTGCCTACGAACCTCCGCACCTGCAACCCTTCTGAGCCTGCGTATGTACGCACATGCAACCCTTCTGTGTCTGCCTATATACGCACCTGCAACCCTTCTGTGCCTGCGTACCTCCGCACCTTCAACCCTTCTGTGCCTGCATACCTCCGCACCTGCAACCCTTCTGTGCCTGCGTACCGGCGCACCTGAAACGCTTCGTTCCTGCATACGTACGCACTTTTCTTTCACTGTACCTGCGTACCTTCGGGCATAGATGATTTCAAGACTTCAGAAATAACCCAGACAGTCAGATCTACAGATCTGAACATGCGCCGAAGAGATCTCAATCCATCAGTAGATTCGCCTTATTTAGATCTAGACATACTCCCAAGAGATCATAATATTTCAGATCTAGCCCTCATAAGATATTCAACCAAAAACATGCTCAAGCCAAATGATCTCCTTTGCTTTATATAGGAAAGCTCTTCCTTAAAACATGGATCAATACCACGAGCCGACACCATAATAACCCAATACCGTCAGCTAAATACCAAGAGTAAAACATAAGAAAACTCCACATGTGAATTTCTTTGCCCTGAAATGTGTGCACTGGGGGTACGCACCTCCTGAACGGCTGACCTGCGGGTATGTACGCACTCTATATAACTCTGACCTGCGTGTACGCACCTTATGTAAGGTGTACCTGCGTACCCCTTATTTTCTTCAATATTTGATAGCTGATCATCAATCTCTGCTGCTGACTTGAAGTACTATGATCTATCACCTGAATGGGTTGCCATCAAGGACAACACTTTAGCCATAATGCCAACAATCTCCCCCTTTGGACTTGATGGCAACCTCAAAACTTCAGCTTCATTCTCCCCCTTTGACATCAAGGGCAAAGGGTTATGCTCCCCCTAAGAACATGCTCCCCCTGAATATCGACCAGATCTGCAACGAAGAACCATAATCCACCATGAAAGAGATAGAGACATATTGCAGCTACTTCCAAGATCTCCTTCTGCACATCCTCCATAATGCCAACAATGCATTATATGCTCCCCCTGAACCTGTACCATCAATCAGAAGAGGTTCAGCAATAAGATGATGCATCAACAACCCCCAGCTTTTGCCTGAGGTATTCAAAAGTGTCCCTGGGCAATGGTTTGGTGAGAATATCAGCAACTTGTTCCTTAGAAGGAACATACTCCAACTTGACCTTCTGTTCAAGCACTTGTTCCCGGAGAAAATGATACTTGATTGGTATGTGCTTGGTTTTTGAATGCATAACAGGATTCTTTGACATGCTGATTGCACTTGTGTTATCACATAAGATGGGGATTGGTGGTGTACAAGTGATTTGAAAATCCTGCAAAGTCTGCATCATCCAAAGGAGTTGGGTGCAACAAGATGCAGCAGCAACATATTCCGCTTCAGCTGTAGACAAGGCAACCGAACTCTGTTTCTTGCTGAACCAAGATACCAGTCTGGAACCCATAAAGAACGCACCACCACTTGTGCTTTTCCTGTCATCCACGCTTCCGGCCCAATCTGCATCTGTATAAGCATGAAGTGTAAGATCTGTATCTCTAGGATACCATAAGCCATAATTTTGAGTCCCTTGAAGATATTTGAAAATTCTCTTCACTGCCTGAAGATGAGTCTCCTTCGGATTTGCCTGAAATCTTCCAACTATTCCAACTGCATGCATGATGTCCGGTCGGGTACCTGTCAAATAAAGTAAACTTCCAATCATAGATCTGTAGGTTGGTTGATGTACTGCTGCAGATTCATCATTTGAACTGAGGCTACATCCTGTGACCATGGGTGTACATACTTGTTTTGCATCTTCCATACCATATTTCTTCAAAATCTATTTGAGATACTTGGTTTGAGATAAAAAGATTCCTCCCTCTTTTTGTTGGATTTGCAAACCAAGGAAATATGTCAGTTCTCCTAGCAAGGACATTTCAAATTCTTTCTGCATGACCAAGGCAAAGCTTTGATTCATAGCTTCTTCATTGCTCCCAAAAATAATGTCATCTACATACACAACAAGTATTAGCAATTTGTCATTTTCAACTTTTATATAAAGATTGCTATCTGCTAATCCTTTTGAAAAGCCTTGTTGATGAAGATATTTGTCCAAACAGTAGTACCAAGCCCTTGGAGCTTGTTTGAGACCATAGAGAGCCTTTTTCAATCTGCAAACAAGATTTGGATCATTTCCAAGAATGAACCCATCTGGTTGTTCAATGTATACTTCTTCTTCCAAGTCTCCATTCAGAGAGGCTGATTTCACGTCCATTTGAAATACTTTGAAGTTTTGAAAACTTGAGAGAGCAAGGAACATTCAGATGGCCTCAAGTCTTGCAATAGGAGCAAAGGTTTCTTCAAAGTCTATTCCTTCTTGTTGCGCATACCCTTTACAAACAAGTCTGGCTTTGTTTCTAATTACTTCCCCATTTTCATTCAATTTATTTTTGAAGACCCATTTTGTTCCGATAACATTCTTATCCTTTGGTCTAGGAACCAGCTCCCAAGTGTTTTTCTTTTCGATCTGCTCAAGTTCTTCATCCATTGCCTTCACCCAACATTCATCTTTGCATGCCTCTTTCACATTTTGTGGTTCAGTAGAGGAGAGTAATGCCAAATAGCTTGAAGCTTCTGCAACTGTTCTTCTTGTTTGTACACCTGCTTCTTTCTGCCCCATAATCTGAGGTTCTGGATGATTCTTCTGGACATATCTGGATGGAGTCTTTTCTTCTATTCTTGTTTGCTCCTCTGGTTCTTCTTGAGTTTCTTCTTGAGATTCTTCTTCTTCATCATTCTGTCGTTGGGGGTAGCCTTCATCTTCTTCGATGTCTTCATGATGTACTTGCCTAGGAATGTATCCCTTCTCATCAACCACTACATCAATGCTGTCAACAATTCTGCCAAGTCTTTTATTGTAGCATTTGTATGCTTTGCTATGTGGAGAGTGTTGTAGGGAAAAGTATCCGACTCGGATGACCCTATCCCACTCTAAGGGTGACAGTTCCTTAGCAACAACTGTAAAACAAACTACTTAAGGTTTACTTCTTTATGAAAGCAAAAGAGAATGGAGAAAGCACTAACCGTTGCCTTGCGCTTAATGTCGAATCCAAACTCTTCTCTTTGGCCGCTTGCTCCTAGCTCTTTGTTCTTCTGCTCGCCCAGCTACGATGAGATCCTGCAAAATAACAAAGAAGGAAACTACAAGAGGCATGCAATCATAACTGGTTCATGGATTAGTGTAAACCAAACATGCAATCATCACAATACATAATTGAAACAAGAGCACATAGAATAACCTCAATAGCTTTTATTAATGAAGAAATAAAGGTTCTGAGAGTATTACAACCATTGAAGGCTCCAACCCAGCAACACCTCCCAGCAGAAAGAATTGGTCTTCTTCACCTCTCTCAAACAATCACCCAATAACTCAATAATGAAACCAACAGCATATCATTACTTTGCACAAAATTCCAGCCTCCTGAGCTCATAGGAGAGAGCTCAATATATAGATGAATTGAGAAAGGATGAGTCAGCTTGCAACTGATGTGTAGCTGCCTTGTGTCCTCTCTCTCTTCAGTTAATCTTTAGTTGATCTTCAGTTCTTGAGTCCACTTGGAGAACTTTGCTTCCACTTGGAGAAACAGAGCCTCTGACTCATCACAAGGCGAAATACCTGATCCAAGTGTCATTTTTGGAAGATTCCAAAGCAATGACTCACTGTGCCACTTGTCCCTTCTCACTCAGCGCAGGTGGCCTTTGTCCCACTTGCTTTGCAACGCAGGTACACCATGGAGCAACTGAGTTTCAGCGCAGAAACCTAGTGGAGCACCTGCTTTGATTTCAGGATTGCTTGTTTTTGAGTGTTTTCAGGTGGAGAACTGATCTGAGAGCTGTTGGTTTGCTGACCTTGTTCCTCTAGGGGTAGGAACATCATGTTTAGGGAACTTTGGATCCCTTGGATTATTGACAATTCATGCTTGTTGTTGTAAGGCACAAAATTGTCTATAACAGAGAGTAACCAAGAAGAATGCCTTCATCTGCTCTAGGTTCAAGTTTGCCAAGCTGCTCATCAGTATTCTTGATATAGCATTTGCTCCCAAATATTTTGAAGTGCTTTACCGAAGGAGTCCTACCACTCCAGAGCTCATGAGGAGTTTGAGTGCTGTTCACCCGGACATTTGTTTTGTTGAGAATAACAACTGCAGCATGTGCAGCTTCACCCCAGAAAGTTGCGGGAGTTCCTGACTCATCAAGCATAGCACGAGCCATTTGTTGGACTGTTCTGTTCATTCTTTCCACAACTCCATTTTGCTGAGGAGTTCTTGCTGTAGAGAATTCTCTTCTTATCCCATGTTCTTTGCAGAAATCGAAAAATTCATTTGAAGTAAATTCCCCACCTCTGTCGGATCTGAGGCACTTAATTTTGTGACCTGATTCATTTTCAACCAAGGCTTTGAAGGATTTGAATTTTTCGAATGCTTCATCTTTGTGCTTCATAAGTCCTAACCAGACAAACCTGGAGAAATCGTCAATGAATAATATCAAGTATTCTTCTCCTCGAGGTGTTCTTTTCCTGAAAGGACCGCATGTATCTGTATGTACTAGCTCAAGAGGCATGCTAGCTGATCCTTCTTTCTCTGGAAAGTTAGTTCTGGTTTGTTTTCCAAACTGACATGATTTGCATATGGTGTTGTCAGGAATTTTGATATCTGGAAGATCGTGAACTGCCTGATATTTGCATGCTTTCCTTATTTGTGAAAAGCTTAGATGTCCCAACCTCCGATGCCATAACCAGTGCTCATCATCCTTGCTCAGATAGCATTGTTGTTGTCCTTCTTCAAATATGTACAGATTATTTGGAGTTCTTTTGCCTTTGATCACTGTTTTACCTGTATCAAGATCACGAACAAGACATCCATTTGATCTGAATATAACCTCGGTTCTTTGATCACACATCTAGTTGACACTTAGAAGATTATGCTTCAATCCATCAACATACAAAACATTTCCAGCCTTGACCTTTTCTTTTAACTGAGCAATGCCTTTTCCTTTTATAGTTGCAGGAGTATCATTTCCAAAAGAGACTTTCTTTCCCTTTTCTAGAGCAGAATATGACTCGAGTTTTTCTTTATCACCTGTCATATGCTTCGAACATCCACTGTCAATGTACCATAGATTTTCCTGTCCCTCTGCATAAAATGCTATCCCACATCTTTCTGTTTGTGGTTCCTTTATTCTCCATGTTTTGGTGCTTGAGGCTTGTTCCTTTTTCTGCTGAAACCTGCTCCTGCATTCAGAGTCTTCATGACCAAAGTTATTGCAAATAGAACATTCAACTTCATTTTCAAGAACCAAAAAGTTGTTATAGGTCCTTTTTGTAATCCCAGTCATACTTCTTTGTTTTTGAGCTTCCCTAGTCATGATTGTTTTATATGCAACACATTGAGCTGCTTTGTGACCAAAGTTATGGCAAGAAAAGCATTGTCCATTGAAGAAACTTCTGCGGTTATCGAATCTACCAGCCAATTGATTGTAATTTCTATTGTCATCTATTCTTGAACCAAATTGAGAAGATTTTACCTGTGGCTGGTTGTAGCTTTTGTTCACCCTTAAGATGGATTGCCCCTGATAGTTTTTGTTTGTAGTTCGTCCCTGCTTTACCTGATGATCTTCATTGTGCTTTTGCTCATTTCTTCTTGCTGCATCAAGATAACTTTTTGAGGTGGATGCTTGAGAAGTTTCTCCATTATAGCCCAGACCTGTCTTGTTTAGTGGAGACCGATGCACATTGATAATCTCATCCAAAGTTTCAGATCCTTTGACAAACTTGAGATTAATAGCTTTTGTTTTCTCAATCTCTTTTCTAAGACCAACAATTTCACCTTCTAATTTTTCAAGATGTTTTTCCTTTTCATCAATTTGAAATTGTAGAGTATCAATGATCATGTTCTTTTCTTCTATACATCTCTTGAGTCTAGCAATTTCATCATAAAGGTTATCCACATCTATAGCATCCATATAATCATCATCTTCAAATGCCATTAACAACTTATATTCATTACCTTGTTCATCTTCATCACTGTTTGATAGACCATCACTATCTTCATGAGTGTAGTAGCTTTTCTTATTTGCGTTCTGTTTCTTGTTCCATCTAGCAGGTTCCTTTCCTTTATCCTTATAAGGACATTTTGCAGCATAATGACCTACTCTTCCACAAGCAAAGCATTTAAAAGGTAACTTACCTCTGAACCTTCCAGAGCCCCTTTGAAGATTTCTGACAAAATTTGATTCTTCTTCCTCTTCTTCTGGGACGTGGCTTGCTTCATAATAATCTCCTTTGCCTGATGCCTTGAAAGCAGCTTCTCTTCTGTCTGATGGACCTCCCTTTCTCATTTCATAAGCAGTTAGAATTCCATGTAGCTGAGACATAGTAAGAATTCGTAGATTTTCCTTTTCTTCTATTGCAGATAATTTAGATTCAAATTTGGGGGACAATGATCTTAGAACCTTTTCAACCACAATAGCCTCTTTTATTTCTTCACCCAAATTTTTCATACAATTAACAACCTCATCTACCCGAAGAAAATAGTTAGCCACACTTTCATCATTATACATTTTGAGAGTCTCATACTGAATTCTGAGAGTTTGAAGTTTAGCACGCTTTACCTGTTCATCTCCTTCATAGCTCGTGACAATTTTGTCCCATATCTCTTTTGCGGATTTATAGTGCATTACCTTCATGAATTCTGATTGAGATATACATCCTAATAGAGTACTGATTGCTTTCGCATTTGTTTCATACTTATTTTTCTCGGCTGCATCTGTAGGAGTAGCTGAAGGAAAAGCGTAGCCTGTCTCTACGATGTCCCAAACTTCTGTACCAAGAGATTGAAGATAGGCAGTAACTCTTACCTTCCAATAATTGAAGTTTGTCCCATCAAAAACTGGTGGCCTGATTGATGCTTCTCTCTCGTAGTTGCTCATGATGAACGATCTACCTTCAAGCGATCAAGCTTCTCTGAAGGACCTGCTCTGATACCAATTGTTGGAAATAATACTGAGAGGGGGGGTGAATCAGTATTATCTAACTCTTTTAATAAAGCTTCCTTATTTGTTCTTTGAATTAGTTTTGCATGTCAGTACCATAAAATAATGAGCATGAACAAAGAAAACAGATAGTCACACCAAAGAACACAAGATGTAAGGTGGAAACCCAATGTGGGTGAAAACCACCTGCTGCAATATGTCTCTATCTTCTTTCAAATTAGAAACTCCTTTTACAATGGTTTTGTACTGGTGCAGTCCTTTACCAGTACGCAGGCTGCAACCTGCAGAGAGCTACAACTCTCTCTCGTTTTCCAGTCTCTCCTGGAAGGGAGCTACAACCCCCTACTTCTTTTCTTACAAGGACTACTTTTCATAAATTTTCAAACTGGATCCATAAGCATCAAATGATCATAAAGTATAAGAAAATCACCCAGTCAACTGTAGTAACCAGATCAACAATAATAGAATCAAACCCAGAACACAGCAATGATAAACAAAGATCTTAAGAGAAGTAAGCACCCTGCTCAACTGCTCGCCTGCTTACGTAAGCACCCTGCTCAACTGCTTGCCTGCTTACAGTACGCACCCTGCTCAACTGCTTGCCTGCTTACAGTACGCACCCTGCTCAACTGCTTGCCTGCTTACAGTATGCACCCTGCTCAACTGCTCGCCTGCTTACAGTACGCACCCTGCTCAACTGTTCGCCTGCGTACCTCGCTCTGAGTCCATTGAACTACCTGCGGACCTCCGCACCTACAACCCTTTTGAGCCTGCGTATGTACGCACCTGCAATCCTTCTGTGCCTTCATATGTACGCACCTGCAGCCCTTTTGTGCCTGCGTACCTCCACACCTTCAAACCTTCTGTGCCTGCGTACCTCCGCACCTGCAACCCTTCTGTGCCTGCGTACCGGTGCACCTGAAACGCTTCGTTCCTGCGTACATACGCACTTTTCTTTCACTGTACCTGCGTACCTTCGGGCATAGATGATTTCAAGACTTCATAAATAACCCAGACAGTCAGATCTACAGATCTGAACATGCGCCGAAGAGATCTCAATCCATCAGTAGATTTGCCTTATTTAGATCTAGACATACTCCCAAGAGATCATAATATTTCAGATCTAGCCCTCATAAGATATTCAACCAAAAACATGCTCAAGCCAAATGATCTCCTTTGCTTTATATAGGAAATCTCTTCCTTAAAACATGGATCAATACCACGAGCCGACACCATAATAACCCAATACCGTCAGCTAAATACCAAGAGTAAAACATAAGAAAACCCCACATGTGAATTTCTTTGCCTTGAAATGTGTGCACTGGGGGTACGCACCTCCTGAACGGCTGACCTGCGGGTATGTACGCACTCTATGTAACTCCGACCTGCGTGTACGCACCTTATGTAAGGTGTACCTGCGTACCCCTTATTTTCTTCAATATTTGATAGTTGATCATCAATCTCTGTTGCTGACTTGAAGTACTGTGATCTATCACCTGAATGGGTTGCCATCAAGGACAACACTTTAGCCATAATTCCAACATGGCAGTGACAAACAAATAGAAAAAAAAATTGCAGTTAAAGGGATAATTTGAGAATTCACATATTGATATAGAGAAAAGTGGAGATGATGATAAAAAGGAAATTGTGTTGAATCAGATCAGTGAGGATCCAGATGAAATTGAGCTCTTACAATTAAAGGATAATGTAATACGAAGAGGTCTAGTACCACTTGAAGGACTATTTGATTTTAATGATGTGGCTCAAAATCCCAAGATGCAACCTATGGGAGCTGACATTAAGCATTGTAACATAGGGATTGAAGAAAAATATAAATACATTGATTTATGATACTTTGATGTTTTTGCATGGGGATACGAAGATTTAAAGGCTTATGATACCAGCATTATTCAGCAAATTATTCCCATCAAAGAGGACCAGAAACCCTTCAAACAGAAATTAAGAAGGGTGAGTCTTGTTATGTTACCTTTAATTGAAAAAGAGGTAAGGAAACTTTTTGATGCCAAGATTATTGTACCTTTGAGGTTTTCTAAATAGCTATCAAATTTGGTACCAACGAGGAAAAAAGACTAGAGAAATAAGATTATGTGTGGATTTCCAAAACCTTAGTAAAGTTTCTCTCAAATATGACTACCCTTTACCAAAAATGGATCATGTTCTATAGAGGGTAGTTGGTTCTAGCAAAATTTCATTACTTGATGCTTTTTCAGATTACAACCAAATCTTAGTGCATCCAGATGATCAATTGAAAACAACCTTCACAACACCATGGGGAACCTTCATGTATGTGAAGATGCCCTTTGGGCTTATGAATGGAGGAGCAAATTTTCAGAGAGAAATGGATATTGCTTTTGCATATAAAAAGGACATATTCATTGTGATATATCTAGATGACATCACTATGTTTTCAAAAATTGATGAAGATCACTTGTTTCATTTAAAAATAGTCTTTGATAAATGTAGGAAATTTGGTATTTCCTTGAACCCTGAAAAGTCTTTATTTGGTTTGGAAGAAAGTAAATTGTTAGGCCATATAGTTTAAAAAGATGGTATTTGAATTGACCCAAGTAGAATTGAAGCTATCGTGAAAACTGATCCCCCAAGAAACAAAAAAGAAGTGCAGACTTTCATTAGCAAAATAAATTTCCTGAGGAGGTTTACTCCAAATCTAGCTGAAATCTTGAGAGTTATCACCAACATGTTGAAAAAGGACAATGAAATGAAATGGAATGCTGAAGCCAAAAGATAATTCAGTGAGGTGAAGGCAGCCTTGAAATGTGCTCATGTTCTGATTAGCCCTGATTACACTAAAGATTTCATTATGTTTTCATTTTCTTCTAAACATACTATTGCAGCAGTATTACTATAGAAAAGTAAGGAGGGGCATGAGCAGCCTATAGAATTTTTCAGCAGAGCATTAATATATGCTTCTTTGAAATATAAAATCATGGAAAATCAAGCTTTTGATTTAGTAAAGGCCTTGAAATATTTCAGAGTGTATATATTACATTCTCACATAATTCCTTTTGTTCCAAGTGCAGTAGTAAAGGATATCCTTACTCAAATTGATCCAGATGGAAAAAGAGGTAAATGGACAGCAATAATTTTGGAGTATGACATTGAAATAAAACCCACAAAAATTATCAAAGGTCAAGGATTAACCAAATTAATGGATGAATCAAATATTCATGCATTGGACATCAATTTTGTAGCTGCTCTTGATGGACAGGAGGAGTTTACAAATCCACAGGTATCAGAAATTTCTTTTACTTATCCCTGGTATACATATATTGTTTATGTTTTCCAAAATTTACAAGATCCACCTAGTTTGAAAAAAACCAAAGCACAATTTCTCAAACTAAAAGTTGTAAAGTTCTGCATTTTAGATCAAGCTTTGTATTGGAAGGATGTTGGAGGACTTTTACTAAATTGTTTGTTGAAAGATGAAGTAGATAAGGTAATGGAAGTGTTTCATCAAGGTGACTGTGGAGGACATTTTTTTTTGGAAAACCACAGCAAACAAATCCTGAGAGCTGGTTTTTACTGGCCTACTTTGTTTGCTAATATTCAAAAAAAGGTTTCAACTTGTCATCAGCGTCAGATTTTTTAAGGCAGAGAAAACTCTTACATTTACCTTTGAAGCCTATTTCAGTGGATGTGTCTTTCCAACAATGGGGTTTAGATTCTATAGGAGAAATTCATCCAAGTTATTCATCTCAACACAAGTGGATTCTGACAGCTACAAATTACTTCACCAAATGGATAAAAGCACTTCGAACTGGGCAAGCTACAGATTATGTAATCATCCAATTCATGGAATGTAATATTATTTACAGGTTTGGTTGTCCTCAAAAAATAATCACAAATAATGTTGTTGCTTTTAAATCTAAAAAGATGGTTATTTTTTGCAAAAAATATCATATAGTATTAAGAAATTCTACTACCTATTATCCTTAGGGAAGTGGGTTAGCAGAATATTCTAATAAGAGCCTAGTCAACATCATAAAGAAGTTGTTGCAAGAAAACAAGAAATCCTGGCACAAATAATTGATTAATGCTCTATGGGTTGATAGGATAAGCATAAAGAAGTCAACTGGAATGTCACCTTTCCAATTGGTTTATGGAATCGATGCAGATTTTCCTACTTCCCTAGGAATTCCAGTACTAAAATTATTGTAGGAATTAGAAGCAGAACCTAATGATACACAAAGAAGGATCAACTAAATGATACATTTGTAGCTCACCAGAGAAAAATTCTACAACAATACATCGGTAATTCAGGATAAGATCAAAATAATTCATGATAGGAGAATCAAAGAAAATGATTTCCAGCTCAACGATCTTGTTTTGAAATGGGATGCCGGAAATGAGGAGAAGGGAAAACCTGGAAAGTTTGACATTTTATGGAAAGGCTCTTACAAGATTGGAGATTTCCTTGGAACCAATGCATTTCTATTAGAAGATCTGACTGGAGAAAAACTGTCGGGAGGACCTATTAATGGCAGGTTGCTCAAGCAATACTTCACCTAAGTTTAGTTGATCAAAAAAATACATCATTATAGATATATATATATATATATATATATATATATATATATATATATCATTTTATTATTTCAATTACTACAGGTGTGGGTGGATGTCATCAGAAATTGAAGCCCGGAGTGAAGGCCCTAAGTTTCAGATGAATTGCTACTATATCTATGATTTTCCATTTAAACAGGTTAGTCTCATTTGTTTGATGATGAAATAATTGCCCAATGGAGAAGGCTACTGATCTACGTTGTTCTTGACACCTCACAGGTAGGATGTCATCCCCATTGGAGTCACTGTTAGGGTCCTATAAATATAGTAGTCCAGTATGGTTATTTAGTCATTTATCCCACAGGGATATTATAAAAATTATTTTTCATTTTAAATCCTTTAGCTCATAAAAAAAAGGAAGAAAAATAAAATGGGATTAAAATATATATGCATATATGAGAAAAATAAAAAATAATATCCCAAAGTAAAGGCACGCTTGTTTAAATGTCATCGTAATTATTTCTGTGTTATTATTAATCATCTTATGTTAATTAATCATGGATTAATGGATATATTGTAAATAAATTGGTTTGATTTGATATATTTGTCGGCTTGTGATAAATCCCGAATGAAAGCTAAAGGCAGAGATCACCCCCGTCTAGATCAACGGCGAGGGATAAACTTTGGACCCCCCCCCCAGCGCTATCGATGTTTAACCAAGGGCAGGGGTGGGGGGGAGGGCGTCCAAAAAGAAGTTTTTTTGAATATCGGTCGTGGAGACATGACATCCTTTCTGCCATTTCAGGCCCCCCTCCTCAAAAACCATAAATTACCTACCCCCACCCCCTGAAAACCACCATTGCACTCCTCCCTTCGTCGTCTCATCCCCGCGCCATTCCCTCACGCTCACTTGTCCTCCATTCTGCCATTCACATATGCCCACTTGTTGTCCAGCATGTCATTCATGTCACCACCCCTCCATGCCACTTGACCATTACTTTCAAATCACCCGCCAAATTGCAAATGAACATTAGACATTAAATCCCTCCTGCCAACCGATTCGTTCCTAATTAATACCCCGCTCCAAAATGGTAATAATTCTGTTATAATGTCTATGAATCCCATTATAAAAATCTCTCAGAAACCTGTAGACTTTTCCCTTTCAAAACTTATTTGAATTTTGCAGTCAAGCTCAAATCGTTTTGAAGTTATCAATGCCATATGCAAGCCATCTCTCTCTGCAATTTCAATTAAAAAAACAGTCTTGAAGCTTTGTTCCTCCATTTCTCTTGTGTAATTCAAAATGTCGTCACATAAGGGAAAAGGAAAAATGCTCGAGGAGGATCGCATGGTACCCCCTATCCCTAATCTAGATAGAAATCCCTTGATTGATACCCAATATAAAATAGTTGAAACCTAGTGTGAATTTGACCTATATGAGCCCCATAATTGAGCAAAGAAAAAATATTTAGATCAAAGTGATGATTTAAGCATCTAGGAGTCTTTTCTTCCTCAGTTTACCTTTCCTCAAACACATTTTCCTTGAATTCTCTACCTGGTGTCATCTAATATACCTCCCTAGCCAAAATGCAGTAATTGCCCAAAATAATGAGTTCCACTTTTCCATTTCCTCAGAAAGCATTTGCCAAGCCTTAAAGATAAATCCTTAGGCCTCTCTACATCCATTTTCCACTGATGCACTAATGGAAATATATAAGAAACTTACTTTCCCCCAACGAGCCCACATTTTCGAATGCTTTCTACTAGAGAATGCTGAATTGGCTAGGACAAATCCCCCATACTATGTTTCTATTTTTCCAAAAATGTCAATACAAGTCATTTCTATGGTTACTTGGTTATCAGGTTATCATACAGACCAATGGGTTGATGAGGTAGTTTTAGAATTTTTATCAGTATTTGCAGTTTATCAGAAGCCTTCAGTTTTGTTCAGTTACAGTCAATTTTTATCTGATATCATACATGAGAAATTTCTAAAGTTCAAAGTTGAAGGTGTGTTTAAACACCAATCAATTTTGGTTTATCTAATGTTATTTCACTAGGCAGATAGGTTCAAAGTTTCAATTGCAGAATATGGATGAGAAAGGCACCCCATTATCAGTTATTCATTGGACTTCTCTAGTGATTAAAAACTCAGAAGAATATACATATATTGATTTTGTAGATAAGTTTCTTCATACATCCTTATGTCTACTATGAACTGATGTTATACCAAGAATTTCATCGTAAATCAAGAAGGTTTTGCACCTTTCAAAGTATTGAAAGGCTGGATACTGGTATTTATACTAGAACTATACAAAAATCAAAATCTATGGGTGTGATCTTCCTCCCTATAGATTACCAGTGTTTGTGCTAGTGAGAATTTATGTCATAGAATATGTTAGACAGATGTTGAACATGGATGAATTACACTTTGTATCAAATAAGAAGAAGGCACATGTAGGTCCCTATATTGTGAATATCGGAGCAACAGCAAAAGAAGTGGAGGCAATTTTAAAACAGATGAAATTCAAACCAAGCTTCACATGGCCTTATGATCCTTTAGGGATAATTTCAAAGTTGAGGGTTGAATAGAAGAGCACTCCATATGCACATACACCTAGGCCAAAGATAGAGAAATATGCTAACCAAGAGAAATGGACAGGAAATACATTAAAGGAAGTTGAAGAGCAGTTAGTCAGTCAATCTTATTTACAAACTCATATTCCTAAAGACAAAGAAAGCAAGAGGCCAAGGGAAAGTGTGTCCCCTATAGATTCAGAAGCTCATGTTGCATATTTCCTTGTGTTCAAGAGAATAAAGAAGGATCCACAGACCACTACCAAGTCTGATAGTAAGGTTGATCCTCAAGTGATCATTATTCAATAAGAATCTTCAGAAGAAAAGGATTCACAGGAGAAAACTACCATGGTTTTGACAGACACTCCTACCACTTCTTTCCCATATGTAAAAGAGACAACTGAATCTCCTATCTCTTCTACCTCTCAGATTCCACCAAAGCAGAGAATTTTTATAAGGTACATGGAGATCAAGTTGAAGAATGAGGCTTTGAAGGCTTCAACATATTCAAAATTTTGGAAGCAAGCTACCACCACTCAACACAGGTCGTTGTCTACATTTGACTCAGAAAATGGGCAATTTCAGATGGCCTTTTTGGAACCTACAGTGCCAGCCCCTAGAAGTGTTGAAGATCATAAGGCCTCCAGATTTTTAGTTGATATTAAGAAGGTTCATGCAATTGATCAGATCGATTTTCATAAGCAAGCAGGTGAGATGATTTACTCGACAGTAACCAGCTCAGCCATGGCTACTTATAAATTGCAGACCTCTTTAAATAATATGTGCTCATAGTTGAAGATTGAAAGAATGTATTTTCTCACCAAAGACACCAGGATTAAGACTTTAGAAGATTTAGTTATCAAAAAGGATATGATCCTAGTGATGTCAAGGTAGCCGAGGAGATAATCAAGAACAAGAATGCATATATTCAAGCCCTCGAGAAACAACTTAAGCTCCCAACTATAGAACACCCTCAGGCTAAGAAAGTCACCAGTCTGGAGATGGAGAAAGAAAAAATGTTCACAATAGTGGTGGAATAGAATGTTCAAATCCAGAAAATGGAATAGGACATGGAAGAACTACTGAAAGAAAAGGAGCAACGGGAGGCAGGAGGAACATCAACAGCAGGAACATCAGTAGTAGGTACTTCAACACAAGCATCAACTTCATATTCCTCATAGAATCTAGATCAATAGCTAGGGGAATTATCATTGACAAATAAAGAAATGGAGAAATTAACAACAACACTACCCAAGATGGAGGAGAGCAAGATCAAAGTAGACAATGCATACTTGGCAGAAGTGCAAAACAATTTCAAATTAATTCAACAGATTCAGAAGTATGAGGATCAATCCCAAATAGTTCAGATGTTAGCAGAAGCCAAATGCAACATTTGGCACAATATCAATGCAAATGTTACAGACTTGTGGCCATCTATTCAAATTATTTTTGAACAAGAACGGTTATAGAGATTTAAATCTATAGTGGAAAAAACCAAAAATGATATTGAACATGGGCTAGAAGAAGCATAGAAAATTATAAGAATGCTAAATTCCAAAACCATAGATGAGCTTGAATAGCTAAATATTCAAGACGGGACAGAGACAGTTATGGAAGTCAAGAGAGTATTGACTAAGAAGAATCGTATGGTGCAGTTGGAGAGCAAGTGCAAAGAATTAAAACTACAGGTCAGAAGATTAACAAGAAGTTTTTTGTTACAGGAGAAAGGACTTCCAACTCTTAAAAATTCTAATGGAAAATTGATTCCATTAGAAAATTACCATGATCAATTATGCAACATAGTTGCAGATACATCTAAATTTGCAAAGGAAAAGGCAACTATCAGTGGAGAAGCTTTTCTGGGAGGCCTACAATTTGATCTAAACAATCAACATAAGATTCATCACTTATTTCTAAACAATACAACTTTCCAGACCTACACAGAGGTAGATGAAAGATTCAGAAACATGGTGAATTTTTCTATCCGAGGTGAAGAGCGATGGGACCAATTACTGGAATTGGTCGAATAAACATGAATATAAGTCCTACATTTTTTGCAACAAGACAAACAGAAGGGGATGGAAAATAGCTACAATCAGTAACAGATCTCTTTCAAAGTTTCAACAGAAGAAGCCGAATTTGTCCAGAATTCCTATGTTCTAGTTATGCTTCAGAAATATCTATATCTTTGTTAGATATTATTTTTTAGTCAATTCCTTTTTGGAATCTGAAGTTAATACAATAGGAAGTCTACAAATGTTTTGTAATAAGACCTAGTAAGGGTCAGATTATGTATGAAGAAAAGAGATCTACCTTGATGTAAGTTGTGGATGTTATAAAATTATATATTACAGACTGATGGAACACATAGAATATTGCAGAAATATAAACACAGAAAACGCATAAAACCAAAGAGACATAGATATACGTGGTTCACCCAGTTTGGGCTACGTCCACCCTGAATAGTCAGTCCTTCCTTTCTATTATCTAGCAAAATGAAGAGACACAACCTACAGTAGATCCGCTGTAATATCCTCTGTTTTCTCTCACAGTCTCACCTCTTTGTTTCTCGCTCGGAGAATACACAGCCTCAATACAATGCCCTCATACAAAGAGAGGGGTTTCCTTCTAGGGAAAAAAACCTTAAACTAAACATAAGTTCTACCGTCAGATCATCTACCTAATGAACGGCCCAGATTGACTAGAAATTACTATAATTTTACAAGGCAATTTTACGTCTATTTTTAGCTTCGGGGGCGCTACCCCCGAAACCCCCGCCGGGGGACCGTTGGCCCCCGAACCCCCCAGTCGAGGGGGATTTGCCCCCCCGCACCCCCCCCCCCCCCCCCCCCCCCGCATGGAAGGGTGTACAAACCCCATGGGGTATACATCCGGCTGAAACAAAGACCTCTAAATAATCATGCTCCACACCCAACAGTGGATTGTACTCAAAGTAATCAATTTTCAAAAATACAAAGGCAGTTTTCTTTCAGGATTCTTGTGTCAAACAAATGGCGATGTTTCTCTCATGTTAAATTGCTCCTTTTTCTTAGCTTCCATATGATTTTCCACCTGATTTTTGCAAGAAGATTAAGAGTTGAATTTACCTAAGTGTAATTTTCTCTAGCTTGTTTTAAAGAATCTTAATGTTTTCCTCATGAGATTAACTATAAAATTCGTTTAAGTATGCTTTGTATTTAATTGATCATCCACTTGTTCATCTCAGCCACACCATAAATATCTTAAGATCCAATAGTTTTCCTACCCTTCCCTGTTACAACTACTTTGTCGATTTGTAATTGATTACCAAAAAGTTTATGAATCCATGCCCAATGGAATTTTCCATCATCTTTCTACCAAAATTTTCAACAAACCCACCTCGAACTTAGATGTCTAGCCTAAAATCTTGAAAGCAGAAATTAAACCATACAGAGAGATCCCTCTCTGAAGCTGGAAGGTCTAGATCCCAGCTTTAAAAGTGGTTTTTGGTTACTTTGTAGTTTTCTTCCTCAACCTAGGAAAATTACAGAGTGCTAACAGGATCTGAAAGTGTACCCATACTCATTCAAAGAAGAGTTTGGCAGTGACTTCTACTTAGATATTCTTCTTGTAGGCCCCCAGAATGGCCATCTTAGAGAATCTTTCGACAACCATGAAAACACAGTGGTTTCCATGCTTGGTAGAAGGAAGGAATGACATGTAATCCATGGAGATGGATTCCTAAGGCTGACTAGAAGTAGGAAGAGGAGTATACAGGCCATTATTCTTGATTGTAGTTTTGGAAATGGTGCAGGCAGTGCAAGATCTAATATACTTCCCAACATCCTGTCAAAGGTTTGGCCAATAAAAATAATTATGCAATATTGCCACTGTCTTTTCTACCCCAAAATGTCCAGAAACTGAACTGTAGTGTGCCTCCCAAATCATCTTGGCACACTCACTTGAAGGCACACAGAGGGGTCTCACGTTGCATAATAGCACGTCTTGGAGGTGAAAGTATGGAACCTACTTACCTTTTAGGGGAATTTGGCATGTGATGTTGAATTTTGGATCACTCTTATAAATATCTGTCCATTTTGAAGTCTCATGTCCACAAGAGTCAAGTATAGTGGTCAGTGACATGACTGACGGTCAGTTGAGGTAGTCTTCATCATTATTGGTGGTGCTCTTCTTATACTTAATGTTCAAGTGAAATTGTTGTAGGTATGTGGACCATTTCTATTGGTGATCATTCTACAATTTTCCTTGTGTATGTATGAATTGTAGGGGTCGGTGGTCTATGTGGATGATCATTTTCTTCTCCAGAATATAATTCTTCCATTTTCAGAAGACCTGCACAATGGAATACATCTCTTTGTCATAGGTGGGATACTTTCATACTATGTTTAAAAGTTTCTTATTGTGATATGTCACCAGATGCCCCTGTTGGGTAAGAACTACATCAATAGCATAGTCAGAGGCATCTGTCTCAATCTCAAATGGTTAATGCAGGTTTGGTAATGTGAGCACTGGTGTAGAGAAGAGGCGATGCTTCAACTTGGTAAACGCCTTCCGTTGGGATTCAGACCAAAATAAATTTGCTTTCGTTCCGCCCATGGTGACTTGACTCAGCGGCTAAGTGATATGAGAGAAACCCAACATGAACCTACTGTAGAAATTGGAAAGACCCAAAAAGTTGCGGAGCTCTGTTAGAGTAGATGGGGCCAGCCAACCCTGAATAACTTATATCTTGGCTGGGTACACATGCACACCCCGCAAATCATATAGTACTTGGAGAGATATTTCTAACGCAGTATCGTACATGCCAAATGAAGATAATACAACCAAGTTACGACCCTGAGAAGTTGGCTTCCCAACTAACCCCAACGAGGCCCACAAACTCTTGGTGTACCATCTCCTAGGGTTTGGTTTTTTTTGTTTAGGGTTCCCCTTTGTTGCTCAATAATAAAAAGGCCTTGAGCCTCATTTTAATATAATTCAGATGCGTGTAGCCATGACGTCTATTATCAGAGATAAGATACCATTGCCCAAGCTATGGTATCTCCATTCTATATGTAGGCATATTTCAGTTCCTTGATGTTAATGAAATGAAGTTTTATTTCTGTTGCTTCTCTATGTTTATACTTATATCTGTCTTTTTTAGCATTCTTTCATAAGTCTGAAGAATTGGTATGAGAGCAGTCTTCTCTTTCTCTATTTTCGTAGCATTTCCCCAACGAGGTCAGGGTATAAGGAATTAGGGTTCGAACCAGTTGAACCTTTGCAAGACCAGCCTTACAAACCCCAACGGCCTCCCATGGTGGAAGAAAAGAAAGATGAGGGAGCAGGAGATCCTTTCAAAATAGTATTCGAAGAATCCCTCAAGAGATAAATGAATGTGATGATCGACAACTTTTCCCAGATCCTTCAATGACTACCCAAAAGTGACGCATCTTCATCCATCATCCACTTTGGAGATGCCACTCCATTCAAGGTACAAGTAAACTTTGACATTCCTATATTTGAAGGTTAGATAGATGCAGGCGTCATAGATAGATGCTTAAATATGTTGGAAGGATAATTTTCGGTTCATGACTTTTTCAATCAGGAAAAAATTACTTTTTCACTCCTCAAAGATACCCCCCATGTCAAGGACTAGTGGGAAACCTACTGGGAATAGAAGGATAAGAGAGAACCCTCACTGTTTTCAACCACACCCACTTGGAATTCTTTCTAAGATGCCATCAAGGAACAATATTACCCTATCGAGAGGTATGAAGATAAATACATAAAGTGTACCATGATGTGGCAAGGAAAGGACCAAGACAAAGTTGAGTATCAAGGATTTTGAGCAGCATTTGGTACTCAAGTACCATAGTTGTCTACACAAGTACATCCGGGACAAGATGGAGTTACTGGACATCTCCTCGCTTGGCATCGCCTATTGATACATTGTCAATATCAAACATAAATTTAAACAGAAGAAGCGAGACTTTAGATCTATGAACCCAAAGGAAGGGAAAGGCGCCTCCAAACCGTAGAACAAAGGACAAAGCCAAGGTGGGGTGACACAAGACAACCCGCCAAAACTGCAAGCAAAGAATAACACCATGAAGACAAAGAAGGACATAGGAAAACGGTGTGAGTTCCATAAGAGCCCCACTCATAACACAAGTGAGTGTCAAGCCACGCAGTCACTCGTGGTTAAGCTAAAGGCTTCTGAATCAGATGCATGTCCCAACTCTTATTCAAAACCCAACAAGGGTAATAACAAAGGGAAGAAAATTATTGATGTGGAACCCAGTTCCACCATTATTGCCACCAAGATCCAGAAGATTGAGCCTGAAGATCCAAAGGAGTGGGAGCATCTATTCCACTCATAGATGTTGGTGAAGGGTTCTCTGCTACAGTTCATTGTTGATAATGGGAGCCAAAATAAACTCATTTCCGCAAAGGTCATGAAGGACTTGGGCCTACTAACCACACCATTTCCGTAGTCGTACACCATTGGGTGGCTTCACTAAGGACAAGATCTTCGTGTCAACCAGTAGTGTCGCCTTTCCTACAGCATCAAGCCCTTCACAGATGAGGTATTGTTTGATGTTTCTCCTCTTGAATTTTGTGATGTATTATTAGACCTACCATACTTGTAGAAGGATCATGTTGTGTATCATTCTAGGCCTCTCACTGTTATTATCTGTAGAAACTTTGTGATGGGTTAACCCGATAATGCAATATAAATCAAAGCAGAATACTATAACCTACTTCTACTATCAATTTGCGGAAGCTTAAAGATTGAGCTGAAAAATATAACCAGAAGAAGAAGAATCAATGGCACAATACACATGAACATACTTTGGGGAAAATATTAGATAAAAACCCCACACTATTGTATATCATACATGGTGGAAATACATAGGAATTATACAAAGCCTTAGCTCTCACAGCTAGCCAGATCTCAGTACAATCCTCACAGATGCTCACAGGCAATCTTGGCTTCTCTCCAGCCTTCCTCTCTGCCCTCCAAGCTCCTATTTCCTTGCGTTGTTCCTTGTGGATGATTAGCCTATTACCAAGTGGAAAAACAAGCTTTCAAAACTGCACAATCCTCAAGGATGAATCCTTGACTGCATGCATGAGTTTTCTCCATGAGAAAACACATGTAACTGATAGTACATTGTCCTTGAACATTAATCTCAACTGGGTCTTTCTCAGAATAGACATGCATGAGTTTCTGATGAGGGAATCTTTAGTTAACTGGAGTAGCACTAGTTGAGTGCATTAATGCATCAACTGACTGTTAACTCACTATTAGTTCCTCAAATAGTTTGGAACTAATTTAGCTAGACTTAACTCAGTAAACTGAGTTAGCTAATTACAACTCAAATATAACTCAATATTATCTCCTTAATTTAAGGGATAACTCTTGCATGACTTCAGAAAGACTTCTAACTTGAATTTCTCCAACTAATTAATTAATTATTTCCAAGTAGCTGTTAAGGCTAAATTCAATTTTAATTCACAATTTAATTCAAGGATAAATTAAATTGGAATATTCTTGTTTCCATATTTCAACACTCCCTCTCAACAAGAAAGGGACTATCTACCACCCCGATCCTATCTTTATGGAACTCGAATTTAAACTTTAACAATGCCTTTGTCAAAATGTCAACATCTTGCTCCTCTATCGAAATATATTGTAGCAACATGATCCTCCTCGCTACATAGTCTCTAAGATGATGATACCGGATGTCGATGTGCTTGGACCTATCACGAAATACTAGATTCTCAGAGAGTTTGATACAACTCTAATTATCACAATAGATCACAGTTGGATCCATCCTTTGATCAAACAAACCAACTAGGATTTTCCGCATCCAGATGGCCTCACATGTTACCTGACTTGCAGCCATGTATTCTGCCTCTGCCGAGCTTAGTGCAACCGACCTCTGTTTCCTACTGTACCAAGAAACTTCCGCTGAACCAAGGTTGAAAATCCCTCTTGATGTGCTCTTCCAATCTGATGGACTCCCTGCCAATCTGCATCAGTGAAGCCTTGTAGCTTCACTCCCTCTGTCTGTTTGTACCATAATCCATACTGAGATGTGCCTATGAGGTATCTCAATACATGTTTTGTCGCCTTCCAAAACATCTTGGTAGGATGAACCATTGCTTGACTCATCTAGTTCACCGCATAGCACAAATCTGGTCGTGTTTTCATTAAGTACATCAGTGAACCCACAAGCTGCCTGTACATAGTAGCCTCTACCACTTCTCTTGAAGTAGCAACCTCCTTCCTCCAATTACCTACTAGAGGAGTTTGCATGGGCTTGCACTTCTCCATGTGGAATCTCCTGAGTATCTCGTTGGCATACTTGCCCTGAGACACAAACAACTCCCCATCCTTCTGCCACACTTCCATGCCAAGGAAGTAATGCATGAGACCCATGTCTTTCATCTCGAATTCTCTTGCAAGGTCCTCCTTGCAAGACATGATCAACTGATCATCACCAATCAATATGATATCATCAACATAAAGTACGATGATCAACAGCTTACCTTTCATCACGATGTGGTACAGGTTCGCATTCTCTTCACTCTTTGTGAAGCCCAAACCGGTGAAGTAGTTGTCTATCCTAGTGTACCAAGCACGAGGTGCTTACTTCAGCCCGTACAACGCTCTCTTGAGTCAGCACACATGCGACTGACGATCAAAGGTCTCAAAATCTTTCGGTTGTTCTATGTACACCTCTTCCTCAATCTGGCCATTGAGGAATGTAGTCTTCACATCCATCTAATGGATCTTCCAACCCATCTGTGCTAATAGTGCCAACATAGATATGATAGATGAGTACCTTGCGACAGGAGCAAAAGTCTCATCATAGTCAATCCCCTTGGTGAAAATCCATGAGCAACAAATCTTGCCTTATGCTTCTCCAAACTACCATCAGCATTTTTCTTTACCTTATAAAGCCAATGGGAACTCACAATTGACTTGTTCTCTGATCTCGAAACTACGTCCCAAACACTATTACAAACTATGGAGTCATACTCCTCCACCATAGCATCAACGCAAATCGGCTACTACACTGCTTCCTCAAAGGAAGATGGCTCAGCCTCAACACATTCCCCAACAAGGGCCATGTATCCAGTGTACCTCTCAGGTGATCTCCTCTATCTGCACTGAGAAGATGGTGCTCCCACATTCTCTCCCACATCCTCCAGCAATATGTCAGCTTCTCTTGTGTGCTTCCGTCCATCTCTGGAAGACTCTTCTTGAGTGGATGTCTCCACTCCTGGAACCTCAGCATGCGGCTGCTCCACATCAATCTAAGGCTCCTCCTCCTTAGGAACCAACATTTCCTCTACAGCCTATAGTTGGAGCTCCCTCTCAAGGGAAACTCGCATGGCCTTCTGCTCATCAAACTTGAGATCTCTATGAACAACTATCCTCTGACTGGTAGGCAAGTACACCTGATAGTTGTGAGGTGTATCAGTGTACCCCACAAATATCCCCAACTCTGTTGTCGGCTCAAGCTTCTTCCATGCATCCTTTGTCACATGGCAATATACAGATGAGCCAAAGATCCTGAAGTGACCCACATCTGGTCTCTTACTGGAGAAAGCTTCCTCTAGTGTCTTCATCAAAAGTATGCAATGCGGGCTTCTATTCTACAAATAGACCATTGTGTTGCATGCCTCAGCCCACAAGTGAAGTGGTAGGTCTTGGTCATGCAGCATTGCCTGTGCTGCCCTTATAATAGTTATGTTCTTCCTCTTGGCCACCCCATTCTGCTGTGGGTTATGAGGTGCCGCCAACTCTTGTTTAATTCCATCTACTACACAGAAGTCCTTAAACTCTTGAGAGACATATTCTCCACCATTGTCGCTTCTCAAGGCCTTGATCTTCTCCCTGACTCTTTCTCGACCAAAGCTTTGAACTCACAAAACTTTGTGAAAGTTTGGTCCTTCTTCTGCATGAAATAAATCCAGCATTTACGATAATAATCATCAATGAAAATCACATAATACCTTTGCTTCATTTTGGATGTCGTCGAGAATGGTCCACACAAATCAGTATGAACTCGCTCTAAGATAGCCTCTGCTCAACTGTCTCCATCATGAAAGGAATATTTGGTGTAATTTCCCAAGGTACAACCTTTGCATGTGTCAACTTCCTCAAGTTTACCTTTGGGAAGTCCTGTAGATATCTGTTGCATTATCTTCAAATCCCCATGATGCAAATGACCTAACGGCCTATGCCACAACTCGTCAATGTCTTGGATTTGCACCAATTCTGATTTCGTACTCAATGCAGCACAATCATCTACCTCTTGTTTATAGAGATTCTTCACCCGAATCCATATCCTCTTGGTCTGACCTGTGGCTATGTGTCTTAGGAATGCCTTTCCTTTACTGAAGACAACATCGTATCCTTTGTCCTCCAACATCGTGACCGATACCAAGTTCTTCTTCAGTCCAGGCACATACATCACATCTGTCAAGGTGAGAGGAGCTCCATGCTCCCTCTTAAAAGCAACTGTGCCCACTCCTGAAACACTATACCTTTCGTCATCACCCATCTCTATGCACATCTTGAGGTCTTTCTCCTCCAAGGCACTGAATAAATTTTTATCACCGGTCATGTGGAATGAGGCTCCACTGTCAAGATACCAGACACAACCCATCATCGATGACACCATGCATGCGATGAGGGTAAATTCCATTTCGAACTGAGAGGCTAATGCCTCACCTTCCGATCCTTCTGAGGATCCCTTCTTGGACTTCTTCGATGGGAAATTAGTTGCATAATGTCCCATCTTGTGACAATTAAAGCATATTACTTTAGACATGTCACCCTTCTTCGCTCCATGAGAAGAGTTTGATTTGAAATGGGAATCCTTCCCCTTCCCTTTCTTTGCCTTACTTGCTAAGACCATATTTTCTTCATCATCATTATTGGATGAAGAACCATCTTGTGTGTTCCTCCTGATCTCCTCCTACATAAGATCCGCCCACATTTGTTCCCAAACCGGCAGTTTCTCCCTTCCATTCACAAAGTCCTGATAGTTATTCCAACTCTTTGGAAGGCCAAGGAGAGCGAGGCTCACCATATCATCATTGGAAGTAGTTATTCCCACACTGCCAAGCTGATCTCTGCAGGTGGTGAGCTTGTTCAGATATGTGGAAATAGTATCACCCTTCTCCATCTTGATTCTTCGAAGCTTATCCTTGAGCACTAATTTCCTCTGGTCGCTACTATTCTGGTAGAGTTCCTTCAATGTCTTCCACATTGAAAATGGAGTATCCTTCCCATGGAGACTCAAGACAATATGGTCTCGAACTCCCTCAAGGACGATCTATCTCACCTTTTCCACACACTTCTTCCACTCAGCCAAATCTTGTGCATTAGTTGAAGCTAGCTTTGGGATTTCTTGATCAATGAATTCCTTCAAGCCATTGTCTTCTAATATAGCCTCCATTCTATCTTTCCATGCTATGTAATTCGAGCTACCTTCCAAGGGATACTCGAGTCTCAAGCGATAGAACGCCATTGGCCAACCTTGAAGTATGATATGAATTCTATTTGCACCTGCAACCCCGAACTTCAAACTTCGAATTCTCTTCTCAGCATACTGTTTACAACTCTGATACCATGTAGAAAATCTATGATAGGTTAACCCGATAATGCAATATAAATCAAAGTAGAATACTATAACCTACTTCTACTATCAATTTGCGGAAGCTTAACCCACTGTCCTCTGACTAGTAGGCAAGTACACCCGATAGTTGCGAGGTGTATCAGTGTACCCCACAAATATCCCCAACTCTGTTGTCAGCTCAAGATTCTTCCATGCATCCTTTGTCACATGGCAATATACCGATGAGCCAAAGATCCTGAAGTGACCCACATCTGGTCTCTTACTGGAGAAAGATTCCTCTGGAGTCTTCATCCCAAGTATGCGATGCGGGCTTCTATTCTGCAAATAGACCACTGTGTTGCATGCCTCAGCCCACAAGTGAAGTGGTAGGCCTTTTTCATGCAGCATTTCCCATGCTACCCCTACAATAGTTATGTTCTTCCTCTCGGCCACCCCATTCTACTGTGGGTTATGAGGTGCCGTCAACTCTTGTTTAATTCCTTCAACTGCACAGAAGTCCTTAAACTCTTGAGAGACATATTCTCCATCATTGTCACTTCTCAAGGCCTTGATCTTCTTCCTGACTCTTTCTCGACCAAAGCTTTGAACCCACAAAACTTTGTGAAAGTTTTGTCCTTCTTCTGCATGAAATAAATCCAGCATTTACGAGAATAGTCATCAATGAAAATCACATAATACCTTTGCTTCACTGTGGATGCTGTCGAGAATGGTCCACACAAATCAGTATGAACTCGCTCTGAGATAGCCTCTGCTCGACTGTCTCGATCATGAAAGGAAGGCTTGGTGTACTTTCCCAAGGTACAACCTTTGCATGTGTCAACTTGCTCAAGTTTACCTTTGGGAAGTCTTGTAGATATTTGTTGCATTATCTTCAAAGCCCCATGATGCAAATGGCCCAACCGCCTCTGCCACAACTCGCCAATGTCTTGGCTTTGCACCAATTCTTCTTTCATACTCAATGTTGCACAATCATCTACCTCTATTTTATAGAGATTCTTCACTGAATTCCTATCCTGTTGGCCTGACCGTGGCTATGTGTCTTAGGAATGCCTTTCCTTTACTGAAGACAACATCGTAGCCTTTTTCCTCCAAAATCACGACCAATACCAAGTTCTTCTTCAGTCCAGGCACATACATCACATCTGTCAAGGTGAGAGGAGCTCCATGCTCCCTCTGAAAAGCAACTGTGCCCACTCCTGAAACACTGTGCCCTCCGTCGTCACCCATCTCTATGTGCATCTTGAGGTCTTTCTCCTCCAAGGCACTGAATAAACTTTTATCACCGGTCATGTGGAATGAGGCTCCACTGTCAAGATATCAGACACAACCCATCATCGATGACACCATGCATACGATGAGGGTAAAGTCCATTTCGAACTGAGAGGCTAATGCCTCACCTTTCGATCCTTCCAAGGATCCCTTCTTGGACTTCTTCGATGGGTAATTAGTCGCATAATGTCCCATATTGTGACAATTAAAGCATCTTACTTCAGACATGTCACCCTTCTTCCCTCCATGAGAAGAATTCTATTTGAAATGGGAAGCCTTCCCCTTCCCTTTCCTTGCCTTACTTGCTAAGGCCAGATTTTATTCATCATCATTCTTGGATGAAGAACCATCTCGTGTGCTCCTCCTGATCTCCTCCTCCATAAGATCTGACCACATTCATTCCCAATCCGGTAGTTTCTCCCTTCCATTCACAGATTCTTGGTAGCTATTCCAACTCTTTGGAAGGCCAAGGAGAGAGAGGCTCACCATATCGTCATCGGAAGTAGTTATTCCCACACTGCCAAGCTCATCTCTGCAAGTGGTGAGCTTGTTTAGATATGTGGAAATATTATCACCCTTCTCCATCTTGATTCTTCGAAGCTCATCCTTGAGTGCCAATTTCCTCTGGTCGCTACTGTTCTGGTAGAGGTCCTTCAATGTCTTCCACATTGAAAATGGAGTATCCTTCCCATGGAGACTCGAGACAATATGGTCTCGAACTTCCTCAAGGATGATTTATCTCATCTTTGCCACACACTTCTTCCACTCAGCCAACTCTTGTGCATTAGTTGAAGCTGGCTTTGGGATTTTTTAATCAATGAATTCCTTCAAGCCATTGTCTTCTAATACAGCCTCCATTCTATTTTTCCATGCTATGTAATTCGAGCTACCTTCCAAGGCATACTCGAGTCTCAAGCTATTATCACTTAAGAAAAAATTCCTAAATTTTTAACATCAATTTGTTCCAAGGGATTGATGTTAGTCTTGGTCTAGTCTTTCCATGGTTTGTTTTAGATTCTAGGACCTAGAAGGGAGTCTTGTTGGCATTGTCAAAAAGGGTCAACACTCTGGTTTTACCTATCACTGATCCCACATCACATCTAAATTTCCATGTGTCAAACTTGTGTGAGGGTTTTCATGTGCTACGAAACTGCCTAGGAGTTTTTGTAGCGCAAAACCCAGAATTTGCACTGGCTGCGCTACAAAATCATGGATTTGTGCAGATTTGTGCCAAATCTCACCTAGTTTTCCAATCCATCAAAATTCGTTAATCTTACATCATCAACTGTCAGTCCATGCACCATGCCTATCACATGCAACCACTCACTTTCATCATTAGGTCCGTTAGGTGTCTTGGTACGCATGATTTTCAAATTTCAAAAAAAGGTCCAAGTGTTTTTAGTTATGATCATGTTTCTTTCATGCATAGGAGGCAAATTGATGGGCATTTGATGAGAATTTTTTAAAAGTTCAAGCGAGGCAGCTCCCCTTTCCTTTTCAAGCGAGGCAATGATCAAGATTAAGACAGTGCAGGCTCTTTCAATTTTCATTTTGCAGGAATTCCATGGAGATGTCTGCAAAGAAGAAGGATCATAGGTCAGGCAGGTGTCGAAGGAATGAGCCTGAAGGTTTAGATGTTCTCTTGAGGAAAAGTGAAGTTGAACAAGATTTCAAACAGGTTGGCTGCTGGATATTTTGTGAAAAACTTCAAGGAGGCCACATGCAAGTCACCAAAGAGTTTGCTTTCAATTTCACAGGATTAAATTCGAAGATTGGAGTGCTTGAATTAACAATTTCTCCAGAGGTTATATCCGCAGTCACTAAAATTCCAATGGGACAGGAGATGTGGTTTAAAAACTTCAAGTTTGATATGACTCCTTGCAAGGAATTCTTGAAGCCAGAGTTCATTGAATTAGACTTAAGTTAGTGCCCAGGAGCTTTGTGAAGGATTCATATGCTAATTTGCTTACCTGCATATAGAGATACTTTGCCTATGAGGGGAGATATCATAAGGTGTATTCCTATCACTTCAAACTTTTGCTTCATTTCACTGGAAAGATAACTTTGGACTTGCCTTTCTATCTATTTCGTATCCTAGGCAAAATGTGTGACAAGGTTCAATTGAAGAAGGAAGCCTATGAGACCTCGTTGTTCCATCATGGCTTAGTCAAATTGATTGTTTTACATGAGCTCCAGAAAATAGATAGGGAGTGGTCCATTTTCTTGTTTATGTCTGGCTTCAGAACTGAAACTAGTCTCAGCCCTAAGGCTATGGGGATTTCTTCACGAACAGTAAGTCATCGGGAGGAAACAAGATCAAGAAGATTTGTGAAATTGAAAGCCAGAAAACAGGTGAAGGAGCCTATGAGACCACTAGTAGTTCAAGACACCCCTCAACAGTCACAGAGCAAGAAGGTTCAAATTAGTAAGGTAATACAAGAGCAGTCTGTTGATAAAATTATCCAGAGAAGGGTAACAAGAAGTCAATTAGCCAAGGAAAAGGGGAAGACTGCAAATGTTGATCAAAGCTCAGCTTCAAAGGGAAGTTTGAATTATCTCCTCGAGGCCATCGATATAGAGGAGTCTTCTCTGGTCCAAGCAGAGCTACTTGAAGCCAGCAAGAACAAAACCAAAAGAGTTAAACCTTCCAAAAAACTTCAATTTGATGACTAGATCTCAGAGTTTGTGTTCAAACCAAGAAGACCCATGACGAGGAATTCAAAAATGATACGAGAAGCACAGCCAGAAGCAAGTGAGACAGGGGAGGTAGCAGAATTACAAGAAGGACCTGTGATTCCATCAAAAACATCATCGCAATTGCACAAAGATGACAGAGGTAAGGCAGTTATCACTTAGCAAGAGGAATGTAGTTTTGAAGAGGTAAAAAGAAACTGAAGCTTGCAAATCTTGAGATTGCCAAACTTAGAAGAGCCTCAAGGAAACATGCAATGAAGGAAGCTAATTTTAACAAAATGGAGGCTCAGTGGGAAGATAAAACAGTTTCAATACCCAAAGTGGTTAGTTGTCATGCTCAATATTTCACTTGGACGGTCCCTGCAATAAAAGAGGCAAGATATATCAGAAGGGTCAATACAAAATTGAGAACTGGAATCCAAATGATGAAAAGACAGATTGAAGATCTAAAGATACAGTTGAACCAGCCTGAAGGATATCCTCAACTAAGAATAACTACATACCAAGTAAGGCTAATCCTAAAATTTTGATGTGGATCGCATTTTGAAGTTTACTTTGAAGAATGGTATCAGTTTATTCAGTTTTGAACAACCCCATGGCATATGGAAAAGCCATTTCAAAAGAAAGAAATCTCAGGGAAGTCAAATTTTGGCATAAAACTGTGTTTTTGTAATCACACAGCAGTTTCGTAGAGCACTACGAAACTACTGTAGGTGATACTTAATGCACAGCAGTTTCGTAGCGTGCTACGAAACTGCTGTAGCTGCACATTATGAATTTGTGGGCCAATTTTGAGAAGAAAAAGGAACTCTTTTTGAAGATGGGTTGCTGCAAAGGATTAATTACAAGGTTTGAAAATCAAGCAAGGGCAAAACAAGGAAAGGAAAGACATTTATGAACATCCAAATTTTATGTTATGAAAATGGTCATTATTTCATAGCTGGAACTGTTCATGATGCTTCAGGTAGCATTAAAGAAGCTTTTGTCTTACCACATGTATAGGAGTAAGGTCAACAGCTCATGGAAAACAAGCTAATCCCATGCATTTTATGTAATTAAGAAGAACAACAACGATAACAAACTTTGAAGATCCTTTTTGGAGACCAAAGCAGAAAAACAGAGCAACTTCCTAATATGCAGGGACAGTCAAAGGATAAGACATCAAGGTTTAGCAAGGAGTTTAAAGCCACCACCAAAGCAAAACTAAAGAAGGCCACTTGTTAGGGAATGATTTTGTTTTGTAATCAATGCCACTATCAACATAATGAGGAGTTACACTCCTAATTGTTTTAGGTCTCTAGAACAGCTAGTTAACAGTCAGTTGTATTAAATAGTTGGTTTTAAGTGTCAATAGGTGTCAAATTAGGAAGAATTCGAATTCCCCTCATGCTGGAGGAAGGAATCTAAGTCATGTAATGAACTCTATATATGGGAGAAAATGTAATGCACTAAGGGTTGGAAATTTTCAGAGAAACACTCATATTGTGTCATTGTAGAAGATTATGTTTTTATGAATACAGACTTTGGCTTTACTTCTCAGGATTCAGAAAGAGTTCAACAGTGGCTTGTTTTATGTTTGTCCTCACTTCCTAATTTGAAATAGTATGAATGTATGATACTTAGAACTCATTGGCTATGCTCTAACTTCCTTCATGCATTTGTAGGTTGTGTTTCCTACATGTTTCTATGTGTTAAATGATATATTGAACTTTTGATGCCCTGACTTCCATGTTCAGCTAATGTTGTTGTCATACTAAGCATTCTCTGACTCCATAAGCCCAATGGCTATTTATTGACTATATTTCAACCATTTACACTCCTTCATTTGTTTCATAGAGTTAGCCATCTAATCCATTATCAAAATCTTTAACCTAGTGAGAGAGCCCTCTCAGGTTGAGGAGGCTAAACCTCAGCCAAAAGTTCGTTTGAAACAGTTACTCAAGGTCTACCTGATCAGCAACTTGTCAGGGTTAGGTTTTGTGATAACATTTTGGTGCGTCTACCGAGAGTCTGAAGATTATTCATTCTCGAAATCAAGAAGCTGAACTTCTGAAGGTAGCAGGAGCTCTGAAAACTTTTGAGGTTGCAATCTACCTTGGTGACTCCATACATTTTCAAAGTTTTAAAGGTGGCTTCGAGAGGGAGATATACATAGAGAAATCCTTACCCAAATCCACCTACTCCTGTTGACAATCCCAACACTCTTTCAAGGAGCAAAAAAAGATTTACTGAAACACCAGGTACTCCATTCTATTCAAAATCTTTGCTCTCTGAATTTTCAAGAAGTCCTGAAGACAAAATAGTTGATGATAAAATCCATAAGGTGTTTTTTAGATCAGAAAACGAAGAGGAACTCATTGGTATTATCTTAGATTTGCAAAAGAGAGGCATTGATACTTCAGCTCTAGTATCCCAAGAAGATAAAGAGGAGTTTTGGGAAGTAGTTACTTCTGAATTATTGTTAGAAAGGGAAAACTTAGATAAACTAAAAGAGCTTGATCCTTTTGAAGTCTTGCTTAGATCTAAAGATGGTTTACCCCTTCCCAATTGGAGTGCATTTGTCACTGGTTTGCAGAGCCCAAGTATTCCTTTTCATATCAGTACCTCATCTTCTGCTTATACTTTTCCTAGTGGATTTTAAACACCAAGAAGTCCTCCTCATATCAGTTCTTCATCCTCTGTCCCTTTTGTACCTATCACTACTGCTCCTCCTTTTATCATGACCATACCTGCTAGGTATGCTCCACTTGCACTCCCTGCTTTTTTGCATGACTTTCCTAGCAAATATGCTACAAGAATTCCAACATGGTGTGGTGATGAAGAAATGGTGGTGATGAAGAAATCACAGCAGAAGAACACGTAGACAAATTCAATTATTTTGCTGACAGAGAGGAAGTTGATGATGAGGATGTGAAGCTAAGACTATTTTCACAAACCTTTATCGGGGAAGTCAAAAACTGGTTTAAGCCCTCCCAGCTGGAAGCATTCATAATTGGGTAGAGTTTGAAGATAGCTTTCTGAGGAAGTGGGGAAATAGAACTAATCCAGTTCAAGCTCTTTCTGAGTACAATAATCTTAGAAGGGCACCTGATGACACCATTCAAAACTTCTCAAAGAGGTTTAACAAAGTGTTTAATTCCATCCCAGCTTGCTTAAAACCTCCGGAAGCCTTAGCACAAATGAGATATGCGGAAGCATTTGATTCTGATTTTTCTCTGTTGCTTAGAGAGAGAGACTATGTTACACTTGATGATATGCAGAATGATGCAATAAAAGTAGAAGTAAACATGGTTGCTGCTAAAAAATCAAAGATGGGAAAAGCTAAATTGAAATAAGAAGAGAAACCTTCCTCTTCAACTCCTGAAGATAAGATAGATTCAATGATGAAGACCATAGAGAAACTGATGGATAGGTTAGCTCTTGGAAACACTTCTGCTCCTACTACGTAGCAAGAGCCTCAATTTAGGAGACCTCAAAACCAACAAAGACCAAGAGAGAATAGGAATCAGCAGCCTGATCCTCCAGTGAGACCTCCTTTTCAGCAAAATTTGATTGATGAAGAAGATGAACCTGAGATTCCTGAAGAATCTATCCATTGCCTTGATGAAGAAATGTCAGGGATTTTCTTGACTAAGGAAGAACATGATGAGTCAAGTTTGACCAAGCAAGGAGAAGAGCCTTCAGATTATTTAAAGGGGTATCAACATGCTATATTCGAAATGCAAAAACAGTACAATCTCAGAAATAGGAATTTACTAATTATTGCAAACAAAACACAGCCCAAGAAGGATGTTTCAAAGACATTTGAAGCCAAGAAGGATACCCAAAAAGTTGCCGAAGGTAAAAATGACTCTCTTATTGGTAAAAAGGACATTCAACCTCCATCTCCTATCAAAGAAATTGAGAAAATTGTTTCTGTTTTTAACCTTGAGAATGAAATTGCAAAAATCAAAATATCAGTTCCTTTTAATGAAATTCTCAAGGTAGACAAATACAGAAGTAAGATTGTAGAGACGTTAAATTCACAACCAAGAGCTGCTAATATCTTAAATGTGGAAGAAGATAATCCTACTATATTCTTAGGTCAAAGGTTAGAAGATGATCAGAATGAAGAATTTCCTCCTTTCTATGTAAGTATTAGTATTCATGATATGACCTTACATAATGTTATGTTGGATTCAGGGGCTTCTCATAATCTTATGCCTAAGGTAATCATGGAGAGGTTAGCATTATAGGTAACAAGACCATATAAATATTTATTCTCTTTTGATTCAAAAAGAGTCCAATGCATTGGTTTAAAGATGTTGTTGTTGGTCTAACACAAATCCCAGCAAAGACAATTTTCATGGACATTGTTGTGGCTGACATTTCGCCAAAGTTTAGGATGTTGCTGTCAAGATTGTGGGTAGCAAAAATCAAAGGCACAATGCAGATGGATCTTACATATGCTACCATCCCTGTTTTTAGTGAGCAAAGGAGATTGTATCGGGAGACTAGAATGGCCTATATGGTAAGCAGCAAAGACAAACCTCAGAATTTTCCTATTTATTCATTTGATATTGAACTTGGATCAGCCATTCTTTTCAATGAGTCATATGACAGTGGATCAGAAGAGATGCATTCAGAAAATCAGCAAGAAGATGATAAAGAGGTGAAGAGATGGTGGTCTTTATAATTTGATGGATCAGCAAGAAAGGAAGGGGCAGGAGCTGGAATTTGGATCACAAGTCCAAATGATGAAAGTAAGTTTTTCTCCTACAAACTAAACTTTGATTGCACAAATAATATGGCTGAATATGAATCTCTGATTTTGGGCTTAGAAGTTTTGTTGAAAATGAAGGCTCAAAATATTTCTGTTTTTGGAGATTCTGAATTGGTTATTAAACAAGTGGAAGGCGCTTACCAAACAAAGGATGTAAGGATGAGAGCATACATAAATCTAGTGTTAGATATGTTGGAAATTTTTCAAGCATATTCCTTCACTATCAAAACTAGAGACCAAAACTCCATTGCATATTCACTTGTTGTTTCCGCTAGTTTGTTTGTCATTCCTATTCATTCTTCTGAAAAGTATGAGGTGGAGGTTCGTCATCGACCAGCGATACCAGATAACATCACCAATTGGCAAGTCTTTGAAGATGATCAACAGGTAAAGAATTTCATTGAATTGAAGGAAGAGTTTGAAAGCACTCAAGTGGATCAACAAAATATGTTTGTGGAGTCAAAAGAAAATTTTGAAGTCTTACAATTAAAAAACAATTCAATTCCTAAAGGTCTCATTCCTCTTGAGAAGTTGTTTGATCAAAATGATGTGTTCAAATCTCCAAAGATACAGGCTGATGAGGAGGAGGTAGAGAGCTGCAATTTAGGGACTTCAGTTGTACCTAAGATGATTAAAATCTCAAATTTTCTTTTTGCTGATATGAAAGCCAAATATGTTGAGATGATGAAAAGGTTTGTTGATGTTTTTGCATGGAGCTATGCTGATTTAAAACAATATGATTCCTCTGTTATTTAGCATACTATTCCTATTAAAGAGAATGAGAAACCTTTCAAGCAAAAGTTAAGAAGAATTAATCCTCTTCTCATGCCATTGATTGAAAAGGAAACTAAGAAACTCTTTGATGCCAAAATCGTTGTTCCAATCAAATTCTCAAAATGGATTGCAAATTTGGTTCCAGTTAGGAAGAAGAATGGAGAGATTAGAATTTGTATTGACTTTAGAAATTTGAATAAGGCTTCATTGAAAGATAACTATCCTCTTCCCAAGATGGATTTAATTCTGCAAAATATTGTTGGTTCACAAAGAATGTCTATGCTTGATGGTTTCTCAGGGTACAATCAAATTTTGGTGCATCCGGATGATCAAGAGAAGACAGCCTTCACAATGCCATGGGGTACATTTATGTACGCCAAGATGCCTTTTGGTCTCATGAATGCAGGGGCTACCTTTCAAAGAGAAATGGATATTGCTTTTGCTAAAGAAAAGGATAAATTAGTGGTTGTTTATCTTGATGACATCACAATTTTTTCAAGGAAAGAAGAAGATCATTTGAAGCACCTTGAAAGAATTCTGCTGAAATGTAGAAGGTTTGGTATCTCGCTCAATCCCACTAAAAGTATCTTTGCTTTAACATCAGGCAAACTACTTGGTCATATTATTTCTGAAGAAGGAATTAAGATTGATCCTAATAGAGTTAATGCAATTCAAAAGCTAGATCTGCCAAGAAGTAGGAAAGAGATCTAATCTTTTCTTGGAAAGGTGAATTTTGTTAGGCGCTTCATTCCTAATTTTGCTGAGATAGTCAAGGATATAACAAGGATGTTAAAGAAAGGAGTGGACTTTAAGTGGACAGCTGAAGCAAAGAAATCTTTTGAGGAAATCAAGAAGGCACTTACACAAGCACCGGTACTCATCAGCCCAGATTTTACCAAGGAATTTCTTATTTTTACATTTGCTTCTGAAAATACAATTGCTGGAGTTTTGCTACAAAAAGGAAGTCAAGGTAGTGAATAGCCTAATTCTTTCTTTAGTAGGACATTAGCAAATGCTGAACTGAATTACAATATTCTAGAAACGCAAGCTTATGCCTTGGTGAAGGCCATAAAGATTTTAGAATCTATGTTTTGCATTCTCATATTGTCACTTATGTTCCAAATGTTGTAATAAAAGATATCCTAACACAAGCAGATCCGGATGGTAAAAGGGGAAAATGGATAGCCAAATTACTAGAATATGACATTGATATCAAACCTGCCAAAATTGGTGAAGGGTCAATGCTTGGCAAAGCTAATGACTCAGTGAAATATGGACTATCTTGACATAAATTTGAATGCAGAAATTTCTGAAAGCGAGGAAGAATTGGTCCAAATCAATGAGAAATTCTTTGTTTCAGAATGGTACAAGGATGTGGCTTTTGTTCTACAGCATAATAAAGCTCCTACCAATTTAACAAAGTCCAAAGCAAGGTTTGTCAAGCTGAAATCCTTAAGATATTTTGTATATGACCAAAATCTCTTTTGGAAAGATGTAGGAGGGATTTTGTTAAACTGTCTCCTTGAAGAAGAAGCTGATAAAGTGATTGAAGAATTTCCTAAGGGAGATTGTGGGAGGACACCATTATTGGAAAGCTACTGCAAATAAGATCTTAAGAGCTGGATATTTTTGGCCAACTATGTTCAAAGACATTTACAAAAGGGTGGTTGCATGTCATGAATGTCAAATCTTTAAAGGAAGAAGAAAGCTTGTGCCTTTGCCTTTGGTTCCTATATATGTGGAGGCGCCTTTCCAGCAATGGGGATTGGACTTTATTGGAGAAATTCATCCTCCTTCATCAGGGCAACATCATTGGATTCTCACAGCCACAGATTACTTCACCAAATGGATAGAGGTGATTCCAACCAGGCAAGCTAATGATTCAGTAATTATCTCTTTTCTAGAAAATAACATATTGTCTAGATTTGGCTGCCCAATGAAGATTATAACTGATAATGCTCAAGCCTTTAATTCCAAGAAAATGATTAACTTTTGTCACCAATATCACATTACTCTTGGACACTCTACTGCCTACTATCCGCAAGGGAATGGTCTTGCTGAATCATCAAACAAAAGCATTGTAAGGATCATCAAAAAGGTGCTACAAGAAAACAAGAAAGCTTGGCATTTGAAATTGAAGTATGCCTTGTGGGCTGATAGGATTTGTACAAAGAGATCTATTGGCACTTCGCCATATGAATTAGTGTATGGTGTTGAAGCTATATTTCCTGCATTACTTGGAGTACCGGTAATGAAACTGATGTAAGGACTAGAAGAGGAACCAAATGCCATTCAAAGGAGAATCAATCAGCTGATATCCTTGCAGGAGAAGAGAAATGAAGTATGTGACAGTCATCAACACGGTCAGAACAAAATCAAGAATACATTTGATAAGAAGATAAAAGAAGCTAGTTTTCAAATCCATGACAAAGTGTTGAAATGGGAGGCCAGAATTGAAGAAAAGGGTAAACATGGTAAGTTTGAGAATCTATGGAAGGGCCCTTATCAGATTGTTGCCTTTCATGGAAACAACACTTATATTCTGCAGGAAATTGATGGAGAATCATATGCTGGAGGACCTGTTAATGGAAAGTTCCTAAAGCATTATCATTGCTGAAGTTTTATCAATCTTTCATGTCATTGTAAATACACATTTTTATCAGTCTTTTTCTAATAATGACAAGCTGAAACAGAAGGTTTAAGCCCGAGGTGAAGGCCCAAAAAAGCTGGAAGAGAATGCTTGTCAATCAATTTTCTGTTTTTGTCATAAGTGGATAAAGCACTGGAACTGCAAGTTCTTAGTGTACCACAAGGGCACACTATCCCAAGTGGAGCCACTGTTATCACTTAAGAAAAAATTCCTAACTTTTGAACATTAGTTTATTCCAAAGGATTTATGTTAGTCTTGGTCTAGTCTTTCCATGGTTTGTTTTAGAGTCTAGGACCTATAAGGGAGTCTTGTTGGCATTGTCAAAAAGGGTCAACACTCTAATTTTACCTATCACTGATCCCACATCACACCTAAATTTCCATGTGTCAAACTTGTGTCAAGATTTTCATGCGCTACGAAATTGCCTAGGAGTTTTCGTAGCGCAAAACCCAGAATTTGCACTGGCTGCGCTACGAAATCGGGGATTCATGTAGATTCGTGCCAAATCTCACCTAGCTGTCCAATCCATCAAAACCATTAATCTTACATCATCAACCATCAATCCACGCACCATGCCTATCACATGCAACCACTCATTTTCATCATTAGGTTCGTTAGGTGTCTTGGTGTGCATGATTTTCAAATTTCAAAAAAATTCCAAGTGTTTTCAGTTATGATCATGTTTCTTTCATGCATAGGAGGCAAATTGATAGGCATTTGATTAGAATTCTTTAAAAGTTCAAGTGAGGCAGCTCCCCTTTCCATTTCAAGTGAGGCAGTGATCAAGATTAAGACAGTGCAGGCTCTTTCAATTTTCATTTTGCAGGAATTCCATGGAGAAGTCTACAGAGAAGAAGGATCATAGGTCAGGTAGGTGTCTAAGGAATGAGCCTGAAGGATTAGATGTTATCTTGAGGAACAGTGAAGTTGAACAAGCTTTCAAACAGGTTGGTTGCTGGAGATTTTGTGAAAAACTTCAAGGAGGCCACATGCTAGTCACCAAAGATTTTGCTTTCAATTTCACAGGATTAAATTCGAAGGTTGGAGTGCTTGAATTACCAATTTCTCCAAAGGTTATATCCGCAGTCACTGAAATTCTTAGGGGACAAAAGATGTGGTTTAAAAACTTCAAGTTTGATATGACTCCTTGCAAGGAATTCTTGAAGCCAAAGTTCATTGACTCAAACTTAAGCAAGTCAATGCCCATGAGCTTTGTGAAGGATTCATATGCTAATTTGCTTACCTGCATACATAGATACTTTACCTGTGAGGGGAGATATCATAAGGTTTATTTCTATCACTTCAAACTTTTGCTTCATTTCACTGGAAAGATATCTTTGGACATGCCTTTCTATCTATTTCGTAGCCTAGGCAAAATGTGTGATAAGGTTCAGTTGAAGAAGGAAGCCTGTGAGACCTCGTTGTTCTGTCATGGCTTAGTCAAATTGATTGTTTTACATGAGCTCCAGAAAATAGATAGGGAGTGATCCATTTTCTTTTTTAGGTCTGGCTTCAGAACTGAAACTGGTCTCAGCCCTAAGGCTACGGGGATTTCTTCACCAGCAATAAGTCATCAGGAGGAAACAAGATCAAGAAGATTTGTGAAATTGAAAGCCAGAAAATAGGTGAAGGAGTCTATGAGACCACTAGTAGTTCAAGACACCCCACAACAGTCACAGAGCAAGAAAGTTCAGATTATTAAGGTAATACAAGAGCAGTCTGTTGATAAAACTATCCGAAGAAGGGTAACAAGAAGTCAATTAGCCAAGTAAAAGTGGAAGACTGCAATTACTGATGAAAGCCCAGCTTCAAAGAGAAGTTTGAATTATCTCCTCTAAGCCATCGATATAGAGGAGTCTCCTCTGGTCCAAGCAAAGTTACTTGAAGCCAGCAAGAACAAAACCAAAAGAGTTAAACCTTCCAAAAAGCTTCAATTTGATGACCAGGTCTCAGAGTTTGTGTTCAAACCAAGAAGACCCGTGACAAGGCATTCAAAAATGACACGAGAAGCACAGCCAAAAGAAAGTGAGAAAGTGGAGGTAGCAAAATTACAAGAAGGACCTATGGTTCCATCAGAAACATCATCACAACTGCACAAAGATGACAGAGGTAAGGAAGTTATCACTCAGCAGGAGGAATGTAGTTTTGAATAGGTAAAAAAGAAATTGAAGCTTGAAAATCTTGAGATTTCCAAACCTAGAAGAGCCTCAAGGAAACATGCAATGAAGGAAGCTAATTTTAACAAAATAGAGGCTCTGTGGGAAGATAAAACAGTTTCAATACCCAAAGTGGTTAGTTGTCATGCTCAATATTTCACTTGGACAGTCCCTGCAATAAAAGAGGCAAGATATATCAGAAGGGTCAATACAAAATTGAGAACTGGATCCGAATGATGAAAAGACAGATTGAAGATCTAAAGATACAGTTGAACCAGCCTGAAGGACATCCTCACCTAAGAAGAACTACATAGCAAGTAAGGCTAATCCTAAAATTTTGATGTGGATCACCTTTTGAAGTTTACTTTGAAGAATGGTATCAGTTTATTCAATTTTGAACAACCCCATGGCATATGGAAAAGCCATTTCAAAAGAAGGAAATCTCACAGAAGTCAAATTTTGGCATAAAACTGTGTTTTTGAAATCACATAGCAGTTTCATAGTGCGCTATGAAACTACTGTAGGTGATACTTAATGCACAGCAATTTCATAGTGCGCTCGAAAGTGTCGTAGCTGCACATTATGATTTTGTGGGCCAATTTTGAGAAGAAAAAGGAACTTTTTGAAGATGGGCTGCTGCAAAGGATTAATTATAAGGTTTGAACATCAAGTAAGGGCAAAACAAGGAAAGGAAAGACATTTATGAACATCCAAATTTTATGTTATGAAAATGGTCATTATTTCGTAGCTGGAATTGTTCATGATGCTTCAGGAAGCATAAAAGAAGTTTTTGTCTTACCACATGTATAGGAGCAAGGTCAATAGCTCATGGAAAACAAGCTAATCCAATGCATTTTATGTAATTAAGAAGAACAACAACGATAACAAACTTCGATGATCCTTTTTGGAGACCAAAGCAGAAAAACAGGAGCAACTTCCTAATATGCAGGGACAGTCAAAGGATAAGACATCAAGGGTCAGCAAGGAGTTTAAAGCCACCACCAAAGCCAAACTAAAGAAGGCCACTTGTTAGGGAATGAGTTTGTTTTGTAATCAATTCCACTATCAACATAATGAGGAGTTACACTCCTAATTGTTTTAGGTCTCTAGAACTGCTAGTCAACAGTTAGTTATATTAAATAGTTGGTTTTAAGTGTCAATAGGTGTCAAATTAGGAAGAGTCTGAATTCCCCTCATGCTGGAGGATGGAATCTAAGTCATGTAATGAACTCTATATATGGGAGAAAATGTAATGCACCAAGGGTTTGAAATTTTCAGAGAAACACTCATATTGTGTCATTGTAGAAGATTATGTTTTTATAAATACAGACTTTGGCTTTACTTCTCAGGATTCAGGAAGAGTTCAATAGTGGCTTGTTTTATGTTTGTCCTCACTTCCTAATTTGCAGTAGTATGAATGTATGATACTTAGAACTCATTGGCTATGCTCTAACTTCCTCCATGCATTTGTAGACTGTGTTTCCTACATGTTTCTATGTGTTAAATGATATATTGAACTTTTGATGCCCTTTCTTCCATGTTCAACTAATGTTGTTGTCATACTAAGCATTCTCTGACTCCATAAGCCCAATGGTTGTTTATTGACTATATTTCAACCATTGACACTCCTTCATTTGTTTCATAGAGTTAGCCATCTAATCCATTATCAAAATCTTTAACCTAGTGAGAGAGCCCTCTCAGGTTGAGGAGGCTAAGCCTCAGCCAAAAGTTGGTTTGAAACAGTTACTCAAGGTCTATCTTATCAGCAAATTGTCAAGGTTAGGTTTTGTGATAACACAAGCCATAGAATGCCATTGGCAAACCTTGAAGTATGATATGAATTTGATTTGCACCTGCAACCCCGAACTTCAAACTTGGAATTCTCTTCTCAGTATATTGTTCACAGCTCTGATACCATGTAGAAAATCTGTGATAGGTTAACCCAATAATGCAATATAAATCAAAGAAGAATACTATAACCTACCTCTACTCTCAATTTGCGGAAGCTTAAAGATCAAGCTGAACAATATAACCAAAAGAAGAAGAATGAATGGCACAATACACATGAACATACTTTGGGGAAAGTCTCAGATAAAAACACCACACTATTGTATATCATACATGGTGAAAATACATAGGAATTATACAAAGCCTTAGCTCTCACAGCTAGCCAGCTCTCAGTACAATCCTCACAGATGCTCACAGGAAATCGTGGCTTCTCTCCAGCCTTCCTCTCTGCCCTCCAAGTTCTTATTTCATTGCGTTGTTCCTTGTGGATGATTAGCCTATTACCAAGTGGAAAAACAAGCCTTCAAAACTGTGCAATCCTCAAGGATGAATCCTTGACTGCCATGAGTTTTCTCCATGAGAAAACACATGCAACTGATAGTACACTGTCCTTGAACATTTTTCTCAACTGGGTCTTTCTCAGAATAAACATGTATGAGTTTCTAATGAGGGAATCTTCAGTTAACTGGAGTAGCAGTAGTTGAGTGCATTAATGCATCAACAGACGTTTAACTCACTATTAGTTCCTCAAACAGTTTGGAACTAATTTAACCAGACTTAACTCAGTAAACTGAGTTAACTAATTACAACTCAAATATAACTCAATCTTATCCCCTTAATTTAAGGGATAACTCTTGCATGACTTCAGAAAGACTTCTAACTTGAATTTCTCCAACTAATTAATTTAAAATAAATTAATTAATTATTTCCAAGTAGCTGTTAAGACTAAATTTGATTTTAATTCACAATTTAATTCAAGGAAAAATTAAATTGGAATATTCTTGTTGCCATATTTCAACATTATCACTCTGGGAAATAAGTTATACAAGATACTGGAGTTAGCATTGCCTATCGTCATCTCGTTTATCTCTATGAAGCAATGTAGTAAGATCATTTCCCAAACCAGTAAATTTTTATTCCTTATTATTCACCCTCATGGAAAGAAGAAGGTTGTGGCCATATCCACAACCCTTTGACAGGGCTCCTTTACATGGCAGCAGTAGATGGAAAAAGTCATGGATCATAACAAGGACATCTTCACCTCACCCACAAGGGTAACCCTACACTATCAGGTCAAGCACTCCATTGATCTAACCCCGGGCATGTCGCTACCCAATGGACTGGTCTATCAATTGTCTGTTCTAGAGAACGATGAAATCAAGAGGCAAATTTAGGATTTGCTGCAGAAAGGGCACATTAGGCCAAGTTCATCACCCTATGGGAGCCCGACCATATTGGTACAGAAGAAGGACAGAACATGGAGACTTTGTATTTGACTATCGAGTGTTGATTGATGACCTTCTTGACTAGCTTAAGGGGGCCAAATTTTTCAGCAAGAATGACTTGAAGTCCAATTATCACCAAGTACCAATCAAACTCGTTGATATGTGGAAGACTGCCTTCAAATACAGGGAGGGCCTTTTCGAATGGTTGGTCATGCTTTTCATATTAATGAATGCCCCTATAACCTCTGTGACATTGATGGATGACATCTTGTGACCCTATACCAACTCATTTGTGGTAGTGTATTTGGACGATATCATGATATTTAGTGAAAGTTGGGAATAGCACCTTCACCATATTCAACAGGTCCTCCAAACCTTGCGTCAACACAAATTGTGTGCCAATTTGGAGAAATACACTTTTGGTACGACCCATGTTCAATATCCGGGGTACATCAATGATGAGCAGGGTGTGCATGTGGACCCAACCAAGATACAAGATATTCGGGATTGGCAAGCCCAACCATTCTAATAGAGCTCCGTAGCTTTCTGGTTTTTGCCAATTTCTACTATAGGTTCATGTTGGGTTTCTCTCATATCACTTGGCATTTGAGTCAAGTCACCAAGGGAAGAGTGAAAGCAATGCTCTTTTGGTCCAAATCACAAAAGAAGGAATTTTCCAAGTTGAATCATCACCTCTACCCTGCACCAGTGATCACATTACCAGACCTGCAACAACCATTTGAGATTGAGACAGATGCCTCTGACTATGTTTGTGGTGCAGTTCTTACTGAGCAGGGGCATCCGGTGGCATATCACAGTGAGACACTTTCAGAAATAGTTTGAAAATACCCAACCTATGATAAAGAGATGTATTCCATTATGCATACATGCTGGCAATGGAAGCATTACAATATAGGGAAGGAAACGGTCATCCACACAGACCACCAATCCTTGTAGTTCATACAGACACAAGGAAAGTTGCAAAATGATCACCATCAAAAATGCTCCACATACCTACGATAGTTCCATTTGAACATTAAGTTCAAGAAGGGCAGCATCAATAACGTTGCAGACTACCTCAGTTGACTGCCAATCATGGCGCTGACCACTGTGCTCGAATCTTTCGGACACGCTAATTCGAAATGGCCACATATTTACAAGAGTGATCCAGAATTCGGCAAACAATACCTGATGCTCCTGTAAGCTAAGCAGGTTCAAGACTTTCACCTCCAAGACACACTATTATGCCACCTAGGACACCTTTTTGAACCTTCAAGCAAGCATGCTAAGATGATTTGGGAGACACACTACAGTCAATTTGTTGGACATTTTCGGGTAGAAAAGACAATGGTAGTGCTACAGAATTATTTTTATTGGCCATACCTTCGACAAGATGTTGGGAAGTACATCAAATCTTGCAATGTCTACACCATTTCTAAACCTTGAATCAAGAAGAAAGGTTTGTATACTCCTCTACATACTCCTATACATCCCTGGGAATCCATATCCATGGTTACATGTCAAGCATTCCATCTTCCAAGCATGGAAATGATTATGTCTTCATGGTCGTCGACAGATTCTCTAAGATGGCCATTATGGCAGCCTACAAGAAGACTATCTAAGCAGAATCCACTACCAAACTCTTCTTTGAACGAGTTGGGTTCACTTTGGGATCCCATAGTCCATTATCTCAGATCGATACAGTCAGTTCCTAAGTGCATTCTAGTCAAGCCTCTAGTCATTGTTGGATACAAGGCTCACTAAGTCCACAACCTTTCACCCCCAAACTAATGGCCAAATAGAGGTCATCAACAGGATGATCATACACATCATGCGCATGTAAAACTCGAAGCACCCACACACATGGGATGAGAGACTCCCCTATTTATAACACAACTACAACAGGGACATCCATAGCTAAAATGGACACAACTCCTTTCCAATGGGACTGGGATTCCATCCACTATGTCCCATTGATCTTGCCATACAATTTGTAGCTACTTGGGTAGATTTTTCTCATGTTCAGTCTAAAGCTTATAGGGCTAACAACTTCATTGAGTGCATTCAGCACATCCATGTATGGGTCCATGACATATTTGACAGAGCAAATGCAAATTACTAGTGTCATGATCAACATTGGGTGCCACACAAGTTCCAGGTGGGCAATAAAGTTTGGTTACATTTGTAGAAGGAGTGACTTGTTGGGCCCACCACAAGTTTCACCCACTCTGATATGGGCTTTATACCATCACTAAGGCTATAGGGGACAATTCTTTCTAGTTTATCATTCCACCATTACTTGGCCTGCACCTATTATTCAATTTGGACCAACTACAACTATACTTTCCCAAATTGCTGGACACATCCGACATTGTTGAGCAGTTGACACCAATAGAGATCAACCCAAGTTGTATTAAACATGCCAAAACTGATAGCATCATGGACACATAGATCAATAACACTTTCTAGTAGAGGATCCAGCTATATCGAGTTGTCAAAGTAGGACAACTCCTTCACCAGGATAAGTGGCTCACCAGAGACCAAGTTCAACAAAAATTTACTCACCTCACAAAGGCTCTGCGCGCAATGGGGACCATTGCTTCCTAAGGGAGGAAGACTTATCTATCTGGATATTTCTGTCCACCTACCTACTCCACCTATACCTCCAGTCAGTTTCATCAGTTTCCTTAATTATAGCAACATTTACTATTTTTAGCAATTTTTCAGGTCTTGAACTTCCGAAGTTGTTTTAACCCCCTAAACGACATTTTTTTGAGGTCCACCATAAGACCATACCCATAAATCTTGTATTACTTAGAGATATATTTTTAACGAGGTATTATATGTGCCAAACAGAGATCATATGACCAAGTTATGACCCCGAGAAGTTGGTTGCCCAACTAACCCCAACGAGGCCCACAAACTCTTGGCATTCCATCTCCAAGGTTAGGTTTCTGGTTTTTTAGGGTTTCCCCTTGTTGTTCAATAATAAAAAGGCCCTTGCGCCTCATTTTAACACAGTTTAGAGGCATGCAGCTACCACATCTCTTCTTAGAGATAAGTTACCATCGCCCCAGATAGTTTATATCATTATGTATGTAAGCACATTTTAGTTCCTTGATGTTAACGAAATTAAGTTTTATTTATGTTACATCTTTGTGTTTATGTTTCGATTTGTGTTTTGTTGCATTCCTGCATAAGTATGAATCAATAATAGCATGTCCTAGAGGTGAGGGTATGGAATTTTCTCACCTTCTAGAAGCATCGGGTATGTGGTGTCGAATTCTGGATCACTCTTGTAAAGATGTGGTCATTCTGAAGTCTCATGTCCACAAGAGTCGAGCACAGTGGTCAATGCCATGATCGGCAGTCGGTTGAGGTTGCCTATAATTAATGGTACTTCCCTTCTTATAATTAATTTTCAAATGGAATTGTTGCAAGTATGTGGACCATTTCTGATGGTGAACGTTATGCAACTTTCCTTGTGTTTGTATGAACTATAGGGGTCGGTAGTCTGTGTGGATGACCATTTCTTTCCCTAGAATGTAATTCTTCCATTATCGGCAGGCCTGCACAATGGAATACATATATTTTTCATAGGTGGGATATTTTCAGACTGTGTCTAAAATTATTTCACTGTGATATGCCACCCGATGACCCTGCTAGGTGTTATAGACATTTTTGGGCACTGCAACCCCAATCAAACATGTCCATAAACCAAGGACTCCTAAGTCCCTAAAAGTGTTGTTCCATCCCCTAAAAGAACAAGGTCAGCTGATTACATCATCTCCCAGAAGTTCTCCATGAAAAACTACTCAGAACTGGTCAAAATTGGACCATCTCACCTGCTCCATGGTCAAAGTGCGTTGCATCCCACCTAAATGCACATGGGAGGTGTGATGCATACTGAAAAGCCCTTCTATGGGGTGCGATGGGCGAGAGTGGACAAATGGCAGAGTCAATTTTCGAGGTGGAGGATCATGGAATCTTCCAGAAACTTCTCCTGTGACACTTGCCTCTCTGCATTCGCCCAGGGATGAGTAAGAGATCATCAATCTCCAAGTGGAATCAAGAACTATCAGAGAGAGGACACTAATCAAATCTCAGAAGCTGACTCACCTCCCTACAATCATCTATATATGGATCCCTCAGCCCAGAGATCCAGAGGCTGGAATTTTGTATCTTGTAAGGAAGTGTTGCTGGTTTCTTGGTGTAACATCATAGTGTTGGGTGATCTAAGCTTTTCATGAGGTGAAGAAGGGCTTTCTTGCTGAGAGGATGACGCTGGGTCAAAACAATTGGTTGTAATCCTCTTTGCTATTCTTGATATCAATAAAGCTATTCAAGTTTTCCTCCACATTCTTGTATGATTGATGATATATGCATTTGTGTGGTCAATATATATCTGGTCCTATATTGTGTATGATAGTAGATCTCTGTTCTTGGATAGTGTTATGCTTCTTTGATTCCACAGGGGCTCTTTGAAGCTGAGTAGACGAGGAAGCGAGTGGCAAAGATCTATCGAAAGGGAGAGGAATCAAGCAAGGAACCAAGCACAAGACAGAGGTTGGTCTCCTTAGTTCCCCTCTTATCTACTTCTCATAAAGGAAAACGAAGGTAGTTTTAGTTTGTTTGTTTCTAAGATAGCTACCAGTCTTAGTGGGACTAGTAGCTCTGCATAGACACTAGATTTCCCGATAACACTAGGTAAGAACTGCACCAATATCATAGTCAAAGGAATTTGTCTCAATCTCAAATGGTTGTTGTAGGTCTAGTAATGTGAGAATTGGTGTAGAGCAGAGGTGATGCTTCAACATAGTAAATGCCTTCTATTGGGGTTCGAACCAAAATAACTTTTCTTTCACTCCACCCTTGGTGACTTGACTCAAAGGCCAAGTGATATGAGAGAAACCCAAAATGAACCTGGCGTACAAATTGGCAAGACCCAGAACATTATCGAGCTCTGTTATAGTGGTTGGGGATGGCCAATCCCAAATAACTTGTATCTTGGTTGGGTCCAGATGCACGTCTATCTCATCAATGATGTACCCCATATATTGAACCTGGGTCATACCAAAAGTGCATTTATCCAAATTGGTACACAATTTGTGTTAACGCGGGATTTGTAGAACCTGTAAAATATGGTGAAGGTGCTCTTCCTAACTTTGGTTGAAGATCATAATGCCGTCCAAATACACTACCATGAATTAGTTGGTGAAGGGTTGCAAGATGTCGTCCATCAGCCTCATGAAGGTTGTGGGGGCATTCGTCAACCAGAAAGGCATGACCAACCATTTGAAAAGGTCCTCCTTGGATTTGAAGGCAGACTTCCACACATCGAAGGGTTAAATTGTTACGTGGTGATAACCGAACTTCAAGTCAATCTTATTGAAATATTTGGCCCCCTTGATCTGGTCCAGAAGGTCATCAATCTGTGGGAGTGGATACCTATTCCATACATTGATCTTATTCAATGCCCGATAGTCAATATAGAGTCTCCATGTCCCATCCTTCTTCTATACCAACATGATTGGGTTCCCATAGGGTAATCAGCTTGGCTTGATGTGCCTTTCTACAAAAACTCCTGAATCAACCTCTTTATTTCATCGTTCTCCAAAACAGAGCATTGATAGATCGATCTATTGGGAAACGGCTCGCCCAGGGTCATAATGTTGGATTGCATGACCTAACAGTGTAGGGGTACCCCTATGGGTGAGGTGAATATATCCCTATACTCCTCCATGATCTTGTCCATTTGTTGTTGTCGTGCGGAGGAGCCTTGTCAAATGGTCGTGGATGTGACCATAATCTTCTTCATTCCCTGAGGGTGAATCATAAGGATGAAAAATTTCTCGGTTTGGGAAATGATCTTACTGCATTGCTTCGTAGAGATCGAAGAGATGGTGGTACGTGGTGCAAACTCTGGTATCCTGTATAAATTATTTCCCAAAGTAACAATAAGTATGAGGCCTTGACTCATACACAGCATGATGCTTCCACAAGTATGGTTGGCCTAATATCATGTCACAAACTTCAAGAGGAGAAATGTCACAAAGTACATCATCTGTGAAGGGTTTGATGTTGTAGTGAAGGCGACATTATTGGCTAACACGAAGATCTCATCCTTGGTGAAGCCACCCGATGGTGTATGACTACGGGTGTGGCATGCTTGGTAGGCCTAACCGCTTCACGAACTCTACTAAAATGAGGTTATCTTGGCTCCAACTGTCTAAAAAGAACTGCAGGGAGAACTCTTCACCCAAATCTGTGAGTGGAAGAGACGCTCCCCCTCCTTTGGATCTTCGAGCTCAATCTTTGGGATCTTGGTGGTGGAAACGGTGGGACTGGAATCCACATCAACAATCTGCTTCCCTTTGTCATTCCCCTTGTCAAATTCCGACTCAAAGTTGGAACATGCATCTGATTTGGAATCCTTCAGCTCAGCCACCAATGACTGCTTGGCTCGACACTCACTTGTGTTGTGAGTGGGGCTCTTATGGAACTCACATCATTTTCCTGTCTCCTTCTTTATCTTTAGGGTGTTATTCTTTTCTTGCAGCTTCAAAGGATTGTCTTGGGTCACCTCGCCTTGGATTTGTCCTTTTTTCTACAGTTTAGGGGTGCCTTTCCCTTGCTTCAGATTCACAAATCTAAAGTATCGCGTCTTATGTTTAAATTTCTGCTCAATCTTGATACTATATTGATAGGTGACGCCAAGCAAGGAGATGTCTTAGAACTCCATCTCATCTTGGATGTACTTGTGTAGATAGTCATGGTACTTTAGTACTAAATGCGGCTCAAAATCCTTGATACCCAACTTTGTGTGAAGGGTATGAAAGATATTTGTGAACTACGACACGTCTTGGTCCCTTCCCTACCGCAACATGGTCTGCTTTATTTATTTATCTTCATAGCTCCCAATAGGGTAATATTGTTCCTTGATGGTGCCTCAGAAATAATTCCAAGTGGGTGTGGCTGAAAACAAAGTGTGTTCTCTCTCATCCTTATGTCCAGAGTAGGTTTCCCATCTGTCCTTCACATGGGGGGAGGCTATGAGGAGTGCAAAAGTAATATTTTCCCGATTGGAAAAATCATGAATTGGAAAATATCCTTCCAACATATTTAACCATATATCTACGACGTCCGCATCTATCTAGACTTCAAATATGGGAATGACAAAGTTGACTTGTACCTTAATGGGAGTGTCGCCTACAAAGTGGTTTTTGGATGAAGATGTGTCGTTTTTGGGTAGCCGCCGAAGGATCTGTTAGTGTCAGTCTTTGCAGCCTTCCTCCAGTGATCAAACATGCTCTTACAAAGTGATTTTAAGGTGTCAAGGTCAAATTTTGTCATTTCGGTGAGTCTTCAAGTAAAATTTGGTCACTAGGTATTAGGTCTAGGGTTTGATTTCACTCCTTTCAAAGTTGTCCAAATGTCAGTCCATGTCACCATTCAGCTGAGTGTACCATCATTTAGAGGGTTTTCATCATCATGTCAGGTTCCAATGGGTCATTTTATACCTTGTTTATGCTTCAGTTGCGCCTAGGTAAGGTTCATTTCCCTCTCCTAAGGTTTTGAAGCTAAATTCCCTTGGATGGTCAAATCATCAGCAAAACTTGTATCCTGATGTTCATACACCTTCCCCTATCCTTAATGTACCTTATTAAACACTTCCCATCACTGATATCCCTCAAATTCCTCATTTTCGCACAAACCCTAGTTTCTTGCTACAACTTGGCAATTTTCTAGGATAGGCCTGTCTTTTGCCCTTTTGGACCCCTTCCCCTCACTCAATATTTGAAATTCCACTTTCTGATGCTTCCTAACATCCCTCACTACTTCCAAAAATTTTCTCAAGAATTTAGAAGCTCCTTATCCCTTTCATTTCACTTCATTTTGACAAATCCCCTGTTCCACACATTAGGATAGGTTTTACTCCAATGATGTTTCTGAGCAAGAAAAGATGAATTTGGGAAAAATGAGAGTGGTTTTTTTCCACAATAGGCCAAGGAAGCAAAACCTCCTTCACTTTTTACACAGGTGTCATGGTTTTAGAGAAATGTCAAAACTACAGTTGCCTCGGGAGAATTGATGCACCTCTGAAGTGACCTTGGGAAAATAAAGATTTATCCTAGCTTGGTTGGCCAAATGACTTGCTTGATGAGTCAAATGATAAATATACACAAATATATTTCCAATGAGCTATCATGAGCTCAATTTTGAGTTGAGGAAGACCTTCAAAAGTTGACTGCAACAACACTCTGCCTTGAGGCAGCCTCATTTGGCACATTTTGACCAGTCTTGGGAGATTTTATTTTTGGTAGGTCAAATGAACTCCAAATTGAAAAATTCCAGTTGGGTTGGAAATAGACTCAATAAAATTTCCAACGAGCTATCCCACACCCAATTTGGACACTGGGAAGGCCTCCAACAGTCTCCTGAAAAAAAGCGTTATGCATAGGGTTTGGAGGCGCGGCGCATTGGGTTGCGATTTCCAGTGCAAATTTACACAAGTGCGGCACACATACCTGGCATGGCACGTTGGGTTTGATGCGTGGCACGTTGGGTTTGATGCGTGGTGCATAGATCTTCCAATCCTGTTTTGCTTCAAAACTTCCTCAAATCGCCCGAAACCTCCAGTGAACAAGTAAGTGCAGCGCTCCTCTTGGCTAGTGAAAGAGTTTGTTATAAAATTTATGGTGGATTGTGTAAACAAAATCAAACTCTACATTTTTGCCATTTCCCAAGAAACTGTTGTCTAGGGTTTGCATTGTTGTTTTGGTATTCTCCCATTTCTTCATTTGTCCACTCCTTCACTCATTTTCTCACCTTATTCCCCATTCCCTAATTCCCATATTCCCAAAATCATCTACCCCTTTTCCCAATTCCCATTTCCTAAATCCTAAATATAAATTCGCAAACCCTAGTTGTTATACCTAAAACTTCCATATCACTCCTTAATCCCCTGTTTCCCTAGATAAAACCTATCCTAACAGTCCTAAAATCCCTCATTTTTCCCTCCCTCTACAGTCCCTCATATCATTTTTCCCTTGGTGGCAGAAAATCAAGAAACACCATAAATTTCCTATTCCTCATCAAGATAGCTCACCCACTAGTAGAGATGGAGTCTGATCCCTCATATGATCATGAAGAGGAGACACACAGTGACTCACCTACAGAGGAAGGCCAACAAGTAGAAGACATTGGACATATGGAATATCATTACATGGCGAGAAACAAAGTCTGCAAGGCGAGAATCAAGAGTCTAAAGGCAAAATTGAAAAGGGCATCAAAGAGGCGAAAGGAGCATGATAGACTTCAGATATTCGCTGAGGATTCCTTGGCCCATCACAGCACTTGATGGAGAAGACTCAGCCCAAATTTCAAAAAATTTGGGATATTTTTTGTATTTTTGAAATTTTTGGACTAAAGCACAGAATTTTCTGCCCAACGCGCCGCGCCACCTGGTGCTCGCTTTTTATGGGGACCTCATTTTGAGGAAAAATCAACATATTTGGATTTTTCATGGAAAAATATGCATTCTCACAAATGGACAAGAAATTTTGACAGGTTTTGAGCCCTCAAAAAGGTCAAAAACACTCAAAAAATGACCTTACTGCCCCTATTTTGACACACAGGAAGCAGTGTTGGGAGAACTGAATTTTGGAGGGGCAAATGGAGGCTAAATTGAAACATTCCACTTGGGTTGGAAAGTAGACAGGTAGACCTTTCCAACAAGCACACTTGGAGTGAATTTGGACACCGGGAAGGCCTTCAAAAGTGGCTCCAAACAGGCGCTATGCATAGAGAAATCAGGCGCGGCGCATAGGGAAAATTTTGCCAGTTTGACCAAGTATACTCTGTTTTTCGCCTAGCTTTTGCCAGTTTGACTTTTTCACCTTCTTAATGTCAAATTTGTGATGTAATTTAATGTACATTGATGGATCATGATGTAAATATGTCAAATTTTCACTTATGGAGGTAGATTCATCTGTCAAAAAGTTGTTTGAAACTGAATGAATCAGTTCCCTAGTTTCTAGAGGCAAGTTGTTCCATTGCCTGATTTCTAGTTCTCAATTTAGAATTAGTTGGAACAGCTCCTAAACTTGTGAGCTCGACCCCTAGAGGCTAGGATGAGTTGTTGTTTGCCTATATCTTATGTCTTTTCAGTCATTAGCATGATTGGACTTTTGAGAAAGCCTTGACCTTCATTGTACATTCATTTCAGCATTTTGGCTAAGGAATTGAGACCAGGGTTTGCAGCACTCTTTGGGATTCATGTGGCAATTTCTCTTGGTACAGTGCTTTTCTTTGTAATTGTGAATTTGCTTATATGTCATGTATTCCATTCTCTATCTTGTTTCTTCTTAACTAAACAAACAAGAGTGTAAGTAGAATCCATTGAAATTGCAGTGTTTTACTTGAAGTTTGCTTTAGTTTCTTGATGTTTTCAGCTGTTTGGGGAGGATCCATGATTTCTCTTGCCCTCTTCAACACCTCACTTGTCTATTCCTTCCATCTCATTCAATTTTAACTGCCAAAAACAATTTCCTACCTTGCCCCATTGAGATCTCTGCAGGATTGAGCCTCAATCCCCGCACCCAAAATTGGCCTTTCCATCTAAGCCAACAAAATCATCATTTTATTCAATCAAACTCTCTTGCACATATACCTAGCCTAAGATCAGAAGATATTTCAGTCATCTCAAGCCCTCATCGATAATAATTTGTTGAGATTGACCTGGAGAGAGCCCTCTCCTGACCTGGTAGGGCTAGCTACCAAGCTGAGCGTGGTTTGATGTTGGCCCTAGATCCTACCTTTTTAGCCTGAGGTAAATCTAGGCTCTAACAAGATCTGGGAAAAGTTGTCCATAATCGCATTCCTTTGTCACTCAAGGGCTTCTTCGAGCAATATTTTGAAAGGATCTCCTACTCCCTTGCCTTTATTTTATTCCTCTGTGGGAGGTAGTCGGGGTTTGTGAGGTTGTTCTTGCAAAGGTTCAATGAGGTTGAGCCCTAACTCCTTATACCCTGACATCATTGGGGACTTGCAAAGAAAAACAGAGAAAGAGCAGATTGCTCTAATACCGTTGATCCAGACTTATGCATGAATGCAACAAAACATAGATATAAACATAAACAAAGATATGTAGTAGAAATAAAACTTCATTTCATTAACATCAGAGAACTGAAATATGCTTACATACAAAATGGAAATAAACTAGCTCAAGCGATGGTATCTTATCCCTGAGAAGAGATGTAGTGGGTACATGCCTTTGAACTATGTTACAATGAAGCTCGAGGGTTTTTTTATTATTGAACAACAAAGGGAAACCCTAAACAACCAAAAATCTAACCCTAAGAGATGGAATGCCAAGAGTTTGTGGGCCTCGTTGGGGTTAGTTGGGCAGCCAACTTCGCGAGGTCATAACTTGGTCATATGATCTTTGTTTGACGCGTATGATACCTTGTTATAAATATATCTCCAGGTTATAAATTATTTATGGTTATGGGTCTATGGCGGACCTCAAAAAAATGTTGTTTAGGGGGTCAAAACAGCGTCGAAGTTCAAGACCCAAAAAACTGTTAAAAATAGTGAATGCTGCTATAAACTAGGAAACTGATGAAACCGACTGGAGGCATATGAGGAATAGGTGGGTGGACACCAATATCCACCTGGATCAATCCTGCACCATTAGGAAGCAATGGTCCCCATTGCATGTAGAGCCTCCATGACATGAGGGAATTTTTGTTGAACCACTTTCGTGGTGAGCCACTTGCCCTGGTGAAGGAGTTGGCATGCTTTGACAACTCGATATAGTTGGATCCTTTTCTGGCGAGTGTTCTTGATCTATGTGGCCATGATCCTATACGTTGTTTCATGTTCAATACAACTTGGGTGTAGCTTTGTTGGTGTCAACTTCTTAGCAACATCGGACGTGTCCAACAATGGGGGAAAGTATGGCAGCAACCGGTCCACATTGAATCTGGGTGCAGACCAAGGAAAAGTGGAATGCAGAGCTCGAAATCATTCTCCCCTTCAGCCTTAGTGATGGTTTAAGGCCCATATCAAAGAGGGAAACGCTTGTTGTGGGGCCCAGTGAGGCACTCCTTTTGTAAATGTAGCCAAACTTTGTCGCCCACCTAGAAATTGTGTGGCACCCGATGTTGATCATGATGTTGCTTGTACTTTGCATTTTCTATGTCCAATATGTCATGGATCTAATTGACGTGACATTGTAGGGGTACCCTTGTTGGTGAGGTGAAAGTTTCCATATGCTCCTCCACAACCTTGTCCATATGTTGTTATCGTGCGGAGGAGCCATGTCTAGAGGACGTGGATGTGGCCACGATCTTCTTCTTGCCCTGAGGGCAAATCATAAGGAAGACAAATTTCCTGGTATGGGAAATGATATTACTACATTGCTTCGTAGAGATCAAAGAGAGGTGGTAGGTGGTGCTAAATCGAGTATCATGTATAACTTATTGCCCAAAGTAATAATAATAGTGTGAAGCCTAGACACATACACAACATGACACTTCCACAACTATGGTTGGCCTAATAATACATCACAAAATTCAAGAGGAGAAACATCACATAGTACCTCATCTATGAAGGGCTTAATGTTGTAGGGAAGGCGACATTATTGTCTTACACAGAGATCTCATCCTTGGTGAAGCCACCCAATGGTTTATAGCTGGGGGTGTGGTGTGGTCAGTGGGCCCAACCACTTCTCAACCTCTACCAAAATGATATTCTTTTGGCTTTCGTTGTTGACAATGAGATGCAGCGGAAAACCCTTCACCCACATCTATGAGTGGAAGAGATACTCCCGCCCCCATGGATCTTTGGGCCCAATCATCTGGTTCTTTGTGGTTGAAACGATGGCACTCAGCTTCTCATTAATAATCTGCTTCCCTTTGTCATTCCCCTTGTTGGGTTTGACTCAGACTCGAAACATGCATCTAATTCATAAGCCTTCAACTCAGCTTCCGGTGATTGCTTGGCTCGACACTTACTTCTGTTGTGAGTGGGGATCTTATGGAACTCACACCATTTTCCTATGTCCTTCTTTGTCTTTGTGGTATTGTTCTTTGCTTGCGGCTTCAGCGGGTTGTCCTGGGTCACCTTGCCTTGGCTTTGTCCTTTGTTATGTGGTTTGGGGGTGCCTTTCCCTTGCTTCGGATTCACAGATTCAAAGCCTCGCTTCTTGTATTTAAATTTATGCTCGATCTTGACAACGTATCGATAAGAGGTTCCAAGCGAGGATATGTCTAGGAACTCCATCTCGTCCTAGATGTACTTGTGTAGACAGTCATGGTACTTGAGTACCAAATGTTGCTCAGAATCCTTGATAGCCAAAGTTTTGCGAAGGATATGAAATATATTTGTGAACTCCATCACATACTCATCCCTTCCCTACCGCAACATGGTCCACTTTATGTATTTATATCCATAGCTCCTGACAGGGTAATAGTGTTCCTTGATGGCATCTATAAAAGAATTCCAAGTGGGTAAACTAAAAAAGTGAGGGTTCTCTCTCATCTTTTTATTCACAGTAGGTTTCTCACCAGTCTTTGACATGGGGGGTGGATTTGAGGAATGAAAAAGTAATTTTTTCCCAATTGGAAAAATCATGAACCCAAAAATATCCTTCCAATAGATTTAACCATCTATTTATGGTGTCTACATCTATCTAGCCTTCAAATATGGGAATGTCAAAGTTGACTTGTACCTTAAAGGGAGTGGCACCCTCATAGTGGTTGTTGGATGAAGATGTGTCGCTTATGGGTAGCAACCGAAGGATCTAGGAATAGTTGTCCATCATCACATTACTTTGTCACTTAAGGGCTTTGTCGAGCAATATTTTTAAAGGATCTCCTGCTTCCTTGACTTTCTTTTCTTCTACCATGGGAGGTTGTTGGGGTTTGCGAGTTTGGTCTTGCAAATGTTCAACCAGTTTGATCCCTCAGTCCTTATACCCTGACCTCGTCTGGGACATGCAAAGAAAAAAGAGAAAATGCATACTTCTCTGATATCATTGATCTGGACTTATACAGGAACACAATAGAACATAGATATAAACATAAACACAGAGATGCAGCATAAATAAAACTTCATTTCATTAACATCAAAGAACTAAAATATGGTTACATACAGAATGGAAATGAACTAGCTTGGGCGATGGTAGCATATCTCAAAGAAGAGATGTGGCGGCACATGCCTTTGAACTATGTTATAATGAGCTCAAGGGCATTTTTATTATTGAGCAATAAAGGGAAACCCTAAAAGTCCAAAAAACTAACCCTAGGAGATGGAACTCCAAGATTGTGTGTGTTTCGTTAGGGTTAGTTTGGCAGCCAACTTCCTGAGGTCGTAACTTGGTCATATGATCTTCATTTGGCACGAATGATAGCTCATTAGAAATATCTCTTAGAGTACTACAATAGTTTTAGTAGTCCCCTTTATATGTCACTAATCTTGTGGTAGACCTCAAAAAATGTTGTTTAGGGGATCAAAACAGCTTTGGAAGTTCTGGACCCAAAAAACACCTAAAAGTAGTAAATAATGATATAATCAAAGAAACTGATGAAACCAGCTGGAGGTATAGGTGGAATAGGAGGGTGGCAATCAATATCCACATGGATCCTTCCTCCCCCCTTAGGAAGAAATGGTCCACATTGTGTGAAGAGCCTCATGAGGTGAGGGAATTTCTGTTGAACGTGGTCCCTAGTGAAGGAGTTGGCATGCTTTGACAACTCGATATAGATGGATCCTCTGCTGACAAGTGTTCTTGATATTTGTGTCCATGATCCTATCGGTTATGGCATGTTCGATACAACTTGGGGTTAGCTTTATTGATGTCAACTTCTCAGTAACGTTGAATGTGTCCAACAATGGGGGAAGTATAGGCATAGCCGATCCACATTGAATAATGGGTGCAAGCCAAGGAATAGTGGAATACTTAGCTTGAAATTATTTTCCCCTATAGCCTTAGTGATGGTGTAAGGCCCATATTGGAGCATGTGAAGCTTGCAGTGGGGCTCAACAAGGCTCTCCTTCTGCAAATGTAACCAAACTTTGTCACCCACCTAGAACTTGTGTGGCACCTAATGTTGATCATGACGTTGCTTGTACTTTGCATTTGCTCTGTCAAATATGTCATGGACCTACTTGTGGATGTGTAGAATGCGCTCAATGAATTTTTTAGTCTTGTCAACTCCAAACTAGACATGAGCCAAATATGGATGAGTAATTTCAAATGGTATGGCAACATCAATGGGACATAGTCGATGCAATCTCGGTCCCACTTGAAAGGGGTTGTGGCCAGTTGAGATGTGGAGAGCCCCATTATATCTATGTTGGACATATGGGAGGCTCTTATCCCATGTTTGTGGGTGATTCAAGTTGTACATCTGCAAGATGTGCACAATCATCTTGTTGACGACCTCTATTTAGCCATCAGTTTGGGGGTGAAAGGTCATGGATTTAGTGAGCTTGGTATCCAACAACGACCAGAGGCTTGGCCATAATACACTTAGGAACCCGTAATCTCGATCTTAGATAATGGACTATGGGATCCCAAATTTTACCCATACTCTTTCAAAGAAGCGTTTGGTAGTGGCTTCTGCTCATATACTCTTCTTGCAGGTCATTGGAAAGGCCATCTTAGAGAATTTGTCGATGACCACGAAAACACAGTCATTGTCATGCTTGGTAGAAGGAAGGCCTGACATGTAATCCATGGGGATGTATTCCCAGGTCTAGCTAGGAGAAGGTAGAGGAGTATACATGCCTTGCTTCTTGATTGTAGGTTTGGCAATAGCGTAGGTAGTGTAGGATTTGATGTACTTTCCAACATCTCGTCGAAGGTTTAGCCAATAAAAATACTTTTGCAGTACAAGCACTTCTTTTCTACCCGAAAATGTCTAGCAACTCGATTGTAGTGCGCCTCCCAAATCATCTTGGGATGCTCGCTTGAAGGTACACAGATATGTCCCAGGTGGCATAATAGGGTGTCCTAGAGGTGAAAGTCTAGAACCTTCTTACCTTCTAGGAGCATATTGTATGTGGTGTTGAATTTTGAATCACTCTTGTAAAGATGTAGCAATTCTAAAGTCTCTTATCCATAGGAGTTGAGCACAGTGGTCAGCCCCATGACTAGCGGCCAGCTAAGGCAGTCAGCAACATTATTGGTGCTTCCGTTCTTGTACTTAATGTACAAATGGAACTATTGCAAGTATGTGGACCATTTCTGATGGTGATTTTTCTACAACTTTCCTTGTGCCTATATAACTACAAGGGTTGGTGGTCTGTGTGGATGATTGTTTCCTTCCCCATAACGTAAGGCATGCATTGTCGACAGACCTACATAATTGAATATATCTCTTTGTCATAGATGGGACACTTTCGGACTGTATCTAAAAGTGTCTCACTGTGATATGCCATTGGATGCCCCTGTTGGGTAAGAACTGCACCAATAGAATAATCAGAGGCATCTATCTCAATCTGAAATGGTTGTTGCAGGTATGATAATGTGACCATTGGTGAAGAGTAGAGTCGATGCTTCAACTCGACAAATGTCTTATGTTGGGATTCAGACCAAAAGAACTTTTCTTTCACTCTGCCCTTGGTGACTTGACTCAAAAGACAAGTGATATGAGAGAAACCCAACACGAACCTACAGTATAAATTACCAAGACCCAAAAATTTTTGGAGCTCTCTTAGAGTGGTTGGGGCTGGACAATCCCGAATAACTTGTATCTTAGCTGGGTCCACATGCACACCTTGCTCATCAATGATGTACCCTAGATATTGAACCTGGGTCATACCAAAACTTGATTTCTCCAAACTGGCACACAATTTGTGTTGATGCAGGGTTTGGAGGACCTATCGAATATGGTGAATGTACTCTTCCCAACTCTAGCTGAAGATCAAGATTTTGTCCAAATACACTACCATGAATGAGTTGGTGAAGGGCCATAAGATGTCGTCCATCAGCCTCATGAAGGTTGTGGGAGAATTCGCCAACCCGAAAGACATGAGCAACCATTCTAAAATGCCCTCCTTGGATTTGAAGGAAGTCTTCCACACATCGAAGGGTTCAATTGGTACCTGGTGATAACCGTACTTCAAGTCAATCTTGCTTAAATATTTGGCCCCCTTAAGCTGGTCTAGAAGGTCATAAATCTGTGTAATTGGATACCTATTCCAAATAGTGATCTTATTCAGCGCCCAATAGTCAATACAGAGTCTACAGGTATGGTCCTTCTTCTATACCAACACGATCAGGCTCCCACAAGGTGATAAACTTGGCCTGATTTTCCCTTTCTGTAACAACTCTTGAATATATCTCTTGATTTCATCTTTCTCCATAACATAGCATCGATAGATTGGTAGGTTGGGTAGTAGCACACTCGAGGTCAGGTCGATGGAATGCTTTACCTAACAGTGTAGGGGTACCATTGTGCGTGAGGTGAAGATGTCCCTATCCTCCACCATGACTTTGTCCATCTAGTGCTGCAATGCGGAGGAGCCCTTTTTGGAGGTCGTGGATGTGACCATAATCTTCTACTTGTGTTGAGGGTGAATGATAAGGAAGACAAATTTCCTAGTCTTGGAAATGATATTACTTCATTGCTTCACAGATATTAAAGAGATGATGGTAGGTGGTGCTACCTCTGGTATCCTATATAACTTATTTCCAAAAATAATAATAACAGTGCAAGGCCTTGACTCATACACATCATGATGCTTCCACAAGTATGGTTGGACTAATAATACATAACAAACTTCAAGAGGATCAACATCACACAATACCTCATCTGTGAAGGACTTGAGGTTGTAGGGAAGGCGGCACTACTAGATAACATGGACATCTCGTCCTTATTGAAGCCACCCGATGGTGTATGGTTGCGGGTGTGGTGTAGTCGGTAGGCCCAACCACTTCATGACATCTGCTGAAATGAGTTTCTTTTGGCTCCCACTATCGACAATGAACTGCAACACTTCACCCGCATCTGTGAGTGGAAGAGACGCTCCCCCTCCTATGGATCTTCGAGATCAATCTTCTATATCTTGGTGGTGGAAACGGTGGCACCAAGCTCTGCATCAATAATTTGCTTCCCATTATCATTTCCATTATCGGTTTTTGACTTAGAGTCGAAACATGCCTCTGATTCGGAAGCCTTCAGCTTGGCCACCATTGACTACTTGGCTCAACACTCATTTGTGTTGTGAGTGGGGCTCTTATGGAACTCACACCATTTTCATGTGTCCTTCTTTGTCTTAGTGGTGTTGTTCTTTTCTTGCGGATTTGGTGGGATGTCATGTGTCACCCCACCTTGGCTTTGTCTTTTTTTCTGCGGTTTGTGGGTGTCTTTGCCTTGCTTCAGATTCGCAAATCCAAAGTCTCGCTTCTTCTATTTAAATTTATGCCCAATATCGACAGTATATCGATGGGCAGCGCCAAGTGAGGAGATGTCTAGGAATTCCATCTCATCCTGGATGTACTTGTATAGATAGTTGCAATACTTGATTACCAAATACCACTTAGAATCCTTGATACCCAACTTTGTGCGAAGGGTACAAAAGATATTTGTGAACTCTGACACGTTTTGGTCCCTTCCCTTTCGTAGCATGGTCCACTTTATATATTAATCTTTATAGCTCCTGATAGGGTAATATTGTTCCTTGATGGTGTTTAGAAAAGAATTCCAGGTGATGCGGCTGAAAACAGTCAGGGTTCTCTCTCGTCATTTTGTTCACAGTAGGTTTCCCACCAGTGCTTGACATGGGGGGTGGCTTTGAGGAGTGCGAAAGAATTTTTTTCCCGATTGGAAAAATCATGAACTGAAAAATATCCTTCCAACATATTTAACCATCTATCTACGGTGTCTACATCTATCTGGCCTTCAAATATGGGAATGCCAATTTTACTTGTACCTTAAAGGGAGTGGTGCCTCGAGAGTGGTTGTCGGATAAAGATGTGTCGCATGTGGGTAGTCGCCGAAGGATTTGGGCAAAGTTGTCCGTCATCACATTCCTTTATCACTCGAAGGCTTCTTTGAGCAATATTTTAAAAGGATCTCTTTCTCCCTCATCTTTCTTTTCTTCCGCCATGGGAGGTCGTCGGGGTTTGCAAGGTTGGTATTGCAAAGGTTAAACCAATTCAAGCCCTAACTCCTTATACCCTTACCTTGTTGGGAACATGCAAAGAAAAAAACAGAAAGAGAAGGTCGCTCTGATACCACTAATCCGGACTTATGCATGAACACAACAGAACACATATATAAACATAAACATAGAGATGCAGCAAAAATAAAACTTCATTTCATTAACATCAAAGAACTGAAATATGCTAACATACATAATGGAAATAAAATATCTCGGGCAATCGTAGCTAATCTCTGGGAAGAGATGTGGCGGAAACATGCCTCTAAACTATGTTACACTAAGGCTCAAGGGAATTTTTATTATTGAACAACAAATGGAAACCCTAAAACCAAAAATGTAACCCTAGGAGACGGAATGCAAAGACTTTGTGGGCCCCGTTGGGGTTAGTTGGGATGCCAATTTTCCAAGGTCGTAACTTGGTTATATGATCTTTGTTTGGCAAGTTTGATACCAAGTTAGAAATATCTCACCAAGTACTACAGTATTTGCAGTATGCCCCTACCTATAGCTTCAGGCCTATGATGAACATTTAAAAAAAAAAACGCCATTTAGGGGGTAAAACAACTCTGGAAGTTCAAGACTCAAAAAACTACTAAAAATAGTAAATGATACTATAATCAAGGAAACTAATGAAATCAATAGGATGTCTAGGTGGAATAGGCAGGTGGCCACAAATATCCACTTGGATCAGTCCTCCCCCCTTAGGAAGCAACGGTCCCCATTATGTGCAGAGCCTCCATGAGGTGAGGGAAATTTTGTTGAACCTAGTCCCTTATGAGCCAATTTCCCTGGTGAAGGAGTTGGCTTGCTTTGACAACTTGATATAGATGGATCCCCTACTAGCGAGTGATATTGATCTGTGTCTCCATGATCCTATCAATTGTGGCAGGTTAGATACAACTTGAATTAAGCTTTGTTTGTGCCAACTGCTCAGCAACGTCAGAGGTGTCCAACAATGGGGGAAAGTATGCTTGCATCCGTTCCACATTGAATGTTGGGTGCACGCTAAGGAACGTTGGAATGCTGAGCTCGAAATCATTTTTCCGTACACCTTAGTGATGGTGTAAGGCCCATATCGGAGCGGGTAAAGCTTGCAGTGGGGCCCAGCGAGGTGCTCTTTCTGCAAATGTAACCAAACTTTGTCGCCCACCTGGAACCTTTGTGGCACCCGCTGATGATCATGATGTTGCTTGTACTTTGAACTTGCTCTGCTTAAGATGGCATGGACCTAGTGGAGAATGTGATGAATGCACTCATTGAATTTGTTAGCCCTATCAGCTACAAACTGAACATGAGTCGAATCTGGTTGAGTATTTGCAAATGGTATCGCAACATCAATGGGACATAGTGGTTGGAATCTTAGTCTCACCTGAAAGGGGTTATGGCCATTTGAGCTATGGAGATCCTTGTTGTAGATATGTTGGACATAGGCCTAGGAGGCTCTCATCCCATGTGTGTGGGTGCTTCGAGGTGTACATGTGTATGATGTGCGCGATCATCCTATTGACGACCTATGTTTGGCCATCAGTTTGGGGGTGAAAGCTCGTGAACTTAGTGAGCTCGGTATCCAACAACGACCAGAAGGTTGACCAAAATGCACTTAGGAGCCGATTGTCCCGATCTAAGATAATGGACTGTGGATCCCAAAGTGTACCCATACTCGCTTAATGAAGAGTTTGACAAGGGCTTCTACTAAGATATTCTTCTTGTAGACCCCCAGAATGGCCATCTTAGAGAATCTGTGGATGACCATGAAAACACAATCGTTGCCATGACTAGTACAAGTAAATCTCGACATGTAATCCATAGAGATGGATTTCCAGAGTTGGCTATGAGTAGGTAGAGGATTATACATACCTTGCTTCATTATTTTAGGTTTGGAAATGGCGCAGGCAATGGACGATCTTATGTAATTCCCAACATCTTGTCGAAGGTTTGGCCAATAAAAATACTTGTGCAGTATAGCCACTATCTTTTCTACCCCAAAATGTCCAGCGACTTGACTATAATGCACCTCCCAAATCATATTGGTAAGCTCACTTGAAGGTACATATAAGTGTCACAGGTGGCATAATAGCGTGTCCTAGAGGTGAAAATCTAGAACCTACTTATCTTCTAGGAGCATCTGGTATGTGGTGTCAAATTCTAGATCACTCTTGTAAAGATGTGGCCATTTTGAAATCTCATGTCCACAAGAGTCGAGCACAATGGTCAGCGCCATGATCGGCGATCAGTTGAGGAAGTCTGCAACATTATTGATGTTTCCCTTCTTGTACCTAAAGTTAAAATGGAATTGTTGCAGGTATGTGGACTATTTCTGATGGCGATCATTCGACAATTTTCCTTATGTTTGTATGAACTGCAGGGGTCAACGGTCTGTGTGGATGAAAATTTCCTTCCCTAGAATGCAATGCTTCCATTTTTTACAGTCTATTACAATGGAATACATCTCTTTGTCATAGGTGGGATAGTTTTGAACTGTGTCTAAAAGTGTCTCACTGTGATGTGCCACCGGATGACCCCGCTGGGTAAGAATTGCACCAATAGCATAATCGAAGGCATAAATCTCAAATCTCAAATGGTTGTCGTAGGTGTTAGTGTCAGTCATTTTTTCCTTCCACCAGTGATAAAATGTTCTCTTTCATAATGTCCATTAGGGTTTAAGGTCAAGTTTTTGTCATTTCACTAGGTCTTCCATGCAAAAACTTTGGTCACTGGTTAGTGTGTCTAGGATTATTTCCACTCCTTCAAAGATTTCAATGTTCGGTCACTGCCATCACTCAGTTGTATGTGCTATCATTGAAAATATCAACATCATCACTTTAGTCAGGTCACAATGGTTTTCATTACGCTTAGTACCTCCATTAGGTAATTAGGGTTTCACAATCACCAAATTCTCATTCCATGCATAAAAATCCGGCAAAGGAGTGGTAATAAGAAAGTTTCTTAATAAATATGATATCAAGTGTAATTTTATGTTTTCATATGTAATAATTACTTCAAGGTTATAAGTTTCAATGCTACAGTTCAATGCCTAAAAAGAGGTTCAATGTTTCAAAGAGGCTCAATGTCTCCAAAAGGCCAAAAAGTGACCAAGTTTCAAAAAATCAGAGATCATAAAGTGTCAAGGGTCCTAATTTTAGTTTAAAAGGATAAGAGGAGATACCTTCTAACTCCTTTCCACTCTCAAATGTCCAAGCATAGCTCATTTATTATCATGCAGTAGGAAAATGTGGTGAAAACTAAGGGGTTTTGTTGTATTCATATTCAAATGTGACCCTTTTGAAGTGATTACAACCCTTCTATGCACAAATGTGACCCTTCTGAAGTGATTGTGACCCTTATGTGCACAAATTCAACCCTTCCAAAGTGGATTGTGACCCTTTGGGAGTAAAGCGCAACCCATCTGTCCAGATTGTCCAAAAGTGTGACTCTTTAGCAATTGCGACCTTTCTAAGCCAAATCAACCCATGGAGGTTCTCTTCTTGTTTTTAAGGAGATTTTCAACTTCTTCAGACATCTAAATATCATTCAAATACTATTAAAGCTTCTCCAAACAATAAGTGGGCATCTACACCATCCTTTCAAAAAAATTCTCAATGTGAATTGATTGTTTCTCAGGGTTTCTCTCCAACAAATTCTTGGTGAATAAACCTAGTTTATATTGATCACCATTGTCATATATCACCCAGAAAACCCTAAATTTAAAGTCTCTTATCATTCCACCACTCATTTTCCATTGAATTCATCAAACCCTAGCGTCCCACTACATTTCACCCTGAGAAAAACTTCCACTTCAGTTTTACCAACATCATCTCACTAGTGTTTTACCATTTAAAAAAGCTAATGGAGGGTGAAAAAGAGAGTGAAAAGAAAGTGCACAAGGGAGGCCATCATTCAAGGTTTGAGCCATCCAACCTGAGAGAAATCAATTCTTCTCCATTTGCTCAAAAATGTTTCAAAAATGTTGGTTGTATGAAGTTTTGTGAGCAGGTTGTATAGTATGGTTTCCTTGTTCCTTTGACAAGCATCTTTGCCCAAATTTTCAACATAGATAAAATTGTCATAGGAGGTATTGAGTTCAATGTTTCAAAAGGTATTATTTCTTCAGCCACAGGTATTCCAAATCATGGTGACACCTGGTCCAAAGGCATGGAATTGTCTCTTGATGATTATAATATTTTGTAAAACCTAATGTCAGAGAGACCTATGAACATGTTTTTCCTTTTAGACATCTTCTTAACAAGTATGCCCTCTAATGAAGCTTATCATGAAGTATTTTACATGTGACAGTAGATTCTCTAGATTATACAGGTATCATCTTAGGTTACTTATGCATTTCACCTCTACAAGAACACTTAATTTGTGCAATTTTATGTCTAAGAGTGTGGTGAAAATGACTGAAAAATTCACACCAGGGGACAGCCTTATATCACAAATTTGTTTCACCATAACCTGATCAAGATTGTGGTTATGCATCAGCTCTCAGTCAAGAAAATCACTTGGGAAACCTTTTTGGATAAATTAAAGACTGCTCTTGTCATTAGGCCCACTATTTCTCCTAGCAAAAGAACATCATCAGGGCCTAGGTTCACAAGGTCTATGAAGCATGGTTCAACAAACAAGCAAGCAAAGGTTTCAAAGGCACTTAGACCTAAGGTAACAAAGACATATCAAAGAGGGAACAGGCTTGTGTTTGCTCCACAGATTGTGGAAGGGGCCAAGCCTTCTACATCAGCACAACAGGGATTACATTTGCAGGGTGAGGAGGCTACCCATCATGACATACAGATAGTGGACTTGGAGTCCCAAGATGATCAGCAAAACCTGAAACTAGTTGTCAGAGAGAAGGATTCTCATATCAGGGAGCTTTTGGACAATGTGGCAAGAGCCAAATTTGTCATTTCCTTCCTTGAGCAAGAAAATGACCAACTGAAAGCAAAGTAGATGCTTCTAGAAAAGGATTTGTTTAAAACTAGTATGCAAGAGTCCAAGGGTAAAGCAGTGCTGGAACAAGATGAACAAGAGAGGGAGGTTGGGAGGAACAGACCTAGGACAAAGGGTCTCAAAGGAAAATTGCAGAAGAAAAAATACCAAAACCTGTTGAATGAGGATTTGAGTCTTGAAGACAGAATAGCTATGGAGATCAATGAAGACAGAGAATATTGGCTCAGCAAAGTAAATGATCATCTAGAGAATCTTCTTGGTAGAGCTAACAGGGACAATCAGATACTGAGGCGCAACCCTTTTTCCTTAGACATCCAAATGAGGTTTTTTCTACATCGATGGATGAATTATGATGAGAACATGCCAAATCTAATCCTAGTTTTGCATGAAGGATTCCCATTTTGATCAGAAACTCAAAAAACCTCACCTTTTTCACCTCTCTGCCACTAAAACTGGATTGGCGCAGCGCTTCTGAGTCAAGTTGGGAGAATGAGTTTTTGGAGGCCTTCCCATGGGTCATTTTCCAAACATTAAGATGATCTGGAAACTAGACAGAAAAATCTACTTTATCGTTCTTTTAGATTTCCATTTTGACTTGGGGAAGTTACCTAAAAATAGATTCAAACAAATGTGGCCCTCCTACAAATTTTCATGTTTTGGTGCAGGCTAGTGTGACCTTTTTGTTGACTGGTGCGACCCATCTGGTCTCATAACCTCTTCTTGTTCTGGTGCGACCCATCTTGTTCTGGTGCGACCCATCTGGTCTCATAACCTCTTATGTACTGAATGATGGCAAGTTTGATATTATATGATCTATTAATGTTACTTTAATATTCTCAGTTGGTTTTTTCCTCACTTTATGAGGAAAATTGTGATTATTGAGGAGATATGTTCTCCTAAACTTTAGCCTAAATTATGGAAATTGTCTCAATTATCATAGTTTTCAGTGAAGACTCATCAAAGCCAGTTATGATGAGACTTGAATAGAATTTTCAACCTGATGAGATGTCATATGTTGTATTTTCCTATATAAGATGGAAGGGAATCATTTTCCAAGGGTTGGACATTTGAGGAGAGAACCATTGTAGCCTGTATTTGACATTTTTGGAAATCAAAAGACAAAGTTTGTAGCTATTGTAGTGGGATTCCTGTGGTATGTGTTTTAGCAGTGTTTTTTTCTTTTGTGATCATAAGTTTAAATGTATTGTATCTTTCATTTCCATTTCCATGTTTCATGTGCTTGTTTCCTAAGATAATAAATAGAATTCATTCATGTAATGCTCTGTTTTGGAGAATCTTTCACATTATTGTTCATTTTTCTTTTGATATAAATGAATTCATGAGATTCATGCTCGTTTAGAAACCCTACCTATCTCCCATATACACAATTACAACCCTAAAGTGCTAAAGTGTGTGCCTACCTTGCCCCATTACATCTCTGCAAATCTGATTCTCAAAGCCTAGACCTAGCTCCCTCTAACCTAACTACCTAGCTTTTCTCCCTTATCCAGCAACAAAACCCTAAATATTTCAAAACGTACCTAAGCTTAGCTATATAGCCTAAAATCCTTTATCATCCAGTCATCTCTTGGTTTTGATTCCATAGAGAGAGCCCTCTCTAGTTTGGTAGGGCTAGCTAAATCCCTCTTTTCCAAAATTGATCACGAGTTGTGGTTAAATTTTGATAAACTTCAAAGCTTAGCAGACCAACTTCAAATCACTACCAATAAAGCTTACGTCAATATCAGCTTGAAAACCTGGCTACTGCTTCCTCTTCTACTTCATCTCTAAACACATCATCTGCCATTGTTAGTTTACCACTCTCTCCGCTAGTGTCATCATCTCTGTCAATGCAGCCTATTTTAATACCTACACAACCCATTGTAGTACATCTCCTTCCTCCTCCAGTAGTCATGGCACGGTTTGCTCCTTTAATATTACCTAATCAACTTGCTACTCTACCTCAGTACTATGTTCAAAGACTCTCTCTGTTTGATGGAACAACAGAGATTACATCTCAGCAACATGTTGACAAACTGATAGATTTCATTGACCTTGAAGAGGTTGATGAGGAGGATGCAAATATGACAATCATAGCTTACAGTTTTTCTGGAGTTGTGAAGAAATGGTTTCGCAGCTTGGCAGCTAATTCCATCAATAGTTCCCATCAGTTGATAGAGTTATTCTTGGCCCAGTGGTAGGAGAAGAAAAATCCATTACAGATTTTGGCTGAGTACAATGCTATGAAAAGAAACCCAAATGAGTCAGTGCAGGAGTTTACAACATGGTTCAATCTGGTTTATAATTCCATTCCTAATGACATCAAACTTCCCCTGGTTTAGCCCTCCTCCACTATCCTGACGCCTTCGATCCAAACATGGCATATCAACTTAGGGAGAGAGATCCTGCAACCTACGAAGAGATGTAGTGCAATGTTGTAAGTGTGGAAGCCAATTTTCTTATCAAAAAGTCCAAAATCAAATTGGAGAAACCTGAGAAGAAAGTCACCATTAAGGAGGATTCATCTTCTTCTTCTGAGGTAAAGCTTGAAACTCTGATTAAAACAATGGAAAGGATGATGGACAGAATGACTATTGCTGATAGACAAGTGAATATTTTGATAAGGAATCCAAACTACAGGGGCCAGCAACAATCACAGTTCCAAAATAAGTAGAAAGAATAGAAAAATCAGGATCCTCAAGGACAGATCAAAACACCATTTCAACAAAACTACACACAAGGCCCGGAAGATGATGAAGAAGAAATTGTTGAGGCTAATCATTTCTTTGAAGAAGATGAATCACTTACCTTTTTTACTGAGGAAGATCAGTTTTCTCAAGAATTAATAACACCAAGTGATCAACAGCTTGTCCTTGCCAATGATGATTCATGGGAAATGCAGACCGGAGAGTATCAAAGGGGATATCAGAATGCCCTAAATCATTTGCAGAAACAATACGACATAAGGAGAAGAAATGTCCCTGTGACATTACATCAGAAAAGGCAGAAAGTTCAAAAAGATGCATTGGATAAAGAAGCAATTCCTACAAATCAAAACAGAGAAAAAGAAATTGTCATTTCGAGTCAAGATAAAAATAATGAAGCTTCTACCAGAAATGTGAGGAAGGACAAGGAGGTTCAAACAGAAGGTCAAAAAAAGGAATCTCAAGCCAAAGGACAACCTGAAAGGAAGGATACTGTAGCAAAAGAGGTAGAAAATCAATCCAATATGTTTAGCTTAGAGAATGAAATTGCCAAATTGAAGGTTTCAATTCCTCTAACTGAATTAGTTCATGATGAAAAGTACAAATTCCAGATTGCTAAGATGTTGAAAGTAGATCAAATGTCAGATAGTGTCAATGTTATCGATGATGAGCCTGAAATTTTATTTGGTCCATCTGTAGAGGGAAGTCCTAAGGATAATGAAGTTCCTCTTTTCTATCTTAGTTTGAAACTCCATGAGTTTATACTCCATAATGCCATGCTAGATTCTGGCGCCTCACATAACCTAATGCCAAAGGCTATCAAGGACAAACTAGGATTAGATATAACTTGACCTTACCATGATTTGTATTCCTTTGATTCGGGGAGAGTCAAATGCCTTGGCCTTATAAAAGATCTAGTAGTGTCTCTCAATCAAATCTCAGCCAAAATTGTATTGATGGATGTAGTGGTCGCTGATATACCTCCATGTTTTGGCATGTTGCTTTCATGGTCTTGGGGGGGGGAACTGAAAGGAACCTTGCAACTTGATTTTTCATATGCTACTATACCGGTATTTTGGCAACTCAGAAAACTATATCGGGAGAAGAAGATGAAATTCATGATTAGTAGCAAAGAAATACCAAATAATCACCCTATCCATGTTGTACATACCGATCTAGAGTCTTTAATTTTGTATAGTGATTTGAATTCAGTTGATGATGATAGTCAAATTATTCAGATTTTAGAAGTTTCGGATGTCATAAGTAGTGTACAGGAAGATTTGATTGCAGAAAAACAGGAAAATGATACTAAAAGTTTGTAGCCGGAAATTTCATCTGAAGAGATTGTTGAATTAGTGCCAGAAACTCAGATTGTTGAGAGAGTAAGTCATCCTCCAGAAAATCAGAAAGATCAGTCCTCTAAAATTATGTTTCCCAATGAGGAAGAAGGTCTTTGGACCATGGAGTTTGATGGTGCATTGGATAATGAAGGAGATGGAATCGACATGTGGATTCACGACCCCTTACATCAGTTATGTAAATTCCTCGAAATGTGATATTAAGTTCTTATAAATTGGCTTTTGATTGTTCGAATAATGAGGCAGAGTATGAAGCACAGATTGTTGGCCTTAAAATTCTTAAAAAACTAGGAGCGAAGAGAATTTTAATTTATGGTGACCCCGAGTTAATAATTAAACAGGTAAAAGGGGAGTACCAAGCCAAGCATCCAAGGATGCGAGCTTATAGAAATGTTGTGCTTAACATTCTTAAAACTTTTTTAGAGTATACTTTATCTTTGATCCCTAGAACTTAGAATATGATGGTTGATTCTCTTGCTACTGCAACAAGTATGGTGAATATTCCTAGCCTTTTAGGTAAGAAGTATTCAATTCATGTCAAACACTGCCTAGTTGTCCCTGAAAATCTGAGATATTGGAAGGTGTTTTGGGACGACAAATATATTAACAACTTTTTTGCAGATGGAGGATAAATTTCTGAATTCCCATATTGATGATACATGCGATGAAGATGATCAGGAAATTGAAGCAACAATGTTGAAATCTAGGAGTTGAAGGACAATAACATTCCACGAGGTCTTGTACCTTTGGAAGAGTTATTTGATCGAGATGATGTTGCTAGAAAGCCGACCATGGTCCCTACAGAAACAAGTGTTGAGGATGTAAACATTGGTATAGAAGATAAGCCCAAGATGGTCAAATTATCAAGGTCTCTGTCTCCTGAAATCAGAAGTAAGTATATTGCTTTGTTGACCAAATTTTCTGATGTATTTGCTTGGGACTATTTAGATTTGGAGTATGATAAAAAATCATTTAGCACACTATACGGTTAAGCCTGATCAAAAGCCATTTCGCCAAAAGCTGAGGAGGATTAATCCTAAGTTGTTTCTATCCATCAAGAAAGAGGTAAATAGGATTTGCAAATCTGGTATTATAGTTCCCATTCAATTTTGTGAATGGATGTCAAATTTCGTGCCAGTAAGAAAGAAGATAGGGGAGATCCGCCTTTGTATCGATTTCAGAAATATGAACAAAGTGTCCTTAAAGGATAGCTATCCCCTACCAAATATGGACCATATCTTGCAAAGAGTAGTTGGATCTTCCAGAATGTCATTGCTCGATGGAAACTCGAGCTACAATCAGATTTTAGTGCACAAGGATGATCAATTGAAAACAGCCTTCACAACACCATGGGGTACATTTATGTACACCAAAATGTCGTTTGGATTAAAGAATGCAGGAGCAACATTCCAGCGGGCCATGGACATTGCTTTCGCCAATGAAAAGGATGTTTTTCTAGTCATTTACTTAGATGATCTCACAGTTTTTTCTAAATCTGATGACGAACATTTACATCATCTAAGAATTTTCTTTCAGAGATGCAGAAAATTTGTCATTTCCCTGAATCTTAAAAGGAGTCTTTTCACCATGGAGGAAGGTAAGTTGTTGGGCTACATCATTTCCAAGTATGGCATCCGGATTGACCTCGCAAGAGTTGAAGCTATTCAACAGTTAGATTTTCCGAGGAACAAGAAATAAATTCAGTCATTCAATGGGAAAATTAACTTTTTAAGGAGATTCATCCCCAATACCGTTGAGCATTTGAGAGAAATGACAGACATGTTGAAAAAGGACAACGAGGTAAGATGGTCTAAAAATTCCAAAAAGTCTTTCAATACAGTCAAATTTTCATTATTTACTACTCATACTTTAATCAGTCTCGACTATACTTTAGAAAATTATCATATTTTCATTCGCCTCGGAACATACTTTAGCAGCAGTCTTGATGCAAAGGAAGGATCAAAAAAATGAATAACCCATAGCATTCTTCAGTCGGATAATAAGGGATGCAACTCTAAAATACAACATTATTGAGAAGCAGGCTTTGGCTTTGGTAAAAGTGCTTAATACTTCCGAGTATATATTCTACATTCTCATACTATAGCTTATGTCCCAACAACATCAGTAAAGGAAGTCCTTACGCAGACTAATCCAGAAGGTCAGAGAGGAAAATGGATAGCAGCAATGTTCGAATATGATCTAGAAATAAAACCAACAAATCTCATTAAGGGACAGGCTTTGGCCAAACTCATGGCTGAATCTAATTTGCGTGTGTTAGATATCAATCTGATCATTTCCCTTTCCGAGGAAGAAACAGAAGATTCACTGGTATAGGTGTCAGATATGTTCACTTCATCTCCATGGTACTCCGACATATTTTATATATTACAGCGTTTAAATCCTCCGTCGGAAGTGCCCAAAGGTAAAAGTAGATCATTAGAACTAAAGGCTTCAAAATATTGTGTTCTTGACGGTGTTTTGTTTTGGAAAGATCCGGGTGGTGTATTGTTGAACTGTATTTTTGAACTATCTTGTTGAAAATGAAGCTAAGGATGTGATGACTGATTTCCAAAAAGAAGATTGTGGAGGCCATCTCTTTTGGAAAACCATAGCCAACAAAATATTGAGAGCTGAGTTTTATTGGCCAACTCTTTTTGTAGATGTATATAAAATAGTAATGAGCTGCCGTGAGTGCTAGAATTTTCAAGGGAAAAGAAAACTTTTGCCATTACCTTTGCAGCCAGTTTCAGTCTCAGCTCCTTTTCAACAATGGGGTTTGATTTTGTGGGAGAAATACATCCTTCGTTGTCTGCACAGCACAAGTGGATCCTGACAGCCACAGACTACTTTACGAAATGGATTGAAGCAATTCCAACCAGGCAAGCCATTGATTTTGTTGTCATTCAGTTTATTGAAACTAATATCTTGTCTAGATTTGGTTGCCCGCAGAAAATAATCACTGACAATGTTGCTACTTTCAAGTCCAAGAAGATGGTGGAGTTCTGTGAAAAATACCATATTACGTTGGGGCATTCTACCGCTTATTACCCACAAGGGAATGGGCTGGCTAAATCCTCTAACAAATCTCTTATCAACATCATTAAGAAAGTTCTAGAGGTCAATAAAAAGAATTGGCACAAAAAGCTCATTAATGCTTTATGGGCAGACAAAGTCAGTACTAAAAAATCCATAGGCATGTCTCCTTTTCAGTTGGTGTAGAGGGTTGATACTGTTTTTCCTTCGTCCCTTGTTGTTCTTGTCATGAAACTTCTACAAGAAGTGAGTAGCGAACCAAATTATGTGCAACAGAGGAGAAGTAAAATGATCCATTTACAACAACCTAGGGAAGAAGTATTTAAGAATACTTCCAAACTTCAGGAAAGGATTAAAAACACTTATGAACGCAAGACCAAAGAAGAAAAAATCAACATGGGTGACGTGGTTCTTCGTTGGGATGCACAGAACGGAGAGAAGGGAAAAGACGATAAATTTGAAAACCTATGGAAGGTACCCTACATAATCTTAGCCTTCAAGGGGGAGAATGCTTATGTGTTGGAAGAGATGGATGGAAAAAGTTATTTCGAAGGAGCAATCAATGGTAGGCTTCTCAAGCACTACTACATCTGAAAAGTTCTGGAAATTTTCATGATCATTGTATATATCAATTTACATTTCATGTCAGACTTTGAAATGGATATTTAGGAGTTTGAAGCCCAAGGGGAAGGCCATAAGACTTCCTGATCAGTTGTTGGTTTAAAGTTTCTGTTCGCTTTGTTTATGGTTTGTAAAATTCAGTCAATCAATTTTCATATTCAAGTTAGGTTTTTCATTTTGACTCCATGCCCAGTGAATAAGGCCACTAGGTCTACGGTGTTCTTAACACCTCCTATGGAGATTCCATCCCCAGCTGGAGCCAATGTTAGTGTCAATCAGTTTTTCCTTCCACCAGTGATCAAATGTTCTCTTTCATAATGTCCATTAGGGTTTAAGGTCAAGTTTTTGTCATTTCACTGGGTCTTCCATGCAAAAACTTTGGTCACTGGTTAGTGTGTGTAGGATTATTTCCACTCCAAAGATTTCCATGTTCAGTCACTGCCATCACTCAGTTGGATGTGCTATCATTGAATATATCATCATCATCACTTCAGTCAGGTCACCATGGTTTTCATTCCACTCAGTACCTCCATTAGGTCATTAGGGTTTCACAATCACCAAATTCTCATTCCATGCATAAAAATCTGGCAAAGGAGGAGTGGTAATAAGCAAGTTTCTTAATAAATCTGATATCAAGTGTAATTTTATGGTTTCATATGTAATAATTACTTCAAGGTTCTAAGTTTAAAGGCTACAGTTCAATGTCTAAAAAGAGGTTCAATGTTTCAAAAAGGCTCAATGTCTCCAAAAGGCCATAAAGTGACCAAGTTTCAAAAAATTAGAGATCATAAAGTGTCAAGGGTCCTAATTTGAGTTTAAAAGGATAAGAGGAGTTACTTTCTAACTCCTTTTCACTTTCAAATGTCCAAGCATAGCTCAGTTATTATCATGCAACAGGAAAACGTGGTGAAAACTAAGGGTTTTTGTTGTATTCCTAGTCAAATGCACCCTTCTGAAGTGATTGCGACCCTTCTGTGCACAAATGCAACCCTTCTGAAGTGATTGTGACCCTTCTGTGCACAAATGCAACCCTTCTGAAGTGGATTGCGACCCTTTGGGAGTAAAGCACAACCCATGATCCGGATTTAAATAGGAACGCAACAAATTATAGAGATAACTGTAAACACAGAGATGCAGCGGAAATAATACTTCATTTCATTAATGTAAAATACTGAAATATGCTTAGAAACAGGAATGGAAATAAACCAGCTAGGGCGATGGTAGCTTATCTCTGAGAAGAGATGTGGCAGCTACATGCCTCTGAACTATGTTACAATGAGGCTCGAAGGCCTATTTATTATTGAGAAACAATGGAAAACCCTTAGCATTCCAAAACCTAACCCTAGAAGATGAAACGCCAAATTGTGGGCCCCGTTTTGGGTAAGTTGGTACATCAACTTCTCGGGGTCGTAACTTTGGCACCTGATCTTCGTTTGACGCGCACAATAGCTCGTTAGAAAGATCTGCCTGAGCACTACAACTTTGGGAAGAGAAACATGGGTTGCTCCCAGATTTCCCAAAAAACGTCGTTTAGGGCCTCAAAACGGCTTCGGAAGTTCAGGACCCGAAAAACTGCTAAAAATAGTAAATTTTGCTACAATTATAGAAACTGAAAAACTAAAAGAGACAATTTGTGGGATAGGTGGGTGGCCGCCAACATCCACCTAGATCATTCCTCCCCACTTAGGAAGCAATGATCCCCATTGCGTTGAGTTCCTCCATGAGATGAGGAAGTTGTTGCTGAACTTGTGTTGCAATCTTTGATGTGTCCAGTAATGGTGGGAAGCATGGTCGAGTGCAATACACATTGAACACTTGGTGCAGGCGAAGGAATGGAGGAATGCTATGCTCCAAAGCATTATTTCCCACAACCTTAATAATGGTGTAAGGACCATGTCAGCATGGTCAGAACTTCTTATGGGCTCTTGTAAGGCGTTCTTTTTGTAGATGCAACCAGACTCTGTTGCCCACCTGAAGCTTGTGTGGTACCCCTGTGGGTGAGGAGAAGTTATTCCTGTGTTCTGTCATGACCATATCCCTTTGCTGCTGCTATTGCGTGGAGGAACCCTTTATGGGGGTCATGGATGTGGTGATGATCTTCCCCTTTCTTTGGGAGCGAAGCAGACAGATGAATTTCCTAGTCTGGGAAATGAGCTTGCTGCCTTTCTTAGTAGTGATCAAAGAGGTTTTGGTAGGTGGGGCTACCTCCAGTATCCTGTATAATGAATTATTCAAAGAAATAATGACAGTGCGAGGCCTTGACTCATACAGAGCATGTCGCCTCCACAAGTATGGTTGGCCTAATAATACATCACAAATATCCAGAGGTGTAACATCACACAATACCTCGTTTGTGAAGGGATTGATGTTGTAGGGAAGGCGGCACTGCTGGCGAACTTTGAGATCTCATCCTTCATGAAGCCACCCGATATTATACGGCTGCGGGTGTGGTGTAGTTGGTAGGCCCAACCACTTCACGACCTCTGCTGAAACAAGGTTCTTTTGGCTGCCACTGTCGACAATGAATTACAGCGATGAACCCTTCACCCACATCTGTGAGTGGAAAAGGCGCTCCCCCTCCTCTGGGTCTTCGGGCTCATTCTTCTAGATCTTGGCAGTGGCAAAAATGACACTGGGCTCCGCATCAATGATCTGCTTCCCTTTTCCATTCCCCTTGTCGGGTTCTGGCTCAGGGTCGGAACATGCATCTGATTCAGAAGCCTTCAACTCGGCCACGAGCGACTGCTTGGTCCGACACTCACTTGTGTTATGAGTGGGACTCTTGTGGAACTCACACCACTTTCATGTGTCCTTCTTCGGCTTCATGGTGTTGTTCTTTTCTTGCGGCTTCGACGGGTTGTCTTGGGTCACCCCGCCTTGGCTTTGTCCTTTGGTCTTCGAATTTGCAGATCCAAAGTCTCGCTTCTTCTGTTTGAACTTTTGCTCAATTTTGACAGCGTATCGGTACGTCGTGCCAAGCGAGGAGATGTTCAGGAACTCCATCTCTTCCCGCATGTATCTGTGTAGGCAGCCGCGGTATTTGAGTACTAGATGCAACTCAGAATCTTTGATACCCAACTGTGTGCTAAGGGTATGAAAAATAGTTGTGAACTTCGGCACATCTTGGTCTCATCCCTGCCACAGTGTGGTCCATTGGATGTATTTGTCCTCATAGCTTTTGACAGGGTAGTACAGCTCCTTGACGGCATCTCGGAATGAATCCCAAGTGAGTGCGGCTGAAAATAGTGAGCCCGTACTTTCGTCCTTTTGCTTGCAGTAGGTTTCCCACCAGTCCTTGACGTGGGGGACTGCTTTGAGAAGAGCAAAAACAATCTTTTCCCGACTCGAAAATTCATGAACAGAAAAATACCCTTTTAGCAGATTTAACCATTTATCTACGACCTCTGCATCTATTTCACCCTCGAAGATGGGGATTTTAAAATTGACTTGTACCTTAAAGGGCGTGGCGTTTCCAGAGTAACTGTTGGAAGCCGATGCGTCGCCTCTGGGTAGCCACTGAAGGATCTGCGCAAAGTTTTCCATCATCGTGTTCCTTTATCACTTGAGGGCTTCCTCGAGCAAGATTTTGATAGGATCTCCTGCCCCTCATCTTTCTTTTCATCTGCCATGGGAGGTCGTCGAGATTTGTGAGGCTAATCTTGAAAAGGTTCAACCAGATCGAGCCCTAACTCCTTATATCCCGACCTCGTTGGGGACATGCAAAGAAAAAAAGAGAAAAAGCAGACCGCTTTGATACCACTAATCTGGATTTAAACAGGAACGCAAAAAATTATAGAGATAACCATAAACACAGAGATGCAGCGGAAATAATACTTCATTTCATTAATGTAAAATACTGAAATATGCTTACAAACAGGAATGGAAATAAACCAACTAGGGTGATGGTAGCTTATCTCTGAGAAGAGATGTGGCGGCTACATGCCTCTGAACTGTGTTACAATGAGGCTCGAAGGCCTATTTATTATTGAGAAACAATGGAAAACCCTTAGCATTCCAAAACCTAACCCTAGAAGATGAAACGCCAAACTGTGGGCCCCGTTTTGGGTAAGTTGGTACATCAACTTCCTGGGGTCGTAACTTTGGCACCCAATCTTCGTTTGACGCATACAATAGCTCGTTAGAAAGATCTGTCTGAGCACTACAACTTTGGGAAGTGCATGGACCCATGTTGCTCCCAGATTTCCCAAAAAATGTCGTTTAGGGCCTCAAAACAGCTCTGGAAGTTCAGGACCCAAAAAACTGCTAAAAATAGTAAATTGTGCTACAATTACGAAAACTGAAAAACTGAAAGAGACAGTTGTGGGGGTCCAAGTGGGATAGGTGGGTGGCCACCAACATCCACCTGGATCAACCCATCTGTCTAGACTGTCCAGAAGTGTGAATCTTTAGCAATTGCGACCTTTCCGAGCCAGATCGACCCACGGAGGTTCTCTTCTTGTTTTTAAAAAGATTTTCGACTTCTTTAGACATCCAAAGATCATTCAAAGATTCTTAAATCTTCGGAAAATAGTAAGTGCGAATCTACACCATCCTTTCAAAAAAATTCTCAATGTGAATTGATTGTTTTCCAGGGTTTCTCTCCAACAAATTCTTGGTGAATAAACCTAATTTCTATTGATCACCACTGTCATCTATCACCCAAAAAAACCTAAATTTAAAGTCTCCTACCATTCCACCACTCATTTTCCATTGAATTCATCAAACCCTAGCCTCCCGCTACATTTCACCTTGAGAAAAAATTCCACTTCAGTTTTACCAACATCATCTTACTAGTGTTTTACCATTCAAAAAATCTAATGGAGGGTGAACAAGAGAGTGAAAATAAAGTGCACAAGGGATGCCATCATTCAAGGTTTGAGCCATCCAACCTAAGAGAAATCAATGCTTCTCCATTTTCTCAGAAATGTTGTTTGTATGAAGTTTTGTGAGCAGGTTGCAGAGTATGGTTTCCATGTTCCTTTGATAGGCATCTTTGCCCAAAATTTCAACATAGATAAAATTGTCATAAAAGGTATTGAGTTCAGTGTTTCAGCAAGTATTATTTCTTCAGCCACAGGTATTCCAAATCATGGTGACACCTAGTTCAAAGGCATGGAATTGTCTCTTGATGATTATAAGATGTTCCTAAAACCTAATGTCAGAGAGACCTGTGAACATGTTTTTCCTTTTAGACATCTGCTTAACAAGTATGCCCCTCTAATGAAGCTTATCATGAAGTATTTTACATGTGAAGGCAGATTCTCTAGATTATACAGGTATCATGTTAGGTTACTTATGCATTTCACCTCTACAAGAACACTTAATTTGTGCAATTTTTTGTCTAAGAGTGTGGTGAAAATGACTGAAAAAATTCACACCAGGGGACAGCCTCATATCACAAATTTGTTTCACCATAGCCTGATCAAGATTGTGGTTATGCATCAGCTCTTAGTCAAGAAAATCACTTGGGAAACCTTTTTGGATAAATTAAAGCCTGCTTCTGTCATCAGGCCCACTATTTCTCCTAGCAAAAGAACATCATCAGGGCCTAGGTTCACAAGGTCTATGAAGCATGGTTCAACAAACAAGCAAGCAAAGGTTTCAAAGGCACTTAGACCTAAGGTAACCAAGAAATATCAAAGAGGGAACATGCTTGTGTTTTCTCCACAGATTGTGGGAGGGTTCAAGCCTTCTACATCAGCACAACAAGGATTACATTTGCAGGGTGAGGAGGCTACCTATCATGACATACAGATAGTGGACTTAGAGTCCCAAGATGATCAGCAAAACCTGAAACTAGTTGTCAGAGGGAAGGATTCTCATATCAGGGAGCTTTTGGACAATGTGGAAAGAGCCAAATTTGTCATATCCTTCCTTGAGCAATAAAATGAGCAGTTGAAGGCAAAGCAGCTGCTTCTAGAAAAGGATTTTTTTAAAACTAGTATGCAAGAGTCCAAGGGTAAAGCAGTGCTGGAACAAGATGAACAAGAGAGGGAGGTTGGGAGGAAGAGGCCTAGGACAAAGGGTCTCAAAGGAAAATTGCAGAAGAAAAAATACAAAAACATATTGAATGAGGATGTGAGTCTTAAAGAAAAAATAGCTATGGAGATCAATGAAGACAGAGAATATTGGCTGAGCAAAGTAAATGATCATCTGGAGAAGCTTCTTGACAGAGCTAACAGGGACAATCAGATACTGAGGTGCGGCCCTTTTTCCCTAGACATCCAAATGAGGTTTTTTCTACATGGATGGATGCATTGTGATGAGAACATGCCAAATATAATCCTATTTTTGCATGAAGGATTCCCATTTTGATCAGAAACTCAAAAAACCTCACCTTTTTCACCTCTCCGCCACTAAAACTAGATTGGTGCAGCACTTCTAAGTCAGGTTGGGAGAATGAGGTTTTGGAGGCCTTCCCATGGGTCATTTTCAAAACTTCAAGATGATCTACAAACTAGATAGAAAAATCTAGTTTATCGTTCTTTTATATTTCCATTTTGACTTGGGGAAGTTACCTAAAAATGGTTTCAAACAGGCGTGACCCTTCTGCAAATTTTCTTGTTTTGGTGCATGCTAGTGCGAACTTTTTGCTGACTAGCATGACCCATCTGGTTCTGGTGCAACCCTTCTGGTCTGGCTCTTATGTACTGAATGATGACAAGTTTGAGATTGTATGATCTATTAATGTTACTTTAATTTTCTTAGTTGGTTTTTGCCTCACTTTATGAGGAAAATTGTGATTAATGAGGAGATATGTTCTCGTAAACTTTAGCCTAAATTGTGGAAATTGTCTCAACTATCCTAGTTTTTAGTGAAGACTCGTCAAAGCTAGTTATGACGAGCCTTGAATAGAATTTTCGACCTAATGAGATGTCATATGTTGTATTTTCCTATATAAGATGGAAGGGAATCATTTTCCAAGGGTTTGACATTTGAGGAGAGAGCCATTGTTGGCTGTATTTGACATTTTGGGAAATCAAAGGACAGAGTTTGCAGCTATTGTAGTGGGATTCCTGTGGTATGTGTTTTAGCAGTGTTTTTTCCTTTTGTGATCATAAGTTTAAATGTATTGTATCTTTCATTTCCATTTCCATGTTTCGTGTGCTTGTTTCCTAAGATAATAAACAGAATTCATTCATGTAATGCTCTGTTTTAGAGAAGCTTTCACTTTATTGTTCATTTTTCTTCTGATATAAACAAATTCATGAGATTCATGCTCATTTAGAAACCTTGTCTATCTCCCATATACACAATGACAACCCTAAAGTGCTAAAGTGTGTACCTACATTTCCCCATTACATCTCTGCAAATCTTATTCTCAAAGCCTAGACCTAGCTCCCTCTGACCTAGCTACCTGGATTTTCTCCATTATCCAACAACAAAACCCTAAATATTTCAAAACCTACCTGAGCTTAGCTATCTAGCCTAAAATCCTTTATCATCCAGTCATCTCTTGGTTGTGATTCCATAGAGAGCCCTCTCTAGTTTGGTAGGGCTAGCTACCAAACTGCAAGCTTGGTCTGTGGTTACCTCCGTTGATTTCCTCATCAGCCTGGGACATTGTGGGGGATAACAACAGGTCTAGTAATGTGAGCACTAGTGTAGAGCAGAGGCGATGCGTCAACTCGAAAAATGCCTTCGGTTGGCATTCAGACCAAAAGAACTTTATTTTTTCTCCACCCTTGGTGACTTGACTCAAAGTCCAAGTGATATGAGAGAAACCCAACACAAACCTATGATAGAAATTAGCAGGACCCAGAAAGTTGCGAAGCTGTGCTAGAGTGGTTGGGGCTGACCAATCCAGAATAACTTGTATTTTGGTTGGGTCCAAATACACACCCTGCTCATCAATGATGTACCCCATAGATTGAACCTGGGTCATACCAAAAGCGCATTTCTCCAAATTGGCACATAATTTGTGTTGATGCAGGGTTTGGAGGACCTGTCGAATATGGTAAAGGTGTTCTTAACAACTCTGGTTGAAGATCAGGATGTCGTCCAAATACACTACCACGAATGAGTTGGTGAAGGGCCACAAGATGTTGTCCATCAGCCTCATGAAGGTTGCAAGAGCATTCGTCAACCTGAAAGGCATGACCAGCCATTTGAAAAGGCCTCCTTGGATTTGAAGGAAATCTTTCATACATCAAAGGGTTCGATTAGTACTTGGTGATAATAGGACTTCAAGTCAATCTTGCTGAAATATTTGTCCCCCTTGAGCTGGTCAAGAAGGTCATCAATCCATGGAATTGGATACCTATTCCAGACAGTGATCTTATTCAACACCCGATAGTCAATACAGAGTCTCCAGGTCCTGTCCTTCTTCCGTACCAACACAATCGGGCTCCCACAGGATGATGAACTTCGCATGATGTGCCCTTTCTGTAACAACTCCTAAATCATCCTCTTGACTTCATCGTTCTTCATAACAGAGCGTCGATATATTAGTCGTTGGGTAGTGACACATCCAACGTCAGATTGATATATTAGAGCATCGATTTATCAGATCGTTGGGTAGGTGAGGTGAAGATGTCCTTGTACTCCTCCATGACCTTATCTATTTGTTGTTGTCGTTCGAAGGAGCCCTATCTGGAGGCCTTGCATGTGGTCACAATATTATTCTAGCCTTGAGGCAGGATCATAAGGAAGACAAATTTCCCGGTCTTGGAAATGATCTTACTGCATTGCTTCGCAGAGATCAAAGAGATAACAGTAGGCAATGCTACCTTCGGTATCTTGTATAACTTATTTCATAAAGTAATAATAATAGCGATAGGCCTAGACTCACACACAGCATGATGCTTCCACTAATGTGGTTGGTCTAATAATACATCACAAACTTCAAGAGGAGAAACATCACACATTACTTCATCTGTGAAGGGCTTGTTGTTGTAGGGAAGGTGGCACTGCTAGCTGATGCGGAGATCTCATCCTTGGTGAAGCCACCCAGTGGTGTACATCAGCGAGTGTGGTGTGGAAGGCCCAACCACTTCACGACCTCTCTTGAAGTGAGGTTATTTTGGCTCTTGTTGTCTACAATGAATTGTAGTGGAGAACCCTTCACACACATATGTGAGTGGAAGAGATGCTCCCCCTCCACTGGAAATTTGGGCTCAATCTTATGGATCTTGGTGGTGGAAATGGTGGCATTGGGCTTCGCTTCAATGATCTACTTCCCTTTTTCATTCCCCTTATCAGGTTTTGACACAGAGTCAGAACATGCATCTGATTCCAAAGCCTTCATCTCGGCCACCAGTGACTGCTTGGCTCGACACTCACTTTTGTTGTGAGTGGGGCTCTTATGGAACTCACACCATTTTCCTGTGTCCTTCTTTTTCTTCGTGGTGTTGTTCTTTACGTGTGGCTTTGGTGGGTTGTCTTGTGTCACCCCGTCTTGGCTTTCTCCTTTGTTCTGCAGTTTGGGGGCGCTTTTCCATTGCTTCAGATTCGCAAATTCAAAGTCTCACTTCTTTTGTTTAAATTTATGCTAGATCTTGACAATGTATCGATAGGAGGCACCAAATGAAGAGATGTCCAACAACTCCATATCATCTTGGATGTACTTGCATAGACATTCTTGATACTTGAATACCAAATGTGCCTTATAATCCTTGATACCCAAGTTCATGTGAAGGGTATGAAATATATTTTGGAACTTCGGCATGTCTTGGTCCCTTCCCTGTTCCAACATGGTCCACTTTATGTATTTATCTTCATAGCTCTCAACAGGGTAATATTGTTTCTTGATGGCATCTCGGAAAAAATTCCAAGTGGGTGCGGCTGAAAACAATGAGGGTTCTCTCTTGTCCTTTTGTTCCCAATAGGTTTCCAACCAGTCCTTAACATGGGGGGTGGCTTTGAGGAGTGTGGATGCCTCTCTGTTCGAGCACGAGGGCCCAGATAAGACCAGTGTGCATGTGGAGGATTACTCTCCTCTTCTGGAATTTTTTCTCTATTGTAGCATGAGGGCCCGCCACATATTCAACTCGACCTTTACAATCTTTGTCATAAATTAAAATCTGCTGCCACAACATATATTCAACTTTTCACTCTTAACACATAATGAAACATTGTGGCCTATAGCCTTGACATATTCAAACTTTGTGGCATCAACATATATTCAAACTTTGTGGCCTTAGCATATATTGAAGTCAATTATTTAAAACTTATGGCTTTGACATAATCAACTTTGCGGCGTCAACATATCAACTATGTCACGCCTTCGACATATATTGCAGGCTTTAGCATAGCCAAACCATTTTCCCTGAGGTTGGCGAATGGCACGTCGATACTGAAAAATTAAGGCACGTCGATGAAAGAAACTCGTTGTATTGTTTGAACCATAGATCAAAGTTTATGCCTCTCTGTTCGAGCATGACGGCATAGAAAAGACTAGAGTGCATGATCTAGGAGGATCCTCAAAATGCTCCAAGTTCAAAGGTCTCAGATGTTCTCGGAAATAGTGTCAAGCTGAAGAGCTCATCCTGCTGAATCCGGTAGTATCTTTGGTTTCACATTTGGTCTCGAGATGATGGAGAAACTGCTTGTTGAAGTTTATGGTGAAAAGGTGAAAATGGGACCTTGTTGGCCAAGTGGCATTCACACAATTTGACACATGGCAGTGGTCAAGTAAAAATAGGTCAAAGTTCAGTTTGGGTTTGGTATGTTAAAAGGTGCATATCTATTACAAGTAAATGGTGAGATTTTTAAATAAAAAACTATGGTTGACAAACCATATATTAAATCATATATTAAACCATGGTACAAGTTTACTATCTTCTACAAACCATATATTACAAGGTGGACGAAAAAGATATATACTATGGTGTCAGGTCAAATGGTGGAGGTTTATAATGTTTAAATCTATGTTACAAAGCATATCATATAACAAACATATATGACAAAGTTTAATGGTGGAACGGAGATCTAACTATGTGGAAATATAATATTAAGGCAAGTCCGATGGCGCATAGGTGGCAGTCCAGCAATGTGGTTTTGCCACGGATTGTTAGTAAATTATATATTACATAGCAATGGAACACATAAAATATAATGTAGAAATATAAACACATAAAACAAGAGAGTCACAAATATGCATGGTTCACCCAATTTGGGCTACATCCACGGAGAAACAGCCAGTCATTCCTTTTATATTATCCAACAAACTGAAGAGATACAACCTACAACAAATCTGTTGTAATTCCTTCTTCTCTCTCACACAGTTTCCTCTCTCTTTCTCACTCAGAATACCGATCTACATAAACGCAATACAATTCCCTCATAAATAGCAAGGGGTTGCCTTCTATGGCAAAAACCCTAAATTAAAGAAGATAATCAGGCTCCACACCCAACAATCTCCCTCTTGGAGACTTATTATAGCAACTCCACCGTTGCTTTATTTGCTGGACAATGACTCCACTTTAGACCTGATTGTTTCTCATCTTCTTCATCATACTTGAAGACCAATTGAAACTGAGTAGAATCTTAGTTTCTCCCTGGTTACAACTTTTGTTAACATATCTGCAGGATTCTGGCTAGTGTGTATCTTTTCCAACTTCAACTGTCCATCTTCCAACACTGACCGTATGAAATGATACTTGAGTTGTATATGTTTTGTCTTGGAATGAATTACAGAGTTCTTTGCAAGATGTATGGCACTCTAGCTATCACTATATAACCTGCCCAACTCCTACTTCTTACCCAATTCATCCAGAAACCTTTGTAACCGAATCATTTCTTTACTTGCCTTTGCAATAGCAACATACTCTGCTTCTGTTGTTGAGAGTGCAACAAAACTTTGCAGTTTTGAAACCCAACTGATAGTTGTTCCACCTACAGTAAACATATACCCTGTTGTGCTCCTCCTATTATCTCTATCACCCGCCATGTTTGCATCAACATATCCCTGTAGAGCAATGTTTGAACCACCAAAACATAATGCTTGATTTGTGGTACCTCTCAAATACCTGAGAATCCATTTCACCGCCATCCAATGTTCTTTTCCTGGATTGTTCATGTACCTACTTACAACTCCCACTGCATGTGCAATATCAGGCCTTGTGCAGACCATTGCATACATTAATCTTCCAATTGCTTATGCATATGGGACTTTAGACATATAATCCATTCCTTCCTGAGTCTTGGGACACATTCCCTTACTTAGTTTGAAATGGCTAGCCAAAGGTATACTAACGGGTTTTCCATTCTGCATATTAAACCTTTTCAACACCTTTTGTATGTACTCACTCTGAGACAATGTTAATTTGCGATTCTTCTTGTCTCTAGTTATTCTCATTCCAAGGATTTGTTTTGCAACACCCAAATCCTTCATTGCAAATGAATTCACCAATTTTCTTTTGAGTACATTTATTTCCTGCATGTTAGAACCTGCAACAAGCATGTCATCTACATACAATAACAATATAATATAGTTGGCATCATTTTGTCTCTTGAGATAAACACAATGATCAGATTGACATCTAATATAACCTTGTTTGGACATAAACCTATCAAATTTTAGATACCACTGCCTTGGAGCCTGTTTTAAGCCATACAAGCTCTTCTTCAACTTGCACACTAGTTTCTCCTTACCTTTTGCCTCATATCCTTGTGGTTGTTGCATATATATCTCTTCCTCCAAATCCCCATGGAGAAAGGTTGTCTTTACATCTAACTGCTCAAGATGCAAACCTTCAGCTGCTACTAGACTTAAAATAGTTCTGATTGAAGTCATTTTAATAACAGGAGAAAATATCTCATCAAAATCTATACCCTTTTTCTGTGCAAACCCCTTCACCACAAGTCTAGCTTTATACCTTTTTCTACCTCCATCTTATTCCTTCAACCTGTAAACCCATTTATTCTGCAATGTTGTTTTATTTTTATGTTTGTGGAAAAACCTGTGAACAGTTTTTTGAAACCAACGTTTCGGACTAGCTTAGTGAGTCCATCATCAGGGCAATGTGATTTGTATTTTGAGAAGAGGGAGCGTGAAATTATGGAGCTATTAATAGTTAATTGAAAATAAAAAATTTGATGTCTTCTTTTATTGTCGGCTTACAAATGACTAACTAATTAATAATTATTTATTTATTTATTTATTTATATAAGTATTTATTTATTTATTTATTTATATTATTATTATTTTTATTTTTATTATTTATTTATTTTTCCCATTAGGAAAAAGTCGTAATTTCTATTAAAAGGGAGAAATTACATTTTGCAGATGCTTATCGCATATTCATATGTGGCCGTTGGCCAGTCGATATTCACACAAAAAAACCTGAGTGTTCTGGATCTCCTCGCAGGGCGTCTTACTGTTTTAGATACAAAATTTTAAATACCAAAACTTGCTCTACGCAGAGAGCACTGAAAAAACCATAATGAACTGTACAAAAAACCATATCAAAAAAGAGTCATATCCATGTCTGATGTTATGGATGGGTCGGTGACCCATTCCTGTTAAGATCTATATAAGGCCGGTGGTAATATTGATGGAAAGTTCCATCAATCTGCTCCTGTATCAGCCATTGTTCTAGCTGGCTGTGCGCTGCTTCTTTGGACAGTTGGTCTGCTTCTGCATTCTGTTCCCTGTAGATATGACGACAGTCAAAAGATTCAAAAGAAGAGATTAGTCTTTTGGCTTCGTCAAGGATATTTCTCAAAGAGTAAGTATAACAATGTGAAGCAGAATTTATCCAATTGCAAACAATCTGGGAGTCACCAAATAGTTGGAGGTGTCTGCAATGTTTTTGTATTGCAAAATATATTATGTGTTTGGTTGTACTAAGCTCTGAAAAATTATTTGTGCCATTTGGGAGTTTAATCTGAATCCTGTAGAAGTGCGACTCATTCAAATATAAGACAGCACCCCCGCCACAACCGGTATCCTGTGCAGAGCCATCAAAAAAAGCCCATGGCTTGGATTTATCAATGTTGAGGGGAGAAATAGTGCGGGGAGGTGGATTCCTATCAGTCGAAGGTAGGAGGTTGAAGTCCGCAATAGTATGGCTCAGGATAGTTGGCCAGTTGGGGGGGTTGTCGTTGAAGATGATGTGGTTCCGGGCTATCCAAATAGCCCAACAAACAAGTAGGGGTATGTTAATGAGTTTGCCCGCGTGATCTCTGATCCAATTGCACCAAGCATCCTTGCAGTTGGTCCCGTTCCATTCCTTGAGATCGGGAATATGAGCTGATATGTTGTGCCAGAATGATCGAATGACTGTGCAGTGGATAAAAAGATGATCAGTGCTCTCCTCATCACAGCAACAGAGGTGGCATCTGAAAGGGCCGTGGAAGGATCTTTTCAAGAGGTTTGCTCCCGTGGGGATCTTGTCGAAAATGATATTCCACATGAGCAATCGACATCGAGGTGCAGCCTGTAATTTCCAAATCTTATTCCAGTGAGGAAGGATGTCCGGTGGTTTATAAGGTTCCATTAGCTTCAGATATCCTTCTTTCGGTGTATAATGACCATGCTTAGCAATGGCCCATATGAGTTCGTCGGGTCCCTCAGATAGTCTAATGTTAGCTTGTGTGAGAGCCTCAGTAAAATCGTTCCATTCTGTCTACCACTGGTTCGGGATGCCCAAGGTTGCTGATGAGTACCAGGCCTGTTGTAGGAAGACGGAGTTGGCATTGTCACCAATATGATTAATATGAGTAATGCCCCTGTCGTGTAGGTGTCTGATGAGGCCATCCGAGAGTCTGTGCAGGTTGCCGCAACCTACCCAGAGATCTATACCAATCCTTACATCCTGTCCACTCTTAATGCGCCAGGTGATGCCTTCCCTGAGGAGTGGAAGGGAAAGCAGGACCGCCTTCCATATATTTGAGATATTGTATCCTGGGTTGTGTTGTTGACGAAACCAATCCATGAGATGGGAGGGTCTGATATATTTTGTATGTGCCACTCGTGACCAGAGGCTGTCTGTAGTCAGGAGTAGCCAGCCAAGTTTTGCAGCTAGGGCTTTTGCAAATAGATCAAGTCTCTTGATACCCCAACCTCCCCATCTTTTAGGTCTGGCAATGGTGTCCCACTTTACCCAGGCAAAAACTCTCCCAGGCTGTTGACCATTCCATAAGAATCTGGTGCATATTCTCTGTAATCTGTTTAAGACTCCTCAGGGTATCCAAGCCAGTATCATCCAGTATACAGGCATGGCTTCGATGACAGCTTTAAAGAGTATGAGGCGTCCTGCTCTTGAGAGGTATTTATGATACCAGATATGGAGTCTTTTCTCCACCTTGGCAAGGAGCCAAGTCCAGTCTGCAATCTTGTAGCCGAGGGGCTTCAGCATGTACCCCAAGTATTTGATGCCATCAGTAAGCATGGTTGAGGCGAAGGGGAACCGCTGAGATGCATAAGTGATTTCATGGCGAGAGCAGCCAACAGTCGTAATAGTAGATTTACCGTCATTTATCATCATCCCTGTAGCAAGCTGAAAAAAGTAGAAAAAGATTGTGTAGAGCTGTGGTATCACCCAACCCTCCATTGAGAAATATTAGAATGTCATCCACAAACAGTAAGTGCGTAAGATACAAATTATCAGAAATGTGGATACCAGAGAGCTGTTGTCTGTCTTTTGCTGATATGATAAGTCTGCTCAGGCCTTCCATAATCAGCAGGAATAGGAGGGGGGAAAGGGGGCACCCCTGTCTGAGACCTCTTTCCGATGTGAAGAAGGGAGTGGCATCCCCATTTAGAAGAACGTTGTAAGCAACCTCTGTAATACAACTCATGACCCATTTAATGAAAGCAAAGGGAAAGCCTAGGTGTGTCAAGAGTAGTCTGATGTAAAACCAGTTTACTCTATCAAAGGCTTTGGTGAGGTCGACTTTGAGGATCATGCCTTTTTTCTTTTTAGTGTGGAGGGTATGAAGGAGTTCCTGAGCAGTTGCTATGGCCTCATGAATCTGACGATGGTCAAGGAAGGAAAATTGTTCAGCTGAGATGTGGCGGGATAAAATAGGCTTCAGTCGATTGGCAATAATCTTTGCAATGATCTTGTAGAGACAGTTGCAAAGAGAGATGGGCCTGAAATCGTTGAAAGTTACAGGGTGATCGGCTTTGGGGATGAGGGCGATGAAGGTGGATTTGATGGCCATGGAGACCCTGCCTGATTGTCTGCAAAGTTCAATGATTTTCAATAGGTCATCTGCCAGAATGTCGAAGAAGGCAATGTAGAATTCAATGGTCCAACCATCAGGGCCTGGACTTTTATCTTTGTTGAACCATTTAATAGTAGCTTCCAGCTCGGCCATTGTCACCTCCTTAGTGAGTTCATCGTGTTCCTCTGGATCAACGAATCTGGGAAATTTCTCAGCCACTTGCATGATTTCCAGTATGTTACGTTCATGGGGAGCTTTATAAATGCTCCTGAAGTGATCAGTGGCTAGCTTAGATAGGTGCCTCTGTGAAGTGACCACATGATCCTGGTCGTCTTTTAGTTCCCATATAGTGTTAATAGCCTTTCTCCCATTGGCGAATTTGTGATAGAAACGAGTGTTGTCATCCCCTTCGGCGAGCCAGATGGCTCGGCTATGCAGCCTACAGCTCTCCTCTCTGTCCTTCAGGATCTGAGTTCGCTTTTCTATATGAGACATGTAGAGGTTTTTCCTTTCCTGTGTGGGAAAGATACCACCATCCTCCTCTTCATGTGAAGCAATGAAGTCTTCAGCCTCCCTCAAGGATTGATCGTCACGGAGTCTCTTTTGGTGTGCCCAGGTCTTAGAGATCCTTTTGAGCTCCGATAATTTCCTGATGAAGCCCTCCGTGAATTGTTCCTCCTCTTCGATGGGGTGACTCTGCCAGTAATCGGTGACCATCTGTATATAGGTTGGGTCTTTTAACCAGGAGGAGTTGAATTTGAAGGGGCTTTTAATTTTGTTACGTATATCAGAGAATTCCAAATATATAGGTCTGTGGTCAGATAAGCCCCCAGATCCCACCCATTGCCTTATACGAGCAATCCTGTTGTGGAGGGATTCTTTGATAAGAAATCTATCGAGTCTCCTGGCAAGACTCTGATCACCACTTCTGTTGTTTGACCATGTGTGTTGTAATTTAGTCATGGGGGTGTCGATCCAGTGGTGTTCATCCAGAAGGGAGGATATAGTGTCCGAGAAAGGATCGATCCTAGCTGCATGCCCCCATGTTTCACAGAAACCCAAGGTGAAGTTCAAATCCCCTCCCAGGATAATATTATCCTGTTGAAATAGTACAGAGTTCAAGAGAGAATGCCAATAGGCAGATCTGTCAGAGTAAGGGCCATATATATTGATGAGTTTGAGAACTCTTTCCATGGATTGTACATAGGCATCAATGCCAATGAAACCCCTGCCACCCCAGGTGTTTATGATTCTCATCGCTCTGTTATTGATACCTATCGCCAGACCTCCGGATCTCCCTGACGCGTCTATAGCGTGGAAGGTCCAGTTAGGCAGCCAGGCCTCGAGGGTAGGTATAAGAGAGTCCGCATTACAGAGTGTTTCTTGCAGAAAGATGATATCCGATAGAGAGAGGGAGAGAAGTCTCCGAAGAGCTAGTTTTTTGGGTGTACTAGCAAACCCCCTGCAATTGAAGGACAAAATCTTCATGTCGGATGAGTGGCAGGGCTGTTACCCGCTCTAAGGGCCCTGAAGATGGTCTGCTGTCGTCCAAGAGCGACTTCAGCATCAGCTGCATGTCTAGCTTTAGAAAGACGGGATGGACGCCCTCTCGAGGGCTTCTGAAGAGAAGGCGGAGGGTCGAGGGCCAGCCCAATGGCGTCGGTACCAATCCCTCTAGATCGGGGTCGGAGAGAGTACCGGGGGGGGGGCGGGGAGACGGGCCTCGGCAGCGTATCGGACGACAGCGAGGGGAGAGATGGTAAACAAGGCGAGTCGCATGGAGAGGGGGAGGGGATGGGACAACAGAGAGTGGAGGGGGGAAGGGGCATCCGGGAGGAGGGAATGGATGAAACAGATGCGGGAGGTGGAGTGGATACATCCCGATGCAATGTGACAGATGCAGCCTGATCATGCAATGAAGAGTAAATAATAGAAGTGGAGACAGCTGACATACCCGGTGAAACGTCGCCCTCCAATTCTGTGTCATCAGGAGCGGGGGCAAGCGGTGATCGGGTGGGAGCCTCCGCCAGAGATCCAGTCGGAATGGGAGGAGCAGCTTCAGCTTGTACCGGAGTCTCCGAGGGTGCCGCAGATTGGGGATGACCCGGAGGTGGGGAGGGACGATCCTGAGCCGCTTCCTGTGCATGTGCCTGCCCTTTTCTCAGTAGTGGGCAGTCCCGATAGAGATGACCAACCTTATGACAACGGCGGCATCTGTATGGGATCCCTTCATAGTCGATGATCTGCTTCCTGGAGAAGTCCCTCCACTGGATAGTGATATATTCTTGAAGTCCTCCCCTGGTATCCAGGTTAATGAGAAGCCGCGCATATGCCATCATACCTGTGTGGAGGTATGATTTTTCATAATCCATGTAGACACCAATAGCATTACCAATTCTGCGGAAGATATCTTCAGACCAAAATTGCAGGGGAAGCCCGGGGAGTCTGATCCATACGGGGCCAATTCCGATCTGTTTCGTGGTCGGATCGAACATGGGGGTCCAGCGCTTTAGAAGAACCGGAGCATGTTCAAAGTGCCAAAAAGAAGAGAGAACCCAATTTGTATGATCGGCACGCGCGAACCGTAATGCGAACCATCCCCTCATGAAGGTTTGCACGAAGGGGATGTCAACCAAGTGTTGTCCCCAAACTTCTGTGGCCCAGGCCTTCAATCGTGTAGCTGAGTAATTCCGACCTCCGATGCAACCCACCAAAACCCTATCTGCAAATTCCATGATGTCTCCCCACTGGATGTCCTCCTCGAGCTGGAGGAAAATGTCCTCCTCCCTGGATCTGAAGCAGCGGTACTTTCTACCCGGTCCTGTTCGCGGCGGAGGGGGATTCGGAACAGGGGGGAGTCAAGCCCACAGGGAGGGTTGGAGGCGGGATCAAGGGGGATGGAGCCAGAGACGGGGAGCGGGTCAGAGAGGGGGGGAATATCAGAGAAACAACCCGAATGTGATACGGCGCCGGGGGGGAGGAGGGGGGGTCGAAAACGGAGCGGAGGAGAAGGGCCATTGATTCGCTGCAGAATGAGAGGAACTAGGGTTAGGGTTTAGGCAACCAGCGACAAACCCCAGGGAGGCCGGCGAGAGAGGTGGAGTAGACAAAGCAGGCCAAGTGGGGGGAATATCCGGGAGAATAACGGGGGGATGTCGCGGGGAGTCACCGGCAGAGTAAGCAACTAAACCGTCCGAAGGAACCGGGAGATACATACCTTGTGAGGTGGAATAGGGTGTACACCAGATGGAGACGCCATCCAGTGGATCATCGGTATAATCGACCGCATCTAGGTCCTCCATTCTGCCAGCTAGCTAGAACCTCGGAACGACGAGAACCTCAAAACTCCAGTAACCAGGGTAAGATACGGGTATCGATAGCGAGGCGAAACGGCAAGGAGGACATCAAACGGCAGGGACAGAGCGTAGCGATGACGGTATACTGCAGTGCGTCGGATGGGTAGACGGATAACTGTGGCGGTGTTGAGGGTGGTAACCGGGCGAGGTGCAGGTAACGGGCGCGGTAAACTGCAGACAAGGGTTACGACCGAAACCCTAACCATAACCGCCTCGCACTGCAGTCTCCATCAGAGCGATTCCCTGGTCCCTTCCTCTTATTATTTATTTTATTTATTTATTTATTTTATTTATTTGTTTTTATTTATTTATTTATTTATTTATTTTTATTTTTATTTTTATTTATTTATTTATTTATTTTTATTTTATTTTTTTTAGAAATCTATGTTATATATTTAAGTTCTTTGCTATATATTAAATGTTTTACTAGAATGTATATAATTTTAAAGTAATAGTTTGAAGGATTTTTATGTTAACTTATTTTACCTGCAGGAAACCTGACTAAGTCCCAAGTCTAGTTATGTGCTAAGGAGTCCATCTTTTCTTTCATGGCTTGGCTCCACTTCTTCTTGGTTTCTACCTGCACTGCTTCTTCATAACATTCTGGTTCACCAGAATCAGTCAACAATACATAATATAATGAAGGAGAGTATCGTTCAGGGGGTCTACTTATCCTAGTAGATATTCTAACACCACTTTCAGGTGTTTGAGGTGCTTGTTGTTGTTGTGGTTGTTGTTGTGGTTCTGGTTGTTGATCATTATGATTTTCAGGTACCATCACTTTTTCATTGATCTCATCAAGCACTGTGTATTCTCTGTTTTCTTTTTCCTGCAGGATCCTTATACAAACCCTTTTCATTGAATATGAAATAGGGATTTTTTAAATTATTTTTCTTGTGTGGATCAATTTGTTTTTCATTAAATTTTATATATATTTGTTTTAAATCATTTTTTTATTTGGATCAATTTGTTTTTCTTTATATATATATATATATATATATATATATATATATATATATATATATATCGTTTTTTTATTTTTCTTATTTTTATTTTTGTTTTTTGTATTTTTCATTAATTTTTTATTCAATTTTTTTTATTTTTACGAGTTAATTTTGGTTTTTTTTTACATTTTTATAAGTTTTTTGTTTTTTTTTTTCTATTTTTTATATATTTTTTTGTATTTGATTTTTTTTGTCATGTTTTTTATATTTTTATTTTTATTTTTATGTTTTTTTTAATTTTTTTTTCATGTTTTTTATTTTTATTTTTATGTTTTTTATTTTTGTTATGTTTTTTTTATTTTTTTTATGTTTTATTAATAACATGTTTTTATTATTTTTTTTTTGTCATGCTTTATGTTTTACTTTTATGTTTTATGATTTTTTTTACATTTTTATAGGTTTTTTGTTTTTTTTTTCTTTTTTTATATATTTTTTGTATTTGATTTTTTTTGGTTATGTTTTTATTATTTTTTTTTTTATGTTTTATTACTAACACGAAAATCACCAACATTTAAAAAAAATTATCCACACTTAATTCATTAGAAAATTTAAAGTGTAAAAACTAAGCCCCCTAAACAAAAATGGTTGATGCTCATTAGCGCTTTTCAAAATCAAGATGAAAATCACTAACAAAAAAAAAATGTTCACACTTGATACATAAAAAAATTTAAAGTGTCAAAAATAAGCCTTCTAAAAAAATGTGTTGATGTTGCATCAACACTTTTCAAAATTAGCATGAAAATCACTAACATTTAAAAAATGTGTTGATATTACATCAACACTTTACAAAATCAGCATGAAAATCACTAACAACGAAGAAAAAAAAATTATTCATACTTGATACATAAGAAAATTTAAAATGTCAAAAATATGCTGAAAAAAAAGGTGTATTATGGCATCACCATTTTTCAAAATCGGAGTGATTTTTTGCTACCTCAAAAAAACGGGTACTAGTTCACTTTCTCGTTTGATCGGTAACTATGTTAATGTTTACCAAGTAAAAAAGGAAGTGTTATAAGGTGAGAATAGTGATAATTGATCATGGTTGATTTGTGCATTAGCTATTGAGCGATTTCCTTTTTATAATGCATAAAATTGCTTTGTCACTAAAAAGTGTTCTCCTCTTTATAGTGCATGAAATTTTGATTGGTTATAGTTCCACTACCATATAGTTTTAAATGATAATTTACATATGAAGATTAAAACCATGACACTTACCCCCCCTTATCTCTCTTACTATAACATTAAGAATTCTATTAGATAATACTTGATTGTATATATGGACTTAAGACTAAATGTTAATAAAATGCACATGATTCTATTGGAAGTAGCCTAGAAAATGACTCAAAGCGAAATTGGTTTTCTTATCCCCCCTTCTCTCTCTTAATATAACATTAAGAATTATATTAGGTAATACTTGGTTGTATATATGGACTTAAGACTAAATGTTACTAAAAAACACATGATTCCATTGGAAGTAGCCTAGAAAATTACTCAAAGGAAAATTAGCTTTCTTGCAGAGACAAATTTAGGTTGAATGTCTTTTAGTCTTAGAATAAGACCTTTTAATTCATTATAAACATATCTTCATCAAACATAAAAATAGAAATCAATAAGTTAAGAAAGCATGATAAAAAAAAACATACCAATAGTAATACCGATTAGCACCATTGTTTATATTAAATGGTTGATAAATGCCAATAACAATCAAAATATGTAAGTGCCATCTGTAAATATGAAAATTTGTAATGCAACCTTAATTTCAAGCATTAAATTATATATACAACTAAGAATATTCTCATATTGCTTTCTATTTTTTTTCAATCAAAATTCCTAAAGCTTATTATAAAATAAACCATGCCTATGATATAATTAACCATATCATTAAGATAAATTTTGCAACTTTTGTCGTTTTCAAAGAGTAAAAACCTTCAAAAATAGAAATCTTGTGATGGATTAGACCTCAATAAAACACAAATAATTCTAGCCGACAGAATTAGGTGCTGCATTGTAATTCAGAAACATATACAGGACATAGATAAAGCTATTGGTTGGGGTTGAGAATCACATTGTGATCAAAAGAAAGGATAGCAGAAGGCCTGACATTTCAGTTGTGAGGGTTTAGGGTTTCAGTTGCAAGGGTTTAAAGGGAAATAATATCAGATGGCAAGGGATAACTATCTAGCTCGAGCGGGATTTGGATTTGGAGTGAGAGGTGCAGTTGGCGATGCCATTGGTAATTCATATTTCCAAGTCTCCTTCCATTATGTATGTTATAATTCACTAGAAGCCTTAGATTCTCTGTTTTTTTTTTTGTTTTTTTTTTCTTTTTATATTCTATTTAATTGTTTGGGTTTTCTCTAAGTTTGTTTCCTATGAAAAGGATGGATAGACACTAGCATATTTTGGGAAAACCAGGTTCAGTTGTAAACATAACAAGATAGTTTTAATCGTCTTTCCAAGTGTTGGCTAGTTGAATTGTTTATTGATTAACAATCAAGTACCACATTAAATTGTCAACCTGGGAAAGTCTTTTATTTCAAAGGCTACCGCGTACTGTATGTACTTAACTCTAAAAGCATCAAAAAGTTGTAGTATACATAATTCTCACGCTATGTTATAACAGTGCATTGCAAAGATAAAATGAAAGCAGTTAATTAAGATTATAAATCTGAAAAGAAAAGTGATGGATGCTCTGTTAGCAGAGGATCAGGACCCTATCCTCCAAGCAAGGACGTTCAGCACCTGCCCCTGTAACCAGATTGCTAATACACACTGCAATTCTAATTCACCGATGAAGTACAATTTCAAACGATTAACAAAACAGAGTGCCAGCAAAAAGGAAATTATCAAAGGTAATGCTACAGAATCCAAAACAGAGTATCAGCAGAAAGAAATTACCAAACACACTTACACACTTGACAGAAAAGTAAATGGGTGAATCTTGTGAGGAAGGTGGGCCCGGTCCCTCTCACAAGATTCCCCAGAACACAAATGCTAGATTAGGTGTTCAGAACAATCTTCTATTCATCTGCCAAAAGATCCAGTTACAATAAAAGTTCATACTTTGTTGTTGTCTTTCAAAATTCCCCTTACAAAACTATTTTTCTCCCCCCCTCTCTAATGTAGATGTCTCCTCTTTATAGAGGAGACATTTATTACAATAGACTATCACAATTCATTCAGTTAAACCTTTCTGTCAAAAATAAGAGTTACAGGATGATGTTACAACAGTGTGACAATGTATTCTTTCTTGGGTCTCTTACTGTTACACAGTTGGTAACCGAACTTCGACCGTCTTCTTGGAATCCTCGCGCTATCCTTTGCCGCTTCCCCATAGTCGCTGATTTAGTAAACCCGTGTTGTTCCTGATATTTTAGCAATTGTAACTCTGTTTTACCCTTTTTGAACAGTTGCTGATCATGCTGCGTCAGCGTGGAATTCTGGCGATCTTCAGATAGTTGCCGTTTGTTATTTCCAGTTGTTGCAAAATAGCATTCCCCTGCTTTAGATAATTGTCATTGCTGGCTGTAGCAACTGCATAGTTGCTGCTTCTGGTGTTGCAGCAACTGCGTAGTTGTTGTTTCTGGTGTTACAGCAACTATGAATTATAATTCCTACAGACTTTAGACAGTTCAACGGTTACTTGGCAACTTATTTAGCTTTTCCAAAGATAAATATAAAGATAATCATGAATATGTAATGAACAATTAAACATATAGATATGCGGAGAGTTACTTCATACCTTGGGGTGATTAAGTCATTATGTAATCAAAGCTTTCAACTTATCAACTGAAAAAGGATAATATTATGGCAAAAATATAAGGTCAAAATTGGTCAATTCTGAGTCCTAACATCCCCCCCAACTGAAGAGATTGCATGTCCTCATGCAATGCTTACTCTGAGTCTGAGTCTGAGTACTGGGATGAACAGTGTATATTACTGAGACAATAGTTATAGGAAGTGGCATCAAACTTATTTCTGAACCCACAGACAGTCTGTATTTGCCTCCATGCTGCTGCTTCTTCCTTTTTGGATAATCCAAACTGGCCCTTGTATTGTTCACCAGATAACCATAGAAGTGGAAATTTAAATCTATAGCCAATCCAATTTTCAGCACAGTGTTGCATGCATCTAACATAGTAAGGTACCCTTGAGAGTGCTGCCTGTAAATTAGGTGGATTATAAGGGTGATATTCCTACCTCTCCTTGGGGCAGTTTTCCCACAACAAGTTATTAGCCTTAATAGCCAAGGGTGCTTTGGTTTTCACATAATGTTGGCAATCTTGCAAGACCACTGCTTGTAGTTGCCTGATGTGATCCTTCATTTCAGGTTCACTTATCATTCTTTGATGCTGTGCAATGAAGGTGGCTGTGTTCTGAGGTTAAGCCCTAATCCACAGAAGGCAATTCTGTTCATTATGTTGAGCTGAGGTAAAGGCATTTTGCCATGTAAGTTGGTTGGCTAAAAAGGAAATGAAAGCTCTGAGCTGTATGTCGCCAACAACAGGTAGCATATTCATGTTTCTCTCTTCGGACATGGCTTCATTATGGAGATAAAGCTCGCATAACAGATTTTGATCATTTTTAGGTGCCTCTGCAAAGGTTTGCATAAATTGTTCTGATGTAACAACCTGATGAGGTCTACCTTCTCTGACTGCCTTTATCTGTAAGAATGTCAGTCTTTCCCTTAAAAATGTTGCATAATTGAAAGAGGGTTTCCTTGTGGCAAGTGTTCTTTGGAATAACTCAAACATCTGGGACAATCTGGCTTTTAGTTCCTTAATTTCTTTGTACTGAGCTCTACACTGCTCAAGTGCTTCCCAATTCTTATATGCATAATTGAACCAGATCCCCTTTTGCTGTTGGAATGCTTTGCCTTGTGACAGCTCATATTCTCTCCACCATTTTCCTTTTAATTCTTGAAAACTATCTGTTTCTGTGCATGCATCACTAACAGAGGGAAGTTCTGTTTGTGTAAAGGCATCAACAAGGATAATCTGCTCTGTGATAATTGGAGTAGGCCGGGATGATCCAATGTCTTCCTTTCCATTTCCAGCTATTGTTTCTTCTTCATGTTCTATATTCTGTACTGATTCCTGTGTATCTGCTTCCTTTTCTTGTTCCATGGCGATTTGGGTAGGCCAGGGTGAGTCTATGCCTTTTTCCTCATTTCCTCCTGTTTCCTGTGTAACTGCTTCCTCTTCTCGTTCCATGGCAATTTGAGTAGGCCTGGGTGAGTCTATGTCTTCTTCTTCATTTCCTTCTTTTTCTTCTCGTTCCATGGCAATTTGAATAGGCCTGGGTGAGTCTATGTTTTCTTCATTTCCTCCTGTAACTATTTCTTCCTCTCGTTCCATGGCAATTTGAGTAGGCCTGGGTGAGTTTATGTTTTCTTCATTTCCTTCTGTAACTATTTCTTCCTCTCGTTCCATGGCAATTTGAGTAGGCCGGGGTGAGTCTATGTTTTCTTCTTCATTTCCTGATTCTTGTGTAACTGCTTCCTCCTCTTGCTCCATAGCAATTTGGGTAGGCCGGGGTGACTTTATATCTTCCTCTTCTTTATTCCCTGTTACTTCCTGCATAGTTTATGGAGAACTTGTTGGTTCTTGTGTTTCAGCAAGTTCTTTTGTTTGCTCTCGTGCAGTTTCTGGAGAACTTACTAATTCTTGTGTGTCAGCAAGTTCTTCTGTTTTCTCTTGTGCAGTTTCTGGAGAACTTACTGGTTCTTGTGTGTCAGCAAGTTCTTCTGTTTGCTCCTGTGCAGTTTCTGGAGAACTTACTGGTTCTTGTGTGTCAGCAAGTTCTTCTGTCTGCTCCTGCACCGTTTCTGGAGAGCCTGTTGGTTCTTGTGTGACAACAGGTTCTTCTGTCTGCTCCTGCACCTTTTCTGGAGAGCCTGTTGGTTCTTGTGTGACAACAGGTTCTTCTGTCTGCTCCTGCACCTTTTCTGGAGAGCCTGTTGGTTCTTGTGTGACAACAGGTTCTTCTGTCTACTCCTGCACCTTTTCTGGAGAGCCTACTGGTTCTTGTGTGTCAGCAGGTTCTTCTGTCTGAGCAGAGGGTTGTGGTGTTTCCATCTGTGTAACAACAGGTTCTTTTGTTTCAACCACAACAGCAGGGACTTCATTCATTAGTTCTGCCACTACCTTGTATCCTACTTGAGTATATATCCCACCACAATTGGCACACACATATTCATTGTCCTTACTCTTCTCTGCTGCAGATGCTACTCGTGCTAAAATATGCAGGCTAAATTCATTTTGATAAGCTTCCTTGACCCTTATTATTTCCTCCTGGTAGTCCTGAATTTGAGCTTTTAGAAATTCAATTTCTTCCTGCAGAGCAGATATGGTAGGTTGAGCTTGTGGGACAACAGGTTCCAGTGGAGGCAGAGGTTGTGCTTCAACATTGATTTGATCCCTTATACCCTCGACAGGTGGTTCTTGTGTGTCACCTGGGGTAGTGGTTGTTTCTTGTGTTGCAGCTTCTTGGCCAATATTACCTTGGGTGTCGGCAGCTGGTTCTTGTGTGTCAGCTGCCTTAAAATATGATGTCACGAAACTGTGAACACTCTGCATCTCAGCCTCCGAGGGTGAGGGAGAGGAGTTTCCAGGGCTGGTGGGAATGCGGGTTTTTAACGTGATGGGTGGTGAGCTGGGAGGGGTGTGGCTAGGAGATTCGGCTATTACAGACGACCGAGTCCTTTGCTTGGGTAGAGAAGCAGGGAATTCAGACATTTTTCTTTTCAGGCTGGCTTTCTTTAAGATAGGGACAGTGGCAGAAATAGCAGCTGCTTTAGCCGAAGCCCTAGTTCTTCTTCTTTTTGGTGGGGTTTCATTTTTCTGCTGCATTTTTCTTTTGAGCAGGGTAATGGGGATGTTGTCATCAGAGTCATCGGTAGAAATACCAAGTATGGGAATGGAAGGATTGGTTCTATTGGGGGATGGGGTTGTTTCCGCGGGTATTTCTACTGCTGATTGTTCATTTTCAGCAACTTGTGGGGGTGTTTGCTGGAGGACTTCTTTGGGCATTTGTTCTGGAATGTCGTCTGCTTGCTGAGGGATTTCTACGGGTATTTTCTCAGGAATGTCCTCTGTTTGCTGAGGGATTTCTTCATCTTGTTGAGGTATGTCTTCAGCTTGGTGAAGAATTTCCTCTTCTTGATGAGGAATTTCATGTTCCGGCTGTGGAATTTCTGCCTCTTGATGGGGATTAATGGGGGGTGGAGGGTTATTTAAGGCGAGGCCTCTATTTATCAGCAATTGAGCTAAACGGTGGTGTTTCAAGGAAAGAAGCGGACGCTTTGCGTTGACAGTGTAACGTGACATATTTTTGAGACATCCCAATAAATAATATGGCATATTTATCAACTGACCATTCCTCAAATGATTCAACAAGACGAAATCGTGTTGGTAAATTACCTGGTACCGGCCTTCTCACGTCAGGTATTGCTTCACAAATTCAGCAACTTTCGGCCACGGTTGAGGCAATGACTGAAGTGCTACGCCTCTGCCCTTGGGCTCTACCTGCTCGCCTGGTTGAAGAAAATCCTGCTGCGCATTAAGGATCAAGTGCTTCCTACTGAACCACCGTATGCCATTAGCTGGTAGCCCGGTAACTTGGGCTATGACTTCCTCCGTGACTGGGATTTGAACTCCTTGAATGACAGAAAATCCTTTTGTTAAATTGCATGCAAACTCGAGGACTTGCTGCACGTCGAAGTCTGGAAGTCTCCTAAAATAATCTAGCCATCCCGCTTGCAGAAAGATTTGATAAACCTCGGGATAGAGCTCAAGAAGTGTTGTTGTGCCAGGTTCATATGTGATGAGATTTCCTCCCATAGCTGCTGTTTCAGTGAATTTCACAGTTCAGAGCCGAGCTTCCGAATTCAGTTCAGAGTAAACCGTTGCAAATGGTAACATGTCGTGATAAGGTGACTTTTACATATTACCGGGAGAGTTAAGGGCGGCGGCAGTTGGCGTAGTATGCAATTATGAGAGCGCTTTGGTAATCCCCCCCTACGCGTAAGTGATATGATTGGAAGTACAATTATTTGGTAGTCCTATCAGCTTCTCCGCATTAACTATTATTTAATGTCCATACATAATCATGCGTACCTTTATGTTTTACCTTTTTGGTTGCTGCGTCAAAAAGTCTTGTCTTATCTTTTGCTGGATCATAATGATTACAGCGGGTCTAAGAGCATGGGAATACCGGCGATTTTTAATAATAATGACGGGAAGTGATAGTGGAGTATTGTAATTATCACAAGAAGTGGTGTATTTTATAAAAATTCGTTTCTTGGGGGCTGAAGTGGTAAGACTGGTGTTTTTGTAAATGAGAGAATTGCTAAAAAGGTATTACAGGATTGGGAAGTGGTGTTGCAGCAACGGGATTGGTGTTGCAGCCACTGGAAGTGATGTTACATCATCGGGAAAAGATGTTGTAGTAACGTGAAAAGGTGTTGCAGCAACGGGGATCGGTGTTGCAGCAACGGGAAATGGTGTTGCAGCAACAGGAATGGTGTTGCAGCAACAGGAAATGGTGTTGCAGCAACAGAGCTTCCAAGTCCGCAAAGTGATTCCTTTGAAGCTTTTGTTCTCAGCTTTTTTCACAGCTCCAATCTGCAAAATACTGAAATGTAATATAGCAACCCTTGGCATGGATTATTAGTTAAAGAAAAAAAAAGAATATCTAATCTAAAAAAATGCATAAATAAACAGAAATTTAAGTGCTTTGAGGGACAGCAAGTTCCCCTGGAAAAGAATACTGTTTAATTGCCATGCAAGTGGCTTTAAAATCTTCTTTAGAAACAGGCCTCTGATATAAACAGAGACGATAGCCATTCACTAGTAGTGGTGTTCTGCTTCCATCAATTGTTAAAAGTCTAACTGTCCCATTTGGAAAAACAGCATCCACTTCATAAGGCCCTAACCACCTTGTTCTTAACTTACCTTGGAAATTCTTGAAACGGGAATCATAAAGTAGAGCCCAGTTACCTTTCTGGAATAGCTTTTGCTTGATGGTTCTGTCATGCCACCTGCTTCTTTGTTGATGTATCATGGTTGTCTGATGGATGGCATCCAGTCTTTTCTCATCCAAGTCTTGAAGTTGCTGTAACCTGGCTGTCTGTGCATCAGTCAAATCAAGGTTAACAACTAAAGTAGTTCTTAAAGTTTTGATCTCAAACTCTACAGGGAAAATAGCATTCTTTCCAAAAACTAATTCATAGGGTGAAAAGCTCGTAGTATTCCTCCAAGTAGTTCTATAGGCCCATAATGCCTCGGGCAACCTTTGAAACCAGTCCCTTCTATTCTCCTTTATTGTTTTTGTTAGGATGGCTTCTATGACTTTATTGGTGCTTTCTACCTGCCCATTTGCTTGGGGGTGATAAGGTGTATTCATTTTGTGCTTAATATGATATTTCTGGAGCGTATTTTTGAAGCCATGAGAGTTGAAAGGAGGTCCTCCATCTGTGACTAATTCTCTAGGCAATCCAAATCTAACAAAGATTTCTTCAAATAAAAATGTTAGTACTGCTTCTTCATTAGCTTTAAGGAGTGCCTTAGCTTCTACCCATTTAGTCATGTAATCTGTGCATACTAATATGTACACTCTTTGATTGGATGGAGGATTAATGGGACCTATAAAATCTAATGCCCATTTCTCAAAAGGTTCAAGAATTACCTGGGGATTGAGTGGCATTTCATCCCTGTGATTAGGCTGGCCCATTCTTTGACAGCTATCACAGGCCTTGACATATTTTCTGGCATCTTTGAAAAGTGATGGCCAATAATAACCCATTCTGAGTACCTTGTGTGTTGTTCTCTTATCTGCAAAATGCCCTCCACAAGGGCCATCATGACAAGCTTTTAGTACATCATAAATTTCATCTTCACCAATGCACCTTCGGATTTCCTGATCGATTCCTGTATGGAAAAGGCACCCGCTTATCCAGCTGTACCTAGCACTTTGCTTAATGATCTTTCTTCTTTCCCTATGTGATAGGTGTGATGGTAATTTTCCTGCAACTAGATAATTGGCAATGTCTGCATACCAAGGTGAGTGAGCAAATACTACAAATAAATATTCATAAGGAAAAGAATCATCTATTGGAGCATTTTCATCCGTTTTTAATCGAGAAAGGAAATCAGCAACTACATTTTCTTTTCCTGGCCTATCTACAATTGTGATGTCAAATTCTTGTAGTAATAATAACCATCTGGTGACTCGGGCATTTGTAACTGATTTATTCATTAAATACTTAATGGACGAGTGATCAGTATGCACCAAAGTAGTGTAGCCAGTAATATAATGTCGAAATTTATTGATAGCATAAATGACTGCTAGGAATTCCTTCTCAGTGACTGTGTAATTCAGTTCAGCTGGTGTCATATTCTTACTGATAAAATAAATGGCATAGGGAAGACTATTTTCTTCCTGACCCAAGACAGCTCCAATTGCAGTGTCTGAGGCATCAGAGGATATATGAAAGGGTAGTGCCCAATCAGGTCCTCTCAAAATGGGAGCTGCAGACAACTGATGTTTAAGTTCATTAAATGCTTTTTCACAATCATCAGTCCACTTAACTTCAGCATTCTTTGTTAATAACACAAATAGGGGAGAAGCTATTTTGGAAAAATTCTTAATAAATCTTCTATAGTATCCAGCGTGTCCTAAAAAGCTTCTTACATCAGTTTGTGTTTTGGGGATAGGGAGGGTCTGAATTACCTGTATTTTAGTTGGATCGACTTGAATTCCTAGGAATGAGACGAAGTGACCCAATACAATACCTTGATTCATCATCATATGACACTTTTCAGTGCTTAAGGCAAGGTGTGCTTCTATGCATCGCTTAAGTACTTTTTCAAGATTCTGCAGTGCATCCTCAAAAGTCACTCCATAAGGAGTAAAGTCATCCATAAATATTTCTAATGAATCATTTAGCATATCAGAAAAAATCCCTATCACTGCTCTTTGAAATGTTGCTGGAGCATTACATAGCCCAAATGGAAGTACCCTATAAGCAAAGGTCCCCCATGGGCTAGTAAACGTGGTCTTGTCCTGGTCTTGGGGTGCAATCTTAATCTGATTATATCCACTAAACCCGTCCAAGAATGAAAAGAATTTCTTACCTGCCAAATTATCCAATACCTGATCAATGAATGGTAAAGGGAAATGGTATTTCTGGGTGGCTTTATTCAGTGCTCTGTAATCCACACATACTCTCCATTTGCCATTTTTCTTGGGTACAATTACAAGTGGGGAAACCCACTCACTATCAGATATAGGGTATATAAATCTTGCATTCAAGAGTTTTTGAAGTTCCTCCTTCACAATTTCCCTTAGGTTGGGATTCATTCGCCGCTGGGGTTGACAGACTGGCCGGGATCCCTCTTTAATATAAATCCGGTGAGTGCATAGCTCAGGGGAGATCCCTTTCATGTCTGTATAGTCCCATGCAAATGCTTCTTTATTTTCCTGGAGTAACTTTATTAATTGTTGTTTTTCATTATCAGTTAAATTAGGATTTATATTTAACGTTTTTCCAGGCTCAATTTCTATTGTTGTACTTTTGGAGGGGCTGCCTACTGTTGTCTGAAATAAATTTTTATCTTCCAAATTCTGCTGAGATTCAGCTTGCAAGATTGCAGTGAAGTGATTTTACATTTCTGGGTTGACAGAAGAAGGTTCAGAAATGAAGCTGCTGATTAATTCATCTTCGGTAGAGTTTTTGAAACTTAAGGCTTGTCCGATAGTCAATATAGGTTGGGTTTCTTCATCCTCATAATCTACCCATACAGAATTGTCATTATTAATCATGGGTGTAGCATGAGGATAGAGGGTAAGCTGTTTGGTTTCCTGCCCATTAGAGATGGTCATTGGTCCTGATCTACAGCTGATGAAAGCATCTGCTGTAGTCAGCCAAGGTCTTCCTAGAATCAGCAGATGACCCCCCAACTTTGTTTTAGTTTGTAACACCACAAAGTCAGCTGGGTAATTCCAGGATTCTACAGAAATTATTAAATCTTCAATGACCCCTTCCAGTTTAATTGTAGAGCGATCAGCCAATTCTAGTATGGTTGGAGTTTCCCTAATAAAGTTTTTTAACTGAAGCAATTGTGTTGTTTCAAGTGTCATAATATTTATTGCAGCTCCTAAATCTACTAGAACTTTAGAGACAAAGGTTTTTCCAACCTGAATTGTTACTGTAGGGTGACCAGGGTCACCATATTTCACAGGATGATCTTTTTCTGTCATTAAAGCAGTCAGTTCTCCCATCACATGAACTGTGAGGGGGTCCTTAGCTTTTCTTCCAGGTTTTTTTATGCAAATATCTCTAATAGTCCTAGCATAAATGGGAACATCTCTTAGCGCTTGCAACAATGGGATTTTAACATATAAATTCTGTAGTTCACCTAAAAGGTTAAAAGCAGGTTGCTCTAGTGTTTTAGTGAGAGCCAGTCGTTCAGGGAATGGTGGATCTGTTGTTTGATCATTGTTGTTAGATGTTGATTCAATTGTTTCAGCATTATTGTTAGTTGGTTTTTCTTTTCTAACTTCCTCTTTATCAGAGTCAGTGATGTCATCAATGATGGGTTCAACAATTCTCCCTGAACGAAGATGGATATCGTTACATTGCATGGGGGAGACAGACTGTTTTTGAATATCAATTGCTTGTAAGGCTTTATTATTATTTGGGTTAGGATTGGGTTGCACAGGTAGCTGCGGTCTAATTGCCTAGTTATTTGGAGGAGTGTTGGATGGTAAGGAAAGGGATTGTTGATGTTGAGGAAATGGCATCTGTTGGGCTGCCCAGCCTGGGTTCCATTGATTAAAATACGGTTGCTGGGGAGCCCAAGGATTCCATATGGTAGGATCAGGAAAAGGAAGATTTGGTTGCTGCATAGGTGGAAAATTCATTGTGTTAAAGGGTGGGTACTGCGTTTGGTTCATGGGTGGGTAATTTGTTTGAAAAGGAGAGTGATTATTCCAACGACTAAATGTTGTGTTAGAATTCATACCTTGTCTTTGTGGCCAATGCCTCGTCTGTGTCATCAGGTACACTGCTTCAGCCTCTTCTTCAGTTGACTGCAATGCTGCTTTAATTCCAGGCAGAGAGGGGCATTGCTGGGTCTCATGGTCCTTTTCGCAGATTGTGCAGATTGGTACCTTATCTAGTGGGCATTCCCTGAGTGGGTGTTTTTCTCTGCATTTGGAACAAAAAATAGTTAGGGCAGCTTCTGCTTCTGCCTGTTTCTTTTTTACTTGCAGAGCATCAATTTGTGAAGCAAAAGAGCTTAACATCTCAGTTTTAAATTCTTCTAACAAATTACCTATTTCAGCCCTTGTTGCTCCTCCACTTGCTGACTTCTGAACTCTTGAATATACATTGTCCCTGCTTTTTGATCTGCTCACTGCTCCTCTTGAACATCTCATGCAGAGATTGATAATTTCATCAAATGGTTCCTTGGAAATGTCCCCTTTTCCCAGCATGTTTAACATGTCCAAGCAGTCATCTGGTACCCCTTTCAGCAATATAGTTTTCAGAATATCTTTACTCATGTTAGGGTGGTCAGACCGCTGCAGATTATACTGCAATCTTTCCACAAAATCTTCCAGATTCTCGTCCTCCTTCTGAACCATTTTAAACAATTCTTCCTTCCTTTCTCTTGTCCGGCAGTAATCTTGATACTTGGCCAGAAAGCTTTCTTTCATCTGATCCCAGGTAGTGATTGCTTGAGCTTCTAAGCTCATAAACCACCTTAATGCATTCCCTTTCAGTGTTGCTGGAAACAGTTTTAGTTTCTGATTAGGGCTCACATAATCATAACTCCTACATAGTATATCGAATTCAAAGAGGAATTCATCCGGGTCTTCAGAGGATAACCCATGAAAGTTGGGTAATGCTGAGATTGGAATGTTTTTCATGGGGGTTGCTCCTCTCGGGAGCTCCCCAATAGGGAACTCCAGGGTAGAGAGCGAATTTTCCCCTCTTCCTTCTGTTCTGTTATCCTCCATTGGTCTTTTTCCTGAATCACTTGCTTTATCTTCTGTATCTTCTGTTTCTTCAGGTTCTTCTACCGGTTCCTCAGTGTATTCTGGTACTTCCAGCTTCCTTTCAGGTCCCAGTACTTCCTCCGTCTGTCGATCTGTTTGTGAGGAATACTGGATCTGAGGTCTCCGGGAACTTGTCCTCTGTGATTTTTCGGCCTTTGAGATGATTTCTTCAATAAAGGTTTTTCTTCCTCCTCCGCCTTTGTCGCCTGTGAAATTAGGTTTCTTGCGTCCTCTCATGCACCTATTATTCTCAAAAAGAAATCATTAATGCTTTTAGAAATCTCTAGTCGCCTTCCCCAGCAACGGCGCCAAAATGTTGGCTAGTTTAATTGTTTATTGATTAACAATCAAGTACCACATTAAATTGTCAACCTAGGAAAGTCTTTTATTTCAAAGGCTACCGCGTACTGTATGTACTTAACTCTAAAAGCATCAAAAAGCTGTAGTATACATAATTCTCACGCTATGTTATAACAGTGCATTGCAAAGATAAAATGAAAGCAGTTAATTAAGATTATAAATCTGAAAAGAAAAGTGATGGATGCTCTGTTAGCAGAGGATCAGGACCCTATCCTCCAAGCAAGGACGTTCAGCACCTGCCCCTGTAACCAGATTGCTAATACACACTGCAATTCTAATTCACCGGTGAAGTACAATTTCAAACAATCAACAAAACAGAGTGCCAGCAAAAAGGAAATTATCAGAGGTAATGCTACAGAATCCAAAACAGAGTATCAGCAGAAAGAAATTACCGAACACACTTACACACTTGACAGAAAAGTAAATGGGTGAATCTTGTGAGGAAGGTGGGCCCGGTCCCTCTCACAAGATTCCCCAGAACACAAATGCTAGATTAGGTGCTCAGAACAATCTTCTATTCATCTGCCAAAAGATCCAGTTACAATAAAAGTTCAGACTTTGCTGTTGTCTTTCAAAATTCCCCTTACAAAACTATTTTTCTCCCCCCCTCTCTAATGTAGATGTCTCCTCTTTATAGAGGAGACATTTATTACAATAGATTATCACAATTCATTCAGTTAAACCTTTCTGTCAAAAATAAGAGTTACAGGATGTTGTTACAACAGTGTGACAATGTATTCTTTCTTGGGTCTCTTACTGTTACACAGCTGGTAACCGAACTTCGACCGTCTTCTTGGAATCCTCGCGCTATCCTTTGTCGCTTCCCCATAGTTGTTGTTTTAGTAAACCCGTGTTGTTCCTGATATTTTAGCAACTGTAACTCTGTTTTACCCTTTTTGAACAGTTGTTGATCATGCTGCGTCAGCGTGGAATTCTGGCGATATTCAGATAGTTGCCGTTTGTTATTTCCAGTTGTTGCAAAATAGCATTCCCCTGCTTTAGATAATTGTCGTTGCTGGCTGTAGCAACTGCGTAGTTGTTGCTTCTGGTGTTGCAGCAACTGCGTAGTTGTTGTTTCTGGTGTTACAGCAACTATGAATTATAATTCCTGCAGACTTTAGACAGTTCAACGGTTACTTGGCAACTTAGTTAGCTTTTCCAAAGATAAATATAAAGATAATCATGAATATGTAATGAACAATTAAACATATAGATATGCGGAGAGTTACTTCATACCTTGGGGTGATTAAGTCATTATGTAATCAAAGCTTTCAACTTATGAACTAAAAAAGGATAATATTATGGCAAAAATATAAGGTCAAAATTGGTCAATTCTGAGTCCTAACACCAAGGTTGGTTAAATTAAGCACTTTCAGCAATTGGATAGGAACAGAATAGACTTATGGAGATTCTATCCCAAATAGAATATACAATGGATTATGGGTATGGTAATTCTATTCCAATAGAATCATGGTAACGATGTCTGGATGGTATTTCTATGTGACTTCACTTCTTAATCAAAAAATTATTAAACTAATCGGTTGATCGATGAAGCATTATTAATATACATATATTAGCTTCTCTGTACAATTATTAGCACAAACGAATGGTTCATTTTATAGCCTGTGTGTAAGTGGGTGATCTATCAACTCTATACATGTGTCTGATGTGCAATTCAAAGTTGCAAAAGTTTTGTACGAAAACAACGCAACGAATATCCCATCTATCAAGTATTGAAACCATGTTAATGCACATTTCCTTGAAGATGATACAAATTGTGCCATTGGTTTGTCTTCATCAGTGATATCATTCGCGGACCAAAACTTCTCGCAAACAAACCAATGCTTCTTAGGATCTTCATTTCCCTCGTAGAGGGAATGCGATTTAATCCCATTTTATTTTTTGGAAGCTTAGATGTTCAAGATATTCCAAGATTACTTGACTGATCGATGTCATAAGGATGAACGATTGATCAGTTGCTCAAAGGCATGCTACTTCTTTGCTTGTCAACAATGTCTTCACAAAATGGCACATTGGATTGGCACACTCTATCTATACACTTGGTAAACCAAATTAATTTAGGTCACAACTCTTCATTGATCAAATTTGTACTTTCAACTTCCTCGACGTATGCTAATTGCAGCAGGGGGGTACGATTGTGAAATTTCCAAGTTGGAGAAGTCATAATTCATCTTATTTGTTCTCGTTGTTTGTTTGATTCTCAATTTTTGGATCATTTCTTTTATCATCTTCTTTATGCCAAACAACAAGTATTCCTAAATAACTATGTGATGTTTGTCGAAGGAATTCTTTAACGACAAGATTCGACATTGATGCAATTGATATTATAGGTATTACAGGACTAGAGTCATCAACTTCCATCTCATCTACTTGCCTTTTAGGACATATTTGTAGACCAATATTCTCTACCAAAATGGGCAGTGCTATGCCTCTCAACTCATTTAAGGGGTCTCATGCATCTTTGCTCTCATGCTCTCGAATTTTCATTTTCTAAATTGTGCCTCTGAATGGTGTTACAATGAGGCTCAAGGGCCTTTTTATTATTGAACAACAAACGGAAACCCTAAACAACCATAACCATAACCCTATGAGATGGAATGATAAAAGTTTGTGGGCCCCGTTGGGGTTAGTTGGGCAACCAACTTCCCAGGGTCATAATTTTCTCATATGATATTCGTTTGGCACGTATGATACCTCACCAAAAATATCTCTCTGACTATTATAGGATTTGCAACAGGCCCCTTCCAATGGCTATTGGCCTACTGCATACCTCAAAAAAACTCCATTTGGGACCAAAACAACTCCAGAAGCTCAGGAGATGAAAAATGCTAAAAATAGTAAATGACGCTATAATCAAGGAACTAATGAAACCGTTTGGAGGTCTATGTGGAATAGGTGGGTGACCACCAATATCCACCTGGATCATTCCTGCCCCCTTAAGAAGCAACGGTCTGCATTGCGTGCAGAGCCTCCATGAGGTGAGGAAATTTTCGTTGAACCTGGTCCCTGGTGAGCCACTTGCCCTCATGAAGGAGTTGACCTACTTTGACAACTCAATACAGTTGGATCCTCTACTGGTGAGTTTTATTGAACTATGTGTCCATGATCCTATCAGTTTCATCATATTCAATATAGCTTGGGTTGAGCTTTGTTGGTGTCAACTTCTCAACAACGTCGGATGTGTCCAACAATAGGGAAAGTTATGGTCGCACCAGGTCTAGATTGAATATTGGGTGCATTCCAATGAACAGTGGAATTTTGAGCTGAAATCATTATCCTCCACGACCTTAGTGATGGTGTAAGGCCCATATCGGAGTGGGTGAAACTTGAGTTATGGCCCAATGAGGTGCTCCTTTTACAAATGTAACCAAACATTGTCACCCACGTAGAACTTGTGCAGCACCCAATGTTGATCATGAAGCTTGTACTTAGCATTTGCTCTATCTAATATGTCATGGACCTGCTGGCTGATGTGTTGAATGCACTCAATGAAGTTGTTAGCCCTGTCAGCTTTGGACTAGACATGAGTCGAATTTTCCTGAGTAGTTGCAACTAGTATGGCAACATCAATGGGAAATAGTGGTTGAAATACCAATCCTACCTGAAAGGGTTTATGGCCAGTTGAGCTATGGAGAGCCCTGTTGTGGTTGTGTTGGACATAGGGGAGGCTCTTATCCCATGTGTGTGGGTGCTTCGAGTTGTACATGCATAAGATGTGCATGATCATCTTATTGAAGACCTCTATTTTGTCATCGGTTTGGGGGTGAAAGGTCGTGGACTTAGTGCGATTAGTATCCAACAATGACCAAAGACTTGACCAGAATGAATTTAGGAACCGGTTGTCCAGATCTGAGATAATGAACTGTGGGATCCCAAAGTGTACCCATACTCATTCAAAGAAGAGTTTGGCATTGGCTTCTTAAAGAAGAGTTTTGCTAATATTAAGCAATGATAAAAATGTGTTTGAACTTGTGCCAATCAACATTGTACCATAAAACATTGACTTTACATAAATTTGTGCTTGTGTTACATTCATCATCAAAATATGTACTCAACATGTGCAAAATGGATTATTTTTTATTAGATTCACTCCATCTTCGTTGTTAACATTATTAATGTGTCCAAAATGATAGAAATTAAGTCATTCTTATATGCATCATTGTAGTACAGATTATACAACATAATCCCTAACTTGCCTTTATTGGCCAAATTGACCCAATCCTATTAGGTGTAGTGTATCTCTACTTAGGCCTATTATGGCATTCAAAGGGTTCTCCTTTATAAGGTAGCTTAATAGTGTTAAGTTTATCACTTAATTTAAAACAATTAGAAAAACAAACTTAAGAAGGTTTTATACATAGTCTAATTTTGATATTCAAACAATTATATGGCCATATTTATAGTTAGTTATACTTATTTAATTATCTACGTGACATTGCTCAATAAACTTAGAAGCAATTGTTGTCTTTGATGAGTTTCAAATTTATTGATGAATGTTTTATATTTTATTAGTTGTAATATTCAAATATTATATGACTATAAGTAAGTTTTGATTTCTCATTTTCTTATGTACCTATTGCTTAATAAGTTTGGGGTTAATTGTGATGTGTGATGAGTTTCATATAATTGATTAATGTTTTATTTTTGTAAATTTCACTCAACATTTGAAAGTAGTTATATATGTAGTTAGAGATAGTGATCAAAATTATGACATTTAAAGATAATACCTTGCATACACATATTATGAACATAAATCCACCCCATGTTCTCCATAAAATTCAATATTTACTAGGTATCTTGATGTAACCATAGAGGCACTTAGAGGTAGAGGTAAAACTTGTGAAATTATAAGGGAAGTGATGACCCTCACAACCCTATTATTGACCCAATACCACATCTATGCTTTTTGTAAGGCATGTCATTTGAATAAAGAAAGTAGTGGTCAAGTGATTAACTGAAAACACTTTTAATTACCACTAGGGTTGACTAGGATGATGAAATCATAATAATGTTATTTCTCCCATTAAGTTTCAAGTCTCCTTGGTGACATGCTTACCTCCCATAAGTAACATGCATTTGAAATTTCCATAAGATGACATGACATTAATAGAATCAATACATTTATTGGTGACTTATTAATTGATAATTGTTGTTTTGAGTGTTGTAAACTTGCCTCATTCATTGTATATACTCCTAGATTGGGGAAAGGACATTCTTGTCTCATCGCGACAAGAGGAAGCTACCAAAAATAATTATCAATACTTAAAATTGAATTGACAATTTCCTTTAATAACCTCTAGATGTGGCCTAACTCGGTGTATTACTTTTAAGTGGTTTGGACATCATAAATACATTTTGGTTGTGGCATCTATGGCGAAGTTTAAGCATTATTCATTAAAACAACGACCATTTTCCAACAAAAAATATATAACTATTAATGATATCCTTGACAACACATAAGTATGTTGTTAATGACACCATTGTTTATTGATGAAAATGGTTGCATGTCTAATTACCACCAAGGTTCAATTACCCTAAAACACAAATGAACTATTGGTACTAAGTTCAAGGCTTATATGTTAGGATATTCCGACACATAGGAAATAGTTAAGTATAACTTGGTCTAGTGTAGAGTTAGGTAAAGTGTGTTTCTTTACTATGTACTTTTGTAACTTACAATCTGACGGTCACGATATGTTCTAGACATGAAGTGATATGACAGTGCATTCTCTCCTCAGTATTACGGACACTTGATTTGTGGCTTAACACCCGATTGGTCCATGATCTTTATTTAAAGAGCATGGAGAGTCATTTGTAGGGTGACCGTTCATGAGAGAAGCTTATGTAAATTTTCATTTTTTTATTAATAAATTGCATGAAGTGGTCGTGTTGGCTCAGGTCGTGGACTGTTTCCCTCTTTGAGGGTTTTAACCACATGAAGAATACTAGTGTATTGATATGTGATCTGTTTATGAGTGGTGTCCTCTGGTGTTCTATCTAAGGAACTTACCCTGTAAATTCCTACATGGTATCAGAGCTATTTGAGGGGCGGTGATCCAAATCGAAGCCGATACAACGCATCCAGTTGTCATTTCCTAGATCTACTGTTTCTGACTAGTTTCGGGCCAAGAGGACTACTCTATTGTGTTAGGAGCATCTATTCCAGTGAGGAACCCATTTCGTTTCACATGAAAAGGTTTCCGGTAGCCCTAGATACATCATTTTTAAGATCTGGAGGTATACAATTTTTTGCAATTCTAGTTATTCATCTCTCTGTTTATTTCGGTTTATTTAGCTCTCTGTTTTTTGTTACCGAATCTATACCTTTCATTTCTACATATGCTCTTTGCCCTGCGACTCTGTGCGATCTGGGCAAATCAGAAACAGAAAGGAAGGATTTTTCTCATGCGTATGCTCTTTTCCGCCGTGCCTTATTGTGATCTCGGAAAATCAGAAACGTTGAGGAAAATATTTAGTTTCTGGCGAAAGCTAACTTCAAGCCATAAGGTTTCGTTTTTTTTGCATAACCGTATTGGGTTGTGTGGTTTTTTGTTTTGTAGACAAAAATAGCTTTTTCAAGTAAGCACGCACCCCAAAGCTTCAGTGATTAAAAAAAAAATCTCTTCCTCTTTTCCAAAAATTATTAACCTTTTAAACTAGCTCATTTAGTCTAAACTTACTTTATGAGAATAGAGGTGTTGGATTCAAGTCTTTCTTTTTGTTGAGTTACTTTTTCAATAAGCACACGTAACTTATGTTTTAAAGTTAATTAATGTAAAAGTATTCTCACCTATTATAAAAAGTAAATCACTTATAATTCTAAAGTCTCTTTATCTTTGATTTTACAATTTAGTGGGTAGCTCATAAAGTACCATTGTAAAAGTGATTTTCACTTATTTATAAAAGTGGGTCACATAAAATCTTTTTTTAAAGTGAGCTAATTAGATTAAATTTGCAAAGGGGGGGATTTTTTAAAATATAACATTATCATTCATTTCCACACATTCAAGCACTTTGTTAGCATCTTCAACAATTTTTCTTCAAAAAGCCATAACTTCTTCATCCGAAAGCCGTTTTTAGAGCCCTTTTTTTTAATCGACATAATTTTTCAAGATCTTTCCATTGGAACACTTAGTTTCAACATCTACAGCGTCAGTTTCTGTTAAAATGGAAATTCCATGCCAAGTTATTCTTGACAGCACCAACTACTTCCAATGGTGGTCCTACATTATGGATTTACTTAGAAGTAAAGGTCTTTACAGAATAGCCTCAGGCCAAGAAACTAAACCTAAATATGGACATAAGGCAACCAAATAGGAAAATAGGCCAGATCAAGCACGTGAGTTGATAGGGATGTCTATTTCTCCAGACCTTAGATTCCATATCGCAGAACTTGATACCCCTAATGAAGCAATGAAACAACTCACTAAAGTTTTTGGAATTAAAAATGAAATTAGAGCCCATCAACTCGAAAATGAGTTGCTTACGTTGGACCCCAATAATTTTTCTTCCATTGAAGATTTTTTGTCCAAGTTCAAGACCCTTAAACTTCTCTTGGAAGGTGTTAAGGTTAAGAAAGAAGATGGTAGCCTTATCTATTCCATTCTTACTATATTGGGACCAACCTACTCTGTGTTTGTTTCCACCTTCCATTCTACTAGATAAGCCTTTATTTCTCAAGGACAAGACTACAAGTCCCCCTCTTTTGATGCCTTTTGTGATTCTTTAATAAGAGAACAAGAAAAACTCTTACATCTTGGTCTTCTTAATCTTGGAAACTCTTCTAAGAAAGCCTTAGCCACCCAGCAACAACTAAATTCAAAGAATCCTAAGAAGCAGTATCCTAAAAAGAATGGTCTTAAACCAAACAAGGGTCCTAAGCAATTTCAGTCTCAAAATGAAAAATCATTTCAACAAAATGATAAGGAAAATAAAAACAAAGGGAAGAAGACGGATAGACATTGCAAATTTTGTAATCAAGATGGCCACTTAGAATCCAAATGCTTTAAGAAGATGGAAGCCTTGGAAGCAGCAATGAATAAGCATAGCATCCATTTGGAGCATTCTTCAACTTCAACTTCATCTTAAGGAATAACACTTTTTGCATGTGGTTGAAGCATCTCGATCTGGTTATGCACTAAATGTATCTTCTTCTTCTCATTCTCATGAGTGGCTCATTGATTCTGGAGCTTCCTATCACATGGCCAAAAATAAAGCCATGTTTTCTCCTTTAAATGATTTTAACACCAAAAATATATATGTTGGTGATGATAGATCTCTTAGTGTTGTAGGGACTGGAACTATTCATCTAGACAATGTTCAATTTAATGATGTATTATGTGTTCCAACCTTATCCTACAACCTTCTATCTGTATATAATATAACTCATTCAGGTGAAGGTAAAATCGTTGAATTTTCACCTCATGATGTTGTAATTAAGGACCTTAGAGATCCTAGACAGATTTTAGCTACTAGCATTGCTGATGATTCTACAAGATTGTATAAGTTTAACAACTTTGGGTCATCAACTGTTCCCTCAGTATTTGTTTCTCATAATGATGCAGTGAGCAAACTTTGGCATGAGTGGTTTGGTCACTTAAACTATCGCTCCCTCCAAAATCTATGTAAATAAAATATGGTGGCAGGTCTTCATATGGTATCCTGCAGAGGTGGTGTTTGTTCCAGATGTGTACTCAGAAAACATCATCGAGATAGTTTTAAAAAATGTGCCTCTTGGCACGCCTCAACCCCTTTACAGCTTGTGCACAATGATTTATGTGGTCCACTTCCAGTTGTTTCATTCTCTGGCTACAAGTATTTCTTAGCTTTCATTGATGATTTCTCCAGACGCACTTGGGTATACTTCTTAAAACTCAAGAGTGAAGTATTTAACATGTTCTTGGCCTTTAAGGCCTTTGTTGAAAAATAATCTGGACATCAAATTCTTAAGCTAAGATCTAATAATGGTAGAGAATATGTTAACAACAAATTCATCAACTTTTGCACTGAGCATGGAATTCAAATGCAACATACTGTGCCATATACTCCACAACAAAATGGTGTAGCTGAAAGGAAGAATCGCACCTTAAAGGAAATGGCTAATTGTATGCTTCAATCTAAAGGACTTAGTCTTAATTTTTGGGCAGAAGCAATTAACTGTGCAAATTACATAGTAAATCGCACTCCTACTAAGATTTTAAAGAATATCACTCTAGAAGAAGCATGGAGCTCAATTAAACCAGATGTAAGTCACTTTCGTATTTTTGGAAGTGAAGCATGGACCCATATTCCAGATGAAAAACATAAATCTTTAAACCCTAAAAGTGAAAAATGTATTTTTGTTGGATATTCTGAAGATGTCAAAGGATATAGACTTATTCCACTTAAGTCCAAAAATGTTATCATTAGAAGAGATGTAAAGTTTGTTGAAAATATATAAGCCTACGAGCCTAGTTCGGCGGATGTGCCACCTCTCTCCATCCCTTCTACTTCTGAAAATATTTCTTCTTCAGATGATGACAGTGAGGATGACAATCCTTCCCCACCTTCTCAGGATCCTCCTTCAGCTCCTCAGCTTCCAAAATGGGTCCATGCTACTCGGGATGCAGCAGGTGCTCTTGCAGGTGATCCTACAAATCAGCGACGTACACGTTCTCAGTTCGATAGAGCCTCTTCTTTATTGGCTCAAGCTTCAGTGAATCATGATCCTGACACCTTTGCAAAAGTTTCAGGCCATCCAGATTGGGACACAGCTACGAATATCGTTCATTATTGGCAAATGATACATGGGATCTTGTTCCTCTTCCAAAGGGACGAAAACTTGTTTGATGCAAATGGGTTTACAGAACCAAGTATGGACCAGATGGAAAAGTTGATAAACATAAATCTCGTCTTGTTGCTAAGGTTTTTTCACAAGTTGAAGGCATTGACTATACTAAAACCTTCTCCCCTGTTGCCAAAATGAACTCTATCTGCCTTGTTCTTTCCCTTGTTGCCTCTTTCAAATGGGAAGTCCATCAAATGGATATTAAATCTGCCTTCTTGCATGGGGACTTGCATGAAGAAATCTATATGGAACAACCTACTGGATTTATACAAACAGACTCCAGCCTTGTATGTCGGCTTAAGAAATCCCTTTATGGTCTCAAGCAAGCCCCTCAGGCTTGGTATGCCAAAATGGATAGCTTTCTTTTAGATAATGGCTTTTCTAGGTGTCATTCTGATAATACTGTCGACACCAAGAAAGTGGGTAAGTCTCTTATCATTCTTGTTCTTTATTTTGATGATCTTATCCTTACTAGTATTGATCCCAACCTTATAAACCATGTGAAGTCCAGCCTTAAAAAGAAGTTTGAAATGATAGACTTAGGACACTTACATTATTTTCTTGGTCTTCACGTCTTGTAATCCAAGGAAGGTATTTCCCTTTCCCAGTCCAAGTATCCTTGTGATCTTCTATGCCACTTTCACATGGAAGACTCTAAGTCAACCCCTTCTCCCTTTCAGTTTGGAGCCAAACTTTCAGTCACTTGTACTTCCCCTGAATTTGATGCTACCTTATACCGTCAACTTGTAGTAAAACTTTTGTATCTGACCATACTCGTCTTAACCTTTCCTTTGTTGTTGGCCTTATTGCTCGGTTTATGCAAAACCCACATGAAAGTCATTGGAAAGTAGTTAAAAGAATACTTAGTTATGTTCGAGGTACAGTTCAATTTGGGATTCATTACAGTGCAAAAGCATCTCCTCTATTGGTTGGTTTCACTGATTCTGATTGGGCTAGTGACCCTGATGATCGGAAGTCTACTGCAGGTTATGTCTTCACTCTTGGTTCTGGACCTATTACATGGGCTTGCAATAAACAAAGTGCCATTTCTCTTTCTTCAGCAGAAGCAGAGTATCGTGGCACCATAGAAGCTAGTAAGGAAGCCATGTGGCTTCATTAGATCATGTCAGAGTTTGGCTTTCAGCAGCAGCATCCAACCACACTTTGGTGTGATAATCAAAGTTCCATTCAACTATGCAAAGATCCAATCCAACATTAGTGCAACAAACACATTGAACTACACATGTAGTTCATCAGCAAGCTCATTCATTACCATGTCCTTGAAGTGCAATATTGATCAACCGATGATCAAGTTGCAAACATCTTTAGAAAGGCTCTCACAGAGGCGAAGTTTACTAAACTTCGATTTATGGTTGGAGTTCAGGAAGTTGTCACTAAGGGGGATAGGCTCTAATGCCTCCTTCCTTCTCCTATTGTGTCATATTTGTACATCCTTCAATCCTATCCGAAGTTGTTCTTAAGGGGGGATGTTAAAATATTCCGACACATCGGAAATAGTTAAGTATAACTTGGTCTAGTGTAGAGTTAGGTAAAGTGTGTTTCTTTACTATGTACTTTTGTAACTTATAATCTTACGGTCACGATATGTTCTAGATATGAAGTGATCTGACGGTTCATTCTCTCCTCGGCATTACCGACACTTGATCTATGGCTAACACCCGATTGGTCCATGATATCTATTTAAAGAGCATGGAGGGTCATTTGTAGGGTGACCGTTCATGAGAGAAGCTTATGTAAATTTTCATTCTTTTATTAATAAATTGCCTGAAGTGGTCACGTTGGCTCGGGCCGTGGATTGTTTCCCCCTTTGAGGGTTTTAACCACGTCAAGAATATTGGTGTATTGATCTATGAGCGGTGTCCTCTGGTGTTCTATCTAAGGAACTTACCCTGTAAATTCCTACATTATACAACTTCAATGTTATAGTATTTTCGTTATAACAATTCAACTAAACAAATGTGATTTATGTAATTGGTGTGTCCCATTTGATAATGTTTACCAAGTAAAAAAGGAAATATTATAATGTGAGAATAGTGATAATTGATCATGGTTGATTTGTGAATTATCTAGTTAGTGCATGAAATTTTGATTGGTTATACTTCCACTACCATATAGTTTTAAATAATAATTTACATATGAAGATTAAGACCATGACACTTATCCCCCCTTCTCTCTCTTAATATAACATTAAGAATTCTATTAGGTAATATTTGATTGTATATATGGACTTAAGACTAAATGTTAATAAAATGCACATGATTCCATTGGAAGTAGCTGAGAAAATTACTTAAATGGAAATTAGCTTTTTATCCCCCTTTCTCTCTCTTAATATAACATTAAGAATTATATTAGCTAACACTTGGTTTTGTATATGGACTTAAGGCTCAATGTTACTAAAAAGCACATGATTCCATTGGAAGTAGCCTAGGAAATGACTCAAAGGGAAATTAGCTTTCTTGCAGAGACAAATTTAGGTTGAATGTTTTTTAGTCTCAGAATAAGACCTAAATGATTTTAATTCATTATAAACATATCTTCATCAAACATAAGAAAATAATTCAATAAGTTAAGAATACATGACAAAAAAACATACCAATAGTAATACCGATTAGCACAATTGTTTACAGCAAAAGGCTGATAAATGCCAATAACAACCAAAATATGTAAGTGCCATTTGTAACTATGAGAATTTGTAATGCCATCATAAAGGAATAAAGGTTGGAAATGAAAAAATATCTAAAAAAAAAACTTAATTTAACCATTAAATTATATATACAACTAAGAATATTCTCATATTGTTTTCTATTTTTTTTTAAAATCAAAATTCCTAAAACTTATTGTAAAATAAACCATGCCTATGATATAATTAACCATATCATTAAGATAAATTTTGCAACTCTTGTCGTTTTCAAAAAGTAAAAACCTTCAAAAACAGAAATCTTGCGACGGATTAGACCTCAATAAAATACAAATAATCATAGTCGTCATAATTAGACGCCGCTTTGTAATTCAGCAACATATACATGACATATAGATAAAGCTATTAGTTGGGGTTGAGCATCACATTGTGATCAAAAGGAAGGATAGCAAAAGGCTTAACATTTCAGATCTGGGAGTTTAAGGTTTCAGTTGTGAGGGTTTAAAGGGTTCAAATAATATCTGATGGCGAGTGATAGTTGTCTAGCTCGAGTCGGATTTGGAGTTGGAGTGGGAGGTGTTGTTGGCGGTCCCATTGGTAATTCATATTTCCAAGTCTCCTTTCATTTTGTATGTTATAATTCACTGGAAGCCCTATATTCTTTGTTTTTTTGTTATTTTTTATTCTATTTAATTATTTGGGTTTCCTCTAAGTTTGTTTCCTGTGAAAACGATGGATAGACACCATCATATTTTAGGAAAACCAGGTTCAGTTGTAAACGTAACAAGTTAGTTTTAATCACCTTTCCAAGGTTGGCTAGATTAATCACTTTTAGCAATTAGAGAGGAACAAAATAGAGTTATGGAGATTCTATCCCAAATAAAATTTATGATGGATTATGGTTATGGTAGTTCTATTCCGATAGAATCATGGTAACAATGTCTGGATGGTATTTCTGTGTGACTTCACTTCTTAATCAAAAAATTATTAAACTGGCCGTTTGATTGATGAAGTGTTATTAACATACGTAGATTAGCTTCTTTGTACAAATATTAGCACAAACGAAGGGAGGTGAATTTTACATCCCTTGTGCAAGTGCGGTGATCTATCAACTCTATACATGTGTCCGATGTGCACTTCAAAGTTTCAAAATTTTTGTACGAAAACAACGCACCGAATAGCCCATCTATCAAGTATTGAAACCATGTTAATGCACCTTTCCTGTTGTTGGGAAAAGTATCCATTCAGAACGCCCCTATCCCACTCTAAGGTGTGATAGTGCCTTAGCAACAAACAAGGAAAACTACTTGAGTATTCTTCTTTATGGAATGTAAATGAGGAGGAAGGATGTAACTAACATGTGTCTTTCGCTAGTTTGTTGATCCAATCGCTCCTCTCTTCAATAGCTCCCAGCTCCCTGCTCGCTTACCAGCCCAGCTTCACCGAATTCCTGCAAGATCACAAGAGAAAGAAACTACGCGAAGATATAGATATACATTCATAAAAAGCTCAAGATCAGATTAAGCTAAACATGCAAATATAACAAAACATCATTGATACACAGCATGTAGGAGAAACTCAAATAGTTTATTGATAGAATAAGAAAGTCCAAGAGGAGATACAACCAAGTGAGTTCCGATCCAGCATCTACCTCCCAGCAAAGGAATCCCTTCCTCTCCTCCAACAAAGCATAAATCACCCAATGTACTAATCTCAATCTCAAACCAACAGCAATTCTCTGCAAAGTACAAAATTCCATCCTCTGGATCTCTGGGATGAGGGATCCATATATAGATGTAAGCAGAGAGGATGAGTCAGCTTATGTTTTGACTTGTGGCTTCTCTCTGTCAGTTCTTGCTTCCACTTGGAGACTGAGAGCCTCTTACTCATCACTTGGTCGAATTCAGTGAGGCAAGTGTCATTGGAGAAGATTCTGGAAGCTTCCATGGTCTTTCCACCTCGTTGAATGACTCTGACACTTGTCATTTCCCGCTCAACGCACCTGGGTAGTGCATTCAAGTGCGTTGCAACACACCTAGACAGTGTATTGGGGTGCTTTGCAACGCAGGCAGCTAGTGGAGCACTTGAATTGATCCTGAATTGACTGTTTCTGAGAGGTTTTTGGTGGAGAACTTCTGGGAGAAGCTGTCATTGGTTGACCTTGTTCCTTTAGGAGTTGTAACAATATCTTTAGGGACTTTGGATCCCTTGAATTATGGACATTTCATGCTTATATTTGTAAGGCACAAAAATGTCTATAACAGTTGCCCCCTAAAGTATGAGGCCGTTTATCGGGTGAAATGCTTTATTAGGAGGATCCGAAGTTCATTCAATGCTGGGAGGAGACCTGTAATAAGATACAATACAATACATTATTTTTCATATTTTTTTCATGATCTAGCTGAGGCGGGCATTCCCATGCTCAACTTTATAAATTAATTTTTATGTACATAGGACAGACAATCGTCTGATGGTAGACCGATGATTCTGATGAAATCATCATCCTTTTGGTAGGATGATTATCTGTTCTGCAGTGATGTACATGTCAATGTCTTTATTTTTCCTGAATATATATCGTAGCCCGGATGGATGAAACTAGATCCGGGGTCTTCAATCTCGTCCAATCTTCACTCTAAGTACAAGTCGATCCATGTGAGAAACGTTTTGAAGTCGAACATGGAAAGACATCGCTTGATTACAGTCAATGATGTAAAATGTTAACAAGCGCGAGAGGAATCACCGATAATGATAATGACCCTCAAGGTACTGTAGTAAAATTCACGTGGTGTGAATAGAGGACTTGGCGTCGAACACCACGCAAAATCTTTCGGTCGAAGGTCATTGATGTATACCTGTCGCCGGAAGTGAGAAACTTGCCATTGAGGCATGCAAGCTTCAAAGTACTGAAGGGGGTGTTCCTAGATCAACTTCTTGGATAATGAGCTGATGTCGACAAGAAGCGATCAGTCAAAGGAGGGACTTGATGTATCCCACATCAGTGACACGGAACGGAGCAAATGACTTTGATGGAGGTGAAAACGATCTGATGATATATGGTTCAGGGTGGCGGTCATGAAAGAATGAAGTATAATGTATGGTAGTGGATGGGACACGGTTGACTTCTCTGGGTGACTTCTCTTGAACATATCGGCAACACTTATATGATGGATTGGTAGCATTTACCCCAAAGGTGGATGGTATGGCGAGACCACGGTGATGTGACCGGTGAATGAAACAACCCAACCCGACTCAGGCACGGAGCGGAAGTGTCATGTTCAAGAGCAACTTGCTACCAATAAAGGTTCTTTGAGTTTCTTCCCAATTTTTCCCCTGTCATTGTTGACCAGTACCTCTTTATTTTTGTCAAGCTTGAGGAGGATAACATATGCATGTTCTATAATTTGCCCTTCGGGCAAACCCATCGCTATGTTTTAACGAGCCTAGCGATAGTGAAACTCGTTCTCGTCTAAAGACAAGTTTGTCGCTATTAATGTTTTTAACGAGTCTAACGACAAAGATAACTCGGTCCTTTTCATTTTTAGAGAGTCTGAAAAGGTACGTAAAGTTAACTCCGGAAGTCCTTTTTCGTCATCTAATCCCTTAAGTCCGAAAAAGTATAAAACAATACAGAAGGGATGAATTTTCGATAGTTTTAACGAGCCAAACAAAACAAGCGCTCGATCTTTTTGTGCAATAATCCCTCAAGTCCAAAAAGATTAAAATCTAGAGGAGGGATAGCACTTATGGTCGCTTTAACGAGCTGGAAGGCCAAAACTCGGCAATCTTTTCATATTTTACGAGTCAGATGAAAAGAGCTTAAAGAAGACTCGTCTTTTGAGGAACGAGTGATAAAATGGGTAGCAGCTGATTCCAGGTAAGGGTTGGAATTTTCCAAGCACGGCAGTGTCACAAGGATGGCTAGTGAAATCACTCTTCGCAGCTGTTCCTCAAAATGGGTAAACAATCAAATGGAGGTGAATGATCGGCCAATGGAAAAGTGGAGGTGACGGTGCAAACATGACCAAGCTTTAATGGCTGATAATGTTACATTCACGGTGGTTATTTACCGGAGGATAGTTCATTTTTTAACAAGCTTAAACGCGGATTGAAACACTTGCTCGATCTTATGTTTATTTTTTAACGAGCATGAACTATGTGCTAAAACTGCTCGATCTTATGTTTATTTTTTAACGAGCATGAACTATGTGCTAAAACTGCTCGATAACATGGTCTTGTTTTGATTTTTACCATAAATAGCTTTACTTTTCAAAGATAGTATTGTATCTTCAATTGCTTCATCAAATTAGTTAGAAATGGACAACATTTTCTTAGAAATGAGATTAAAACACTAATATTTTACTTTGAACTACGTAAAAAGCAATTAAAAGGTGTTTTTACCTCTCATTTTACCATTTCATTTGAACTTGGTTTGTTGGAGGTTTGGAGGTGCCTCTTTCCCCTTGATTCTCATCAGCTGATTTTGGGAGATTCTGTGGACGATTCTCGGCGCCGTCTGGACCAGGTAGGAGCTAAACCTGAGCTCTTTCATTTCATGGTTGCTTTTCTGCATTCTGTGCTTCAGTCCCTGCTTTTCTGAGCCCCTGGGGTTTGATGGGAGCATTCTGCCATCAACGCACCCTAGGCATGTCGAAACCTGCGCTGATTGTGGGTCACTATGAAGGTGACTTGACATTCAACGCACCCATAACACCTATGTAGGTGCGTTGGGCGCAGAAACGAAAGATGTAGCACAGTTTTTTAATGAAATTTCTCCCTGTTTCTCATCAAAATTAGGATTTAATCTCCTCTCTTGTTTGTTTTTGCAGAGATATTGGAGCAAAATGACCCTTACATGGCGAGAACGAGAGCATGAAGAAGAGGACATGATCGCCCTACATGATCCTGTTACAGGGAACGCGCTGCGGAACTGTGGTTTGCTGAAGTTCTTCCGCATCTCTAGCATGAGACAGCAGATCAACCTACTGCAGTATTTGCTCGATGCTTGGGATCCTATCAACCAAGTTTTCAGATCAGGGGCAAATCCATCCCTTTGACTGCAGTAGACATTTACTTCTTGACTGGCTTGTCGCGGAGGGGTGCCCCCATTTCTTTGTCAGGTTCGGCCCGAGGGAGTGACTCTGTGAGAGATTATGTCTGCCAGTATTGCAGGGAAGGATCTCAGCCGAGTAAAGACGGCAAGATCATCATCCGAGACGTCACTGACAGGTCCCTCAGGTCTATCCTGTTCACTTTTGGTAGGATGGCCGGGAGTGCATCTCTTCATGTAGCCAACAGGTCCTATATGCAGCATGCCTTGGAGTGTCTCCAACCGAAAATATTCAACTGGTGTGATGCAGTACTTCTGATGATGAAAAGCCAGTTGACCAAGGTAAAGGATGGGAAGTTGAAGAACTTTGGGTTTGGTTCTATTTTGACCGCCTTTGCCTTGGAGAAAATACCACTGATGCAGCCGCAGTACATTGCACTCGACATACCTCCTCCTACTAAACCACGCATGCAGAGATGGGTTGACCACATGTCTAGGCATGCTGGTCAGTCTCAGATTTCTTTTTCCGATACCTTCTTCAGGTGGTTCGATCGGTAGGAGATGGCTTATGCTGAGTATCCATATGCTGGCATGGATTTCCGGGGTGATCCAGATTTAGTACTACCGGATGGCGAGCAGTGGGGCGCTATTGGTAAAATCTTTGACCATATCATTGTTTACTGTTTTTATTTATAATGTCCTTGTGCTTTATTCTATCAATACTTTTAATCAAACTCTTGTGTTCATGTAGTTGTTGGTCTTGTTCGTCCAGTAGTCCGTCTAAGAGTGTCGGTCGCTGCCCCAGCAGGAGAGACTGTCGGGAGGGTTATCCTTCGTGATCTTGATGTGGCCGAGACTCTCACAGCTGTGCAAGAGCAGGTCGAGAGCCTTACTCTCGGTATTCCCGATGTGAGGATCGATGAGCTACCTTTGCAGTTACAGCGACATACTACTGGTGTGCCTAGACGATGGACTCGTCTCTTACGCATGATTGCACAGGCTGTGACTTGCTATCACGAGCATCATTAGACTAGGGTGCCCCCTAGAATTTTGAGTTTTTGGGTCATGTGACCGATTTTGTCTTGGTTACAGAACATTATATGTAAACCATAAACAGCTATATATATATTTTGATTTTCGGGTTTTATTCTGGTTGAGTTATATGATCCACATGTAAAACATTGATGATGTGTTTCTTTTTACAAATGTCGCAAATGTCTATCTAACACATAGTTTGCTAATGAGTCGGTTAATGTGTTTAAGTTTCTGGAAATATGTTGGTATTGAATAAAATCAAATTGTCTTTCCAAAATCTTAACCCTTAGGAACATGCGATAAATAGCTGGATTTCGGACAGAATATATACCATTGAGTTGTAGTATTACGAGTTGTGAATCTAGCCTGACGATTAGTCGGCGTATACCATGGGTGATGGCATCAGAGAGAAGTTCTATCAACGCGCTATACTCAGCGATATTATTCGTTGATTGACCGATACATACACCTCTGAAACTTACTAACTCGCCGCTTGGATCAAAAATGGCCCAGGCTGCGGAGGACAGGTTCCGCGAACTACGACTTGCTCCGTCGGCATATCCAACACATGTCTCCAAAAGGTTTGACATCTGCAATAAATGTAAAAAGGTGGATTACTCAACCAAAACGAACACTTTAGCGAAAACAAAATACAACAAAAGCATGATGGTTACTATTTAAGCATAGTAACGCTTGAGGTACAACCCATTACGAGGTTGCGCCAGTGGAATTCTGTCATAATCCATTAACTCGTAGGCTCCTTTTGCTAACACTCGTTTAACAATATAGGGGCCCATCCATAAAGAATTAAATTTACCTGCTCCCAATTTATCGAATTCTTGGTCGTAAAGCAAGACCAAGTCACCTTCTGAGAAGACACGGGGTTTGACATTTTGTCGAACTGCGCCTTGACTCGTTTCTTATGGGCTTCGTTAGCCAAAGCGGCATCATGACGGGTTTCATCCAATTGGATTAATTCCAAGAAACGTGCCTCTTCTTCTGAAGTTTCGGGGAGGAGATCGATTGCGAGTTTAAGAGACGAGATTTCACACTGGACTGGTAAGACTACTTCCAGGCCATATACCAGTTGGAAGGGTGTGAACCCGGTTGCATTCTTTACCGACGTTCGGTAAGCCCACAAGGCTGAGTACAGGATTAGGTGCCATCTTCTTTTATGAACTCCGATCATCCTTTGCAACATACGCTTCAGGACCTTGTTGATCGCTTCAACTTGTCCGTTGGCTTGCGGATAATACGGAGTAGAGATGTCGTGAGACAATCCTAGCTTGGCAGCTAATTCAAGCATCATGTGATTACAAAAATGCGATCCATGATCTGTGACTATAGCCTGTGGTACGCCGAATCTGGCGACTACATGATTGAAAAAGAAAAGGGCAGCTGTTTCACCAGTGTTATCTAATGTAGGCATCGCCTCGGCCCATTTGGTAAAATAGTCAACTGCGACTATGATATACCCATGCCCCCCGGTCGAGGTGGGGTTACATGTCATGAAATCGATGCCCCATTTGGCGAATGGCCCGACAGCAACTATTGGTTGCAGAGGTGCGGGTGGTTTTCTGGTTTTGCTATCAAAAATTTGACAAGCATGGCAACTTCTGACTGCGGTTATGCAATCTTTGAACATTGTTGGCCAGAAGTATCCTGCTCGTAAGATTTTTTGTGTTGTAGCATATCCAGATTGATGCCCCCCACAAGCTCCTGAATGACACTCATTCAGGGCTTTTTCGGCCTCCTCATGGGTGAGGCACCTTCTCAGAACTGTATCGATACCACGACGGTATAATGTATCACCGACGATCATGTAGTCTTTTGCTTGGTATCGTATACGTTTCTGTTCGGAGTGAGAGGTGTTAGGCCTAAACTTTTGGGTTTGGAGATAAATTATTATATCTCCATACCACTCATTGCTTGTGGATATCAGAAACAAATTCTCGTCCACGATTGATTCTTCGGATGTTTCATCGTTGAACGACGATGGGAGATCTCATAATAATTCTGCAAAAACTAGAGCTCTCTTTGATTTGGATTTTACGAATTCCAGATCAAACTCTTGAAGGATTGTTATCCATTTTGAATATCTGCCCCCCAGCAACTGTCGCGACAATATATAAGTCATGGGGTTGCAATCAGACAGAATGGTAGTTTTTCGAAAGAGGACATAGTGTCGAAACCTTTGTATCGCTTGAACAGCTGCAAGCGCTAGTTTTTCAACATAAGAATATTTACTTTCTGTATCATTTAAGTTTTTACTTAAATAATATATAGGGTGTTCAATTCCATCGACTTCTTGAACTAAAACCATTGCGATGGTCGTATCTACTGCAGCCAGATACAGCTTAAAATCTCTTTGGTAATCGGGGGCGTACATTAATGATGCTTTCATTAAGGAATCTTTTAAAGCATCAAAGGAATCTTGCGCAACCTGATCCCAGACGAAGGGTACCTCCTTTTTCAAAAGTCGTGTATAACCTTTAGCAAGTTCGGCGTAATTTGGAATGAACCTCCTCAGAAAGTTTGCTTTCCCTTGGAGTTTCTGAATCTGAAGCACATTTGAAGGTGGAGGAAAATTTATGATTGCCTGTACCTTGCACGGGTCGAGACGAATCCCATCCTTGGAGACTACAAAGCCAAGTAAACGACCAGAACTGACGCAAAATACACATTTGTGTGGATTGAGTCGTATCTTGTAGTGTCGGCAACGTAGAAATATTGCTCTTAAATGCTGCGGATGATCCATCCGCTTTCGCGAATGAGCTGGAAGGTCGTCGAGGTATGGTTGAACGATGTTCTTGATGTCATGGAAGGCATAATTCATTGCCCTCTGAAACGTCGCCCCTGCGTTATTTAAACCAAAGGGTAATTTCCGATATGCGAATGTGCCCCACGGACAAATGAATGCAGTCTTTGACTGGTCCTATGGGCGGATATTTATTTGATTATACCCGGAAAATCCATCCATGAATGAAAAGATTTCGCATCCGGCGCATTCATCAATTATCTGGTCGATGAAGGGTGTAGGGTAGTTGTCTTTTGGACAAGCTTGATTTACATCCCTATAATCGACACACACTCTAATTGTCCCCTGTTTCTTCATAACAGGGACAATATTCGATACCCAATCGGTTAGAGGAACTGGGTAGATGAAACCAGCATGGAGAAGTTTTTCAACTTCTACCTTAATGGCAGCAGCTTTCTTGGGGTGCACCTGCCTGAGCCGTTGTCTTACCGGTTTGACATCTGGATACATCTTAATTTCGTGTTCAACGATACTCGAGTCGATGCCTGGCATTTCACTGTATGACCAAGCAAAGACATCTCTGAATTCGCGAAAAAGAGCGTTATATATTTCCAGTTCTGAAGGAGAAAAACATTTGCCAACATAAATATTCTCTACAACATCTGTTTTAGTCGAGATATTTATGGCTATAGTCTCTTCAATGTTGGATAAGTTTCGCTCGGAATCCACCGTATTAATAGTATTTGAAAGGAATTCAAAAACTGAAGGATGATAAAGGTCATCTTGAGTATCTTCTTCATAATCCAGAAGAAGGGAACGATGGTGGCAATCATTCCATGGTGCCCCTTCAATCAACATTGATTGTACAATTCCTTCGTCGGTTCCATGCACTCGCGACTAAGGATCTTAAGGGGTACCATATTCTCTAGACCTATCTACCCAAACGCTTGACAAGCGTTGATTCGAGTTTGCCTCCCATGCTAGAAAAATTGATTGCTATAATACTTCTATTGGGCTTGGGGGCAAAACCATTGCATGATCCATGTCGATATCGTTTTCTGAAATCTTTGTGGAAGATATCATATTACAGGTTCCTATCGACGCTACTTCCGCCAGATTGATTGGAGGTGGAAGAGCGAAAGTTCCCATTAGTATAGGATCTTTTAGTAGGCCTACTCCGATATTCTGAAGTGAATGGGGGCTTCCATGGATCATAGGAATGCTTCCTGTAACTTGAGAACCATTAGGGAGGAAGTTTTGTTGATCGATGATTGTAATCCTTCCTTGGAAGGGGAATGAAATCTTTCTAAAATAGGTCGACACAACAGCTGCCATGGCATATATCCACGGTCTTCCTAGTAGGATGTTGTAATCAAGATTTCCATCGATGACTTCAACATCTATTTCTACTGTTTTTCCCCCTAGTTCAACCTTCAAGTTATTTAGGATACCATATGGGGTATATGACCTTCCGTCGAATGCTTTTAATGTCGTCGAAGATCGTGACAAGGTTGGAGATCCTAAAGTTTTCCAGCAACTCATCGACATAATACATGTAGATGCCCCCTCATCAATAAGTGTTCGATGAACAGTTTTGTTGAGGGCTTTCACTTGAATAAGGAAAGCTAGTTGGGCTGGTAACTGAGGATTGTATCCTTTGTGGTCAAAGGATACAAGATTGGAATCCTTAGGATCAACCCCACCAATGGCTAATAACAAAGCATGCCTTTGGGATGGGCAATTTTGTAGCACTTCAAGAGTCGACATAGCGGATGGTGATTGGGCCAAATCTTGCACTATGTTATAATGCTACGCCACTCTAGCGCGAGGATTAAACGTCGACTTGTGTACTACTCCCTTTGGCAGTTTTATTGTTAATTCAGGAATGATGGGTGGTACAACTTCTGTCGAAGTTGTTGTCGAACTACTTGGTTGATCTTTATCCTTGTCGTTCGACAGCTGCGGATTCCCGTAATCTTTGTTCCTTGTTGAAATAAAAGCATCATTTTGCTGCTTCGAAATCGGCAACATTAGCACTTGCGACGAGGAAGCATTTCCACTATCAACCAGATTTGTTCCTGGATTTGGAAACGGATCAGTTAACACAGCTGAGGTTTGCGAACTTTTAAAGAATCTTTTAAGCTCAGCTTTGTATGGACATTCTTTCGTCCAGTGATTCTCATCACATATCTGACACCCAAAGGGGGTTTCCTATTTCTAGGAGGGTCTGAAGAAGTTTTTTCAGGAGATGGCTCACCCTGTTTCTTCTTCTTCCCTTTGCCTTGCTTCTTCTTGCTTCCTGGTTGTTTGGTTTCTTTGCCCTTATCTGTCGATACGACATTTACTTCCGAAGCAAGAATTTCGTCTTTTGCATTTTGATCTGAAATCTTACGGGCTTTCTTGGACGTAGCCTTTGTCGATTTCGCGTTTGTCGTGCCAATCACGCCATCGCCGGCGTGAGAGTCATTGTTTGATTTAGGAGGAGGAGGAATTGAAAATTCTGGTCTAGGGGCGTCAGGTATTTTGTCGTAGAGTGTGCCAATTGATTATAGACCAAGTCTAGATATTGTGCACGAGCGATGACTTGCTCCTCCGTTACGACTCCTCCCTTTGCCACATCTTCCGTTATAGCAGGAAGTAATGACTTGATAAACCATTCAGCTAATAACTGATTGGGAACGTACGTTTTTACCATCCTACGACGACGTCGCCACTCATGTATATGATCAGATATGTGAGTGGCCGTTGTCTGTTTGAAGTTGGTTAGGATTTCTGTTCCTATTTCATACCTTATCGGTAATTGAAAATGGGTTAAGAAAGTCGTGGCTAAGGTACTGAAGTTGTCGAACGAAGCTCTAGGCAATTCAATATACCATTTTGCTGCTGGACCCGTTAAGCTCCTCTGAAAAAGGCGAAGCCTTATCGAATCTCGTTTAGGGTGTTTGATGAACACCATAGATGAAATGTCATCACGTGATTCGATGGATCTTCACCTAGATTTCCATTAAATTTAGGAATATCTGATGGAAGTTTATGAGGGATCGCTGGCCACCAAGGGGTGTAAGCAATTGGATCGTTTGTTAACCGGTGTAAATCAGGTAACTCTAAAGTTGCCATGAATGGTAACTGTTGATTCAAGTTAGGTGAAGCATACCCAGGATATGATGGAATTGCCGGAGCAGTTGGCCTTTGCATACCAGCGTAATGTAATTGATGCTGGTACGACTGATACGGTTGGTGGACATGACCATTGTAGAATGGTTGATTTTGACCATTTTGAATGTACGACTGTCCACTATTCGCAAAGATCTGTTGCTCAGAACCTTGGTATACTTGTTGAAATTGTGGTTGTTGGTATTGCACCAGCCACGGTTGTGAAACCATGTTCTGTTGCGCTACACTAACCGTTGGACCAAGGTGTGGGGTAATTGTACCCGTTTGGACCTGTGTCGCCCCACCAGTCGGTGATTGTGGTTGAGTCACAGGGTCAAGGGGCTGTTGCATTACAACCTGAGAAATCTGAGGTTGACATACAACAGGCAGCGTTTGAACTTGTGACACTGTCACAATAGCTGGTGTAGTCGGGATGTTCGACATAGGTACACATTGTTGCATAGAATACACAACCCTTGGTTGTTGGGGTAGTCTAGGAACCCAACCACTTGATGTAACTCCAGTATAACCTGAATACTGTTGTGAACTCCTGTATGGATATCCTCCCGGAGGGGGTAATGAAAGGGCATACTGCCCCCCATACGGTGGCAATCCGGAACTCAAGGGAATTGTCTGCCCTTGGGGACTGGATTGCCCAAATTGACCTCCAAATGGATCAATTTGGCGAGTCTCAACATAAGAGTTACCAGATATTATTCCGGAGGAACAAACAGGAATGGACCGTACTGTCGAAATAATCCCTGGATGGACTCCTTCTAGCGGTTGTGAGCTAGTCGGGACAGATGGTACGCCAGCAAACATTGTCGGAGTGACGGCAGGGAGTTCTGTTGTTGCTGTGTCTGTCGACACAGTCCTAGATGTTGACGGTTGTTCAGACATTTTGAGTCTATCCAAGAGATTACCTAGCAATTCTACAGGAACTTCCACTGGTGGTAGACTAACTTCTGATGTCGAAGGAAATAGAGTGACCCCGACTCCAAAATGTGTTGGAGTACTTGCTTGCGGATCTTCTACAATTTCCTCTATCGCAATCAAACCAGGTGGAAGGGGAAGACCGTCAGGTCCGTAAAATATTTCTGGTGCCGAAGAAGGGGTTGAATCGACAGCGACAGATGTTTGAGGAGCAAGACTTTCCGAACCGGTTGCAGATGGAACTGGTTCAGTAACAAAAGTGTTTGCTCTCAGACTAGGATCAATATCACTGTCCCTCTGTGGCTGTTGAACTTCTTCTATAGAGGTAGGGTTTCCAGAAATGTTTGGAGTAACCGGAATCTCGGATGTTGTTGGAACACTTGTTCTAACTTTAATAGGAGATTTCGAACCGGTTAAACGAGTTCGCTTTGTCCATACTGTTTTCGATTCCGGAGACAAAGATGGCTGACTCGTAAGCCTCCGCGAACGATGGGGTTTCAATTGACTTTCTTCCACGATTTCGGATTACTCGATCAACTAAAATACAAAAGGGAAATGTGTTTCCGAATTAAATGAATTTTAGACGCTTTAGACACAACTTGCTTTTTCAATTTTAAAGAGTCGAGAAAAAGCAAAAGATGACTCTAGTCTCCTTCGATTTTTAATGAGCCTGAAGTGACAAGTGCTCAGATGGACCTTTTCCGTTAAGGAGTCTGAAAAGGAACGAAAGGGACTGCTCTGGAGTTCTAGGTAGAGGGTATGCCAAACCTTTCGCAAAATCGCAGAATACTTTTTAAGGTACGGGCGGTCAATCTTCCCGAATGTTGTGTTCAGTGCATTGCGATCAGTAGGGCGGCCGACACGTCTTCCTATGGATAAAGGTTTTATGCCTATAGGGGTCTCCCAATATATACTCGACAATACGTGGGAGCACAATCCGTACTAGCGCTTATCGTCTCTCAGGAGGAATCACCCAACCATCAGCGAGATCGACAGTCACCAGGTTTTATGACGCCGGAACACGTCTCTAGCCTAGACCTCTATTTTGTGCATTAAGTTACAAAGCGTTGTTAAGTTCATTCAATTTATTTTAGGTTGATCTTTCTTAGAAGTTTGCCTTTTTGGATCACCACGATATGTAGATACAATTCCTAAATGCAGTCTAAAGATGATAAGCAAGCTTTTATCTCTTTTCAACAATGAAAATTCTAGCTACAAGGGGAAAAGAAAGACACAAACTTTTCTCAAAGAGCATAGAGCACACTGTAAATGCACTTTCCCTAAATCAAACCATACAAACTATCAATATGCAAATGCACAAATGCATGTATTTGTTTTCACTTTCTTAATATTGATGCCTAAAAAGAAAGTTGTTGTACAAATTTGAATTCGATTTCAAGTGAAAACACAAACAAGTTTCTTTTTGAAATCAAAAAGACGATTACGACACTTTATTATTTTGAAGTAAACACTTGTTTCGACACTTAGAAATTCACAAATTCAAACCAAAAGACAAAAGTAAAAGCGCAATCAACTGTCAACAGCAAACAAACTTACTCCTAAGATCAAAACGACACTTACGACAGGTCTAGATCTAAGGGCGACAATATGACTAGTTTACTTTTGTAATGGGAAACTGCAAATGATGTAACAAATACACAAAAACAAACACAGTTTCTTTTATACAACTGAGGCGGAATTAAGGCAGAGAAAAGGGGTTTTTAGATAGGTACCCACACTGATAACAGGCTGCAAAAAACAGAGATAAAACTGAACACCCGGATGCAAAGAACCACAGCTGCACAGGGCAAAGGCTGATCAGCGCACCTGCAGCATAGAGAAACTGAATTGCAGCGCAGGTAGCCCTCTCGGGACCTGCGTTGAAATGCAGAGTCTCTTCACAGAGCCTGCACTAAAGCAGAAATGAGAATTATCTATGGGTTCCGGGTCACGGTTTGCAGTTTGATCTGAGGTTTTTGGCCGGATAAAAGCTATCAATAAGGTACAGTTAGAAGGATGATCTAAAGGAGGACTAAGAGCTATCACAAAGGGCAGTTAGAGCATTTGTGGATCAGTTTGTTCAGATCATAAACAGGCCCAGTGAGTGGACTAGAGTGGCAGATCTCTACTTTGCATTTGTAAATGGCAAATGCAGTTTGATTCGGCACTCCTAAGTTTATGAGAAGAACAACAATAGAAACACAAATAAACTAACTAGATACGTTCCCCAGTATGGTCGCCAATTTGTTGTTGGGAAAAGTATCCATTCAAAACGCCCCTATCCCACTCTAAGGTGTGATAGTGCCTTAGCAACAAACAAGGAAAACTACTTGAGTATTCTTCTTTATGGAATGTAAATGAGGAGGAAGGATGTAACTAACATGTGTCTTTCGCTAGTTTGTTGATCCAATCGCTCCTCTCTTCAATAGCTCCCAGCTCCCTGCTCGCTTACCGGCCCAGCTTCACCGAATTCCTGCAAGATCACAAGAGAAAGAAACTACGCGAAGATATAGATATACATTCATAAAAAGCTCAAGATCAGATTAAGCTAAACATGCAAATATAACAAAACATCATTGATACACAGCATGTAGGAGAAACTCAAATAGTTTATTGATAGAATAAGAAAGTCCAAGAGGAGATACAACCAAGTGATTTCTGATCCAGCATCTACCTCCCAGCGAAGGAATCCCTTCCTCTCCTCCAACAAAGCATAAATCACCCAATGTACTAATCTCAATCTCAAACCAACAGCAATTCTCTGCAAAGTACAAAATTCCAGCCTCTGGATCTCTGGGATGAGGGATCCATATATAGATGTAAGCAGAGAGGATGAGTCAGCTTATGTTTTGACTTGTGGCTTCTCTCTGTCAGTTCTTGCTTCCACTTGGAGACTGAGAGCCTCTTACTCATCACTTGGTCGAATTCAGTGAGGCAAGTGTCATTGGAGAAGATTCTGGAAGCTTCCATGGTCTTTCCACCTCCTTGAATGACTCTGCCACTTGTCATTTTCCGCTCAACGCACCTGGGTAGTGCATTCAAGTGCGTTGCAATGCACCTAGACAGTGTACTAGGGTGCTTTACAACGCAGGCAGCTAGTGGAGCACTTGAATTGATCCTGAATTGACTGTTTCTGAGAGGTTTTTGGTGGAGAACTTCTGGGAGAAGCTGTCATTGGTTGACCTTGTTCCTTTAGGAGCTGTAACAACATCTTTAGGGACTTTGGATCCCTTGAATTATGGACATTTCATGCTTATAGTTGTAAGGCACAAAAATTTCTATAACATTTCCTCGAAGTTGTTGCGAATTGTGCCATTGTTTTGCCTTCATCGGTGAAATCATTCGCGGACCAAAACTTCTAGCAAACTAACCAATGCTTCTTAGGATCTTCATTTCCCTCGTAGAGTGTATGCAATTTATTCCCATTTTTTTTTTGGAGGCTTAGAAGTTCCAGATATTCCAAGAATACTTGACTGCTCGATGTTGGCAGGAACAATGATTGACCAGTTGCTCAAAGGCAATGCTACTTCTTTGGTTGTCGACGATGTCTTCAAGGAATGGCACATTGGTTTGGCACACTCTATCTATATACTTGGTAAACCAAATTACTTCAGGTCACAACTCTTCATTGATTGGATTTGTACTTTCGACTTCCTCGACGGATACTAATTGTGACAGGGGGGTACGATTGTGAGATTTCTAAGTTGGAGAAGTCATAATTCATCTTCTTTGTTCTCGTTGTTTGTTTGATTCTCAACAAGATTTTCAGTTTTTGGCTAATTTCTTTGATACTCTTATTTATGTCAAATAACAAGTATTCCTAAATAAATATGTTATGTTTGTTGAAGGAATTATTTAACGAAAAGACTCGATATTGATACAATCGATATTCTATGTATTGCAGGACTAGAGTCATCAACTTCCATCTCATCTACTTTCCTTTTAGGACTTATTTGTAGACGAGTATTCTCTACGAGAATGGGCAGTGCTATGCCTCTCAACTCATCTAAGGAGTCTCATGCATCTTTGTTCTCATGCTCCCGAGTTTGCATTTTCTTCCTCTGGAACTCCTCTTATCTCTTCACGTTGTTTTTGTATTTTTGCCCGTGCTATTTTTGAATGTCGGTCAACTTCTTATATTGTCAAGTATTCTTCTGTCAGCTACTTTCTTCTTCTTGTTTCTTGGCAATCGACCTCCTTCCTTCCATCTTTGCTCCTTATAATTTTGTTTTATACTTCTCCAACTTTACTTATTTTCTTTTACTTTTCTTTATATATTTATCACGCATCATTACCTCCCCCTCTGTTAGCCCAACCTACTATCAGATACGAGGGAATACCCAGCAACCATATCTATTTACTTAGAAAGTAATCCCACGCTAATTTCATATTCTTAGACTGTGCGATGAGGAACTTTTTCTAGTCAACTTGCCTTTGTTGACGGTTGGTGTTTATCGGAGTCTGCAAAGGTGATCGATATTCGACTATATTTCTAGCACCCTTGTCGAGGAGGAATTTATGCAACAGGGTACGATTTGTATAGAAAAAATTGTCGTGAAGGTCGTCAAAGAACCTAGCTTTGATATGCTCAATGGAGGATCTTTCTTCTATTGCTCATTCCTCGCAAAATTCATCCAAAATCGTCTCGAGCCACTCATGCAATTTCATTCGACCTCCGTTTGAAAATTTCAATAACAGTCATGCATCAGTTTCAATTTCTAGTTTTTTCATGAGCAACTTGGTCAAGGAATTTATTGATTTCAATAGGAGCTGCTTAAACAAAATGTTCCTGCACTTCTGTGAAAAAAGTTAGCCCTCACTTCTACTAATGACAGTTCCTTTCTTCTTGCATAGTTCTTCTGGTAGTTGTTAACTTTCGTCTCCCACCATTGTTGTATATCTTCCATGGTTAACATTTATGCTTGCATATTATTTGAGACTCTAGTCCAATACTACCGACAATAGAACCATTGTTGTAATCTAGGGAAAAATATGTATAGTTACCAGTAGTAAGGACATCAACCATTCACATAGCAAAGCACACAAGTAAATAGAGATGAAAAGAGACACAAGTAGTGGAGAACCAATGAAATCACACTTGTATTATATATCTCTTAAAGCCAATTAGAACTGATACATTGATACCTTTATGGATATTTGTACCATGTCGAGATAGTTACAATAGTTTAATTGCTCGACCATCCTTAACTTAATCCAACTTAGTCATCAACTCAACAAGTTTGTTGATTGACTTACAATATGCTTTCCTAACTCTACTGAGCTTGTTGACCAAGTCGACTAGCCCCTCCAACACTACCACTATTGGGAAGGTTTCTATCTTTCAAAGCTTTCAACTAACGTGATCATCCGCCGCTTATAAAAATGAGTAGAAAAGGGGTTTCCTCGCACCAAGTGTTGTTAACTATGGTACTTGATGGATGATAGAAAGAAAGGCTAATAGGAGGGCTCCCATTACTTGACTATGCATTCGATTTTCTATGCCTTCAGACCTACAACTCGATGTGTTCTTGATCATATCTTCTCTTCATACACACATGCAAATATATTAATTAAATAAGGTTTCTGATCCAAACTTATGCAGGAACGCATTAGAATACATACATAAACATAAACACGAAGATGCAGTTGGAATAAAACTTCATTTCATTATTATCAAAGAACTGAAAGATGCTTACATGCATAATGGAAATAAACTAGCTCGAGCAATGGTAGCTTATCTCTGAGAAGACATGTGGTGGCTACATGCCTCTAGAATGTGTTACAATGAGGCTCAAGGGCCTTTTTATTATTGAACAATAAAGGGAAACCCTAAACAACCAAAACCCTAACCCTAGGAGATGGAATGGCAAGAGTTCGTGGGCCCCGTTGGGGTTAGTTGGGCAGCCAACTTCCCAGGCTCGTAACTTGGTATATGATCTTCGTTTGGCACGTATGATACCTCATTAGAAATATCTATTTAACTATTATAGCATTTTTGATAGGCCCCTACTAATGGCTATTGGCCTACTGCGAACATTGACTAAGGTTTTGGAAAGGAAAATGGTATTTTTGGCACATTTATTTATGAAAATAATGGAAATTAGGAGGAAAAGGAGCTGAAAGGTCACAGGTTGCATGTGGAGGAAATTAAAGGAAAATAATGTAAAATGAAGAAATTAGAGGCCTAGTTAATAAAAAAGGCTTCTAAGGATCAATTGGTAACCTTTTGTCAATTCAGTTTTGGAGTTCTTTCATTATTCTCTCTCTCTCTCTCTCTTTCACTCTTGGACACACAAAGTTTTCTTGGAGAATTTTGGCATTGGAGCAAGAAAGGCAAAGAAGGGAAGAGGAAGCAAAGATTAAGCAAGGAAAGGTAGGATCAAGCAGCTACACCAAGATTCTTTGCAGGTATCGATTTTCATGTGTATTTTCCTTGCTAGATTTGGCATGCATGGTATTGCATGTGGTTCTTTTTTTTTTGTGGCATGGGTTTTTCCAGGTGTAACAATGTTTTCAGCCTAACCTTACCATTTTCAGATAGTCATGGTGTGATGGGGTTCTCATGTTTTGGTTGAGAGGGATTGCCAGATGGATTCAAAGCTGAATGGGGTGGGTCTCCGAATGATAGAGCATATGACCTAGTGGTCCCTGAACCAAACTATGGATCACGATAAAGCCACTGGCCTAGTGACCCCTGAGCCAAACTATGGGTTGTGGTAAATCCAGGATTGTGTTGCCTCAATGGGCCTAGGAATCCTTGGCGGTGAATGGCAGGCTATACGGTAAAGACAAGAGGTGGTTTTCTCTTCGTTGGGCATAGTAATCTCAAGTTTAGGATATGCGATAAAGCCTGGAGAGTGGGTCTCGGTTTAGGGCCTAGTGATCCAGGTTTGGATTGCGGTAAATCCTGAGAGACTAGGAGAAAGGAAAATTCCTCATTGTGTAGGTGGAGAAATCCAATGGCATCCAGGCTTGTTTGGCCTAATGATCAGGTGGAGATCATGGTAAAGCTTGTTATGATGTGCTTATTGTGTTGGCCTAGTGATCCGGGATGGATTACGATAAATCATGGTTTCTCTTGATGAGGGTGAGGTGATTTAGCCTCGGTATGTCCTTGTTGGTTCTTTAGTTGGAGTCCCACATTCATGCTTGGAATATGGCACAGGGGTGAATGCCTGTAGAGATATTTGGCTCAGTCATTCTATGGTCGAGTGGAATGTGGAAGTCCCATCCCAAGTTTGGTTTTGCATCATTAATGAAAGGTCATTTCCCATTGTATTTCTATGAGAATTTTGATGGATTATGTGTGCTTTATATGGTTGTAATTTCATGAGTATTTTTGTTGTTATTATGTTGGTTATATGTGTGTTTTATGGCAACATCTATGTATGGCTCTCAACATGTTTTTGTTCGTAAATGAATGGATAATATATCTATGGCCTAATAGATGGTAATGCAACAAATGGCATGACAGAACAATGGTTCTTAGAGATTCTTAAATAAGTACAAGATCCCTATGTTTAATTATGTTGGTTATAGCTATAGATTACATGCTTGCGACATGTTTGACAAAATGCTTGTCATGGATAGTAGGGATCTGATTAAGGTCTTGTTTAACTTATTGCTTTTGCATCATTGTTTCCCTGTTATTTTACTGCTCCTAAGTTATCATTCCATTATGGGCAGTGACCTGGGCTCTGGGTCTAAAAAAGTGGCTCCAATCTTGGGGATGCTCACATAGCACTGAAAAATTGATTCTCTGGACGCTCGAAGGCAAGCCTGTGAGAGCGACTTTGGTTTTCTAGACGTTGGCATGCCTATAGCATGAGAGAAACTAAGAATTAAGATGTCTAGAACATGAGTGGGACCCAGAGACAGGATGTCTGAGTGGCTTACATGTCTCCTAAGGGTTTTGTTACTGATGTGGATAGGTTGGTTGATGTGTTCCATTGATTCCACTTCCTTAAGGTCACATAGGAGGTCGAATCCAATCATAGTAGCCTCTTGTCACATGTTTACCCCAGTTGGTTGGTTACTTGGGTAGATGTGTGAGGAGGGTGTTACAAAGTGGTATCAGAGCATGGTTCACCCCTCAGACTAGATGGGTAGCCTGTGTTGTTCTTGCATGCATGTCAATTGCATGTGTGTCTCTTACACTTGAATTCCATGTGCCTGTAGCATTTGCATAATGTTGATCATGGTTGTAGTGATGTTGTCACGGAGAATTTGATGCTGAGTTTGTGGAATGCACAGTCATGAGTATATGATTGGTTGCATATGGTTATATGTCACTTACATGTTGATTTTATGTCGCCTACTTACATCCTTGTATGTTAGGCTACATTCTTGTAGGTTTTATTACATGTATCAGTCTTGTAGGTTGATTACAAGAGTTGATCGCTTATGCTCGACTACATGTGTTTATGCATATGTGTAGTTGATTGATTAGGCATTTCTTATGCATGTTGATAGTTGCATGTGGCAATGTGTACATTGGATTAATGGTTGTTGTCATGCATGAGGTCATAGCATGCATTGTTGATACGGCCTTGCATTGATGACCGGACCCTATCTAGAATGATGTTTATGCATTGATTCACTTATTCGATATATGTTTATGTTATACATGTATCACGTTGATTTGATGATCTTGAAAACAAGGTATCCTCCCCGAATTATGTGCAGGTACATTGGTTTGTTGTGATTTGGTTTAGCTGACATAGTATGCCTTGCAGGAAAGAGATTAGATGGCTAGCAAGGTGGTAGAATACATAGAATCTCACTATGAATTAGATGGGCAGCGTGGTGTGGGGAAATCTTCTGATTTGGCAGACACAATGAGAAGCCTGAGTTGTAAGGTTAATAATGACAGGATCATACAGGCACAAGAGAAACAAGAAGAGGTTAATGTTATACTTCTTCAAAGTTTGTCAAAATTGCAACAACAAGGGCCACTTCAGATCAACCATGGACATGAGGATAGAACTAACGGGGCATATGGCAGTAGGTATCCTTGTCGAAATAGGTCGAATAGATATAACACGGTGAGAGATGACAAGTTGTTGGACACTCCGGATAGTAGGAATGATGAGCACTAGTACTATTCTAGTTATGGTTTTGATGGACACCATGATTGTCATCGCTATCATCCTTATAGTAGGAATGATAGGGGGTACTTACCAAATGAGTTTGAGATAGTGAAGCCACCTACTTTTGATGGATATATGAAGAAGACAGAAGATGAAAAGGCTTGGATACATGGGATGAAAAAAATATTTGAGTTGCATGATTACACATATAACATGAAGGCCAGCATAGTGATCTTCACCTTGAAAGGTAAAGTAGACATTTGGTGGGAAGATGTTAAGAGGGTCAGAGACATTAGAACAGATGACTTGAGTTGGCGGAAGTTCAAGAGACTTTTCAGGAAGAAATACATGTCAGAAAGGTACTATGAAATTAAGGCCAAAGAATTCTATGAGCTAAAGATGGGATCAATGACAGATGAAGAGTACACAACCATGTTTTTGGAACTATTGATGTATGTGTCGTATCTTACTGATGAGAAGGATAAAGTTCAATGATTTGTTAGTGGTTTTCCATTAGAATTTAGAGATTGAATTCAGTATGATAAGCCTTAGTCACTTGAGGAATTTATTGGGAAACTGAAGCATTGTTATGAACAATAAAAGTGTAAGAATGAATCTAAGCAAGGATGGAAGGGAAAGGACGAAGGTAAGGGTAAATGGTAGCCTAAGAGAAAAAGGCCTCGGAATGCAGATGAGAAAGAAAATGTGGCACCGCAAAACAAGTTTAATGCAGCTAGACAAGGACATGAGTCTCAACAGCAGCAAAGAGGTGTTGGTACTAGTCGATTGGAGTGTTGGACATGCAGTAAGGAGCACCTTAAGAGAGATTTTCCACAGAATTAGGGTGGTAGGCCTCAGATATATAATGCGCATTAGGCACAAACTGTTAGGGATGTTGGTCAGAATATCTTGCGTATCTATGCAGTAGTGGACAACAGACAGGCAGAACACCAAGCATCTATCATTGAGATGGACGGTAAGCTTTGTGATCAAGTTATTTCTATTATGATTAACCCTAGACCTCATTATAGCTATGTTGGTCCTGACTTGATGGATAAGTGTGGTTCGAGTAAGGAATTACATGCAAAGTCTTATTTACTGCAGTTGACTATAGGTACAAAGAAGCAAGTTCATCATGGGGTAAGAGCTTGTGCATTTGATTTGAATGGTATGCCTACCCCAACACATCTAAATTTACTATCGTTGGGATCATACAGTATGTTTTTGGGCATGCATTGGTTGTATCTTCGTAGAACCAAGGTAGATTGTTATGACAAAGCCATTGAGTGTGTTGATGACAATGGGGAACCAAGAGTCTTGCAGGGTAAGAAGAAAGCCACATCACTTAGGATGGTGAAAACTATGCAAGAAAAGTGTAGCCGCAAGAAAGGGTATATGTTGTTTGCAATACACATTTCTAGTAATAAGGGTAAGGAGGTGTTGGATGCAAATGTGTTGAGAAGGTACCCAATTTTGCAGCAGTTTCAAGATGTATTTTTTGAGGACATTATAGAGTTTCCACCTCACATGGAGGTAGAAGTTTCTATTTACTTAGTGCTAGGGGTGACTACAACATCAAAAGCACCTTACAAGATGAGCACACTTGAGTTGGTCGAGTTAAAGTGGCAGTTGAAGGAAATGTTGGATAAGGGATACATTAGGCCAAGTGTATCACCTTAGGGTGTACCGGTACTATTTGTGAAGAATAAAGATGGTACACTTAAATTATGCATTGACTACAGATAATTTAACAAAGTGACCATAAAGAACAAGAACTCGTTGTTGAGGATTGATGACTTGTTCGATCAGCTGAAGGGAGCATTAGTGTTCTCAAAGTTCGACTTGAGATCCGGGTACCATTAGATACACATCAAAGAGGAGGATATTTACAAGACAACTATTTGTACCAAGTATGAACATTATGAGTTTTTGTAATTCCATTTGGCTTAACTAATACTCCTACTACATTTATGTGCTTGATGAATAGTGTGTTGCATCCATATTTGAATAAGTTTGTTATTGTGTTCATTGATGATATACTAGTATATTCTAAAAATGAGGAAGAGCATGTCGAGCATTTACCAGCAGTTTTGAGGTTGTTGAGGGAGCATCAGTTGTATGTTAAGCTCAGCAAGTGTAGTTTATTTCAGAATAAGGTGCATTACTTGGGGCATGTTGTCTCCAAGGAGGGCATTGCAATAGATCTAGAGAAGATAAGAGCCATCATGGAATGGGTAGCTCCTAAGAGTGTGGATGAGGTGAGATCTTTCATGGGGTTGGCAGGATATTATAGGAGGTTCATCAGGAACTTCTCGCAGATTGCTTATCCTATCACATCATTACAAAGGAAAGGTAAGAAGTTGTTGTAGCAGCTACAACACCCTCCAAAATTTTGGCTCTCATGATAATTTCGGAGCCTACCTCAGATCTTGCGATCGATTATCCTTGTTTGCTTGTTGGTAAGCAGATGATTTCAAGCTCCCCTCCTTGATCTTAAGAGTTTTTCGTGTTCTCATCTTCATGCAACATGTGTCAAATTTGGGCATAAGGGTTGTTGTTTGTCACGCGAAGGGAATGTTGTCTTGCTTCTAGGGAATTGTGTGCGTATGAGTGGTTGTCATCACATAGACATGTTTCACACTCACATCACGAAGGTTGTTGCATCAAGCAAAGTATGTCTTATGCATTCTGGATGGTCTACATTGTGTCACTAAGTGTCTGTGTGTGATCACAGTCAAGTCTTGTCATCTTTACCTATGTTTCACTTATCTCACACTTATCCATTTTCCCAAGCAACCTAGCCTCATCCAGCTTCCTGGAACTGTGCACTTTGCTTCTACAACAATTAAGCTTCCTCCCTTGCTTGTTGAAACCCCACAATGCGCAGAGACACCAACCTCCCTTGCCTGCAGAAACCCTGCAGCCCATAGAGACCCCAACTAGCATTGTTCTCTAGAAATGCACAGAGCAGTCTAGCTGCACTGCACTTAGAAATTGCACAGAGGTGTCCTCCAGGGGCCTCATTCCGACAGAAGTCACTATCAGTTGAAATTTCGCAGATCTACCTCTCAGTGACTGCAGGGAAAGCTGACATGTTGAAATCGCTTCTAAGGAGTTGAGGACAAGGACCAAGGAACCGAGTAATGGAAAAATTCAGGACCGCATGCAAACTCCCTCATATGCATGATCATCTTAAGTGTAAGTATGGTAAGTAAACAACATCTTCCAAAGTACACATCTTAGTTGAGTTTGCAGGACTGCTTATCATTGTCATATCATCCTGTCCTTAGTAACATGCATGTGCGCAAACGCGAAAAGTCATCTTATGTGTTTCTTCTACATGTCTTGCTTCTTTTTCACTTGTTCGACCAACTGTCATCTTCCGCATGTTGATTTCTATGTCATGTTTCCGACCTCGTTTTGGTGATGTTGAAGGTTGTGTTTGAGTTGTGTTCGCCATGTACACATTTATCGCACTCACATACGATGTTGTGTGCACTGTCACGTAAGCATCATCACGGTCATTCAACGATCTATCATAAGTGTCGTGCATGTCGCTCGCATAGCCAATAAGTCACACTAAGTATATGTTTTCTTGATGGTTTCAGGTGTCTCGTCGAGTCATGTTCAGTGTGTGTTCACAAGGTAGTGTATGCACAAATTCACTCGCTCACACACTTAGTCATTTTGCTAAAATTCTAACGACCAGATAACCCTCTAACATCCGGACCTTCGTTGAGCTGCATTGCACAGTTTCAGCCCTCAGTGATCATGTACTACTGCCCAGAATTGCGCAGAGCTTGAAGCTGTCTCCTAGGCGGCTTGCACTATGCAATCTTAGAATCGACTGGATTGACTGTCACCCAAAACAGTGCATAAGTTGCTCAGCAAGCCATTTCAATATGTGATGCCCGCAAGCAATTGCAGAACTTTCCTGCTTCGTTGATTGAACAAATTGCGCAAACATGTCAGAAAGACACCCACTATCTGTCCCTGTATCCCTCAAAAAATTGTGCAGTTTTTCCAGCCAGTCACCTAGACAATCGGTCTGTTGCTCACCCAGAAAACTGTGCAGTTTTCATGAGAAGTCACCCCAACTACCCAGCATCACCCTCAGCTTAGAAACTATGATGGGATGTTCAGAAGGCCAGCCTCCCAGCAATTGCACAGTTTTTTCCAGCAACACTCCCGCAACTCACTGCCAGCTCCATGGAAAAAATGCACATTTTTTCCCGGCAAGCCTCTTGCACACTGCTACCAACTCCCCAGAGGAATTACACAGTTTTTGCTGCCAAGCCCCTTTACTACCTGCACTGCTAACTTCAAAAAATTGTGCAGATCTCAGTCTCACATTGACTTCTGTGCAATTTTCACCGGCAGTGCCTGGAGCCCGCATCCCAACTTGAAATTTCCCTTGCGCAGTTTCATAGACTTGTCCTCTCTCTCGGTCAACTGTGCCCAAAAGCAAATGACAATGCATCATGGTAGACTAGGAGATTTATGGATTTGATTGTGTCTCATCATGAGTGATTACAGATATAGGTACATGGATGAGACATGACATGACGATGAATAGGATGAACAAGGAGAGCACATGCGAGGAGATTTGTTCACGAACAGACGAATGAACATGCATGCGAGGAGATTTTTTCACGAACGAAAGATGCATGTGAGGAGATTTTTTTCGTGAATAGACGAACATGTGAAGCATGCCAAAGTACAAGCGAAGGAGGAATATGCATGTGCAAACACCAAGACCATCGAAGAGCACATCCATCACTCAGCAGCACTGCAGCTCGACATGGACACCACCATCAGCATGAACACATCAGCATTGTCATGTCGATTCGTGTCATTAGTCATGTCGGCCACATCACTATTGTGGGCATGCTGTTATAAATCAATGTAATGTAACGTGGAAGTCCAAGAGACCCACATGTAATATGAAGAGTCATGTAAATTTGAAAAGTCATGAAAGCCAAACAGTCATGAGGGAAGTCAAATAGCCATAAGGGCCAATTTTACCCTTGGCTATAAACACCCCTCATTTGTACATGCAAAACACTTTTCACCTTGGCTCCTCCCACATAGCCTTGAGAGTCTGTAATCGTTTCTTTGAGGAGCGAGTAGTGGCTCCAATGCCTCGCCTATGGGGTTAGTGATGTATGGTGTACCAATGTGTCTTGGAACTTTCGCTTAATTCAAAAGCATGTTAACAGGCTGGCACATTTTCACACATGTATTGTGATTGTTGGTATGACTAATCTTGGAACACTTGTAATGCATGTTTCTTTAACCTATGTTAAAACAGTTGAACTCTTTCGGTTGTTCTAATATATATCTTTATGAAAATGTGTTATATAAGTTGTTAACATTTTCCTGCCCATGTGGGTTGCGTCACCAGACATTAGATAAAACCTTTCCATAAAATTGTTATAACGATTATCGCACTCACGCAGACTACTCCGTTGAGTTTTGTACGTGCTATCCCTTCTTGTATGTGTGACTGCCCCATCCGTGTGGACTGCTCCACCGGAAGCTACACATGTCCTGTTGTGTTGTGTGTCTCTAACAGAGTTGGGACTTTTATTTTCAACTGGAGACTCACTTCCACCCTCTCCCTGTGCAGTGAAAGAACCTTGACACAAGTAAAACTAGCACTCACCAGGCACCTGAACCTCGTTGTTCGAAGGCAAAGCAAACCACTCTCATGTGCTAACAAGCAAGAGCTAAGGCAAACATTTAAGATAATGGAAATCGGGTCGTCTTAGTGATGGGACTCCTACACCAAAAGGTGTGAGGTCTAGTTGGGACTTCATACTAGGGAGATCCCCTCAATGTTGAAGGGTCCAACACCATCAACATTTCTGGCGCTAAAAGGAGGGCCAGATGACAAGCTGAGTCCTCACAATTTGTTTTGAATCTTGACACATCTATCATGGAGTTTGTTATAGTTCACCCTCTGAAAAGTGTGTCCAACGAACATATCTTTCCTATCGAGAGGGAGTTCTGGGATGACTTGTCACAAATCACATATGATGGTGAAGGCGAAGTGGCCTAGACTAAGCACTTAGATGACTTCCACATGCTCATGGAGAACATGGAAGGTTTTAATGAAACAGAGGTTTTTTCGCTACTCGCACACACACTTTGCGGCCACCCATTGCGATGGTGTAGCATAATGCGTCACAACTCTATGCACTCATTCAAGCAGTTCAGTGATCTAATTGAATTTGTTTTTCACCACTTTGATCTTGAAGCACTTGATAAAAAATTGTTAAAACAATGGAAGGCCCCGCATGAATCGCCTATGGATTTTTCGCAGTGCTTCCGTCTCTTCATGTTTGAAGCTCTGAAAAGTCAGATGAAATTCCAATATCTCATGGACGGATTCGAATATTACCTTACCAAATCAATCTGTCCCAAAATGAAGTTAAATTTCAAACCCTCAGCATACTTCAGTGATGGAGTTGCGCAATCACAAGCAGACACATTCTCACTCACAAGTGATTGTCTACCTCCCCCTCATCAAACATATCCACCTCCGCAGAGTGATGTGGGAGAACGTGCACACACGTCTGTTCAACTATCACATCCTCCTACCCCACCTGCTCTTGATATCTACGCAAATTTGGCTCACAAGCCTGCTGGTTGTCATGTGGATTTGTACCCTCAACCTCCGTCCCCACGTTCCATTGATCCTCCATATTATACTATCTTGTGTTCTTTCGTTTCGAAATCCACACACTTTGTGAACGAGGATTGAGCTATCGACAGAGTTGATATTGTGCAACCAACCTCCACTATCATTCATGATGAGTGTGTGCGGGAACCTGAACAAGAACACGCGGTAAAGGATGACCTCCTTCTATCCACGCCTCCTCCGCGTTTTCCCAACATCTTTGGTGACTCTGCTATCTCTAATTTCCCTTGTCAAAATTCATCCACAGATACACCTACTTTTAATCATTCACAGAACACACCCAATGTCAGTCTATCATTCGGTAGCAGAGAGGACAAATCTTTCATCAAGAATCCATTTGACGTTTCATCTACCTTTTTTCTGAAAACGCAGAGGGCGAACATCCTTGCTTCTCATCTACCCCTTTGCATGATTCATCAAATCATGAGGATCTCGATGAACATCACAAATTTTTTGATCGTGGTTGTTGTGTTCCTCGTACTTCTTCATTTTATCACGATGTTGATTCACTCGTTGTTAATTTGTCTAAGCCACTAGTCTCTGATGATCTATCTATTGACGAAGTGAAAACCCTGAAGGTTGTCGAGGCACTTCAAACTAGGATGATTGTTCTGTCAGGCCCTCATTGTCCTCAGGTTAGTTCCACTTCCGATAATAAAAAAAATCGAAACACCTAAGGCTCCTCATCACTCTCTTCTTCGCATTGAAGATCAACCAAACACCTAAATTTTGCTTCCTCCACTCGAATCACATGATCCCATCACTCATGCTTTGGAGGAATATTACACAACGAGCACACTCGCAAAGCATAAGTCGTTGGTATTTCCAATGTTTGCTTGTATGTCACGGTCCAAAGAGTGTGTATATTTATTTTCTGCACACAGTGTGTCACAACACCATGTTAAGTCCGCAAAATGTCTGTCATGTGCATTCACTCTTTTCTTTTTTGTAGATGTTTTAGAACTCGGAGCTTGTTGGTGTTCATTTTTATATCTTTTATGTTTGTTGGTTCACTTGACTATGCTTCTTGCAAACCATGCCTTCACCAAGAGGGGCTAGCCAATGCGCTGGTGGCTGCGTTGGAAATATCACTTCACGTGAGTAGGCCCATGCACTTTTTAGCATAGGAGTAGGAGTGTTACACAGTATTTTGTCATGCCTCCTGCACTTCCCTGTGACATACTCCGAAGTGCCTGAAACATGACCATTTTACAATATACTCATCCATGTATACATCTCATATCCCTCCTAAGACTTTGATTGGAAAATTCCTTGAGCTCCCCCTAAAGAAATATCTCTTAAAACCATAAATGAGAGTCATTGCTCTTATGAGGCTTAAAACAGTGATGGTTGCTTGTTGCATTGTGTTTGACCCACAACAGCATCGCTTTGTTCCCTTGCATACCCGTGATGATCCCAAAAAGGTAATTTTCCCAAAGGAGATGAGAATCTTCGTGATCTAGAAGCTTCCAGAGCGGCGAGCTAGAGGTGGTTTCAGATAGATGAGGTCGAATCCTCTCAACTTGGCCTCTTTGTCTTATCCCTATGAGCTACCTCCTTGAGATGAGGGCCTAATCCTATCTTTGGAGAAGTCCTAACTCCCTTTCCCAGTCTATAAATTCATCCTCTCCCATTCCCAAATGGTTGGTTAGGTTAGAGGCTAGGTTGGTCTATGTCCATTTGCACCCCTATGTTGAGCTTGTGCTTAGAGGCTATTCATTAGACTTGGAGAAGGAGTGTTTGGAGAGTTTCTTGGCTTGGACTTGGATTACCACTCAAGGAGAGCCTTTCAACATCAAGGCTATGGTTGTAAGCTTCCCCTTATTCCTTAAATAATATACAACTGTTGGTTAATCTTCCCAAAATATATATGTTCATATATGTATTAGCTTGGCATTCCTTGATCAGTTAAGTAGGTTTTTATTGGATTTGATATTGGTTTTTTCATGCTTTGTTGTCTCTTGATCACTTGTGTAGGTACATAAGCGCTGAGAGAAGTAGGAACAATTCCATGACACAAGCAGTTTGAGGTCCTCAACAAAGGAAATCATAATAACGTCAGAACGAGGTAGGTCATCTCTTTCGTTCTACTTTTCAATTATAACCTAGGAAGATGTCTAGTTTATTGTCACTTTAGTTGCTAGACCCACTCATTGGGCTAGAGGGATCGTCTCTATCTGCAGAGAAGATTAACCTTGTCAACAAAATGGCGACTCCGCTGGGGAGCCTATGATACTTTCCATCCCATCCTTCACTTTGTCTTTGTGATGAGTTTGACCAACCATCCAATCCCAGACTTGTTTTATTTTCTGTAACTATTTTCACTTGTTGGTGATTGCTTGAGGACATTGATTTTTTTAGGTCTTGAAGAATTTTTTATTTTTTCTTCATTTTTCTCTCCCATCGCGGGTTTCCCTCTCACGGTCGTGATGACATCGTGGATTTTTTAAGTACATTCGCGATTATCGCTTTTTTACCTGTGACAACTGTGATGATCCCAGATTATATGAGAAAATAGGATTTTTCTTCTTGTTTTCAGTCTCTGTGTCCTCTATCAGTAATTTTCCATAGCTTTTATGGTGTTTTTAATTGATTTTCTTGATTAATTTGCAAAATTTGTCTCATTGGCTTTGAAGTGAAATTTGATTGAGCTCTAGGGTTTCAAGTCAACTGGTCATCACTTGTTGCTTGTTGGTATCATTGAGATACTTGTTTTTTTTATTGATTGAATGTTGTTTTCTGTGGAAATTATTGAAAACATCGTCTTGCATTTTTTTTAGCTTGTATTTCGAAATTTACTTTTCATGAAAATGCATTAGATTAGTTGCATTGAAAAGTTATTTTTCAGGATTCATATTGAAAATAGATCACATTTCTTAGTGATTGAAAACTAAGAATTGTATTAAGTGCATAAAATCATTCAAAATGGAAAGAAAAGCATAATTCATCTAAGTGCATCTTTGTAAAGTCAAAATTATTTTGTTTTCGAAAAAGTTGCATTTAAGATAGTGAAAACTGAAGATCATTTTACTTTTAGCATTGCATTTAGTGAAATGAAAGATTAGATTTCGTTTCACATTTTGCATTTGGAAGATGAAAATGAAAGTTAGTGGAATGATTTTTGCATGATGCATTTTCTTTGACGCATTATTGATTGAAATTTCTTCCCTTGATTAGTCTAGCTTTCATTAAAACGAAAAGCTTTCAGTTTCTCATATAGTTGCATCATAGGTGTTCATATGACATCGTTAAGGCCTTGAAATCAAAACATAATTTCAAGATCAACATTAAAATCTATCAATTAATCTAAGCAGCATTTGAAACATTAATGTTCATACATAGTGGTCTAAGCTAGAGATGTATTCTGGCGTCTTTAAAACTTAGCAGTTGTCGTTCGCTTCAGCATTAGACAGCTCTAGCATGGACTTGTACTTCCCGTACCATCGTGTATATAAAGGGAGACCCCATAGGTTGCAAACCTTTACCCATAGGAAGTTGAGTCTGCGGCCTTGTAAATGTGATACACAAAACACAACATTCGGGGAGATTGCCTACATATACATCAAGTCCTTGGTATATTTATTTGCTAAGGTGTATATTGCAGTTCACGGTTAATTGGTACTCCTTTTGCCTAGAGTCACCTAAGTAGTCATTTCGATCTTTTATGGCTCCTTAAATTTGAAAATATCATCGAGCACCTGTCCTTTCAAGCTCACTAAACTTATGAAAGCGACTAGAGTCACCTTTTCGTCCTTTTCTCGACTCTTAAAACATGAAAAGGCAAAGTTTTTGTTTGAAATTCTAAAATTAATTGATCGTGGAACAACATCCTTCCTATGGAAATACTCCTTAGTAGATCTTAGGTTGATACTGATGGAAACATTTCCTGAGTCTACCAGTCAAGGAAACCCCTCTGATGGGAATCCTAGTCCTTTTCCTTCTTTTTGAAATACTGGTGCTCCTTATATGGCAACGTTGTCCCTTCCTGGATTGACCATTGGTCTGCTAGTTTGGTTATTTTCGACCTCTATGGTTCCGAGTTTCCAAACTGTTTTTCAACCAAGTTCTCCTCTACCTGAACAACATCAACCTCATGTTGATACTAAAGTTGACCCCTTTCCTTCTTCGCTTATTTCTTCACCTGGTTCTTCCTCTTCGCCTAGTGAAAGTCTAGATTCTAGTAACCAAGAAGCTAAGAAGAAGAGGATGAAGAAGAAGAAGCAAAATAAGCAAGGGGGCAACCAAGCAGTCATTTCTACGGATGCAACTAATGTAGAAAAATCTTCCAACTAGCCTTGGAAAGTAAAATTCCCTTACATGTTATGTAAGGGCAACCACCTTCTTCAAAATTGTCCTTGTATTCCCAAGGTCTTAGAAGTGTGTTCCACATGTTCACATCGACCTTTGTCATCAGCCTCTGGTGATCATGCTGGTGGTAAACCTTCAACTAGTAAATCCCATGGGAAAAAGGGAAAATTCAAATTTCCCTGTAAGTTATGTGAAGGTAATCATCCCATTCACCTTTGTCCTTTAATGGATGAAGCTTCCAAAGAGTTAGAAAACCACCTTACAACTTCTCAACCTTGTCTTCCGACCAGGTATCAAAAGCTTTCCCCTGATCCTCTACTAGTTGATCCAGTGTTTGATCAAAAGCCATCTTTGGTCAACCCCACTCTCTCTAAAAGTGAGTCTCATGAGTCCGTTCTCGACCAACCATTTGTTGAAAAATTGGTAGACTTGGCTCCTCTTTCAGTTAATTATACCTTTTCGGTAGAGAGTGAACCACGAACTACTCAGGTTCTTCTGGTTTTTTCAGTTTCAAATGAACTAGAGGGAAATCCTCCTGTTCCCATGGAGCAAGAGGGAAACTCTCACATTCCTACAACACCCCCTCCGAGTAGTTTAGTCACTTCTTTTGATTGGAGTCGACTAGCAGGATATCACCTTCCGTCTTATGTGCCTTTCCAGATTACAGTACAGGCTTACCATATGGTCGTACCTAGCACAGTCATAGACGAGGGTGCATCTGTTAGTATCATGTCCTCAACTACTTGGCAAGCTTTAGGTTCTCCTCAGCTTGTCCCCGTCACCCAGAATCTGTTAGCTTTTAACAGAGGAACCAGTCAACTGTTAGGGATCCTTCCTAAGTTACCTATTACTTTGGGAGGAAAGATTGTCTATATAGACGTGATGGTTGTCCAAGGCCCTTTAGATTTTAATCTACTCCTTGGTCGTGACTATGTTTATGTCATGGGAGCTCTTGTTTCTTCTCTCTTTCGAGTGATGTGTTTCCCGCATGAAGGAAACATTGTGATCATTGATCAGTTTACATTCATTGGTCCTAAATCAACTCCCAATCAACCATCATCCCTAAATGGTTCTCATGTGCAAGTGATATCACCCCCACCACAGGGTAATTACGTGGCCACCTATTCCATGCCCACATCTACTGATGATATAGTAGATGATGTAGTACATTGTGTACTGGGGGCATTCGAACCCGATTTTTCATTTGAATGCTTGGACATGTATCCCTTCCAGAGTGTTGTTCTCCCATTTGATGAGAACCTCTTGGAAGCCATGGCCTCTTTTGGTTTATGACCATAACAGGATGGAGCATAGTACCTTGTCTTGTGTCAAGCTCGTTAAAAAATGAAACAAGGACCTTGGAGCAAAGTTCCTTGTCTTGTGTCAAGCTCCTTAAAAAATGAAACAAGGGCTGGAGAAGAGTTCCTTGTCTTATGTCAAGATCATTAAAAAATTCAACAAGCACCATGGAGCAAAGTTCCTTGTCTTGTGTCAAGCTCGTTAAAAAATCAAACAAGGACCATGGAGCAGAGTTCCTTGTCTTGTGTCAAGATCCTTAAAAAATGAAACAAGGTGTCATGAGCATGGTTCTTTTCCTATGTCAAGCTCGTTAAAAAATGAAACAAACCCCCTTCCAATTTGGGTCTTGGATTAGATCTCGTAAAATCCTAGTTGATTCTTTCACTTGATCTCGTAAGTGAACCTTCATTCCATCCGCCTAGGTGAATGAAATGAAGCTTGGGGGGCATGTACCTCGAATTGAGTCATTATGCTAGGGGCATGAAAACTTATCTCAAGCATAGTTTATCTTTTGTTTCAAGCTTGTGTAAAAATCAAACCAAATCCAAGCGTAGTTTTTTCCCATGTTTCAAGCTTGTAAAAAACAAAACCATCTTCAAGTATACTCAAGCATAGTTTATCTTTGTTTCAAGCTTGTGTAAAAATGAAACCATTCCCACTTTAAATCTCATGATTGCCATTTTTATCTGCCGACTTTTACCAGATAAGCCTTGGTTTTTTCGTTCCATCGTCACCATCTCTTTGGCCGATCATATGCTTTCACTTGGTTGTTTTACCCTTACCTAAGGAACATCTGCGATAAGTGGTCTTATTAGCCAGCCTCTTGACCATTACATGTTTTGAGGAGCTCCATTGTGACCAGAACTAGTTGCTATCCTTTCATACCACTCGTTCCTCCAAGAGGAGTCATCTTTCAACTCTTTTCAGACTCCAAAAATATGAAAAGAAGGTCGATTAATTGTGTTTTCAAACTCATTAAATTAAATGAATTGACGTCGTCTCAATATACGTTTATCCCTTTTTCGGGCTAAGATTGACTATTTATGAAAAAGGCACACCTTGGTCTACCTTTTCGGGTTTGAGAGACAAGTTACGAAAAGGGATATGATGGAGTTTTCTTTTTCGTCTCTTTTTTAAACTCTCTATATATGAAAAATACACCAAGTTACTCTTCCATCAGACTCGTTAAAAATTAAACAACAAAAGACTTGTCACCATGATGAGACTGAGTTTCTCCTTTCTAGGGCTCGTAAAACTTACTAGGATGGATTCATTCGAAGGGTGAACTTATATGAAAAGCATATGGCATCCTCTTCAATCTTGTGTAAAAATAAAGAGGTACTCGCTAGAAATAGTGAGGGAAAATGAAGATGAAACATCCTTTATATTGGCAGCATGTCGCTCTTGAACATGACACTCTTATGTTTCTCGTGTTGAGTTTGGGATATCCTCACTTAGTCACTTGTACTTCTAGGTTTGGTTGATCCATTTTGCCTCTCATTTGACTATTCCACCTCATCATTATGGCCCTTGGTCCTATGTTGAGTCTAATGTTTCCACACTCCGGAGTCGTGTCGCCAATATGTTAAAGAGAAGTCCAATTTGCAGGTTATTTACCTATACACAATTTGAGTCATTGTTACAGTCTTGAAACTTATTCCACTTTATTCCTTATTTCGTGTCAATGATGAGGGAATCATTATGACCCTCCTTCTATGGGTCACTTCCTTTCGACTTCAGCTCATTATCCAAGAAGATAACTTAGAAACCCCCTTTCAGTACCTTAGAGCATGCATGCCTTAATGGCAAGTTCTTTGCATCCGACGATAGGTCTTCATCATTGGCTTTCGATCAGGTGATTCCACGAGTGTTCAACTTCAGCTTCATTATCACATTCACGGATTGTATTGTCGTACCTTGAGATCCATTATCATTATGGGTGGTTCCTCTCGTGCCTGTTAACGGTCCACATCAATGGCCAGTAATCAGGTAGTTTTCTAGCATGTTCGACTTCAACAAATTTATTCATGTGTTAGGATTCGTACTTTGATCGGGTCGTGATGGAGCGCAAGACCATGAGTCTTATCTGATATGACTCAAGTTGCATGGAGTTATATGTTATTCATGATTGTACACATGTTTCTACTATACAAATGGTTGTGACCGTACCGTGGGACTTTATATTTATGATGATCCTCATTATCTGGATGGTTGCGTCCATGTCATGGATTCATGTCTTGATCTCAGATATATATATATATATGCGTCCTTGATTTGGAGGTCTCCTGATAGTGCGTGTCCTCGTCCTTGCAAGCGCTCGTAAAGCATCTCATCCATCACTACTCGTTCTGCCTTCATGCTTTAGGGGGAAACTATTACACAATGTTTTGTCACTCCTCACGGACTTCCCTGTGACATACCCTGAAGTGCCTGAAACATGACCATTATATAGTATACTCATCCATGTATACATCTCAGGTTCCTCCTAAGACTTTGATTGCAAAATTCCTTGAGCTTTCCCTGAAGAAATAGCTCTTAAAACCCTAAATGATAGTCATCGCTCTTATGAGGCTTAAAACAACAATGGTCGCATGTTACACTATGTTTGACCCATGATGGCATCACTTCGTTCCCTTGCATACCCGCAATGATCCCAAAAGGTAATTTTCCCAAAGTAGATGAGAAGCTTCATGATCTAGAAGCTTCCAGAGCGGTGAGTTGGAGGTGGTTTCGGATAGATGAGGTTGAATCCTCTCAACTTGGCCTCTTTGTCTTATCCCTATGAGCTACCTCCTTGAGATAAGGGCCTAATCCTATCTTTGGATAAGTCCTAACTCCCTTTACCAGTCTATAAATTCATCCTCTCCGATTCCCAAATGGTTGGTCAGGTTGGAGGCTGGGTTGGTCTATGTCCATTTGCACCCCTATGTTGAGCTTGTGCTTAGAGGCTATTCATTAGAATTGGAGAAGAAGTGTTTGGAGAGTTTCTTGGCTTGGAATTGGATTACCACTCAAGGAGATCCATTCAAAATCAAGGCTATGGTTGTAAGCTTCCCTTCATCCCTTAAATAATATACAACTGCTAGTTCATCTTCCCAAAATATATATGTTCATATATGTATTAGCTTGACATTCCTTGATCACTTAAGTAGGTTGTTACTAGATTTGTTATTGGTTTTGGCATGCTTTGTTGTCTCTTGATCACTTGTGCAGGTACATAAGCGCTGAGAGAAGCAGGAACAAGTTGTGACACAAGCGGTTCGAGGCCCTCAACAAAGGAAATCAGAATAGCATCAGAATGAGGTAGGTTATCTCTTTCATTCTACTTTTCAATTATAACCTAGGAAGATGTCTAATTGATTGTCACTTCAGTTGCTAGACCCACTCATTAGGATAGAGGGATCATCTTTGTCCGCGGAGAGGACTAACCTTGTCAACAATGAGTAGTCTTTGCTTCTTGCTTTGCTTTTGTTTTTGGTTCGCATGTTTGTTTTCTTGCTTACTCGATTTGGTTTTCTTGCCTGCTTTCTTTTCTTAATTTTTTTTATTTCACTTTACTTCTGATTTTGGTTTTGCTTTCTTTTCTTGCCAGTACCTGTAGGTTAGGTTCTTGTGAAACTATTTTTGGCTCTCAAGACAAGCTGGGTGAATCTAAGAGGACTTGTATAGCTATCAACATCTGTTTATGTGTTGTCCTCTCTCTTTATGACGAACTTGTTGTCTTCAGTCAATGATGCCTTGATGGAAAATATGTTATGTTCAGAATGAGTCTTGGTCAAAACACAATGCTTGTGCTCTAACTAGTACCACCTACTCTAATTGGTTCTTTTGGGTTAACCCTTGTTAGCTCAGTCAAGTAGAGAAAGGTGAGGGGGAAAACCTTAACAAGTATGCCAGAGGTATACATAACATACTTCTCTGAAGGAACAACCTCTCCTGATCTCAATGAGTCTAGATCCCTCTTCCGCCTCTGAAATAAATAAGTGCCTATGCACATTTCTTGGAAAAAAAAATGAAAAACGAATAAGGTTAAAGAAGAGAAAGGCTTATTGCACAAAGAGGTGATGCAAGTAACTCTGTCGGGGTATTGACCAGGCTCGCTAGTAGTGGAGAAATGCTTATGTTCCTACGTGACTCCGCCCGAGTACTGTCCAGGCTTGCTGATAGCGGAGAAACACAAGAGATGAAACTTAAACTCTGACTTTCATATTACTTGTGCACCAATATAACCCTCATCCCCAATCGAAACAACTGGGTTGACTTGGCTTGGAATGTGTGTTGACTGATCAAGAGAATGGTAGGGACTACATCTTTCAACCAAGCTAGTGTGGGAACCACGATGATCAAAGAATCGAACAATACTTTCGGAAGGGTTAGACTCGCTTGTCATGAAACAAGATCCATACAGAGAACTGGAGTTCTACCAGTGTGTCGCCAAGTGTTGTAGCGGCTACAACACCCTCCAAAATTTTTGCCCGCATGTAAATTTCATAGCCTACCTCAGATCCTACGATCGGTTATCCTTGGTCGCTTGTTGAGAAGCTGATGATTTCAAGCTCCTCTCCTTGATCTTAAGAGATTTCCCTATTCTCATCTTCATTTAACATGTGTCATATTTGGGCATAGGGGTTTTTGTTTGTCATGTGAAGGGAATGTTGTCTTGCTTCAAGGGAATTGTGTGCGTATGAGTGGTTGTCATCACATAGACATGTTTCACACTCACCTCACTCACTCACCTCACGCACTCACATCACGAAGGTTGTTGCATCAAGAAAAGTATGTCTTATGCATTCTGGATGGTCTACATTGTGTCATTAAGTGTCAATGTGCAATCACCGTGAAGTCCTGTCATGTTTACCTATGTTTCGCTAATCTCACACTTAGCCATTTTCCCAAGCAACCTAGCCTCATCCAGCTTCCTAGAACTATGTGCTTTGCTTTTGCAACCATCAAGCTTCCCCCCTTGCCTGTTGAAACCCCACAGTGCACAGAGACACTAACCTCCCTTGCTTGCTAAAACCCTGCAGCCCGCAGAGACCCCAGCTAACACTGCTCTCCAAAAATGTGCAGAGCAGTCCAGTTGCACTGCACTCAGAAATTGCATAGAGGTGTCCTCTCGAGGCCTCATTCTGGCAGCAGTCATTGTCTGCTAAAATTTTGAAGATCTACCTCTCAGTTATTGCAGGGAAAGGTGACATGTTGAAATCGCTTCCAAGGAGTTGAGGAGAAGGACCAAGGAACCGAGTAATGGAAAAGATCAGGACCGCATGCAAACCTCGTCAGATGCATGATCATCTTGAGGGTAAGTATGGTAAGTAAACAACATCTTTCGAAGTAAGCCTCTTAGTTGAGTTTGCAAGACTGCTTGTCATTGTCATATCATCTTATCCTTAGTAACATGCATGTGCGCAAATGCGAAAAGTCAGCTTATGTATTTCTTCTACATGTCTTGCTTCTTTTTCACTTGTTTGACCAACTGTCATCTTCCGAAAGTTGGTTGATATGTCATGCTTGCGACCTCATTCTGTGATGAGCCTAGGTATTGAAATAATAATGTTGCAACTTCCAGGGCTACTAGCTTTACTTATCAACTTGGGGTTCATACAAACTTGGAGGTGATAGTGTTGTATGCACAAGTAGAAGTGAAGGTCTTGCTTGTTGTTACTGTTTATCTGGAAAGAGGCCCCAAGGGTTCCAAGCCAGACTTCTATAGGGTCAGAAGAAGCTTAATTCTTTGATGGAAGAAGAGCAAACATATTCTAAGAGAGAACTAATCTACTGCGGTAATGAAGAAAACAACATGTAATGCTAAACCACATGATAACCTAACTAACCAACTAAACAACTATGCTAAGCAGAATTGATAAAACAATCACTAATCTAAGGCTATCTAAGTTGCAGAGGTAAAGAGCATTAAACTATACTAAGGTGTAAGCAAAGAAACTTAAGCTAAATCGGTTTTCAAGTGGAAGAGCAATCGGAGGTCGAAATCAATGAAAGGAGGATGTAAGGATGCAGTAGCGCATAGGGACCATTGGATCAATCAACGAATAGAAGATGAACGGCGGAGATCTTATTGCAAAGGCTTAAGTGACTAGATGGATGAACAGGGTGAACGCACAGGATGAATGGCTGAGGTCTTATCGTGGAGTTTAAGTGGATAGATGGACGGACAGGGTAACGAAGCGATGAACGGCTGAGATCTTATCACAAGAAAAAGAAACGTGCGGAAATGATGGAGTGGGTTTCTAAGGCGATAAGTAGTTTCTCGCATGCCCTCAAGGCCATAAGCGGAATTATGAAATTTCACGCGATTAGCCTTACTACGCAACACGTAGCACGAGAAAACCACTTTTCTCGTGTGCTATCAGGTGGATAACGGCCGTGCAAGAATCTGCACAAGATTGCGCGATAGCCATTGGATTAGGTAGGGACGATCAACGGTGGAGATTGGCCAACCTAGTTGGCAAGCGGGTGATGCGATAGTCGTCAGATCAAGAGACAGATCGACGGTGGAGATTGGAGTGCATAAAGTAAGGGAAGACTTCATGTGAGGGAGCAGTTGGATAAACTAATGAATCGGACGGTTGTTGGGAAGGTTTGTTTCGGATCAGGCGGTGAGGAAACGATGCATGAAGAACGTGTTGAAGGCGGTTTCAAATGAAAATGACAGAAAACCCAGTGATGGTGAGGGTGGATCTAGAATGATGGAAAACGATGACAGTGAAATGAAACGAGTGACTGCATCAAACAACAAACTCCAAAGCTCATTCAAGAACTAGAAACCTATGTTTTTGGGGTTGCTGAAGGGTCTCTACCTCAAGTCATGGTCCCAGAGGGAGTAGATGAGGCCGAGACACCTGCGCACAACCTTATGGTGATCTTTTCTCCTAGATAACCTATAAACTGAAAGAAGGCACAAATGGAAGTAAACTACAGTAAATGCAGCTACTGAAGCAAATGAACAGAAAAACTATGAATAATCTACGCTATACTGCTATAATGAAAATGAAGCTGCTTAAGTGAATAAAATAGAAAACCATGAATCTATTTATGCAAATGAACAAAACCAGAAATCTATGCTAGCATACATGTACAGTAAAGAGGAGCTTTGGCTGCTCAGGTTGGGCCCTAACCCAAGAGCCTCAACCCTCTGAGTTAATTCAGAGCTGGCTCAAAACAGAACTCATCTTTATTATAAAAACCATGGATTGCAGAACAAACTGTCACAGGTCTTGCAGCTCAAAAATAAAGCAAAGTTTTTACAATAGAAGTCTGAATCCTAACGAGGTCCTAAGCTCTCTACTTATACATCGAATAAACTAGTTTATGTCACTTTCACTTGCTCGATTGTCTTCTAGTCTTCAAAGTGATGGTTGTTTGCACTTCGATGATGGAGGAATATTCAAATGGAGACGTAGTAAATGAGGAGGATTTACCTCCTATAATTACTCTCCCTTGTCCCATTCGAGTTTTGACCAAGGTCTTTGCCATAGTTCCTTGCTTTTATCCTTTTTGCCTGCATTTTTCCTTGCTTTTATCCTTTATTCCTTCATTACATGCACTTTAGACCACAAAGAAAAATATCCAACTCTAACTTATCTCATAAACAAAATATAATCAAAAGTATGCAATAAGTTGTGAGAATAGTTAGTTTGACTAAGCTAGGAGGTGAATTAAGGACAATTGAGGCCCATATAATTACTCAATGATGAGGCTCATCATTCTGGTGATTTTGAAGGTTGTGTTTGAGTTGTGTTCGCCATGTACACATCTATCGCACTCACATAAGATGTTGTATGCACTGTCGTGCAAGCGTCATCGCAGTCGTTCAACAATCTATCACAAGTGTCGCGCTTGTCGCTCGCACCATCGGTCAATCACACTGAGTATATGTTGTCTTGATGGTTTGAGGTGTCTTGTCGTCGAGTCACGTTGAGTGTGTTTTTGCAAGGTCGTGTATGCACAAGTTCACTCGCTCACACACTTAGTCATTTTGCTGAAATTTTGACAACCGGATCACCCTCCAACAACCGGACCTTCGCTAAGCTGCATTGCACAATTTTAGCCCTTAGTGATCATGTACTGCTGCCCAGAATTGCGCAGAGATTGAGGTTGTCTCCCAGGCAGCCTGCACTATGTATTCCAGGAATCAACCCGTCTGACTATCACCTAGAACAGCACAGAAGTTGCTCAGCAAGCCATTTCAATTTGAGCTTCCCCCAAGCACATCAACCAAGCCTTCAGCTGGTCAACCAGAGAGTTTGACCAGGCAGTGACCCAGTCACTCACTCCCCCAAAAAAGTGCGCAAAAGCTGCAGAACTTGCCCACTCCACTGACTGAAGAAATTGTGCAGACATGCCAAATAGACACCCACTATCCATCCCTATCTCCCTCAAAAAATTGTGTAGTTTTTCCAGCCAGACAATCGGTCTGCTACTCACCCGGAAAACTGCGCAGTTTTCATGAGTAGTCACCCTTGCTACCTAGCATCTTGCTCAGCTCAGAAACTACGATGGGATGTTTAGCAGGCCAGCCTCCCAGCAATTGCGCAGTTTTTTCCAACAACACTCCCGTAGCCCACTGCCGGCACACTAGAAAAAATATGCATTTTTGCCCGTCAATTCTCTTGAACACCGCTGCCATATCCCCAAAGGAATTGCATAGTTTTTGCTGCCAAGCCCCTCTGCTATCTGCACTGATTCCCTAAGAAAATTGCGTAGATCTTCCCTCTAGCCGAGCCAGATCCCGCAGACAGTCGTCGCTGATCCAGATTGTCCATCTTAGTCTCCTAATGACTTCTGCGCAATTTTCACCGGCAGTGCCTGGAGCCTGCATCCCAGCTTGAAATCTGCCTTGCACAGTTTCATAGCCTTGTCCTCTCTCCCAGTCACCTGCATCCAAAAGCGAATGACAATGCATCATGGTAGACTAGGAGATTTATGGATTTTATGTCGTCTCGTCATGAGTGACTACAGATACATGTACTTGGATGATACATGATGCGATGACGAACAAGATGAACAAGGAGAGCACATGCGAGGAGATTTGTTCGCGAAAGGATGAACAAACAATGCATGCGAGGAGATTTTTTTGCGAACGGATGATGCATGCGAGGATATTTTTTCTTGAATGGACGAACATGTGAAGCATGTCAAAGTACAAACGAAGGAGGAACATGCACGTGCAAACGCCAAGTGAACACCAAGACCATCAAGACTTTGCACACCTTTCCATACGGATATGAAGCTATGATACACCAAGAGCACATCCATCACTCAGCAACATTGCAGCTCGACATGGACACCAGTAGCAGCATGAACATACCACCATTGTCATGTCGAGTCATGTCATGAGTCATGTCGGCCACATCACTAGGGCCATAATGTTGTAAATCAATGTAATGTAACATGGAAGTCCAAAAGACCCACATGTAATCTGAAGAGTCATGTAAAGTTGAAAATTCATGAAAGTCAAACAGTCATGAGGGAAGTTGAATTGTCACAAGGGCCAGTTTTACCCTTGGCTATAAATACCCCTCATTTGTACATGCAAAACACTTTTCGCCTTGGCTCCTCCCACATAGCCTTGAGAGTCTGTAATATTTTCTTTGAGGAACGAGCAGTGGCTCCAATGCCACGCCTATGGGGTTAGTGATGTATGGTGTACCGATGTGTCTTGGGACTTTAGTTTAATTTATAAGCCTGTTAACATGCCAGCATGTTTTCACACATGTATTGTGATTGTTTGTAAGACTAATCTTGGAACACTTGTAATGCATGTTTCTTTAACCTGTGTTAAAACAGTTGAACTCTTTCGAGTGTTCTAATACATATGTTTATGAATATGTGTTGTATAAGTTGTTATTGTTGTCCTACCTGCATGGGCCGCATCACCGGACATCAGACAGAACCTTTCCATAAACTTGTTATAATGACTGTCGCACTCGCATGCATTGCTCCGTTGAGTGTTGTACGTGATATCCCTTCTTGTGTGTGTGACTACCGCATCTGTGTTGACTAATCCGGCGAAAGTTGCGCATGTCCTGTTGTGTTGTGTGTCTCTGGCAGAGTTGGGACTTTTTCCTTTCGAATGGAGACTCACTTCCACCTTCTCCCTCTGCAGTGAAAGAACCTTGACACAAGTAACACTAGCACTCACCAGGCATGTGAACCTCGTTGTTCGAAGGCAAAGCAGACCACTCTCATGTGCTGACAAGCAAAAGCTAAGGCAAACATTTAAGATAATGGAAACCGGGCCATCATACCGGATGGGACTCCTACACCAAACGATGTGAGGTCTAGTTGGGACTTCATACTGGGGAGATCCCCTGAATCTTGGCAGGTCCAGCACCGTCAACAGAAGTTTTAATGGATAGAGGAGTGTGAGGCTAGTTTTGAGCAACTTAAGCAGTTGTTGACACATGCACCACTGCTATAGATTGTAGATCTGGACAAAAAGTTTGTAGTATGCACATATGCTTGCAAAAGAGGACTTAGCGGAGTCCTTATGCAGGATGGACATGTGGTATGTTATGAGTCCCATAAACTAAATGAGCATGAGAAGAACTACCCGATGCATGACCTTGAGTTAGCAACAATCGTACATGCTTTGAAGATGTAGAGGCACTATCTTCTTGGCAAGAAATTTGTACTTATGAGTGATCATATTGGGTTGAGGTATTGGTTTGACCAGTCGAATCTAAAAGCCAGGTGGGCTATATGGTTGGTCACGATCAGTGAGTTTGATTTCGAGATCAGGTACATTAAAGGTTAGGACAATAGGGTAGAATATGCTCTCAGCAGGCGGGTACTGGTAAATCACTTGGCAACCATGAGCTCCTATGGGATAGAGTTACAGGATAGGATCTTGCAGGAAGGTCAGCAGGATGTTAGGTATATGGAGATTGTGCACAAGTTGCGGCAGGGTGCTGGTACAGGTACATGTGATAGTACATGTATAGGTACGGGCCATGGTACAAGTACGGGTAATGGTACAGGTACATGTGGCAGTAAATGTATGGGCACAGGTACATGTACATGTACAGGTGTAGGTGCACAAGGTATGAATTATTGCCTTACATCGGATGGATTGGTCAGATTCAGAGACAGGATATTTGTGCCAGATAGCAGCGAGCTCAAGAAGGTGATCTTGAGAGATCTTCATGCGAAACCATACTCAGGTCATCTAGGCCATCATAAGACATTTACTGTAATGAAAAAATTTTGTTATTGGTTGAATCTAAAGAGGGATGTAGGAGAGTTTGTGGCTAGGTGTTTTGATTGTTAGCGAGTGAAGGCAAAGTCCAAACATCCAAGTGGGCTGCTACAGCCGATCGTGAATCCAGAGTGGACATGGGAGGTCATTTCCTTGGACTTCATCACAGGTTTGTCGAAGACAGTGAGACAACAAGATTCCATCATGGTTGTTGTGGACAAGTTGGCAAAGGTTGCACATTTCATTTCGTGAAGTCTACATTCTTAGCTAGCGATGTGGCACAAGTATTCATCAAAGATGTGGTCAGATTGCATGGAGTTCCAAAAAATATTGTGTCAAATAAGGATGTGAAGTTCACTTCCAAGTTTTGGAAGGAATTATTTGTAGGTTTGGGCACAGAGTCGACCTTCAACACAACTTATCATCCATAAACAGATGGATAGACAGAGAGGGTCAACAGGATATTGGAGGACATGTTAAGGATGTATGTGATGCATCAACAACGAAAGTGGGAAGACTATCTCCCCTTGGTAGAGTTGGCATACAACAACATTTATCAAGAGTCATTGAGGATGAGTCATTTTGAGGCATTGTATGGGCAGAGTTGCAATACTCTCAATCAGTTGGAGCGATCCAGTTAACAGGGTGTTGGTTGGACCAGAGATGTTAGCAAACATGGAATAGAAAATGCAAGTTATAAGGAAAAATCTAAAGGTGGCACGTGATAAGAAAAAGAGATATATAGATCGGAATAGGTTATTCAAGGAGTTCCAGGTTGGGGAATAGGTGTACTTGCACATCGAATCAAATAAGATATCCTTACGGATTGGATCATGTGCCAAGCTCGCACCACAGTTTTGTGGACCCTTCTGCATTGTTGAGAGGATTGGGCCAGTAGCCTATCGACTTGCACGACCGCCGATAGTGAAATTCCATGATGTTTTCCATGTATCATTGCTTAAGAAGTATGTTCAAGATGTTGATTATGTGATTGAATGGTCTATATTGTAGGTGGAACTAGATGGAGAATTCCAGCCGGAGCCTTAGCGTATATTGTAGAAAAAGGTGCTCATGCTCCAGAACTGAGCAATTGAGCAAGTTAAATTGTAGTGGAAGCACTTTGGGCCCCATGAAGCTACATGGGAGATGGCGGATCAAATGCTGGCTATGTATCTTTCCTTGCCTGTCGGTTGAGGCAAAGCAGTTTTGGCTTGGTCTTTTGGTGTGATGTTGGTATACGCCTATATATTCTGGTATATGTTTTGATGATTTTTCTATATGTACATATGTATATGGATGTAAATACCTCCATGAGCTAAGTTATAAAACTCCAATAAGCGGTATGGGTGTCATGTCATTATGATATCATGTTATTATGTTGTTATGTTGGTTTGCTTTTCAGCAGGGTGATCATTGTAAACATTGCATCGAGCTATTTTATAAATCTCCATGGGTAGTATGTTTGTTTTGCAACGATATTTCTGAGGTCTTGGTGTGTTTTAACACCGATGATGGTGTTCCCCGGGGGGGGGTTCTTTAACATCCCTAGTGAAAATTCCATGTAATAAAAGTTAATAAAGGCAAAAATAATAACCAAGTTTGATGGGAAACTTATTCCAAGCTAAATGTTGGGCAAGAGATCCTAGAGGGTGTTCATTTGGTCTATTATGCCTAAGGAAATTGGAAAAGGCAATGGCTAAGGCCTTGGAAAGGAAAAATGACATTTTTGGCACATTATTTATGAAAATAATGGAAATTAGGAGAAAAAGGAGGTGAAAGGTCATAGGTTGCACGTGAGGAGGAAATTGAAGGAAAACAATTGAAAATGAAGAAATTAGAGGCCTCATTAATAAAAAGGCTTCTAAGGATCAATTGGTAACCTTTTGTCAGTTCTATTTTGGAGTTATCTCATTATTCTCTCTATCTCTCTCACTCTTGGACACTTAGAGTTTTCTTGGAGCATTTTGGCATTGGAGCAAGAGAGGAAAAGACAGTAAGAGGAAGCAAAGATCAAGCAGGGAAAGGTGGGATCAAGCAGCTACAACATGATTCTTTGCAGGTATCAATTTGCATGTGTATTTTCCTTACTAGATTTAGCATGCATTGTATTGCATGTGGTTCTTTTACTGTTGTGGCATCGGTTTTTCCAAGTGTAACAGTGTTTTCAACATAGCCTTTCCATTTTCGGATAGCCATGGTGTGATGGGGTTCTCATGTTTTGGTTGAGAGGGATTTCTGGATGGATTCGAAGCTGAGTGGGGTGGATCTCTAAATGATAGAGCACATGGCCTAATGGTCCTTAAACAAGACTATGGATCACGATAAAGCCACTGGCCTAGAGACCCCTGCGCCAGACTATGGGTTGCGGTAAAGTCAAGGTTGTGTTGCCTCGGTGGGCCTAGGAATCCTTACCAATGTATAGCAGGATATAAGGTAAAGCCAAGAGGTGGTTTATTCTCTGTTGAGCCTAGTAATCTTGGGTTTGGGATATGCGGTAAAGCCTGGAGAGTGGGTCTCGGTTTAAGGCCTAGTGTTCTAGGTTTGGATTGCGGTAAACCCTAAGAGACTAAGAAATAGGAAAACTCCTCACGGTGTAGGTGGAGAAATCCGGTGGGATCCATGCTTGTTTGGCCTAGTGATCAGGTGGAGATCACAGTAAAGCCCGTTATGATGTGTTTATTGTGTTGGAATAGTGATCCGGGATGGATTGTAGTAAAGCCTAGTTTCTCTTGATGAGGGTGAGGTGGTTTAGCCTCAGTATGCCCTACTTGGTTCTTTGGTTGGAGTCCCACATTCAAGTCTGGAATATGGCATGGGGTTGAATGGCTGAAGAGAGATTTGGCTAAGCCATTCTATGGTCGAGTGCAATCCCATCCCGGGTTTGGTTTTGCATCGTTAATGAATGGTTATTTCTCCTTGTATTGCTATGAGAATTTTGATGGATTTTATGTGGTTTATATGGTTGTACTTTCATGAGTATTTATGTTGTTATTATGTTGGTTATATGTGTGTTTTATGACAACAACTATGTATGGCTCTCAGCATGTTTTTTCTTGTAAATGAATGGATAATGTATCTATGGCCTAATAGATGGTAATGCAGCAAATGGCATGAGGGAACAATGGTTCTCAACGATTATCAGATAAGTACAAGATCCCTATGTTTAATTATGTTGGTCACACATGTAGATTACATGCTTGCTACATGTTTGACGAAATGCTCGTCATGGCTAGTAGGGATATGATTAAGGTCTTATTTAACTTATTATTTTTGCATCATTGTTTTCCTGTTCTTTTTCTGCTCCTAAGTTATCATTCCATTATGGGCAGTGACCTGGGCTCCGGGCTTGAAAAAGTGGATCAAATCCTAGGGACGCTAGCATAAGATTGACAAATTGGGTCTCTCGACGCTGGCAGGCAAGCCTATGAGAAAAAATTTGGGTTTTTGGATGTTGTCATGCCTATAGCATGAGAGTGACTGAGGCTTAAGATATCTAGAACATCAGTGGGACCCAGGGACAGGATGTCTGAGTGGTTGACATGTCTCCTGAGGGTTATGTTTCTTATGTGGATAGGTTGGTTGATGTGTTTCATTGATTCCACTTCCTTAAGGTCACATAGGAGGTTGAATCCAATCATAGTAGCCTCTCGTCGCATGTTTACGCCGATTGGTTGGTTACTTGGGTAGATGTGTGAAGGGGTGTTACATAGTGGTATCAGAGCATGGTTCACCCCTTAGACTGGATGAGCGGTGTGTGTTGGTCATGCATGCATGTCAGTTGCATGTGTGTCTCTTACACTTGCATTCCATGTGCTTGTTGCATTTGTATAATGTTGATCATGGTTGTAGTGATGTTGTCATGGAAAATTTTATGTTGAGTTTGTGGAATGCATCATCATGAGTATATAACTAGTTGCATATGGTTGTATGTCGCTTACATGTTGATTTTATGTCTCTACTTACATCCTTGTATGTTAGGCTACATTCTTGTAGCTTTTATTACATGTATGAGTCTTATAGGTTGATTACAAGAATTGATCACTTATTCTCGACTACATGCGTTTATGCGTATGTGTAGTTGATTAGGCATTGTTTATGCATGTTGATAGTTGCATGTGGAAATGTGTACATTGGAGTAATGGTTGTTGTCATGCATGAGGTCATAGCATGCATTGTTGATATGGCCTTGCATTGATGACTAGACCCTAGCTAGAATGATGTTTATGCGTTGATGCACTTATTCGATATATGTTTATATGTTGTTATGTTTATGTTATACTTGTATCACGCTAATTTGATGATCTTGTAGACAAGGTATCCTCCCCGAATTATGCTAAGGGATGTTGGTTTGTTGTGATTTGGTTTATATGACATAGTATGCCTTGCAAGAAAGAGATAACATGGCTAGCAAGGTGGTAGACTACATAGAATCTCCCTATGAATCATATGGGTAGCGTGGTGTGGGGAAATATTTTGATTTGGCAGACACATTGAGAATCCTGAAGGAAGAAATAAGGAGTTGTAAGGCTGATAATGATAAGATCATATAGGCACAAGAGAAACAAGCAGAGGTTAATGCTAAACTTCTTCAAAGTTTGTCAAAATTGCAGCGACAAGGGCCACTTCGGACCAGCCATGGACATGAGGATAGAACTAATGGGGCATATGGCATTAGGTCTCCTCGTAGACACAGGTCAGATAGCTCTAACATGGTGAGAGATGGTAGGTTGTTGGACACTCCAGATAAGAGGGGTGATGAGCACAGGACTATTAATAGACACCATGATTGTCATCGATATCATCCTTATAGGAGGAATGATAGGCAGTAATTACCAGATGAGTTTAAGAAAGTGAAGCCACCTACTTTAGATGGAGATATGAAGAAGCCAGAAGATGCAGAGGCTTAGATACTTGGGATTAAGAAATTCTTTGAGTTGCATGATTACACAAATAACATAAACGGTAGAGTAGCGATCTTCAACTTGAAAGATAAAGCAGACATTTGGTGGGAATATGTTAAGCGGGTTAGAGACATCAGAACATATGACTTGAGTTGGCGAGAGTTCAAGAGGCTTTTCAGGAAGAAATATTTGTCAGAAAGGTACTATGACAGTAAGGCCAAAGAATTCTATGAGCTAAAGATGGGATCAATGATAGATGAAGAGTATACGACCAAGTTTTTGGAACTATTGAGGTATGTACCATATCTTACTGATGATAAGGCTATAGTTCGAGGATTTGTCAATGGTTTTCCATTAGTTTTTAGAGAACGGATTGAGTATGATGAGCCTCGGTCACTTGAGGAAGTTATTGGGAAACTGAAGCATTGTTATGAATAATAAAAGCATAAGAATGAATCTCGACAAGGATGGAAGGGAAAAGAAAAAGGTAAAGGTAAATGGTAGCATAAGAGAACAAGTCCTCAAAATGCAGATCAGAAAGAAAATGTGGCACCGAAAATAATTTTAATGCAACTAGACAGGAACATGAGTCGTAGCAACAGCATATAGGTGTTGGTACTGGTCGATTAGAGTGTTGTACATGCGGTAAGGAGCACCTTAAGAGAGATTGTCCAAAAAATTAGGGTGGTAGGCCTCAAATATATAGTGCGCAAGAGGCACAGGATATTGGGGATGTTGGTTAAAGTATTCTGCATATCTATGCAGCAGTGGACAATAGACATGCAGAACACCAGACATCTATCATTGAGATGGACAGTAAGCTTTGTGATCAAGTTATTTCTATTATGATTGACCCTGGATCAAATGATAGCTATTTTAGTCCTGACTTGGTGGATACGTGTGGTTTGAGTAAGGAATTGCATGCAGATTCTTGGTTAGTGTAGTTGGCTACATGTACAAAGAAGTGAGTTCATCATTGGGTAAGAGCTTGTGCATTTGATTTGAATGGTATGCCTACTACAACACATCTAAATGTACTATTGTTGGGTTCCTATAGTATGTTGTTGGGCGTGGATTTGTTGTATCTTCACAAAACCAAGGTATCTTGTTATGACAAATCCATTGTGTGTTGATGACAATGGGGAACCAAGAGTTTTGCAGGGTAAGAAGAAAGCCACGTCAGTTAGGATGGTGAGAGTTATGCAAGCAAAGTGTAGCCGCGGGAAAGGGTGTATGTTGTTTGCAGTACACATTTCTAGTGATAAGGGTAAGGACGTGTAGGATGCAGATGTGTTGAGCAGGTAACCAGTTTTGCATAAATTTCAAGATTTATTTCCTGGGGACATTACAAAGCTGCCACCTCACAGGGAGGTAGAATTTTCTATTGAGTTAATGCCATGGGTGACTCCAGCATCAAAAGCACCTTACAGGATGAGCACACCTGAGTTGGTCGAATTAAAGTTGCATTTGAAGGAAATGTTGGACAAGGGATACATTAGGCCAAGTGTATAACCTTGGGGTGCACCGGTATTATTTGTTAAGAAGAAAGATGGTACACTCAGATTATGCATTGACTATAGGCAGTTGAACAAAGTGACCATCAAGAATAGGTGCTCGTTGTTAGGATTGATGACTTGTTCGATCAACTGAAGGGAGAAACAATGTTCTCAAAGATCGACTTGAGATATGGATACCATTAGGTACACATCAAAGAGGAGGACATTTACAAGACATCTTTCCGAACCAGGTATGCACATTATGAGTTTGTTGTAGTCCTTCTTCACCTTCCCATTATTCTTGGCTTGCTACTTCAAGGGGTTGTACTCAGGGGTCGCGGCTTGACTCTACCCTTTTCTCTATGGCTTGGGGAACTTTTTATCTGCTTTGGGTTCGTAGATCCAAAGTCTCTCTTATTCTACTTGAATTTCTCCTCAATCTTGGCAGTGTGTCGTTATGTTGCACCAAGCAAGGAGATGTCCAGGAACTCCATTTCCTCATGAATGTATTTATGCAAGTAACTGTGATACATAAGCACCAGATGTTTCTTAAAATCTTTGATACCCAATTTTTTGCGTAGAGTATGAAAATATTCGTCAATTCATGCACATATTGATCCCTTTGCCGTCGTAGCATAGTCCATTATATATACTTGTCCTCATAGCTTCCCATGAGGTAATATTGTTCCTTGATGGCATCTCAAAAAGAATTCCAAGTGGGTGTGACTGAAAACAATGAGGGTTCTCTCTCATCCCTCTGTTCACAATAGGTTTCCCACCAGTCCTTGACATCGGGGATGACTTTGAGGAGTGCAAAAGTAATCTTTTCCCAATTGGAAAAATCATGAACTGAAAAATATCCTTCCAACAAATTTAACCATCTATCTATGACATCTGCATCTATTTTTTCTTCAAATATGGGATTACCAAAGTTGACTTGTACCTTGAAGGTAGTGGTGCCTCCGGAGTAGTTTCCGGATGAAGATGTGTCACCTGTGGGCATCCACCGAAGGATTTGGGCAAGGTTATCCATCATCGTGTTCCTCTGTCGCTTGATGGATTCTTCGAGCAATATTTTGAAAGGATCTCCTGCTCCCTCATCTTTCTTTTTTTTCACCATGGGAGGTTGTTAGGGTTTGTGAGGCTGGTCTTGCAAAGCTTCAACCAATTTGAGCCCTAACTTCTTATATTCTGACCTTGTTAGGGACATGAAAAGAAAACAAAAAAAAGCATACCGCTTTGATACCACTAATTCAGACTTATGTAGGAACACAATAAAATATAGACATAAACATAAACACATAGATGCAACTAGAATAAAACTTCATTTCATTAATGTCAAAGAACTGAAATATGCTTTCATACAGAATGGAAATAAACTAGCTCAGGCGATGGTAGCTTATCTCTGAGAAGAGATGTGGTGGCTACATGCCTTTGAATTATGTTATAATGAGGCTCAAGGGCCTTTTTATTATTGAACAACAAATGGAAACCATAAACAACCAAAATGCTAACCCTAGGAGATGGAACACCAAGAGTTTGTGGGCCCCATTGGGGTTAGTTGGGTGACCAACTTCTCGAAGTCGTAACTTGGTCATATGATCTACGTTTGGCACCTATGATACCTCATTAGAAAGATATCTCCAAGTATTATAGGATTTGCAACAAGCCCTAGCATATGGCTATGGGCTTGCTGCAGACCTCAAAAAAATGTCGTTTAGGTGGTCAAAACAGTTTTGGAAGTTCAGGACCCGAAAAACTGCTAAAAATAGTACATGTTGCTATAATCAAGGAAACTGATGAAACTAACTAGAGGTCTGGGTAGAATAGGCAGGTGGCCACCAATATCCAAATGGATCAGTTTCAATGCATATAATCATTCATAGAGACACAAAATCCCCATAAGCACAAAGATACATAGAAAACCACCCTTCTATTAATGTCTAACTCAATTACATACCGAGGTCTCCTTAACTAATCAAGAAAAGTATCTCTATTACAAAATGGGGACTGTAACTAATAATCTTCTCATATTCTTGCTATATTTTCCCATCTTCTACGAACTAATGCCACCTCACTTAATAACTTTTCTATGTGTCCCTTAAGGACAATTCAACACAACCTCCTAACTAACACATATTCCCCTAAACTAAAATATCACAATTTAAATAAAATGCAAAAGGGAACCATTCCCTTTAGTGAAATCAATTTTAGGCTAAGATGCTCCTACATCACAAGATAACTACCAACTCCACAAATATTGTAGGTATAGAACCATCCTCGGAAGAGGGTAGGCATTTGGTGGTGGAACCATATAATAATATCCCTGACCCATTGCGTCTTCGTGTGGTTCCTCACATTTTCCATCTACCCTGGGGTTTATCATCCTTTGGAACATGGGAAGGGAATGGTTGGGATAAAAGTTAGAAACCCCTCCCCTCGCACAAATATGGCCTAATATGGCACTTGAGACTTCATTCATGTCTATAGGGCAATGTCCTTTTACCAAAGGATGTCATGTGCATACTTGTGAGGTAGCCTAAGGGGAGTTAACTTAGAAATCCAACCATGCTTCCTAACACATTTATCATTCTTGGAGTGACTTTTGCATGCACAATGATTCATAGGAGAATTAAATGTGATAATTGAATGGGGAAGTCTTAGGGAACAAGAGCCTCCCTCATGATATTAAGTCCCTATAATACTAGTGTATTCCCTCATTGTTATTGTCAATGTAGCCCCCTTATTATTATTGTTGTGCCCATGTATTCCAAATATTGTTATTATTGTGCCCCATAGAAGCTCCACTATTGTTATTTTTGTGCCCTTACATTATTATTGTCATGTCAGCTCTGATTACATTGTGACCCCTTAGACTCATATACATAGAAAGGAGGTTTTGTCAATTGAATCATCTAAGAATTGTTCATTTATGTAATGTAAAGGAGGTTTCCCCCTCGAAGAGGATAACTTTGAAACCGTTGATCTATCTCTTCTTCTATTTTGTGATCTGGTTGCATAACATTTGGTATCAGAGCTTGGGATTCTAGGGTTTTGTTTCTTCAAAGAGGTCATCTTGGGATTTCGTTATAACTTTTTTTTATACGAGGTTTCAGAAGCTGAAATTTTTACCATGTGGAGAAGAAATCTTGATGAAATTCCTGTAAAAATTTCAGATCTTGGTTTGCTATATTTTCATAGATATGATCCGGGTAAGTTAGGGTTTTTGCAATCTTTGAAATTTTGTCTCAAACAGGTGACCTAGGGAAAATCGTCATAACTTTTGTTTCACGCATCAGATTTGAATTATATAAAATCGGTTGAAAATTCACAGATTGTAGTTTGTCAGGTAGAAATTTTGGGGACGATGGTTGAAACAATGACATGTGGCACTCTGTACAAGTTCGCTCCACTGAACCAGTCTATAATCAGGTCATCGTGGAACATCAGACATAACTCTTTCCAAAAGACTCCAATCTTGGTTTGACTTGTGGGGTTGGAAAGAAGACTCAGTGGGTTACCACAACATGAAATTTTAGACCTTGGAAATCTGAAATTACAAAGATACAACAGATTCAATATCGAGTCCCTAAAAGCGAAAGAAAAAAAAAGAAAAAAAAGAAGAGGTGTGTAGTTTTTAAAATTTGCATAAGTTTTCTTTTAAAAAATAGTTTGAAGTGATTCAAAAGGCATCGTGAAGCATGCTTATCATAAATTGATGCCTCGAAGAAGAAAAAATGGAAACACCTAGTAAGCAACCCAAAATCTCTACTATGACACATGAAGAAGAGGAAGAAATGCAACATGATATATCAAAATTACGAGACCAAGTGCAACAAATTTTGTTCTCACAAAAAGTAATAGAAGCTAAGTTGGATGGTTTGAAGAAAGACATTGAAGGTTTGAAGGAACATTTGACAGGGTTCTCAAACTATTGGAGGAGACACAATTACATGCAAAAACCTCCAAATGTTTCTTTGGAGTACAGGAGGTGGAATATCTGGGTCATATTGTATCTCATGAAGGTGTTAAGGTAGACCCTAACAAAATTAAAGCCATTAAGGAATGGAAAATCCCCACATCCATAAATCATCTGTGAGGATTTATCATGTTGACAGGGTATTATCACAAGTTTGTAAAGAATTATGGGAGAATAACAACACCTCTAACAACATTACTGAAGAAAGATGCATTTTCTTGGACTCCCGAAGCAACTATGGCCTTTGAACATCTTAAAGAGGCAATGTTCCAAGCACCAGTCTTAGCTACATCAGACTTCACAAAAACATTTATTGTGGAATGTGTTGCCTCGAGACATGGAATTGGTGTTGATTTAATGCAAGAGGAAAGACCCATTACTTTTTAAAGTCGTCCAATCAAAGGAAGGTATTTACACAAAGCTATTTATGAGAAGGAAAGGTTGGAAATACTACATGCACTTAAGAAATGATGACCGTACCTAATAGGAAGACACTTCAAGATAAAAATGAATCATGATAATGATCAAGCGCTCAGTATTTAGCTCAAATTTCTCAGAATGGTTCAAAACTTGAACGACCGCGTCCATATCGGCAAAACGATCCCAACACAACTTGTTTCACTGAAAACCGAGTTTGTATGAGGGAGATATTGAGTTTTGTCTGCTTTGCCAAACAAAAGAAATTTTACAAAAAAAAAAGGTGTACAGCCACTGTGCAGTCAGTAGTCCGTACTATTGACGTGGCAGATGACTGTGCAAAGTCAAGGTTGGTCAACGCTCAATCAAAGTTCGACAAGTGTTAGATTGTGGCTGGTTACCAGGTTTGTGACGTGTCACATTGCTATTGGTTAATGGAGGACCAATGAGGAGGGGACAAGTGGCAAGCCCGGAGGCCGCCACATGTCCCTCCCCAAAGGTCAGCTCTCTCCGCAGTTTACAAAATTTTATGGCAGGTCAGTGGGTTGAACCCAGGACTTGCCCCCAACAAACTATGTGCCATACCACTACACCATTCTATGTTTCTTAACTTGTATAACTCACCGTGCAAATTTAAGTTTAATGTTTTGAGGTTTATCGGTTAGGAGCCCCCCCCCCCCCCCCCCCCCCCCGCCCGTGAGAACACACAAACCCCCAGTGGTAACAACCAATGGTTAACCCATCCGACGGCCAGTAGACATAACCATTCATAGTTATCACATTATGTGACCATTACCCACATCTAGAGGCCGACAGTTAGCTAACGCGTAGTATTTGTGCGATAATCCACAGTTAACCTCCAACTAATCGCGCTTATCTTTAATTAATCCTCCAATTAATTACAGATTAAGTTGGAAGCATGTTTAGAGGATCCGATAAATTCAAAGATTCCACCAATTTTAGCGGAGCTAACTAGACTTCCTCCAGTTTTGGAGGAGGTTTTATAGGAGAAAACTAATTTTGGTCATAACTGGAGCAAAATTTGACCAAATGGAGCTTAGGAAAAGGTGTTCCTAGCTAATTTGGACGTTCTAAACACATTGAAGAAGGTTTCATGACAAGTAAAGCTTTGTAAACAACATTTTCTCCATATTGAGCTAATATAGAGGCCCAAGCCATGGAAGCTGGACCAAAGAGATGTAGCCCAGGAGGGGTGAACTCCTTCATCAAAACATTGTTTTAAGTGTTCAAGTTGATGGTTTGCTATGTTTTTCATTGCTGTTGTTCAACACTTGTTTTTTTATGTTATTATTCTCATGTATTTCACATAAAACTTGATAAAATTTACCTGTTTCAAATCAGAAACGCCATAAGAGAACCACACACATGAAACAATTGACAAGCATTTGTTTTTAAATCTAAATTTGAAATTAGCATAGCAAAACTAACATTCAACAACAGATCAAGTTGGTATCAAAGCAAAGTTTTATTTGCTTGATTGCTTTAGTTTTGTGCAAGTAGGGTTTTAATGGTTGCAAAATTGTGATGCTTACAAGGTTAAAGTTGCAGAGAGGAGAAGGGAAACTGTTGGTTGCAACTCCTGAGGTAATGCCCAGAAGAAGGAGAGCCACAAGGCCACAATCTGCACCCAAAGTTCCAATGCCATTTGCACTTTAAGAACCTCAAGTTTTGCCTTCAATTGGGATTGAAGAGGTACAAGCAGTACTAGAAACTGAGCCTGAATCCATAGCCATCATGTCACAAGAAAGAGAGACTGAAGGTCTTTCTTCAGAAGAGGAAGCATTCAAGAAATCTTTCTATACTTTAACTGAGATGGTTAAAGTCCTCTATGAAAAGAGGAAGACTAGAATGGTTGGAGAGAGTTCTAAGCCTCCACATGGAGAGGGAATCTCAGGAGATAAAAAAAAGATGATAAGAAGATTTCAAAGGGTAATGGAGGAAACCCTCCTCCATCTCCACCATCTTCATCATCTTCCTCATCATATTCATCATCCTCAACATCTCGAACAACAACATCTTCCAATTCCACCACAAAAACTGCTCAAACTCATTCACACACCCCAAAAGGAAAAACTCCCTTACTCAAATTGGACATTAAGTTTGAACTTCCCATGTACAATGGTGAAGTGAATGCAAAAAATTAAGACAACTGGATTTGACAATTGGAGGTTTATTGAAGAATTCAGAACCTTCAAGAAGATGACACAAGGATCCAATTGGCTTCATTGAGGCTAGAAGGAGTAGCATTAGTCTGGTGGGAAGCAAAGACTCAAGAGGAAATGTGAATTCATGGTAAGATATCCATTTCTTGGGTTGAATTTGTTTCTGCAATTAAAAGACAGTTTTATCCTTTAGACTATATGCAAAAAGCCATTATGAGTTGGCAAAATTTTAAGCAGCTCAAGGGCCAAACAGTCCAAGACTATACCTAGGAGTTTAGAAAGAGGGCTTTGTTGTTAGGAGTAAACTTTAATTCCCAAGATACATTGTTAAAATATATTGGGGATTTCAATTCCTATTTAAAACATACTATCCTTATGATCAATCCAAGCAATTTGGATGAGGTATTTGTGCAAGCCACGCACCGTGAAGCAACGTGAAAGAATACTCAGGAAGAGGGTAGTACGAAGAAGACATTCAAGGGTAAGGAGAAAGAAAAGTGTGAAAAATGGAAGGGAAAGAAGAATACAAGTGTGAAGAAAGAAGGGGAGAAAACCATATGCCAACATTGTTCCAAAGTTGGGCATGATGAAGCCCATTGTTCAAAATTACATCCCGAACTAAGGCCTAAGAATCAAAACAATAAGGGAAAACAAAAGATGATCGCTACCACACAACATTATCTTGGATTAGATTCAGGTGACGAGACCAAGATTTCAGCCATGGTCACAAAAGGAAAACAAGTTGTTGCAAGCACTAGTTCCTCACACAGTCAGAACAACACTCCAAATGAAGAATCAAGAATAGAATTGTTCCATGTAAGGGTAATTTCAAATCATACAAAGATTGATGCATTATTTGATAGTGGGTCACAATCAAACTTAATTTCAAAAGACTTAGTCAAAATTCTTATCCTTGAAACTGTACCTCATCATCAACCATATCCATTGGGTTGGATAGTCAATAATGCAAATTTACAGGTTACAAGTTCTTATTCAAGTTTGCCATTACTTAAAAGTTCATTGATGAAGTTGAGTTAGATGTAGTTCCACTTGACATATCAAGAATCATTTTGGGTAGTCCTTATTTGTATGATAGGAAAGCAATATATTATCGCCATGAGAACAAATACTTATTACTCAAGAATGGGGTGGAGTACATTGTGAAATCCCATCGCAAAAAGTTGAACATTTCTTTGGTTAATGTAGGGCAAATGAAGACACTAGTAAATGCAAGTAAATATTTTGTGCTTCTCATGATCAAGAAAAAGAATGACATTGATTATGAATCTTTTGAAGGTTGAGATGACAAATTAAAATATGATTTGTTTGATGTGGTAAGCAAGCATGGTGAGATGTTCCAGCAACCAAATGGGTTACCTCCCAAGAGGGGAATTCAGCATGAGATACAGCTACAACAGATGTTCCATTTCCAAACATTGGCATGTATTGCATGTCGACTATGGAGAGCATGGAAATCAAGAAGCAAATTCAAGAATTGTTGAACAAAGGTATCATACGCCCATCTACTTTTCCATGTGGTTCGCCCATTGTCTTGGTGCCAAAGAAGGACGTGACTTGGCGCATGTGCGTGGATTTTCGTGTAGTGAACAAAATCACGGTAAATAATCGTTATCCACTCCCAAGAATTGATGATTTTCTTGATCAGTTGAGGTATGCAAAGTATTTCACTAAGTTACACTTACGAAGTGGTTATCATCAAGTTAGAATAACTGAAGAGGACATTTGGAAAACCGCATTTAAAACTAAACAAGGATTGTTTGAGTGGCTTGTTACGCCTTTCGGTCTTACAAATGCTCTAGCTACTTTCATGAGAGTTATGAATGATGTATTGAGACCATTTCTAGATGACTTTGTCATTATTTACTTAGATGATATTCTCATATTCAACAAATCTAGATATGAACATGTCATGCATGTAAACAAAGTAGTTGATGTCTTGAGAAAAGAACAATTGTTTTTAAAGATGTCAAAGTGTGAATTTGGTAAGACTTATTTAGTGTATTTGGGACACATTGTTGGAGGAGGTGAGCTGAAGATATACCCCTATAAGGTTGAGGTCATTCTGAATTGGCCCAAGCCCAATACAATTACAGAGGTAAGAATATTTTTAGGGGAAGCACAATATTGGAGGAAATTTATTGCTAATTTTTCTTCCATTGCAGCTCGATTACATGCATTGACTAGTGTCAAGAATGTCTTACATTGGGGAGATGTACAGCAGAAAGCATTTGATGCTTTAAAGCAAAAGATCAGTTCAGCACTAGTATTGGCTCTTCTGGATCTGAGACAACCATTTGAGATTCAAACAAATGCTACTGTTTACGCCAAGGGAGTAGTTCTTATGCAGCATGGTAAGCCCATTTCATTTCATTCTGAAATTTTTAATGGAGCTGTGACTAACTATCCCACTAATGACAAGAACTTTACGCATTGGTACAAAGTGTCAAAAAATGGAAACACTACTTGATGGGGAAGGAGACCATTATCCATACCGACCATCAACCATTGTAGTACTTATAGTCATAGTCAAAGTTGCAGCAATCATGACACTTCATATGGATGGGTTTTCTACAACAGTTTCATTTGGTTATCAAGTACAAAAAGGGAATCTACAATGAGCTTGATCCGGATTTAAACAGGAACGCAACAAATTACAGATATAACCATATACACAGAGATGCAGCAGAAATAATACTTCATTTCGTTACTGTAAAATACTGAAATATGCTTACAAACAGAAATGGAAATAAACTAGCTAGGGCGATGGTAGCTTATCTCTGAGAAGAGATGTGGCGGCTACATGCCTCTGAACTATCTTGCAATGAGGCTTGAAGGCCTATTTATTGTTGAGAAACAATGGAAAACCCTAAACATCGAAAAACCTAACCCTAGGAGATGAAGCGCCAAACTATGGGCCCCGTTTTGGGTAAATTGGTACAACAACTTCCCGGGGTCGTAACTTTGGCATATGATCTCTGTTTGACACGCACAATACCTCGTTAGAAAGATCTATCAGAGGACTACAACTTTGGGAAGAGAAACACTAATCTATGGACCAATGTTGCTCCTAGTTTTCCAAAAAAACATCGTTTAGGGCCTCAAAACGACTCCTAAAGTTCAAGACTCGAAAAACTACTAAAAATAGTAAATTGTGCTACAATTGAGGAAACTGAAAATTTGAAAGAAACAATGGTGGGGGTCCAAGTGGAATTGGCGGGTGGCCACCAATATCCACCTGGATCATTCCTCCCCCCTTAGGAAGCAAGGGTCCCCACTGCGTTGAGTTCCTCCATGAGATGAGGAAACTTCTATTGAACTTGGTCCCTGGTGAGCCACTTGCCCTAGTGAAGGAGTTGGCCTGCTTTGGAAACTCGAAACAGTTGGATCTTCTGCTAGCGATTGTGCTTGATCTGTGTGTCCATGATCTGATCAGTTGCAACTTGTTCCATGCAAACTGGATTTAACTCTGTGGGTGTTAGTTGTTCTACAATGTCGGATGTGTCTAGTAATGGTGGAAAGTATGGACGAAGGCGGTCCACATTGAACACTGGGTGTAGGCCAAGGAATGGGGGAATGCTGAGCTCAAATGCATTGTCTCCCACAACCTTGGTAATGGTGTAAGGACCATATCGGAGTGGTCTGAGTTTCCAATAGGCTCTAGTAAGGCGTTCCTTTTGCAAATGCAACCAGACTTTGTTGCCCACCTGAAACTTGTGTGGCACCCGATGTTGATCATGTCGTTGCTTGTACTTGGCATTTGATTTCTCCACAATATCATGGACCTACTGGCGAATATGTTGGATGTGCTCAATGAAGCTATTTTCCTTATCTGTTTCGGACTGGACATGAGTCGAATCTGCCTGCATAGCCGTAAATGGCATGGCCACATCCATGGGACATAGTGGTTGGAATCCCAAGCCCATCTAAAAAAGGGTTGTAGCTAGTCGAGCTGTGGAGAGCCCGATTATAGTTGTGTTGAACATAGGGGAGGCTCTCATCCCATGTGCGTGGATGCTTTGAGTTTTACATGCACAGAATGTGTACGATCATCCTGTTGACAACCTCTATCTGGAATTAGTTTGGGGATGGAAGGCTGTGGACTTAGTGAGTTTGGTGTCCAACATCGACCAGACACTGGACCAAAATGTATTGAGGAACCTGCTGTCTCAATCTGAGATGATAGACTATGGGATTCCAAAGTGTACCCACACTTGTTCAAAGAAGAGTTTAGCAGTGGCTTCTATTTTGATATTCTTCTTGTAGGCCGCCATAATGGCCATCTTTGAGAACCTGTCGATGACCACAAAAACACAGTGGTTTCCATGCTTAGTAGAAGGAAGGCCCGACATGTAATCCATGGAGATGGATTCCCAAGGTCGACTAGGGGTAGGCCACAGGGTATAGAGGCCTTGCTTCTTGATGGTCGTTTTGGCAATGGCGTAGGTAGTGCATGATCTGATGTACTTCCCGACATCCTGTCAAAGATTCAGCCAATAGAAATACTTTTGCAGTACTGCCACCATTTTCTCGACCCCGAAATGCCCAGCAGCCCGACTGTAGTGTGCTTCCCAAATCATCTTGGCACGCTTGCTTCAAGGAACACAAAGGTGGCCCAGGTGGCATAACAGGGCATCCTAGAGGTGAAAATTTGGAACATGCTAACCCTCCAAGAGTGTCTGGTATGTGTGGCCAAATTCTAGGTCACTTTTGTAGAGAAGTGGCCAATCAGAAGTCTCGTGCCCACAGGAGTTGAGCACAGTGGTTAACGCCATGATCGGTGGTCGACTGAGGCAATCTGCAACATTATTGGTGTTGCCCTTCTTATACTTGATATTCAAATGGCACTGTTGCAGGTATGTGGACCACTTTTGATGGCGATCATTCTGCAATTTCCCTTGGGTCTGTAGAACTGCAGGGGCCGGTGGTCTGTGTGGATGACCGTTTCCTTCCCCAAAATGTAATGCTTCCATTGTTGGCAGGCGTTCACAATGGAATACATCTCTTTGTCATAAGTGGTATACTTTCGGACTGTGTCTGAAAGTGTCTCACTGTGATATGCCATTGGATGCCTATGTTGAGTAAGGACTGCCCCAATAGCATAGTCAGAGGCATCTATCTCGACCTCAAATGGTTGTTGCAAGTCTGGTAATGCAAGCACTGGTGCCGAGCAGAGGCGATGTTTCAACTCTGTGAATGCCTTCTGTTGAGATTCAGACCAAAAGAATTTTGCTTTCGCTCCTCCCTTGGTGACTTGACTCAAGGGCCAAGTGATATGAGAAAATCCCAACATGAACCTGCGGTAGAAGTTGGCAAGACCTAGAAAGCTACGGAGCTCTGTCAGAGTGGTTGGAGATGGCCAATCCCGAATGACTTGGATCTTGGCTGGATCCACATGCACCCCCCGTTCATCAATAATGTATCCCAGATACTGAACTTGGGTCATGCCAAAAGTGCATTTCTCCAAATTAACACACAACTTGTGTTGCCGCAGCATTTGGAGAACCTGTCAGATGTGGTGGAGGTGCTCTTCCCAACTCCGGCTGAAGATTAGGATGACATCCAAGTATACCACTACAAATGAGTTGGTGAATGGCTGCAAGATGTCATCCATCAGCCTCATGAAGGTTGCAGGAGCATTCATCAACCCGAAAGGCATAACCAACTATTTGAAAAGGCCCTCCTTGGCTTTGAAGGAAGACTTCCACACATCGGAGGGTTCGATTGGTACCTGGTGATATCTTGACTTCAAATCGATCTTGCTGAAATATTTTCCCCCTTTCAGTTGGTCCAAGAGGTCATCAATCCGTGGGATCGGGTACCTATTACGGATAGTGATTTTGTTCAGCGCTCGATAGTCAATACAGAGTCTCCAAGTCCCATCCTTCTTATGTACCAACACAATCGAGCTCCCACAGGGCGATGAACTCGGATGGATGTGACCTTTCTGCAGCAGCTCCTGAATCTGCCTCTTGATTTCATCGTTCTCCGTAACGGAGCACCGATATATTGGTCCACTGGGGTCAGATCGATGGAGTTCTTGACCTGACATTGCAAAGGAACCCCTGTGGGGGAGGTGAAGATGTTCTCGTACTCCTCCATGACCTTGTCCATCTGTAGTTGTCGTGCGGAGGGGCCCTGTTTGAAGGTCGTGGCCACCGTCTTCTTCTTTCCTTTAGGGCATATCATCAGGAAAAAAAATTTCCTGGTTTTGGAAAAGAGCTTACTGCATTGTTTTGCAGTAACCAAAGAGATGGAAGTAGGCGATGCTACCTCCAGTATCCTATACAACTGATTTCCCAAAGTAACAATAATAGCACGGGGCCTTGATTCATACACACCATGTCGCTTCCACAAGTATGGTTGGCCTAATAATACATCATAAACATCAAGGGGAGCAACGTCACACAATACCTCATCCGTGAAGGGCTTGATGTTGTATGGAAGGCGACACTATTAGCTCACTCGAAGATCTCTTCCTTGGTGAAGCCACCCAATGGTGTAGGGTTGTGGGTGTGTTATCGTCGGTAAGCCCAGCTGCTTCACGACCTCTACCGAAATGAGGTTCTTTTGACTCCTGCTATTGACAATGAATTGTAGCGGGGAACCCTTTACCCACATCTGGGAGTGGAAGAGGTGCTCCTCCTCCTCTGGATCTTCGGGTTCCTCCTTCTGGATCTTCGTGGTGGCAACGGTGGTATTGGGCTTCGCATCGATAATCTGCTTCCCTTTGTCACTCCCCTTGTCATGTTCTAACTCAAAGTTGGAACATGCATCTGATTCTGAAACCTTTAACTCGGCCACCAATGACTGCTTGGCCCGACACTTACTTGTGTTGTGAGTGGAGCTCTTATGGAACTCACACCACTTTCCCGTGTCCTTTTTCGGCTTCACGGTGTTGTTCTTTGCTTGTCGCTTTGGCGGGTTGTCTTGAGCCACCCCGCCTTGGATTTGTCCTTTGTTCTGCAGTTTGGGGGGCACCCGAAAAACTGCTAAAAATAGTAAACTGTGTTACAATTAACGAAATTGAAAAACTAAAAGAAACAATGGTGGGGGTCCAAGTGGAATTGGAGGGTGGCCACCAATATCCATCTGGATTAGAGCTAGCTTATATGCTTTCTAGGCCTATTGTAAATTCATATGTTATACTCAAGCATAACTATGTTTTGCATGAAAGTTACATTGAACAATATGCATATGATAATGACTTTCGAGATGTGTATGCAAGCTTGAGTCAAGGAAACCAAATTGAAGAGTTAGATTATCATGTACATAATAGTTTGTTGTATCACTTGGGCAAGTTATGTATTCCACAGGGAGAAAGAAATAATAACATAAGGGAGACGCACACTTCATTCATTGATGGACACTTTGGTGTAGGCAAGACAGTAGCGAATCTTCAAAGGTATTGTTATTGGCCACGCATGTTTCATAATGTATCTCGTTTCATTAGAGGATGTTCTTTGTGTGCAATAAGCAAGCCTAGCAATAGGAAACTAGGATTGTACACTCCACTTCACGGTACCTTCACATCTATGGGAGAGTATCTCAATGGATTTTGTAGGAGGTCTTCCATTGTCAAGGAAAGGTCATGATTACTTGTATGTAGTTGTAGACATGTTCAGAAAAATGTGTATACTAACACCATGTGAAAAGCAAATTACAGCTGAACACACAGCTCATCTTTTCTTCCAAAACATTTGGGTTCATTTTGGTCTTTCTACTTCCATTGTAAGTGATCGAGATTCTCGATTTGTTGGGAATTTTTGGTCAAATTTGTGGGACATGATGGGCACAAAGTTGAAGAAGAGTACAACCTTTCATCCTCAAATAGATGGACAAACTGAGGTGGTCAACAGGACAGTCATTCATCTTCTTAGAGGATATTGCGGCAAACATCCCAAGTTGTGGGATGAATAGTTGCATTACATACAACATGCATAAAACATGGCAAAGCATTCTTCCACAAACACATTGCCTTTTGAGGCATGTTTTGGGTACTTTCCAAAATCACCATTGGACTTCATTTCCAAGAAATATGTCATCGTCGATGGTCACATTGACATCGATAAGGTAAGGAATTTCATTTAGCAAATTCAGTTGATACATCACACAGCGCAGGAACAGCTTGAAAGAATTCAAAGCAGCTACAAGGCAAGGCATGACAAACATCGTGTCGGTCATAAATTTCAAGTTGGCGACAAAGTTTGGTTATATATTAGAAAAGAGAGATTTCAAGGGGAAGGAAAACATCTTAAGCCAATCCATTATGGTCCTTTTAAAATTTTGGAAAAGATTGGTAACAATGCATTTAAGCTTGTTTTGCCTCCTTATATCCAAACATACTATGTTGTTAATGTTGAGAATTTGAGATTGTTTGAGCATCCTTTGATTGATCATCAAGGAGAGCATGTTCAGCTACCATCAATGGATGATTTCTTGCTAGAATATCTTGATGAGCTTCAGCAAGATCTCATACTTGACAGAAGAACCAGAACTTCAAAGAGAGGGAATGTCGAATACCTTAGAGTGGGACTCAAGGGACAAAAGAATTCTAAGGCCAAATGGTTTCAGATCGAGAAGGTGAGGGAGTTGTACCATCACATGTTGAACAATTCATAGTATCTTTTGGGGTCCAAAAGGCTTCCACTGGGGAGGAATAATAAGGCGCTCAGTATTTTGCTCAAAATAAAAGTTCTCGGAATGGATCAAAACCTAAATGATCGCGTCTGTCTCGGCGAAACGAGACCAATGCAACTTGTTTCACTGAAAACTGAGTTCGTATGAGGAAGATATTGAGTTCTGTCCACATTGCCAAACAAAAGAAATTTTGCAAAAAAATGTGTACAACCACTACACAATCAGCAATTCGTACTACTATTGTGGCATGTGACTGTGCAAAGTCAAGGTTGGTCAATTCTCAATCAGAGTTTGACAAGTGTCAGATTGTGGTTGGTTATCACGTTTGTGACGTGGCACATTGCTATGAGTTAATGGAGGACCAATGAGGAGGGGACAAGTGGCAAGCCTGGAGGCTGCCACGTGTCCCTCCCCAAAGGTCAGCTCAACGCGTAATTTACCAAAATTTTATGGCAGGCTGGAGGGTCAAACCTGGGACCTGCCCCGAACAAACTCCATGCCATACCACTACATCATGCAATGTTTCTTAACCTGTATAGCTCACCACGTAAATTTAAAGTTTAATGTTTGAGGTTTGGCGGTTAGGAGGACCATCCCTCCCAAGTGAACACACCAACCCTCAAGGGTAACAGCCAATAGTTAACCCATCCGACGATCAACAGACATAACCGTTCATGGTTATCACATTATATGACCACTACCCACATCCGAAGGCCGACAGTTAGCTAACTGCGCAGTATTTGCGCACTAATCCACAATTAACCTCCAACTAATCGCGCTTATCTTTAATTAATCCTCCAATTAACTGTAGATTAAGTTGGTGGCATGTTTAGTGGATGCGATAAATATGAAGATTCCACCAATTTTAGCGGAGCTAACAGGAGTTCCTTCAATTTTGGAGAAGGTTTTCTAGGAGAAAACAGTTTTGGTCACAACTGGAGCAAAATTCGACCAAATGGAGCTCAGGAAAAGGTGTTCCTAGCTAATTTGGACATTCTGAACACATTGAAGTAGGTTTCAGGAGTAGTAGAGCTTTGTAAACAACATTTTTTCCATATTGAGCTAATATAGAGGCCTAAGCCATGGAAGCTAGACCAAGGAGATGTAGCCAAGGAGGGGTGAACTCCTTCATCAAAACATTGTGTTAAGTGTACAAGTTGATGGTTTACTGTGTTTTTCATTTTTGTTGTTCAACACTTGTTTTTTTATGCTATTCTGTTCATGTATTTCACATAAAACTTGATAAAATTTACCTGTTTCCAATCACAAACACCATAAGAGAACCATGCACATGAAGCAATTGACAAGCATTTGTTTTTTAATCTGAAGTTGAAATTAGCATAACAAAACTAACATTCGCAACAGATCAAGTTGGTATCAGCATCAAGTTTTATTTGCTTGATTGCTTGAGTTTTGTGCAAGTAGGGTTTTAATGGTTGCAAAATTGTGATGCTTACAAGGTTAATGTTATGCTCTTATCCTGCAAAACAATACCCAAGCGAAGAAAAGATACCGAGAACACAGAATAGCAATGATTTTATTATTCAGAGAGAAATGTTCACAGGCCTCTTCGAGGGGGCAACCTCCAATAGAGCAGAGCTCGATTACAAAACAAGACACGATGCTCCTCGCAGGGAGTCTCTATCCTTTATATATGACTCATACATGCAATACCACGAGCCAATATCGTGGGTTTTATTAATACCATCTATCTAATACTACCGCCCATTTACCATCTATCTAATACTACCGCCCATTTGCAACTAACTGTGGTCCCGTCATTAATTGCGGGTTAACCACTTACAAATATTAATATGGGCTTTATTGACTCTTGACTATGACGTGATCCCATGACATAAATAAGGGGGTTAGGGTGGGATCCTAACATGCCCTCCCCCTTAAGACTAGCCTTGTCCTCAAGGCTGAAGCTGCGGAAACTGCTGAAGAATAGTGGCTGGTTCCCAAGTTGCATCTTCCGGAGAGGTGTCTTTCCATTTGACGAGGACCTCCTTAAGTATGCGGTCGCGCAGGTGCTTCTCTCGTGTGTCTAGAACCTGTTCAGGTTGAAGCCAGATTGACCCTTCTTCGTCCAATTCAGGTAGACTGGTTTGAACTCGGCAATTGTTCCCAATCGCTTTCTTGAGGCATGATACATGGAAAACTGGGTGGATTTTTGATGTAGGTGGCAAAGCCAACTTGTAAGCCACTTCTCCAATGCGCTAAAGTACTTGGTATGGTCCGTAGAATTTTGGAGAGAGCTTTTGACAACCCTTGTCTTTGAGTGATGTTTGCTTATATGGTTGCAGCCTCAAAAAGACCTGATCCCCTTCTTGAAATTGGCGCTCTGAGCGATGTTGGTCAGCCTATTGCTTCATACGGTTCTGAGCTTGATGAAGATTCTCGCGCAGATGGGAAAGCATGGTTGCGCGGTGTTGTAGGAGTTGATCCACGGCTTGTACTTTGGAGCACCCCGTGAGATAAGAAGTAGGGCAAGGCGGAAGTTGTCCATAGACTGCTTCATAGGGAGTCATTTTGGTAGTGGCATGATAGTTGGTGTTATACCACCATTCCGCCAGAGGTAACCACTGTACCCAAAGGTGTTGTTTTTCTGAAGTGAAACACCTAACGTAGGTTTCTAGACATTTGTTGACTGCTTCGGTTTGGCCATCTGTTTGCGGATGATATGAAGTACTGAGTTTGAGTTGAGTGCCTTGTATTCTGAAGAGCTCCTGCCAAAAATTACTGGTGAAGATTGGGTCGCGGTCGGACACAATAGAAGTGGGCATGCCATGCAATTTGAAGATCTGATCCATGAAAGTTTGAGCAACCAAAGTGGGTGTGAATGGTTGGGGTAGGGCGCAGAAATGAGCATACTTCGACAGTCGGTCCACAACCACCATGATGACTGGCTTGTTCCCAGACTTTGGAAGACCTGTAATGAAATCCATGGAGACCTCCGTCCAAATTGACGCCGGAATGGGCAATGGTTGTAATGTGCCTGGTGTGTGGACGGTTTCCCCTTTGTGGCGTTGACAGACGTCACATTCTGCTACAAAAGTAAGGATTTCCTGTTTCATGCCGGCCCAAAAAAATGATCTTCTGGTGCGAGCATATGTCTTCTGAAAGCCCGAATGTCCTGCAATGGGAGATGAGTGCAATTCTACTAAAATGCGACTTTTGAGGGTGGATGTTGGTGATATTACGACTCTGTCCTTGTAGCGAAGAATATCATTCTGCCACGAGTAGCCCTTGCTGGAATTAGGATCTACCTGCAATTGAGAAATGAGTTGAGAGAGCCCGGGATGTGAAAACCATTCCCTGCGAGCCTCTTCAATCCAGTCTGGAATGGGGAGTGAAATTGCGAGCAGAGTACTTTCCTCCTCAAATTGGCGTGACAATGCATCTGCTACTCTGTTGTCTTTCCCTTTCTTGTAAATGATCTCATAATCATATCCCAGCATTTTGGCTAACCATTTATTTTGTTGTGGGGAAGATAGGCGTTGCTCCAAAAAATATTTAAGATTGTGATGATCTGTGCGGATTTGGAAACGTCGCCCCAACAAGTAAGGTCGCCAGGTCTCGACTGCATGTAAGATGGCCATCATTTCCTTCTCGTAGGTAGATTGGCCCAGATTCCTCCCACTTAGTTGTTGGCTGGTGAAGGCCAACGCCCTTCCTGCATTAAGACTGCTCCAATACTTGTTCCCGAAGCATCAGATTCAATGACAAATTATTTGGTGAAGTCCGGTAGTGCTAAGACAAGAGTGGAACACATGGCGGTTTTGAGAGCAGTAAATGCCTGTTGTGCTTCTTCGTTCCAGAAGAAGGAATTTTTCTTTAGGAGTTGCGTTAGGGGCTTCGCTATGCGGCCATAGTTGCGGACAAATTTATGATAATAGCCTGTGAGACCCAAAAATCCTCTCAAGCTTTTCAAGGTCTTAGGTTGAGGCCATTCTTGCATTGCCTGGATCTTTTTTGGGTCCACCTTGACACCTTCACGCCCCATAATGTGGCCCAAATACTCAACTTCTTCCATGCCAAATGAACACTTGGACATCTTGACAAATAATTTATGCATGCGGAGCAGTTGCAAGAGTAGATCTACATGCTGAAGATGTGCCGCCCAAGTGCCACTATAGATGAGGATGTCATCGAAGAAGACAAGGACAAATTTTCTAAGATATGGTTTGAGGAGGTGATTCATAAGGCTCTGAAAAGTAGAGGGGGCATTACAAAGACCAAATGGCATGACCAAGAATTCATAATGGCCTTCATGAGTTCTGAAAGCTGTCTTGGGAATGTCGACTTCCTTCATGCGAATTTGGTGGTAACCTGAGCGAAGATCCAACTTAGTGAAGAATTGAGCCCCATTGAGTTCGTCCAGCAAATCGTCAACCACTGGGATGGGAAATTTATCTTTGACTGTTAACTTATTGAGGGCCCTGAAGTCTGGACACATCCGCCACTCCCCATCTTTCTTGAGGACCATGACCACTGGAGATGAATAAGGACTAATGCTGGGACGAATGACACCTGCTTCCAACAATTCCTTGATGATTTTTTCTATTTCATTCTTTTGGGTGAATGGATATCTGTATGGCCTCACATTTGGGGGTTGGGCCCCTGGAACCAATGTGATGCTATGATCATGTTCCCCTCGCGAGGGTGGAAGCTCATGAGGCTTGTCAAAGACAGTTCGATGTTTATTTAAAATCTGTTGCATCTCAGGATGAATTTGCGGGGGCATGGTGTCGACTACCTGGATGGCATTAAATTGAGCTACCACTCCATGATGGCCCTTTTTTAACAATTTTTCCATCCTATGCGAGCTGATGATAGAGGGGGCTCCCGCCTATAGTCCACGAAGGGTATGTGTGGAGTTGTTCTGCTTAAAACTCATATATAACTCCTGGAAATCCATTGTGATTGGCCCAAGAGTGCGGAGCCATTCCGCGCCGAGGATAATGTCGCAACCCCCCATGTGTATTGCAAACATGTGGGTTTTCAATTGATAATCCCCCATTTGAATTTTGACATTTTCACAGCGATCTTCACATTTCATTGTGCCCCCATCTGCAATCTGGACTTGGAAGTTAGAAACTGCCCGGACGAAACAATGTGCTGCTTCAGCGATCTTTTGGTGGATGAAATTATGGGTACTTCCACTATCAATCAAGACTACTACTGGGCGATGTTTAAGAAAACCCCTGATTTTGAGAGTTTGAGGGGAAGAAATTCCTGCTAATGCATTCAGCGAAATAATTGGTTCATCAGATACAATCTCCTGTTGGTTATCTTCTTCGATCGCCTCCGGTTCCTCAAGTGGTGGATCTTCCTCTGTGGAGCTGTAGTCAGTGGCATCTATTTGAAAAAACTTGTGCTCTTTGCATTTATGACCCGGGGAATATTTTTCATCACAGTAGTAACATAGTCCTTGCTTCCTTCTTTCGGCCATTTCCGCAGGTGACACCTTTTGAATCTTAAGTGTCTGAGTCATATTGGGAGCCTGTGAGGGACGACCTTTAGCGGGGAAGTTGGGGCGGCTGGATTGGGCTGTTAATGCACGTTCCACCTTATGGGCTACCTGGCAAGCCTCTGTCCATGTGGGAGGGTGGTGGAGTAGAACCTAAGCTTTGATGGCTTCTTTAAGACCGCTGATAAAGCATTCCATGTAGAACTCATCTGTGAGACCCTTAGTGCGGAAGGCTAAGGCTTCAAAAGCAGTAATATATTCCTCCGCTGTACCCGTCTGTCGGAGCTTAGTGAGACGCCCCAAAAAAGAGTCTTCCTGTTCAAAGCGACTGCAAAGAGTTTTGGCAAATTGGGCCCAATTCTGAAAATGTCCATTGCAATGCTGATGCCATTCCTTCCATTGCCATCGTTCATTGTCCAAGTACATGGTGCCAACCATAAGCTTAGTCCCCTCATCTGTGATATGATTCAATTGGAAATACTGCTCCATTTTTGCTAGCCATGCGGACGTGTGAGAACCGTCAAATTTTTGCATATCCAACTTGCGAGGTCGCTGACTGGGTGGTGGATGGGAGTGCCAAACGTGAGGAGAGTGGCTAGACTCACCCTCATGGTATTCATGGCCATTATACGCCTCCTCGTGGGCTGGCTTCTTGCCCTTTGAGAATGCCTCCTGTAACTGGTTACTCATTCCTTTAAGCTCAAGTTCTATGTGGTTACTCATTCCTTGAAGGTCAAGTTCGATCTTGTTCACCGCAGTTTGGAGGGAGTTGACATAGTTTTCAATTTTGTCGATCCTTTCATTGGCCATCGCTTGAGCGCGAGTTTCTACCATACACCAACCTGATGAAAAATTGGGACCGCCTAAAAAATTTTACTAAGAAATTGAATGATACCACCTTGCTCAGCTCGTCGTCCTGATACTGATGGGCTAGGTCACCAATAAGCGCCCCGGATACGGAGTTTTACTCCTTCCTGATCAATACTGCAGTCGCCAAATCCTCAAAATGTCAATGCCGCCAAAAGTCCTGCGAAAATTATATCCAGGTACAGGAACCCTTCACAACTACTCCGATCTGGTGGATCTAAGAGATCTGAATGGTGGAACAACTGCTGCTGCTGATCTGGAATATCCGATCTGGTGGATCTGAGAGATCTAAATGGTGGAACAACTGTTGTTGCTGATCTGAAATAGATGATGTGTGATCCCCCGATAGAAAGGGAACTATGGTCTTGGGGAGTGTCAGGTGCTACAGATCGCAATATACATAAGGGTCTGACAGTAGTACTCGGCCCAATGTTTCAGGGCTCTAACTAAGGAGGATCGACCGTACCCTTAGCCGTACAACCCGACTACCCTATCGTACGGCGAGTAATCTCTCCGAGTGCTGTTCTCGGTGTACTGTAGCCACAAGACGGCCGAAGGTTTATCTATGGCGAGGTTTCAAGGGAGCTAGGGGGCTTCCTATATACCCAGAGGGTACATGGAAGACAGTCCGTGCGCGGTTCTGTCTAATGCGCTACTACTCGAAGGGGTACCCACAGGGGTTACAAGGGAGTCCAACAGACGTGACCACCTCTTGTATTTCCTGCGTGCATGCCTCCCCAAATCCGCAGATTTATGCGCTTAACGACAGATCCCGTGGTTTAAAGACGCCGGAACACGTCTCTAGCCAAAAAAAGTTTTGCTAAAATTTGGAGATCCCACCAAGCCCTGGAAAGTGCTCTGATACCACTTGTTATGATCTTATCCTGCAAAACAATACCCAAGCGAAGAAAAGATACCGAGAACATAGAATAGCAATGATTTTATTATTCAGATAGAAATGTTCACAGGCCTCTTCGAGGAGGCAACCTCCAATAGATCAGAGCTCGATTACAAAACAAGACACAATGCTCCTCGCAGGGAGTCTCTATCCTTTATATATGACTCATACATGCAATACCACGAGCCAATATCGTGGGTTTTATTAATACCATCTATCTAATACTACCGCCCATTTGCAACTAACTGTGGTCCCGTCATTAATTGCGGGTTAACCACTTACAAATATTAATATGGGCTTTATTGACTCTTGACTATGACGTGATCCCATGACATAAATAAGGGGGTTAGGGTGGGACCCTAACAGTTAATGCCCACAAGAAGAAGACCCACAAGGCCACAATCTCCACCCAAAGTTCCAATTCCATCTGCACTTTAAGAACCTCAAGTTTTGCCTTCAATTGAGATTGAAGAGGTACAAGCAGTACTAGAAACTAAGCCTGAATCCACAACCAACATGCCAGGAGAAAGAGAGACTGGATGTCTTTCTTCAGAAGAGGAAGCATTCAAGAAATATTTTTATACTTTAACTGAGATGGTTAAAGTCCTTTATGAAGAGAGGAATACCAGAATGGTTGGAGAGAGTTCTAAGCCTCCACATGGAGAGGGAAGCTCAGGAGATAAAAAAAAAAAAATATATATATATATATATATATATATATATATATATATATATATGACAAGAAGGCTTCAAAGGGTAATGGAGGAAAACCTCCTCCATCTCCACCATCTTCATCATCTTCCTCATTATATTCATCATCCTCAACATCTCAAACAACAACATCTTCCAGTTACACCATAAAAACTACTCATACTCATTCACACACCCCAAAATAAAAAACTTCTTTACTCAAATTGGACATTAAATTTGAACTTCCCATGTACAATGGTGAAGTGAATGCAAAAAATTTAGACAATTGGAGGTTTATTGCAGAATTCATAACCTTAAAGAAGATGACATAAAGTTCCAGTTGGCTCCATTGAGGCTAGAAGGAGTAGCATTAGTCTAGTGGGAAGCAAATACTCAAGAGGAAATGCGAATTCATGGTAAGATATCCATTTCTTGGGTTAAATTTGTTTCTGCAATTAAAAGATAGTTTTATCCTTTAGCCTATATGCAAAAAGCCATTATGAGTTGGGAAAATTTTAGGCAGCTCAAGGGCCAAACAGTCCAAGACTATACCCCGGAGTTTAGAAAGAGGACTTTGTTGTTAGGAGTAAACTTGAATTCCCAAGATACATTGTTGAAATATATTGGGGGTTTACATTCCTATTTAAAACATACTATCCTTATGTTCAATCCAAGCAATTGGGATAAGGTATGTGCGCAAGCCACGCACCTTGAAGCAAGGGGAAAGAACATTCAAGAAGAGGGTGGTAAGAATAATCCATTCAAGGGTAAGGAGAAAGAGAAGGGTGGAAAATGGAAGAGAAAGAAGAATGCAAGTGTGAAGAAAGAAGTGGATAAAACCATATGCCAATATTGTTCCAAAGCCGGGCATGATGAAGCCCATTATTGGAAATTACATCCCGAGCTAAGGCCTAAGAAACAAAACAATAAGGGAAAACAAAAGACGACTGCTACCACACAACATGATCTTAGATCAAATTCTGGTAATGAGACCAAGATTTCAACCATGGTCACAAAAGGAAAAGAAGTTGTTGCAAGCACTAGTTCCTCACATAGTCAGAACAACACTCCAAATGAAGAATCAAGAATAGAATTGTTCCATGTAAGGGTAATTTCAAATCATACAAAGATTGATGCATTATTTGATAGTGGGTCCCAATCAAACTTAATTTCAGAAGACTTGGTCAAAAAGTTAACCTTAAAACTGTACCTCATTATAAGCCATATCCATTGGGTTGGATAGTCAATAATGCAAATTTACAGGTTACAAGGAAGTGCTTATTCAAGTTTGCCATTATTGAAAAGTTCATTGATAAAGTTGAGTTAGATGTAGTTCCACTTGACATATCAGGAATAATTTTGGGTAGTCCTTATTTGTATGCTAGGAAAGTAGTATTTCATCGCCATGAGAACAAATACTTATTGCTCAAGAATGTGGTGGAGCACATTGTGAAAGCCCATCGCAAAAAGTTGAACATTTCTTTTGTTGATGCAGGGCAAATGAAGAGACTAGTAAATGCAAGAAAAAAATGTGTCCTTCTCATGATCAAGAAAAAGAATGATATTGATTATGAATCTTTTTAAGATTGATGACAAATTAAAATGTGATTTGTTTGATGTGGTAAGCAAGCATGGCGAGATGTTTTAGGAACCAAAGGGGTTACCTCCCAAGAGGGGAATTCAACATGAGATACAGCTGCAACAGGATGTTCCACTTCCAAACATTGGCATGTATCGCATGTCAATTCAGGAGAGCATGGAAATCAAGAAGAAAATTCGAGAATTGATTAACAAAGGTATCATACACCCATCTACTTTGCCATGTGGTTCGCCCATTGTGTTGGTGCCAAAGGAGGATGGGACTTGGCGCATGCCTGTGGATTTTTGTGCACCGAGAAAAATCATGGTAAAGAATCGTTATCCACTCCCAAAAATTGATGATTTGCTTCATCAGTTGAGGTATGCAAGAGGACATTTGGAAAACTGCATTTAAAACTAAACGAGGATTGTTTGGGTGGGTTTTTATGCCTTTCGGTATTACAAATGCTCCAGCTACTTTCATGAGAGTTATGAATGATGTATTGAGACCATTTCTAGATGACTTTGTCATTGTTTACTTAGATCATATTCTCATATTCAGCAAATCTAGAGATGAACATGTCATACATGTAAACAAAGTACTTGATGTCTTGAGAAAAGAACAATTGTTTTTAAATATGTCAAAGTGTGAATTTGGAAAGACTTCTTTAGTGTATTTGGGACACATTGTTGGAGGTGGTGAGCTGAAGATATACCCCTATAAGGTTGAGGTCATTCTGAATTAGCCCAAGCCCAATACAGTTACAGAGGTAATAAGCTTTTTAGGGGTAGCACAATATTGGAGGAAATTTATTGCTAATTTTTCTTCCATTGCAACTCCATTACATGCATTGACCAGTGTCAAGAAAGTCTTCCATTGGGGAGACATAAAACATAAAGCATTTGATGCTTTAAAGAAAAAGATCAGTTCAACATCGGCATTGGCTCTTTCAAATCTTAGGCAGCCATTTGAGATTCAAACGGATGCTAGTGATTACACCATGGGAGTGGTTCTTATGCAGCATGGTAAGCCCATTTCATTTCATTACGAAATTTTTAATGGAGTTGTGACGAACTATCCCACTTAAGATAAAGAACTTTACGCATTGGTACAAAGTGTCAAAAAATGGAAACACTACTTGATGGGGAAGGAGACCATTATCCATACCGACCATCAACCATTGCAGTACTTATAGTCACAATCACAGTTGCAGCAATCACGACACTTCAGATGGATGGGTTTTCTATAACAATTTCATTTGGTTATCAAGTACAAAAAAGGAATCTACAATAAGGTAGTTGATATGCTTTCTAGGCCTATTGTAAATTCGTTTGTTATACTCAAGCATAATTTTGTTTTGCCTGAAAGTTACATTGAGAAATATGCATATGATAATGACTTTCGAGATGTGTATGCAAGCTTGAGTCAAGGAAACCAAATTGAAGAGTTAGATTATCATGTACATAACAGTATGTTGTATCACTTGGGAAAGTTATGTATTCCACAGGGAGAAAGAAACAACATCATAAGGGAGGCGCACACTTCATTGATTGCTGGACACTTTGGTGTAGGCAAGACAATAGCGAATTTTCAAAGGTGTTGTTATTGGTCACGTGTGTTTCATAATGTATCTCATTTCATTAGAGGATGTTCTTTTTGTGCAATAACTAAGCCTAGCAATAGGAAACTAGGATTGTACACTCCACTTCCGGTACCTTCACATCCATGGGAGAGCATCTCAATGGATTTTGTAGGAGGTCTTCTCATTGTCAAGGAAAGGTCATGATTACTTGCATGTAGTTGTAGACAAGTTCAGCAAAATGTGTATACTAACACCATGTAAAAAGAAAATTACAGATGAACAAACCGCACATCTTTTCTTCCAAAACATTTGGGTTCATTTTGGTCTTCCTACTTCCATTGTAAGTGATCGAGATTCTCAATTTGTTGGGAATTTTGGGTCAAATTTGTGGAATATGATGGACACAAAGTTGAAGAAGAGTACAACCTTTCATCCACAAACAAATGGACAAACCGAGGTGGTGAACAAGACAATCATTCATCTTCTTAGAGGATATTGCAGCAAACATCCCAACTTGTGGGATAAACAACAACATTACATACAGCATGCATACAACAGGGCAAAGCATTCTTCCACAAACACATCGCCATTTGAGGCATGTTTTGGATACTTTCCAAAATCACCATTAGACTTCATCTTTGAGAAAGATGTCGCCATCAGTGGTCACATCGACATCGATAAGGCAAGTAAATTCATAGAGAAAATTCAGTTGATACATCACACAGTGCAGGAACAACTTGAAAGAAGTTTGAGCAGCTACAAGGCAAGGCATGACAAACACTATGTCGATCATAAATTTCAAGTTAGTGAGGAAGTTTGGTTATATATTAGCAAAGAGAGACTTCAAGGGGAAGGTAAAAATCTTAAGCTAATCCGTTATGGTCCTTTTAAAATTCTGCAAAAGATAGGTAACAATGCATTTAAGCTTTATTTGCCTCCTTATATGCAAATATACTCTGTTGTTAATGTTGAGAATTTGAGATTGTTTGAGCCTACTTTGATTGATGATCAAGGAGAGCATGTTTAGCTGCCATCAATAGATGATTTCTCGCCAGAATATCTTGATGAACTTCAACAATATCTCATACTTGGCAGAAGAACCAGAACTTCAAAGAGAGGGAATGTCGAATACCTTAGAGTGGGACTGATGGGACAAAAACCTTCTAAAGCCAAATGGTTGCAGATCGAGAAGGTGAGAGAACTGTACCCTCACCTGTTGAACAATTTATAGTAACTTTTGGGGTCCAAAAGGCTTCTAGTGGGGGGGAATGATCAGGCGCTTAGTGTCTAGCTCAAAAATCAAAGTTCTCATAATGGCTCAAAACCTGAACAACCGCGTCCATCTCAGCGAAATGATCCCAACGCAACTCATTTCATTGAAAACCGAGTTCGTATGAGGAAGATATTGAGTTCTGTCCGCTTTGCCAAACATAAGAAATTTTGCAAAAAAATGTGTACAATCACTGCACAGTCAGCAGTCCGTACTACTAACGTGGCAGATGACTGTGAAAATTCAAGGTTGTTCAACGCTCAATCAGAATTTGACAAGTGTCAGATTGTGGTTGGTTATCAGGTTTGTGATGTGGCACATTGCTATTGGTTAATGGAGGACTAATGAGGAGGGGACAAGTGGCAAGCCTGGAGGTCGCCATGTGTCCCTCTCCAAAGGTCGGCTCGGCGCACAGTTTACCAAAATTTTATGGCAGGCTAGGGGGTCGAACTCGGGACTTGCCCCCAACAAACTCTGTGCCATACGACTACAACATGCTATGTTTCTTAACCTGTATAGCTCACCGTGCAAATTTAAAGCTTAATGTTTTGAGGATTGGCAGTTAGGAGGGCCAACCCTCCCATGTGAACACATGAACCCCCAGCGGTAACATCCAATGATTAACCCATCCAGCAGCCAGCAGACATAATCGTTCACGGTTATCGCATTATGTGACCACTATCCACATTCGGAGCTCGATAGTTTGCTAACCACGCGGTATTTGCATGTTAATCCATAGTTAACCTCCAATTAATTGCGTTTATATTTAATTAATCCTCGAGTTAATTGCAGATTAAGTTGGCGGCATGTTTAGTGGATCCGTCAACTTTGAAGATTCCACCAATTTTAGCGGAGCTAATTGGAGGTTTTCAAGAAGAAAACAATTTTGGTCATAACTGGAGCAAAATTCGACCAAATGGAGCTCAGGAAAAGGTGTTCCTAGTTAATCTGGACATTCTGAACACATTGAAGTAGGTTTCAGGAGAAATAAAGCTTTGTAAACAATTTTTTTTCCATATTGAGCTAATATAGAGGCCCAAGCCATGGAAGCTGGACCAATGAGATGTAGCCCAAGAGGGGTGAACTCCTTCATCAAAACATTGTGTTAAGTGTTCAAATTGATGGTTTGTTGTGTTTTTCGTTGCTGCTATTCAACACTTTTTTTTTAATGCTATTATGCTCATGTATTTCACATAAAACATGATAAAATTTACCTGTTTCCAATCACAAACACCATAAGAGAACCATGCACATGAAGTAATTGACAAGTATTTGTTTTTAAATATGAAGTTGAAATTAGCACAACAAAACTAACATTCAACAACAGATCAAGTTGGTATAAGAGCCAAGTTTTATTTGCTTGATTGCTTGAGTTTTGTGCAAGTAGGGTTTTAATGGTTGCAAAATTGTGATGCTTACAAGGTTAAAGTTGCAGAAAGGAGAAGGGAAATTGTTGGTTGCAACTCCTGAGGTAATGCCCAGACGAAGGAGAGCCACAAGGCCACAATCTCCACCCAAAGTTCCAATTCCAATTGCACTTGAAGAACCTCAAGGTTTGCCTTCAATTGAGATTGAAGAGGTATAAGCAGTACGAAAAACTAAGCCTGAATCCACAGGCATCATGTCAGGAGAAAGAGAGACTGAAGGTCTTTCTTCAGAAGAGGAAGCATTCAAGAAAGCTTTCTATACTTTAACTGAGATGGTTAAATTCCTCTCTGAAGAGAGGAATACTAGAATGGTTGGAGAGAGTTCTAAAACTCCACTTGGAGAGGGAAGCTCAAGAGATGAAAAGGATGATAAGAAGGATTCAAAGGGTAAGGAAGGAAAACCTCCTCCATCTCCACCATCTTCATCATCTTCCTCATCATCTTCATCATCCTCAACATCTCAAACAACAACATCTTCCACTTCCACCACAAAAACTGCTCTTACTCATTCACACACCCCAAAAGGAAAAACTCCCTTACTCAAATTGGACATTAAGTTTGAACTTCCCGTGTACAATGGTGAAGTGAATGCAAAAAAGTTAGACAATTGGATTTGACAATTGGAGGTTTATTGCAAAATTTACAACCTTCAAGAAGATGACATAAAGATCCAGTTGGCTTCATTGAGGCTAGAAGGAGCAACATTAGGCTGGTGGGAAGCAAAGACTCAAGAGGAAATATGAATTCATGGTAAGATATCCATTTCATGGGTTGAATTTGTTTATGCAATTAAAAGACAGTTTAATCCTTCAGCCTATATGCAAAAAACCATTATGAGTTGGAAAAATTTTAGGCAGCTCAAGGGTCAAACAGTCCAAGACTATACCCAGGAGTTTAGAAAGAGGGCTTTGTTGTTAGGAGTAAACTTGAATTCCCAAGATACATTGTTGAAATATATTGGGGGTTTACATTCCTATTTAAAACATATTATCCTTATGTTCAATCCAAGCAATTTGGATGAGGTATGTGTGCAAGCCACACACCTTGAAGCAAGGGGAAAGAACATTCAGGAAGAGGGTAGTAAGAAGAAGCCATTCAAGGGTAAGGAGAAAGAGAAGGGAGGAAAATGGAAGGGAAAGAAGAATGCAAGTGTGAAGAAAGAAGGGGAGAAAACCATATGCCAACATTGTTCCAAAGCTGGGCATGATGAAGCCCATTGTTGGAAATTACATCCCAAACTAAGGCCTAAGAAACAAAACAATAAGGGAAAACAAAAGATGACCGCTACCACACAACATGATCTTGGATCAGATTCTGGTGATGAGACCAAGATTTCAGCCATGGTCACAAAAGGAAAAGAAGTTGTTGCAAGAACTAGTTCCTCACATAGTCAGAACAACACTCCAAATGAAGAATCAAGAATAGAATTGTTCCATGTAAGGGTAATTTCAAATCATACAAAGATTGATGCATTATTTGATAGTGGGTCATAATCAAACTTAATTTCAGAAGACTTGGTCAAAAAGCTTAACCTTGAAACTGTACCTCATCATAAGCCATATCCATTGGGTTGGATAGTCAATAATGCAAATTTACAGGTTACAAGGAAGTGCTTATTCAAGTTTGCCATTACTGAAAAGTTCATTGATGAAGTTGAGTTAGATGTAGTTCCACTTGACATATCAGGAATCATTTTGGGTAGTCCTTATTTGTATGATAGGAAAACAGTATTTTATCGCCATGAGAAAAAATACTTATTGCTCAAGAATGGGGTGGAGTACATTGTGAAATCCCATCGCAAAAAGTTGAACATTTCTTTGGTTAATGCAGGGCAAAAGAAGAGACTAGTAAATGCAAGTAAAAAATTTGTGCTTCTCATGATCGTGAAAAATAATGATATTTATTATGAATCTTTTGAAGGTTGTGATGACAAATTAAAATCTGATTTGTTTGATGTGGTAAGAAAGCATGGTGAGATGTTTCAGGAACCAAAGGGGTTACCTCCCAAGAGGGGAATTCAGCATGAGATACAGCTGCAGCAAGATGTTCCACTTCCAAACATTGGCATGTATCACATGTCGATTATGGAGAGCATGGAAATCAAGAAGAAAATTCAAGAATTGTTGAACAAAGGTATCATACGCCCATCTACTTCGCCATGTGGTTCGCCCATTATCTTGGTGCCAAAGAAGGACGAGACTTGGTGCATGTGTGTGTATTTCTGTGCACTGAACAAAATAACGGTAAAGAATCATTATCCACTCCCAAGAATTGATGATTTGCTTGATCAATTGAGGTATGCAAAGTATTTCACTAAGTTAGACTTACGAAGTGGTTATCATCAAGTTAGAATAGCTGAAGAGGACATTTGGAAAACCACATTTAAAACTAAACAAGGATTGTTTGAGTGGCTTGTTATGCCTTTCAGTCTTACAAATGCTCCAGCTACTTTCATGAGAGTTATGAATGAAGTATTGAGACAATTTCTAGATGACTTTCTCATTGTTTACTTAGATGATATTCTCGTATTCATCAAATCTAGAGATGAACATGTCATGCATGTAAACAAAGTACTTGATGTCTTGAGAAAAGAACAATTGTTTTTAAAGATGTCAAAGTGTGAATTTGGCAAGACTTCTTTAGTGTATTTGGGATACATTGTTTGAGGAGGTGAGCTGAAGATATACCCCTCTAAGGTTGAGGTCATTCTGAATTGGCCCAAGCCCAATATAGTTATAGAGGTAAGAATATTTATAGGGGCAACACAATATTGGAGGAAATTTATTGCTATTTTTCTTCCATTGCAGCTCCATTACATGCATTGACTAGTGTCAAGAAAGTCTTCCATTGGGGAGATGTACAACAAAAAGTATTTGATGCTTTATAGCAAAAGATCAATTCAACGCCGGTATTGGCTCTTTCGGATCTTAGAAAGCCATTTGAGATTCAAATGGATGCCATTGATTATGCCATGGGAGCAGTTCTTATGCAGCATGGTAAGCCCATTTCATTTCATTCTGAAAATTTTAATGGAGTTGTGACTAACTATCCCACTTATGACAAAGAACTTTATGCATTGGTACAAAGTGTCAAAAAAATGGAAACACTACTTGATGGGAAAGGAGTCCATTATCCATACCGACCATCAACCATTGCAGTATTTACAGTCATAGTCAAGGTTGCAGTGATCACAACACTTCATATGGATGGGTTTTCTACAACAGTTTCATTTGGTTATCAAGTACAAAAATGAAATCTACAATAAGGTAGCTGATATGCTTTCTAGGCCTATTGTAAATTCATCTGTTATACTCAAGCATAATTATGTTTTTCATGAAAGTTACATTGAGCAATATGCATATGATAATGACTTTCGAGATGTGTATGCAAGCTTGAGTCAAGGAAACAAAATTGAAGAGTTAGATTATCATGTACATAACAATTTGTTGTATCACTTGGGAAAGTTATGTATTCCATTCAGAGAAAGAAACAATATCATAAGGGAGGCGCACACTTCATTGATTGCTTGACACTTTGGTGTAGGCAAGACAATAATGAATTTTCAAAGGTATTGTCATTGGCCACACGTGTTTCATAATGTATCTCATTTCTTTAGAGGATGTTCTTTGTGTGTAATAAGTAAGCCTAGCAATAGGAAACTTGTACACTCCACTTCCGGTACCTTCACATCCATGGGAGAGTATCTCAATGGATTTTGTAGGAGGTCTTCCATTGTCAAGGAAAGGTCATGATTACTTGTATGTAGTTGTAGACAGGTTCAACAAAATGTGTATACTAACACCATGTAAAAAGAAAATTACAGCTGAACAAACCGCACATCTTTTCTTCCAAAACATTTGGGTTCATTTTGGTCTTCCCACTTCCATTGTAAGTGATCGAGATTCTCGATTTGTTGGGAATTTTGGGTCAAATTTGTGGGACATGATGGACACAAAGTTGAAGAAGAGTATAACCTTTCATCAGCAAACAGATGGACAAACAGATGTGGTCAACAGGACAATCATTCATCTTCTTAGAGGATATTGCACCAAACATCCCAACTTGTGGGATGAACAACAACATTACATACAACATGCATACAACAGGGCAAAGCATTCTTCCACAAACACATTGCCATTTGAGGCATGTTTTGGATACTTTCCAAAATCACCATTGGACTTCATCTTTGACAAAGATGTCGCCATCAGTGGTCACATCGACATTGATAAGGCAAGGAAGTTCATAGAGCAAATTCAGTTGATACATCACATAGTGCAAGAACAACTTGAAAGAAGTCAGAGCAGCTACAAGGCAAGGCATGACAAACACTGTGTCGATAAATTTCAAGTTGGCGACGAAGTTTGGTTATATATTAGCAAAGAGAGATTTCAAGGGGAAGGTTAAAATCTTAAGACAATCCGTTATGGTCCTTTTAAAATTTTGGAAAAGATTGGTAACAATGCATTTAAGCTTGATTTGCCTCCTTATATGCAAATATACTATGTTCTTAATGTTGAGAATTTGAGATTGTTTGAGCCTCCTTTGATTGATGATCAAGGAGAGCATGTCGAGCTGCCATTAATAGATGATTTCTCGTTAGAATATCTTGATGAGCTTCAACAAGATCTCATACTTGACAGAAGGACCAGAACTTCAAAGAGAGGGAATGTCGAATACCTTAGAGTGGGACTCAAGGGACAAAATTCTTCTAAATCCAAATGGTTGCAGATTGAGAAGGTGAGGGAGTTGTACCCTCACCTGTTGAACAATTGATAGTATCTTTTGGGGTCCAAAAGTCTTCTAGTGGGGAGGAATGATCAGGCACTTGGTATTTAGCTCAAAAATCAAAGTTCTCAGAACGGCTCGAAACTTGAACGACCACGTCCGTCTCAGCAAAAAAATCCCAGCGCAACTCCTTTCACTGAAAACCGAGTTCGTATGAGGAAGATGTTGACTTTTGTCTGCTTTACCAAACAAAAGAAATTTTGAAAAAAAATGTGTATAGTCACTGCACAGTCAGCAGTTCGTATTGCTGACATGGTAGATGATTGTGCAAAGTCAAGGTTGGTCAATTCTCAATCAGAGTTCGACAAGTGCCAGATTGTGTTTGGTTATCAGGTTTGTGACATGGCACCAATGAGGACCAATGAGGAGGGGACAAGTGGCAAGCCTGGAGGTCGCCTTGTGTCCCTCCCCAAAGGTCGGCTTGGCGCATAATTTACCAAAATTTTATGGCAGGCCGGGGGGTTGAACCCGTGACCTACCCCCAACAAACTTCGTGCCATACCACTACACCATTCTATGTTTCTTAACCTATATAGCTCATGCGCAAATTTACAGTTGAATGTTTTGAGGTTTGGCGGTTAGGACGGCAACCCTCCCATGTGAACACACCAACCGTCGACGGTAACAACCAACGGTTAACCCATCCGGCGGCCAACAGACATAACTGTTCACGGTTATCACATTATGTGACCACTGCCCAGATTCGGAGGCCGACAGTTAACCTCCAACTAATCACGCTTATCTTTAATTAATCCTCTTGTTAACTGCAGATTAAGTTGGTGACATGTTTAGCGGATCCGATAAATTTGGAGATTCCACCAATTTTAGTGGAGCTAATTGGAGTTCCTCTAGTTTTGGAGGAGGTTTTCTAGAAGAAAACAATTTTGGTCATAACTGGAGCAAAATTCGACCAAATGGAGCTTAGGAAAAGGTGTTCCTAGCTAATTTGGACATTTTGAACACATTGAAGTAGGTTTCAGGAGCAGTAGAGCTTTGTAAACAACATTTTTTCCATATTGAGCTAATATGGAGGCCCAATCCATGGAAGCTAGACCAAGGAGATGTAGTCCAGGAGGGGTGAAATCCTTCATCAAAACATTGTGTTAAGTGTTCAAGTGGATGGTTTGCTGTGTTTTTCATTGTTGCTGTTCAACACTTGTTTTTTTATGCTATTCTTCTAATGTATTTCACATAAAACTTGATAAAATTTACCTGTTTCCAATCACAAACATCATAAGAGAACCATGCACATGAAGCAATTGAAAAGCATTTGTTTTTGAAATTAGCACAACAAAACCAACATTCAACAATAGATCATATAAGTCTTAAATACTTTTTAGAACAAAGATTGTCTTTAGAAGAGCAGCGAAAATGGGTCACAAAGAGGTTGGGTTATGACTTTGAAATCATCTAGAAAAAAAGGGAAGCAAAATTTTGTTGCAGATGCACTCTCAAGAAAAGATGAGGATGTGGAAGCATTGCTTTGTGCCATTTCTATTATCCAACTAGATTGGACAACTGAAGCAAGGGATGAATGAAAGAATGATGAATAAGTGTGGGAACTCATTCAAACGTTGTGGCAAGATCCCAGTACATCTTACACATTTAGCTGGAAAATTGATTCATTATGGTACAAAGATCGCTTCTACCTTTGTAAGAATTCCCAACTCAAACAAAAGGTTCTTCTGAAATTCCACACCTCTCCCTTCAAAGGGCACTCGGGATTTCTAAAAACTTACCACAAGGTTAAGAAGGATTTTTTTTGGGATGGTCTTAAATTTGATATTCAAAAGTTTGTGGTGAAATGTTTGGTTTGCCAACAAAATAAAGTTGAGACAGTTAAGACCCCGGGTCTGTTACATCCTTTATCCATTCCAAGTCAACGTTGGGAGGAGGCATCAATATAATTTATCATAGGTTTACCCAAGTCCAAAGGAAAGAGTGTCATCATGGTGGTAGTTGATAAACTAACCAAGTATGCACACTTTTGCGCATTATCTCATCCATTTAAAGCTAGTATAGTTGCTACTGCATTTATGGAAACAATTCAAAAGCTACATGGAAACCCAAAGATTATTGTAAGCGATAGAGATCCCATTTTCACTAGAATTTTTTGGACGGAATTGTTTTCTTGTCTGGGTACTCAATTAGCTCATAGCTCATCTTATCATTCTCAATCTGATAGGAAAACTAAGATAGTGAACAAATGTTTGGAAGGATATCTTTGTTGCTTTGTATATGATAAACAAACATAATGGGTCAAGTGGTTACCTTTGACTGAATGGTGGTATAACACTTCCTTCCATAATGTAGCAAAAATGACCCCATTTATGGCACTTTAGGGATATCATCCACCGTCCATCACATCATCTTTAAGAGAAAATTCTAAGGTTCAAGTAGTGGAAGATCACATCGAGCATCAACAACAAGTTCTCCAACTCTTAAAGGATAACCTCACTTTGGCGCAAAATAGAATGAAATAACAAGCAAATCAACATCATAGTGAAAGAAGTTTAGATGTAGGCGGTTGGGTATTTTTACGGCTACAACCATACAAACAAATGTCCCTCAAGCAAGCTAAGAAGGATAATAAATTATCACCAAAGTGTTATGGTCCTTACAAGGTGTTGCAAAAGATTGGTACTATGACATACAAATTGGAGCTTCCTGCGTCTTCCTGAGTGCACCCAGTTTTCCATGTTTCATGCTTAAAGAATGTTATAGGTGACAAGCTCCCAGTTCAAACGATATTGCTAGAACTTGACGAGGAAGGAGAAATCATTCTGGAACCTGAAGCAGTCACAGAAACAAGAACTCGACAACTATGAAATTGATCAATTTCAAAGTATCTCATCAAGTGGAAGAACTTATCCCTTAAGATTCCACATGGGAGGATGAGAATTTTATATAGAAGCATCCAAAACTACTCAAGCATTGAGGACAACAATTATTTGAAGGAGAGGGGCATGTTAGGTCCCTATAATACTAGTGTATTCCCTCATTGTTATTGTTAGTGTAGCCCCCTTATTGTTATTATTGTGCCCCATAAAAGCCCCACTATTGTTATTGTTGTGCCCTTACATTACTATTGTTATGTCGACTCTGATTATGTTGTGACCCCTTAGACTCCTACACATAGAAAGGGGGTTTTGCCATTTGAATCATCCAAGAATTGTTCATTTGTGTAATGTAAAGGAGGTTTCCCCCTCAAAGAGGCTAATTTTGAAGTCGTTGATCTATCTATTCTTCTATTTGTGAGCTGGTTGCATAACACATGAATCCACCAACCATTAGAGTTTCAGGTGCAAGAGAGACTGTATGATTGGTGAGGGAATCATTTGAGAAATTTATATCTATGAGCACATGTTTCACTAGTACCTTTAGGATAGATGATAGGTGGGTCAAAATTCTCCTATATAATGTATTTAGCTTGATGTCAGAAGGAAACATACCAAATTTTAGATGCATAATGATATTGTCTTAGTCCCTCACTATAACCAATTCGTTGGGGGAGAAAAATTTAGCCAAAAATATTCCGTGAAGGAGACCATATGATTCTACCTGGTTGTTGGAGGCTAGGCGCAAGCTCCATACATAAGATAATTCAATTTTTTCTTCAAGGCCATAGACCCCCTCCCCTGACCACCCCCTGTACTTGCCACCCCTTCCCTTTTTGTTGTCTTACACAATGTTTATTGCCTAGAAATGGTAAAGGAAAATAATAAAGGTTTATATGTTGGGAAAGTTAAGTAACATATGAGGGAAGATGCATAGAGAGACTTAATAAGACATCATAAATGGTGGTTCAATTTTGAAGATCTAAGTCAAGATATCTTAAAGAACCATCTTCTTCTTTGATCCTTTTAGGATCTATATCTTCATTTTCAGTCTTTTCAGATGGTAAACTTCAAAGGTGTTCAATTGTTTTGATTTCTTCTATGGTCTCATAGGATATAGATCTTATACAATTTCAAAACTTCTAAGATCTTAACCTACAACAACTTGCTTACCAATTCCCATGCATGAAGGTTCACTTATTTCCTTGTATAAATGTTTGTGACTGTATTATTGTCAAATGATTTCTCACATGGAATCCCTCTAATACTCACCCAATGTTAGGAAAGCTCCATGTAGACCATGTTTTGCTAATTGTAAGCAATGATAAAATGCGTTTGAACTTGTGCCAATCAACACTGTACCATAAAAGTGCTTGTGGGACATTCATCATCAAAATATGTACTCAACTTGTTCAAAATGGACTATTTTTTATTAGATTCACTGTATCATCATTGTTAACATTATTAATGTTACTAGTCCAAAATTATAGAAATTAAGTCATTCTTATATGCATCATCGTAGTATGGATTATACAACATAATCCCTAACTTGCCTTTATTAGGTGTAGTGTATCTCTAGTTAGGCCTATTATGGCATTCAAAGGGTTATCATTTATAAGGTAGCTTAATAGTGTTAAGTTTATCGCTTAATTTAAAACAACTAGAAAAACAAACTTAAAAATGGTTTATACTTACTCTAATTTTAATATGCAAACAATTATATGACCATATTTATAGTTAGTTTTAATCATTTAACTATCTACATGACATTGCTCAATAAACTTAGAAGCAATTGTTGTCTTTGATGAGTTTCAAAGTTATTGATGAATGTTTTATACTTTATATGTTGTAATATTAAAATATTATATGACTATAACTAAGTTTTGATTTCTTATTTTCTTATGTAGCTATTGCTTAATAAGTTTGGGATTAATTATGAGGTCTGATGAGTTTCATATAATTGATGAATGTTTTATTTTTGTAAATTTCACTCAACATTTGAAAGTAGTTATATATGTATTTAGAGATAGTGATCAAAATTACAACGTTAAAAGATAAGACCTTACATACACATATTATGGACATAAATCCACCCCATGTTCTCCATAAGGTTCAATATTTACTAAGTATCTTGATGTAACCATAGAGGCACATAGAGGTAGAGGTAAAACTTATGAAATTATAAGGGAAGTGATGACCCTCATAACCATATTATGGACCCAATACCACATCCATGCCTTTTGTAAGGCATGCCATTTGAAGAAAACAAGTTGTGGTCAAGTGATTAGATGAAAACATTGCTAATAACCACTGGGGTTCACTACGATGCTCTTGGGTGACATGCTTACCTCCCATAAGTAACATGTGCTTGGAATTTCCATAAGATGACATGGCATTAATAGAATAAATATACATATTGGTGACTTATCAATTAATAATTGTTGCTTTGAGTGTTGTAAACTTGCCTCATTCATTGTAAATACTCTTAGATTGGGGAAAGGACATTCTTGTCTCATCATGATGAGAGGAAGCTACCAAAAATAATTATCAATACTTAAAATTGAATTTATAATTTCCATTAATATCCCCTAGATGTGGCCTAACTCAGTGTATTACTTTTAATTGATTTGAACATAATAACTACATTTTGGTTGTGGTATCTAATGCGAAGTTTAAGCACTATTCATTAAAACAACGACCATTTGCCAACCAAAAGCATATAACTATAATGATATCCTTGATAACACATAAGTATGTTGTTAATGACACCATTGTTTACTAATGAAAATGGTTGCATGTCTAACTACCAACAAGGTTCAATTACCCTAAAACACAAATAAATTACTGGGGCTAAGTTCAAGGCTAATACAACTTCAATGTTATAGTATTTTTGTTATAACAATTTAACTAGGCAAAAGTTCTTTGTGTAATTGGTGCATCCCATTTGATAATGTTTACCAAGTAAAAAAAGTTAACTAAACAAAAGTGCTTTATGTAATTGGTGCATCCCATTTGATAATGTTTACCAAGTGAAAAAGGAAGAGTTTTCAATAAGGTGAGAATAATGATGATTGATTATGGTTGGGTTGTGCATTAGCGAGTGAGTGTTTTTTTTACAATGCATAAAATTGCTTTGTCACTAGAGAGTGATCTCCTCTTTATAGTGCATGAATTTTTGATTGTTTATAGTTCCGCTAACATATAGTTTTAAATAATAATTTACATATGAAGATTAAAACCTTGACACTTATCTCTTATTTTCTCTCATAAAATAACATTAAGAATTTTATTAGGTAATACTTGGTTGCATATGAAATCTCTTGATATGCAAACCTTTTTAGAGTGAAAAAAGATTTGATCCTCTTGAGACTTGATAGATCCAAAGTTAAGATAAATCTAGAGTGACCGTAAAATAAACCATGCCTATCATATAATTAACCATATCATTATTTTTGCAAATTTTGCCATTTTGAAAAAATAAAAACCTTTAAAAACGGAAATCTTGTTGTGTTCAAGAACTCACATTTTGAAATAGTCAACTCGCTTCCTTTAATAATTCCCCGCGCCTTTGTACTATCATAGGCGCCTGAATCCAAAAGAATATCAATTGGAAGGTAATTAAATAAGATCTCTGAACCAACTAAATAGGTAAGGGTCCGTCACCAAGGGGCATGTTTGCATTCTACCTTGTCTATGGATGTCTTAACCTTGTTCCCCTTCAAGGGGCCTCAACCTTGTCGTGAGTTTCATAACTGTAATTTGATGCTCAAGGGTTACAGATCGAGCTTGTCTCTACACATGGGTTCAATAATAATTCCTGTTGCCTCGCCTTGCCATATCACTGAAAATAAGTAACCTGCCAATGGGCATTAAATGAGCGGGGGTTGTATTTTGGTAGATCAGTTATCCCACAGTGGGCATATACAACCCCCACTCATTTAATGCCCATTGGCAGGCCACATATTTGTTGCCTTGCCATATCCCCACTCACATAAATGGGTATAGTATCCACGACTAAATGGTTAATTAAAAGCGCTACGCACCTCGTAAAAATGGCTTTCCCCCTATTTGGAAGGCCATCCTTATTCATTGACCCCATTAGACCTCAATAAAACACAAATAATTTTGGCCAATAGAATTAGACGCCGCTTCTGACCAACATAATTAGACACAATTCAAACACTCTTATGATCATAGAAAAATCAAACACTCCTATGATCAGAGTTTTACAAACAAATTGCCAAATTCCAACCAATGATAAAATAACAACTTGTTGAACAAATTTTATAAAATAACAACTTGCTCAACAATGCTAAGCAAATATAATTTTATAAAATAACAACGAGGTGAACAATTTTTTTGAAAAAAATTTGTGAGTTTCCAGCAAAAACAAATTACAAGATTCCAACCAAAAACAAAATAACAACTTGCTGAACACATTTCTTCGAAAAAATTGTCACACTCCAACAAAAAAATAAAAGCAAATTTGTGGCCCGAGTAAACAAGAGCTTTTAAAATCATTTTTAAATGGTTTTCCTTTCCTACAAATTATTTAAAACAAATTAATCATTTAAAATGTAAGTCTTCCCATATATCTACGTCCATAACCAATATAACTTGTATATCTACACCCATTACCCACCAGAGAAAATCACTTCTACTGCCTTGTAAACCTTCCTGATAATCCCCATCGCCTGCAGATATATGCCTTTTAACCCTAATAATTCGACTGCTCTCTTCTATCACAAAACAGTTATGTGCCTATAAACTCTGATAATTCGCCCACAACAGAAAATCACTTCTCCTACAGTCTTTTAACCCTGAGAATCCCCAGAATTACAGAGTCCTACAGAATCCTACAGTCTACAGAATTAGACGCCGCTTGCGACGGATTAGACCTCAATAAAACACAAATAATTCTGGCTAACAGAATTAGACGCCGCTTTGTAATTCAGCGACATATACAGGACATATAGATAAAGCTACTGGCCGGGGTTGAGCATCACATTGTGATCAAAAGGAAGGATAGCAGAAGGCCTGACATTTCAGCTGTGGGGGTTTAGGGTTTCAGTTGAGAGGGTTTAAAGGGTTCAAATAATATCTGATGGCGAGGGATAGCTGTCTGACTCGAGTCGGATTTGGAGTTGGAGTGGGAGGTGCAGTTGGCGGTGCCATTGGTAATTCATATTTCATATTTCCAATTCTCCTTCCATTCTGTATGCTATAATTCACTGGAAGCCCCAGATTCTCTGTTTTTTTGTTATTTTTTATTCTATTTTAATTGTTTGGGTTTTCTCTAAGTTTGTGTCCTATGAAAAGGATGGAGAGACACCAGCATAGGGAAAACCAGATTCCTTTGTAAACGTAACAAGCTAGGTTTAATCGTCTTTCCAAGGTGGATAGATTAAGCACTTTTAGCAATTGGAGAGGAACATAATAGAATTATGGAGATTCTATCCCAAATAAAATATGCAATGGATAACGATGTCTGTATGGTATTTCTGTGTGATTTCACTTCATTATCAGAAAATTATTAAACTGAGCGGTTGATTGATGAAGCATTATTAACAGACGTAGATTAGCTTCTCTGTAATAGAATCATGGTAACGATGTCTGGATGGTATTTCTGTGTGATTTCACTTCTTTATCAGAAAATTATTAAACTGAGCGGTTGATTGATGAAGCATTATTAACAGATGTAGATTAGCTTCTCTGTACAAATATTAGCACAGAGGCGCATTTTACAGCCCGTGTGCAAGTCGGGTGATCCATCAACTCTATACCTGTGTCTGATGTGCACTTCAAAGTTGCAAAAGTTTTGTACGAAAACAACGCACCGAATAGCCCATCCATCAAGTACTGAAATTCACAATTGTAACCTAGAGCTTTGCAATCTCGAGATGCATACAAGACCCAGCTTTAGACAGGTCTGTGTTAGTTTGTAATTTGGCCGGGGTGATTCTGAGCACCTTCGCTGAATCATATGCCCACAGAGACTTTCTACTATTTCCCGACCTTTCTTAACTGAAAGCATTTAATCAATGTTGCAAAATTTGTGTACGAAAATAATACAATAAAGGTTCTAAAAAAATTGGCATAAAATTGTTCACCAGTAAGAAATTGACAAAAATACCACTGTGCAATAAACAATCTTTTTTTTACTTTTTTTCCTTTCTCTTATTATTGATTCTGATAACATGATTGACCTATACAGGGAAGCAGAAACAGATCAATTCCATCACTACTCGAAAACAGGTTCACTTGATAGCAATAGATCGTCAATCTTCAGATGAAGTAACTTTTTGCATGAAGCAATAGCCATTATAAGTTCCAGTCCTTGGCCTTTGGCATGTACAGGAACAAGTATCTGTCTACGGTTTATCTAGGGAGTAGTGCAGAACAATAGAAATAAGGTTTTCAAGTATCCTATTTTCATACCGTTTCAGAATGGGCATTTCTACAAACCATTGTATGACCAAAATATGTATATACCACACAGATTTATATACATTGATCTGTGTGCCGACCACATGGTTGTTTCATAAATCATTTCAGCTAAAACGAGATATTTAATTGTCAACAGTTGATGATAACAATGATTCGTCTTAACATATTGGGATGCTTATTGACAACACAACATTTTTCTTTTGAATTTTAAAAGACGAACACTATTACAGAGTTTCCTGTATGCACTTTCTTTTTCCATATCTCGGGGAGTCCGCCAGCCACTTTCCCTCATTTTGAGGATGGTACCAAAGGTAATCTGGTTTCTGCAGAAGCCCGAGGCTTTGTCAACAGAGGGCTTGAGGCCATTACGACAATACTCATTATGAGCACAACATATCAGTTGTGGGAATTGAATCTGGGTGGGAAGGATAACATTCCCTCCCACAAGCACCCAGACTAGACCCAATTGACTATTGGCCATATGCACTTATATAGTAAGTCTTGCCCACTTTTCTGCTGGGTTCTTCATCTTCACCTCCCAGCTGCAAAACCCTCCAAACATGATTGTCTCCAAAGGGCATTATTTAAAAGACATTTAAACTGTCGAAATGCAATCTGCAACTCCTAGACATCGTTTCTCTGAGCAGTTTATTAATATGTTCAATGGTGAGTATTTTTAAATTAAAGAGGGTATGCATTCTCCCAGTTTAACTATAGCATGAATAAGCCAAAAAATAATGCATGGGAAGCCTCCTCACAGAGTGTGCCCTAGGTCTAAGCATGGAAAACCTCACTTCCTCACAGAGTGTGCCCTAGGTCCAAGTATGGAAAACCTCTCCAAATAAACAATCTCCCAAAATAACAACCAACATTGCACAAAATTCAACCGAAGTGGAACTGGAGCTTGAAATAGAATGTTATGCTCATGTATAGGGTGCATTCTCATAGTGAGTGTTTTAAAACTAGGCCGGTCTGAATCGGATTCGGCCTAGTAGACCGAGCCAGACCCCTGCCCGAGTCGGTGAGGTAGAAAAACCGGTCCGGCGGCTGGTCTGTTACTGAACCAGACTCCAATTTGGCCGGTTTTGTAACGGACCGGTTGGTTCGTCTGAGCCCGTCTTAAACCGGTCGAGCTAGTCCACGGGAAAAAAGGTGGCAACTCAGACTTCAAACTCAATTTTTTTTTGGTTTTTTTCTTTCTTAATGCCTCTACCCCTCTCCCAAGCCTATAAAAGTGACCCAACCCCCTCACATTTACTCACAACTATCTCATTGCATTTGTGTGAGCATTTGTGAGGAGTTTGTGAAGAGTTGGAGTTGGTTTTTGGAGCAGTAGTGAGGAGGAGCCATGGGTTTCCTCGTCTGACTCTGATTCAGAGTTTGAGCCAGATGATCTTGCCTTGTTTAGCAGTAGTGACTAGTGATGTTTTGTTGTAGAGGCCATTTAGAGCCTCCTTGGTTATGTGTTTTTGTTCTGATCTCTATATATTACATGTATTGGACAGTGCACTGGGTGCCATTTTGATATAATAGATATATTCATGAGCATACTTTGATCATATGTTGTCTTCTCTCTATATTCTAATGCTTTGAGTTTGGAAACATAAATGAAAATCTTAAAAAAAATGTTTTTTTCATTAAAAAAAACATTTAATGTATTTTTTACAACAACCGAGTCATTGAAATCAACTAGGCCTAGTCGATACCGAGTCGGAGTCGGAGTTGACCCTCGGCCGGTTTTGGATCTGAGTCGGAGTTTTAAAACTATGCTCATAGTTATGCGTCCTCCCTAAATGTCACTTTGATCTTGGGAAAAATTTGCTAAAAATAAACTTGTGAGAATGGACTGGAAACTTGCTAAAAATAGATATTTGGAACCTTGAATTAGAAACCAGCAAAAATTAGACCAAGATATGATATCTCTTGAATACTGATATTTTGATAATCTCCAAACACTCGTACAATGCAAGTTAGGGACAAGGTTTGATTAGAATAAGGCTATGCAAAATGTACCCTTGTGTTGAAGGTACAAACTGTCGACATCAAATGGTGAAGTTTGTAATGTTGAGTTCAACCTGTATGATGTCCACAAACTGTTGATTCTGAATGGTGAATTCTGTAATGTCGAGTTCATCTTGTATAATATCAAGTTATCAACAAACATATTGTGGAATTTAACACCTAAATTTGTATATAACAAATCTGGTGTAAACACAACTTATCAACCATGGTCATGCATAGTAGTGATTGCTTTCTTCTCGACCATCAAAACTCCTGGGCAACAAAAGCTTGTACTTTATGGAACATGACGATGTTGTTACGTAGCCTAGTTGCCTTCTACAGCATTGATGAAGGCACCAAAAAAGAATTAAAAAACAAAAATTCCCTATTGTTCCCTCAACTCCCTGTTCAGCCCTAAGGAGGTCCCTCCATATTATCGACACACTGTTATATAAACTTGCCTAGTTCATACCTTATATATGTCAAAAAGCAAAGATTTTCTTGATTGGACCAATGTAATAATCTAATCATGAATTGATTATCAATTGCTTACTATTCAAAAAGATTCCTAGTTCATCATCTCTCTTTTATATATGATTATGACAGATACCCACATATACTTGTCAGAGGCAACTTTAATGCAATACTATTTAGTCTTTATGGCTCTATATATGCTGCATCCAATCAAACCTACCTAAAGTTTGGCTACTGAACATATTAAGAGTTTCTTTATACCTTGGGTTGATCTTTTAGAGATTGGTTTGTAAAATCTTGACCAAACACAGTCCTTTAGTAATGCTTTGTATTCTTCAGTCCTTGTGTATGTTATTGGATCATACTTTAGTTGGTTCCTTTTTTCTTTTCCGATATTGTACCTTGCTGTGAAAATCTTGTTCCTGCCATCCTTTCTTACTGAAAGAAGTTATGCATTTTGCAGTTTATTAATTGATTTGTTTTCTGTAATTATTAGGGAAATATTGTGCTTTATTTATTCTAACAAATGTTCTGTTACTGTAGTAATGGACATACCATTTTAAAATCTTGAATGTTACATTCACTAAAAGCCTTTTGATTATGTCTAGTGGTTAGGATTTAATGACTCATTTATTCCTATCTTTTCAGGTAAAATGTTGTTTTGAGATTGAGAAGAATAGGAACAAAATTTTTGAGTTAGGATATTTTTTAATCAATATCTTTTCAAGAGCTCAAGGATATTATGTTAATCAGATGGTGCCAACTAAAAACATTGTGTTTATCGTTTTTTGACATGAAAGTTAAACCATGAGTTTGATGGATTTTGCTTGCAGGTGCTGTTTATGGGACTTATGAGGCCTTCAGATACAAGGTGGAGTCTCTATTCTTATTCCATACCATACTTCAATTTTTTGCAGTTTAAGATTTCATGAAAGTGCTTTCTTGGTTCCATGTTTTGCTTGTCATTTTTGAATGCTTGAATTAGTTTCTATGATGAATGGAGAATTATATATTGTATTGGTTAAAGGATTAGAGCAAATTGGGGAAACATGTTTGTAATCTATTTTTGAGTGAAAGTTTTAAAATGCAAACTAGATAGAAACACTCAAATATTTGAAATTATTCCTTCTAACTGTAATTGAGATGCACCAAGAAAGATACATTTGATGAATTGCATCTGTGATACAAAGTTAATAAGTGGGAATAGACATTCTCAAAGGACAGTAGTTTCTGCATAGAGGTAAACTCATGCTACAAGATGGTGAATTTTGTAATGTGTCCATAACCCAATTGAAAGTCTTTTAACACATTTTAGTTGGAACATGAGAAAAATGTGGTTCTAGCGACCTAGGAATTAGGTATTTAATGTTCTAGCCATTGAGGATAATGAGATGATGTGAGAGTAAGTTTGTTCCAATTGGTTAGTGGTGATTTTCAAACATATACAAAACAATATGAGTGGCTACTATCGACAAAGACAAGTTCCTATTGGCAAAGACATTGTAGGAATAAAGGTATAAGGATATGTGCAACAGTTTGTGGAATCTATACGTATTATGTTTGAAATACGCACAAAATTACCTCATGAGCAAACTTGTACCAAGATCATGAATTCACAAAATTCTAGAAGAACATAGGAGGTGTTGTCTCTCGGAATGTCTAGGCACCATGACAACGGCTCAGATCGGGAGCTGTCACCTTGATCTCCAATCTCTCCGTTTAAGCTGTCTCCCAACAACAGGCTAAGGGGGTAGACCCTACGGAAATGGAAAGAAGGGGAGCTAGTTGGGGACCAACCAGTTCTAGAGACACAGTCAAGCGACCAAGTATTTGTTTTATATTTAGCAAGACTTGTAGGATTTGATTAGATTTAAATGATTGATACCAGTGCCTTATGGAGTCAACTATCTTGCTATGACGTTTAGGACCGAGTAAAATATGGACAACTGCTGCTAAGGAAAATGTTATTATGATGAAAAGAGATACAAGATGCGATTAGCAAAGGGATGAGTGAATAGTCTTGAGGTAAGATTGTTTAAGACTCAAGTACTTAGTATTGATTAACTTTATGACGAGTACGTAATGAAAGAAAAAAAATATCTTATATAAGACAAAGTGCCAAATATCTCAAGTGCCAATAAGATACACAAGATAACTAGAAGATATATGCTCTTAAAGAAAGATCACTAATATGCCCAAAATTTATAATAACCACAAGCCAATAATGATATTAATGTCAAGAAAGAGAACATTTATCCAATTTATGTTTCAATGACAACTCTTCAATAATATTATCAACACTCCCTCTAGACAATTAAGATTCTTCTAAGATAATGCCAATGACAATTATATTCAAACCATTCAATTATCTTCAGATTACTCAATATTATGCAAATGGAGTAAATCACCTTCAATGCTATTTAGCTCAAAGAGAATTATATTTCAATGCAATTACCATTCACAAGTCAAGGCACGAGAAATGCTTTAGAAAGATAAATATCGACTATTCCCAAGTTAAATGTTCTTTAGGGCAGCAAGCTTATATATGTGATTTCGAAATCCAAAATCCAAAAAATCATTAAAATTTGCTGATGTAATCTATATGCAAACAACTGCCCTTACAAATGAAACAAAAACACTTATTTTCATAGATGACATCTATGACAACATTTATGTTTTAGAGACAGTAAGAGCAGCAAAAAAAGGAAAACGATTTATGACAACAAAGAAATGCTTGCTGCAAATAAATATATCAGTCTCCTGGAAACTTGTGACAGTCACCTTCACAAGGGATGTTAGACCACTTAATTTTCATAAATTGGTTTTTAGGACAACAATAAATTGTTTTATAACAACAGTGAAATTAAGATGCCAATTTAATGCCAAACCAAAGAACAAATATGTCAAACAATTATCAGTTAACTATCTCTTAGAAAGATGCAAAGTTCTGTTATGAAAATTATAGGACAACAAACATTAAAATATCAGTCCCTAAAATTTGCTTCAGCCTTACTTGTGATGAAAACAATGATTAAAATGGTTGGAACATTAGTAGATGAAATTTATTTTTAGCACTTTAAACTTTAGAAATGCATTCAGGACAACAGTAAGTTACCAATGAATTTTAGATCTATGCCAATTGTTGTCTTGCCAATTTGTTCAGTTAATGTCACTGTTTAGGAATTAATGTTTTAATTATTTAGACAGTGAAAGAAAAATGGTTTAGAAGCGAAACCTGAAGCCCTATGCCTTGAATTTACTTGTCAAAATCTTCAGTGATGAGCAAATCTGAAAAACACAAATCTTCAACCAATGTTCTCTTAAAAAATGTGTCAAATCAGAGTTTTAACTTCTCCCTTCAGTTCAGATTTGAATGGAAAAAAGCCTTATCCAAACTCAGAAAATATTTTGAAAATTTGCAATTTTGTATCTCAGAAATTCACGAAACCCCAAATCTGAAATTTCAGCGAATGATCCTTGAATTATTTGGCCCTGCAAACAAAAATGAGACTAGATCTTTCCCTCCAGGGCCTAGATCTATCTTAAAAGCCAAAACTTTCTTCAAATAATCTCAGATTTGAAGCCTTCAATGAAAATCTTATCGTTTCTTCTCTGCAAATTAAAGTTTGACGCTGGATATTGCCCTCCGGGGTCTAGATTTGGTTCAGATCTGAAGATTTCCTTGGCTGATTTCTCAGATCTATTCCTGCACAAGTGAAAAGAGAGAAATCGAATACCCAATATGTACAAAAATAGAGAAAATCCCCAAAATTCAAGTGTTAAAATTCAAAATTATGATACAAAAATTTCAGATCTACACAAGTAAATAACAGATTTATACAAATAATTTATAGATCTATCAGATTTGAGGAGTATGAGTCCAACTCCGCTCCCAGATCTGATAATTTAAGGCTCTTACTAGCAAGATCTATCATTTTTGCACATGTTTAAAAGATATTTAAATTTTTTAATGAGGTACTAGTCTACAAACACCCTGCAGAAAAATAGACCATTAGTTAATTTTGAAGTTTTAATCCGAAAGACTCTCCAGATCTCAAGTTTTGGGAGTCGGCTGGTCCAACCGAGAACTTCCCCAAACGCCCAAAATCTCTGAATAAAGATGACTTCCGCACACTTAAAATATAAGCCATCAAATTAATATAGGTATAGAATAACGATTAAATCTTCAAAGATTGGAGATATCTGCCAATCGAATAAAAATCTTAACGTTATCTTAAAACCCAACAATTTAAGCAAGATACCTGTGCAATAAATGGATCTACAAGAGCTATTAACCAACAATTTATAAATAAGATCAACAAAAAATTTAAACACACGTTACCGTAAGATACCAGAGAGGAACAATGCCATCAAGTAAGTCCCCAAAGACTTTGCATTGTATTATTCCAGAAAAGTTTACAAGAGCTTCAAGAGTTAGTACACGATTCAATGATCGGATGAAAAATAAACTGACACCGACCTCTAATTTATAGATAAATTCTTCAACGTCTAGTTCGCTTGATCCCCGCCAAAGTAATCTTGACTGTTGAAAAAGATTTGATTATCTTTTAATTTTGTCCATCAAAATTATTTATTTTTGAGGAATTTCAATTTTTTTTGTTTAATTATTTTTTAATTAACTCAAAAATAATAATTTTGGGTTAATTACCTCAAAAAATTGACTTTAACTTAACTACCAAGGTCCAATATTTCTTAAAATTTTCAATATTCCCTTGGGTTGAGACCTTTAATTTTTTTTTTTTAAGACCCACGAATTTTGCCTTTGGAAAATTTAAATTTACCTAGGACATAAAATTAATTAAATTTTTGGCTTAGGATTTTTAATTTAATTTGGCCAGAAAATTTAATTAATTGACTTATGAGGGGATTAATTATTTTTCCAACCCTCTAATATTTAGCCATGGTGTCTATTATGATGGACCATGCACTAAATATTTTTTACATCAAGATTTTACATTTTCATACATAAAGGGGGAAAACCTGTTCGTTATAGATTCTAAAAAAAACCCATTTCTACGACACAAAATATAATCCAGTAGATCAAGTGACTTGTAATAAAATAATCTAGCCAATTAGCTAGGATTATTCCCAAATCACTTGTACATAGACTCGATCTAAAACATTAAGACTCGCCTAAGATCTTAGCGACAATATCCACTCTAGCTTTGGGGTAAGAGTGGAGGGAATAACTCTGCCGATTATTTGTGTCTAGAGACACAGAGGAATTAGTGAGACAAAAAACCTTCTAAAATGGAAATCGTCACCAAAATCATAGGTTTACCTAGGCTGTTACATATAGACGCGGTCATATTGAGATTATTTTATATTTTACATATGCAGAATGGTCAGACATATTCATAAAACTGCGGGTTGTTGATGAAATCTGAATGGCACAGACACTCAAACATGATGGATCCTTTTGCGAAAAAAAGGGGTGTACTGCTATGGGGTCGTTGACACAGAGTGGTCAACAGGAGGTAAAAAAATAAAGGGAAAAGGTAGTTGAAGGGGTCAAGGGATGGGGATTTGACCTAAATAAACATAAAGAAAGGCACATGGACAATATTAAGAGGTGGGCCACTGATAAAGAGAAGGCAAAAGAGGGTGTGTGCACCTCCATCCATGAAGGCCATGAAATTGAAGGAGGATGTAGTGAAGCAAAATAATACAGATTAAATTTGAGGCAAGGGATCCTTAGTTAAATTATTTTAATAAAACGGGCATGTCTTTCTCATTCAATAAGGGAATTTTAGGGTGATATTGGTATTGGTATTGTATGATAGGCTTAGTCAAAGGACTTGGGTTAACAATACTCACATGAATGTTGGGTTAATGTGAATGTAAGGTTGATGAGAGCTAGGTGCAAAGGGAGGAGCCCAAATAACTAAATCATACCATAGAGGGTGGCAAAAGAGATTGGAAAGGACGGGTGAACCATTGCAGGAGGTTAGAACACCTTCAAATGTCATCCCAGGGAGTTTATTGCATGACAATCTATCTTTTCATGCTACATATTTCCCTTGCGGTATGAGCAACATGACACAATAGTGAATGCTTGTTTTGTAGTGCTGATTGAGCATTGGCTAAGCATTTAGGCAAGCAACAAAAAACCATGTGGAGGAGGGGGAGGAGAGAGCAATAAAAAATGTTCGGAAGCAATTTAGAGAAAAATAATCAATTGCAAGCAAAAGAAAAGAAATGTTTAAACAACTAAAACTAAAGCAGGTAGTCAATCAAGCATGTAGGCAATGTTTAAGTAAGCATGTAGGCATGGTTGAAGCAAACAAGTATGATGTTGAAATAGATGAGCGAAAGGGTTTAATGAATCACAACTTAACCTACTTGTGGGTGGCAAGTTGATAGCAGTTGTTGATATCAACTATTGAGATGTCCTTTAGAAGTTGAGGTTAATGTGTCACCTGCAAAATGTATCTATGGTGTCCTAGACAAAATGGGTTAGCCTTAAGGGAAAAGACAAAGGATATGTTTAAAGTGAAGGGAGTTGGTTCAGTTTGAGTGCATTATTCATAGTTTATAGGAGACCCTATAGAAATTAAGGAGTGCTGTAGCCCAACCCAGTTTTCAAGTTTTTGCATGGTTTAATGCCCAAACCCATCATAAAACATATGACTGATATTTATATTAGATTTGCATTTACTTGAAACAAAAAGGGCTACCCTACCACATTCATTTTCAGCCTAAGTCACTTGACACAGGGGTTCGAGATTCAACGGATACGGGGATTTGAGTGTCAGATACAGACACGTTGACCCCCCGGAATAGGACACGTTCGGATACGTTATATATTATTGTATTACACACACACACACACACATATATAATAAAAATTAGATATTTCTTACACAAATTCTCATTCATGATACAAATTTATTGATTCAAACATAGATCTTCATCTAGATGTAAGTTTTACAAAGTAACATTATGAATACAAAATTACAAATACAATTGTGAAATAAATGATTAATGATAAATTATAATACATATTCAAATCATCAATGATCCAATAGGAGAAAGACACGATAGTAAAATAAAGATACTGTAGTTTTCTCGTTAAGTCATCAAAATCAAAATGTGTTACTGTTTACATAGGTAGTGCAATGCCAGTGGCAAATAGAAATAGCAAATACAAAATAACTAGAACTACAAATATACAAGCCTCAAGGCAGTGGGTAGCTCATGACTCATGATTCATCAATCCTCATAGTCATCATCAAAATCAACATCACTGTCCTCATCATCATGGTCACCACTGTTCTCCTCTGCTGCATCCTCCAAAGTCATCTCTGCAAAAACTGCCTTTCGGCATCCCTTTTTTCTGATTCGAATCCGAAAATCGGGATACGTCGTGTCCGATCGGGACACGATCGAATCTGGATCGTGTCTTGATTGGACACGACAAATCCTGATGTTCAGATTCGAATTTGTTCGAATCGGTTCCGTCGGATTCAGGACACAATGGGCCTGGGGGACGAATTTGATTTCATAGTTTTCAGTGAATACAAGGTAAAGTAAGCAAGCACACACATGAGATTTTGCACACTTATTTTTGGTCAACTGGCCTTGGAAAAATCCACAAGGGGAAAACTAGTCTTCAAGGAGGATTTTAGCCCGCTTCTTTAGAAAATGCTTACAACAAAAATACAACAAGAGATGCAACTTATCTCTTCCCTTGAAGAAGCATTTATGAGGTCTTCTTTAATTGAGTTTTTGGATTGATATTTTGCTCCCACAGTCTGATCTCCTTCAGTTAGATTTTCGGCCTCGTTCACTGTTTCTTCAATGCAGGAGATGACCCACATAACAACCAATACGTCTGTCCCTAAACTCAAGTTTGCTTAGTTGGAAATGATGACTCTTGTAGCAGGCTTCTCCTCCCAAAAACAACTCACTGAATCACACATAGTCCTGCCTGAAATAGTTGCTGAAGGAAGCTTAGAGAGGCCCGAAAAATACGCTATTCAAACCTGAGAATCTTGGCTTATGTGTGACTATCTGTAGGGTGAGAAATCAGTGCATGTATGTTGCCTTCAGACCTGACGATGATACGACTCGAGTGCAGAAGATTTTTATGGCTGCTCTAATGAGATTTGAACTCTTCACTTGGTTTGAACACGACCTCCTTAACAGATTTGAACTGTTGGGCTTGATCCTTGCTCTCTCTCTGCTGTAGTATAATCTCTCAAATCTCTCTTCCTCCTTGTTCTCTCCTTGCTCTCATGAGAATAATAAGCCTCAATTCTCCTTTACCTCCTTTTTGTCTTTTCAATAAGATGAGAACCCTAACCATTAGATCTAAATTCTAATGGTTGAGATTAAATCTCAATTCTTTAGATCAAGGTTGGAGATCATTTCCTCTTGACCCCCTTTTTAATGTGGCCCCCCTTCTATTAATAAGCCTTCCTAGTACTTTTTAATGTTTTAGTACCATAGTCACTTTTCTCTCATAAAGGCACTTTTAGAATATAAAGTCACTTTATCAATTTAAAGTGTACTTAGTGCTTTTTCACATAAAGTGACTTTTAAAACACATGTGACTTTAATAACTTAAAGTATCTAGTATATCTCCGCATAAAAAGTACTTTAGCCCCTTGACATTAATTAAACTCATAATATCACTTAGACAAAAGGTGATTAATGTGTCTCCCTAGACCAAAAGGAGAAATGCCTAGGAAACAACTCCTTGGTACCCTTATTTTCATGGGCACTAGTAGTTAGATGATCAACAATGACCAACATTGGTGGCCAAAATTTTTGAGTATTCTCAATTTCCATCATTCGAGCAAAAAATAAGTATGTGAGAAATGCATTGTTGCATTGAATTTTGGTCTTGTTCAGAATTAGTTAAGTTCATTAGGATAAGCAAATTCATTGTTAAGTACATTGAAAGTGTAGAAGTCTTAAAAGGTCTTGTGTGAAAGCTTTTGAATGTGCTTTGTAAGTTCCTACATAAGGGCATGTGTGAGAGCAACTTGTAGGGGTGTGTAGTGGGAAGAGTTATTGTATTTCTTGAGGTAGGATCCTTTGGGGGAACCCATGTGAGAGTGTGTTGGGCCCATTATAGAGCTTAGGCAAACCCATGGAGGTTGGGTTGATAACTCCACGCAAAGCATGAGCAAAAAGGAGGTTGCTCAACTAGTAGTTATGGGCCCTAATTATTTAGAGCTTCACCTTTGCTTTGTTTAGACGTCGAGAGAGAATTATGAAGGGCAAACATACTTAGGGCAATTGGGATACATTAGGAGGAAGGATGTGTCTCACACTTGATTGGCTAGTAAAATAGGAGCTTATGGGAAAATCTTGAGAGTGTTTAGAGGAAGAAATAAACAAGAATGCAAGTTGGAGGAATGTTGAGAGGATTAAAAGAGAGGCTGGGAGGCCAAACAGAGGTTTGAGGTGCTAAAATATAAAGTGTAGTGTGAAGGCTAGCTGGTTAAATCGCCGTAACATCCTAGAAGGAACTATTAATGCATGGTGTGAGATGTATGTGTGGGGAAATATATTTTTTTCCGAGGCTTAAAATTTTGGGCATTGGGTAACGCTCGAGGAAGAAGGTTAGCCTCCCTCTCAGCCTGAATGAAAGAGAGAGGTTGTTGGTATTAGGCCAACCCTCGATATAGACTCACTTAAGAGTGCAACAAAGTTACACTATTCCTGAGTGTCGACATGTCAACTTACGAGACTTGAACTTGGGTGGGGAGGATAACAACTATTCTGCCCAACCACCCAAACTAAATTCAATTGACATGTGGGGAAATTTATTTGTAGTAGTAATATTGAAATTTTGTTGTCTCCACCTTTTCTTATGTGCACAACCCTAGAAATTTTACATGGTTATTAGAGCCACATTTGTGATAGATTCAAAGTTCGTACTCAACATTAGTGAGTGTGTTTTAGTAGCACACTAGACAAGGAATCAAAAGCACTGGCCAATAGAGAGGCGAGTTTAGGATTTTCTATATGAATTAAAAACATGCACCTTAAATATAAATTTTAGAGACTTTAGGTTTCATTTTTAAAAGTTAAAGAGTTTGATTCAAAATAAAAGTAGATGGGACATTGATAGAGATATCCCTTGACCTCAATAAGGAATGAACTAGGGAAACAAAATTATGAGAAGGCACACACACTAGATCTCGTTGATGTGTGACACACTAACAACATGATAAATAAAATGAATGCACAAATATATGACCTTGCTTAAAGAGATGCGGTAGAAGATGACAACAATGAAGAAAGATACTACATAAATGTTGGACAACAAGGTTAAAATTTAGTGCAACATATATCATGTTCAACTGGGTGTAAATTAAATTTGCAGGCGAAGAGAAATATATCTGTCCAATGAAAACAACATTGAACTACATGATGCGAAACCACAAACTGTAATGCCCTGAACATGTAATCACAAAACACATTGAAGTACATTTATACATCATAATTAAAGGTAGAGGAAGAACATGCAATTTTATACATGCCACTCTTTGTGAGCACACGTCAATATAAGATAGATACCCATAATTTATCGCTAATTATATTAATTTTTCTCAACCAAATTAATGCAAAAGTCATCAAAATCAAGGTCAAGGGCATTTTTATTCATTAAATAGGTTCTTTTTCTAGTTTGGTTGAACATGTCTTCGATTCAAGGCAACACACCTGGTACACCAGTTGCTTTCTCACTTTTGCTCCTTCATGCTTTCTCTCTTTGTCATCTGTAGGTTGTTTCACTTCTCTTTTATCATCCTCCAAAGATCTTGAGATCTCAAAATATTTACGAGAGAAGCTCTCTATTTCAAAGTTATTAGAATTAGAACAAGGACGACCACCAAGGGTTAGATTGGCATCAGACTAAAACTGGTTGAAAAATCAAGTGAATAACTAGTCAAAAATTGCTAAAATATGAAAAATTTAATTGAAAAAATATATTCCTTTATATGTTAAAGATCTAGTGAAGAACTAGTTAATTAAAGAGTAGTTAAAATATACAAGTTATAATTTAAAAAGTTTATATATTCATGGACATTGTTGAAAAGTAGTGAAGGGATGGATTCTTTGATTTGTGCCTTAATTCAAGGAATCAATTTAGTGATCTTTCTAATCATGCACGAGTTCTAGTGATGAGGACGAGTTCAAGAAGCAGTTTGACTAGTGCGAATTTGTGGAGGACCAAGTTATTAGTCCTCTAGTGTGAGTTAAATTGGGAACTGAATGTTCAAGTGGAGTTAGTCTCCTAAATTTTAGGAGGATCCAGTGAACTAGTTGTTTTGACTTTTGCTAACAAGAAAAGCTCCAATTTGACTTCCTAATTTAGAAACTCACTAACAATAGCCAAATCGAAGTGCTTATTGTTGAAATATGTAACTAGGTTTGGTCTTCATAATGACATATGTAATCATGATTTTATGTATCTAATGAAAAGAGAAATAAATTTATTATTGTTATTTTTGAGGCATGGGTTTCATGCTCTAGGGAAATATATTTTTAGGTCAAACACCCATTGAGTGATTCTAGGTTTGTCATAAAGTCAATTGAGTCATTGTCATGTATTGAAGACCCATTTGGGCATGTTACATATTGTAAAGAAAATTTATTTGAGTCAAAGTAGAGTCAAAACACCCTCCAAGACCTCGTCATGGCACAAATATCAAGTTGGCCTACATGAAAGGACAAGTCGCCCTAAGGAAAGCAATTCGTACCCCTCAAAAGCCTATATATAAGAAGGAACTTGACCTTATTTGGACACACTCTCAAGCAAGTTAGATCTCCTCGGGATAGAAGCTGGAAAAGGACGAAGAAGAAGAAGAAGAAGAAGATCGAAGTTTTGGGTCTCTCTCTCTCTCTTTTTTGTTAGGGTTTCTACAATTACTGTAGCTGCATCAACGCTGCAAGGTTAAAGCTGTGACGCTGCAAGGTCGAAGCGTGAAGCTGCTTTTAGGTTGAACTGTGAAGCTGCAAAGTTGAAGCTGTGAAGTTGCAAGGTTGAAGCTGTGAAGTTGCTTCTAGGTCGAAACTATGAAGCTGCAAAGTCGAAGCTGTGAAGGTGCTGCAAGGTTGAAGCTGTGAATTTGTATCAAGGTCGAAGTTGTGAATCTATGAGGTCAAAGTTGCAGAAATTGTTCTTGTGGATCGAAGTTGCTGAAGTAGTTGTTGGAAGGTTGAAGTTTGTCGTTGGAAGCTGTGGAAATCAAGATGGAAGGTTGACTTGGTCTTGGAGGGTCTTGGTCAAGGGTCATAGGTCTTGGAATTCGTCAATTGAAGTTCTATAAGAAGAGAAGAATTCTTATGGGTTTTCCTCTCTAGTTGGATAGGTTTTGGCCTTGGCTGATTGCCTATATCTTGTCCTTTGTCTTATTCTTCTTTATGGTTTGGTAGCTGTTTGATGAAGAGAACACGTATAAGCAAGTTGAAGAAGAAGATAATCAAGATAAATAAAAGAGATATCACAAGCAGTTATCAACGAAGAGAAATCACCTAATCTAGCTGCCCCTAGATTTCCCAACATGGTATCAGAGCTAAGGTGACTACATCAAGGAAGGGCAACACAAAGAAGGATTCTCAAGGGCCGAAGTATAAAGAGATAATCTTGGAAACATCAAGAGTATCAATCATCAAGAAGGACCATTCATATCAAGGATCATCGCATATCAAAGATAGAAGACCTCAAAACCCTAGCTCATCAAAAGAAGGCTTATATGCTTGAAGTGTTCTTGGGAATCTCACACATTCCACAATCACTATAACAAGGAAGTATATTTGGGCTATATTCTCTACAAGTGCGACATATTAGGACATCTTTTTGCAGCGTCAAGTATCAAATTGTTCCCACCATCAAGGGTCAAGTTTTGTGCCAAGAAATGTCTCCTTTGCAAACCAAAATAACAAGAAAAAGAAGTCAAGCCAATCGAAGTAGAAAAGGAGGCAAAATTTTCCATCTTTTAGCCACTCGTATGATCTAGGATTACTGCATAAAAGGCCGAAATTGCATAACTGCTACAAGAAGTCGAAATTCTGAAAAAGGGCCAAAATTTGAGGTTGGGAAACAAAGTTCGCTAGCGTTGACTTGAAGGAAGAGAAGTAGGAAAAAGCGTTGTCATTATCATCAAGGAATCAATTTGATCTCCCTTTGAGCCAAGGATCACTTTTGAAGGAATACATCTTCACCAAGAAGACATCTTCTATTATCTACATCATCATCAAAATCAAGAAGGCATCAAGTTGAAGATTTCATCATTTAGGAGTATCTTCGCTTGACAAGTAAGTATCTTTATATCTATATTTGAATCTGTCAAAATGACTTCATTTTGCAAGGAGAACATCAAATTTGTGGGGTCGTCAAACTTTCTTGGATGGAAAAAGAGGATAGACTTGATCCTCATATAAAATGAAGTCGTTGAGCATGTTAAGGGTTCTGTCACTAAACCTCTAAAGGAAGAAGCTCAAGCTCTAGTTGAATACATGAAAAGGGAAATAAGGGCTCAAAGAATCCTTATGTAGCAAAATTGGAAAAGTCAAAAGACATTTATGACAAACTGGTGGAATTATTCTCCGTAAGTACTATAGGAGAAGTGATAATATTGAGAATCGAGCTCTACAAGATGAAGATATCAAAGGAAGAAGGAATAGCCTCATACTTCATGAGGGTGTCAGAAATACGAGACCAACTACAAGAGTTGGGGGAAATCATGAGAAATGACCACCGTGGTACTCAATACACTACCTGATGGATGGGGCAACTTTGTATCAAGCATTTTTGGAAAGAAGGATATGTCGAAGATCCAATGCTATGGCTGTCAGGAATATGGGCATCACAAGAGAGATTGTTCGAAATTCAATAAGGACAACAAGAGGAAAGAAAGAAATGAAGCTCATATCACCAAAGAAGTGGAAGAACCCGATGAGAAGAAATCCAAAGGGATAGATCTTCACTATTAGGGTTCCTCCAATGCATAGCAAGGAGAAGTAGGAGGTGAAAAGACCTCTACCATGGCAGTCAAGATGAGAAGCATTATGACTAAATGCATCTTAGTAGAAGATGGCATCATATTAGAAGCATACTGTTAAAACAAGAGCTCATTAGAAAAGCTTGAAAGGATAGCTGATGTAGAAGTCTACATGATTGTAGCAGTCATCATAGAAAGGAAGTAGCTCTTGGTAACCTCATTGAAAGCATAAGTAGTACTTATGGGAAAAGAAAAGTCATCTAGCATAGAAATAACTCATCATGTATCATCATCATTAGGAAGGAGCATTTGCAGGATGAGGATAATCAAGATCCTTCGTTGGAATCTTCATTGGAAGGTTCACCTCTCTTGGAAGAAGCAAGTGTCTCGTTGAGAATTCCATCTTGTATGGGATTCATGGGATGATGGTATGATGACAAAGGAGTACAACAGGTCAAGATGGTTGAAGTACTTTCAATCAAAGAAGCTGCTGAAGGAAGTCTAGATGACCAAAAAGAAGAAATGAGGTATGTATGTATTTTGAGTCATGTCATCATATAGTTGCAGATAGCATGGATGAATGCTCTACCTCATGAGCATGATCGAAGAAAAGGGATCTCTTTCGTTGGAAAGATGCATGAAGGCATGGTTCACATATTGACAAGATGAAATCAACATAATATGTCCTCATATGGAATATGAGGTGGTTGACAAAGATGAAGGAACTACAGATGGATGTTCCTGAGGAGCAATATGTGAAGAAAGAAAGAAGAGATTGTGAAAGTTGCAACTAAGGTCACAAGGAATCAACATTCGATGAATCCAATATGACATCTCCATGGGAAAGGTATGAAGACCTTGATAAAGTTTGAAAAAGAAGAAGACCCTTGACATTAAAAGCCTTGGAGATGCGTTTATGAATATGTAGGATGTTGATGTCTCTAGCAGTACATGTCATGATGAAAGACCATCACAGAAGGTAATTTTGATTTGATGTTTATTTTTGGTTTTTGAATAACATCTGGATGGATTAATGCAAGGCTACCGGAAAAAGAGTTGTGGATATCACCTATAACTAGCACTCATGTGGTGGGATGGAAGATCCTAAAGTAAACATGATGTGGAAGAGGTAGTTGTATGAAGGAAAGCCAGATGTGGACTAGAAAATCACTTTTCGATAAGGCGAAGGATGACATGGCTGACTTGAGGAAAGTGATGGATGGCCGATGCCCTATAAGATGAAGGCTCCATAATAATGAATATAAAATTCATGACATCGAAAGGAGGAGCTCAACAAGTAGCGAAAAGTCCCATGATCTCCACTAAAGAAGAAAGTTGTTGTTGGAAACAAGTCCTTGGTTAAGAAGGAGCTTGGAAGCAAGTCCCTAGTTAAGAGGGAGCTTGGACAAGTCCCTGGATAAGAGGGAGCTTGGGTACATTCCTTTTACAAGAATGGGTACATTTCTTTATAGGAATGGGTATATCCTCCCTAGTTGAGAGGGAGAGATAGACACATCATTCTTGTCTTCACTTTGGGAAGAAAGAATGGAGGATTGGGAAGCATCTAACATCCAATACTCTTTGAGGATGTGGTAGGGCATCTAAGATAAGAGTAGTCGTAGAGGACTGATATTCTTTGAGGACTGGGAATCCAAGATAAGAATAGTCCTGGAAGGACATACCCTGTGAACACCCGGGTGGGTATGTTCCTTGAGAGACAATGATGATGGTGTCTATAAATCATTGGTCTTGCCAACATTGTGCTCTGATCTTGTGGAGAGATAGAGTTGTTAGTCAAGGCCTTGCTATGTGACAATGTTGGATGATATGATGCTAAACAAATGGGTTACCAATTCGACTCTTCTTATGAGAATTCTTTAGATTGAGAATGTCCAAGTACCTTGTATGGATTATGAATACCTCCCTAGTTAAGAGGGAGTGTTGAAAAATGTAACTAGGTTCGGTCTTCATAACGACATGTAATCATGATTTTATGTATCTAATGAAAAGAGAAAAATAATTTTATTATTGTTATTTTTGAGGCATAGGTTTCTTCATGCTCAAGGGAAATTTTTTTTAGGTCAAGCACCCATTGAGTGTTTCTAGGTTTGTCATAAAGTCAATTGAGTCATTGTCATGTATTAAAGACCCATTTGGGCATGTTACATATTGTAAAGAAAATTTATTCGAGTTAAAGGAGTCGAAAGACCCTCCAAGACCTCGTCATGGCACAAAGATCAAGTCGGCCTACATGAATGGACAATTCGGTGTAAGGAAAGCAATTCGTACCCCTCAAAAGCCTATATATAAGAAGGAACTTAGCCTCTTTTGGACACACTTGCAAGCAAGTTCGATCTCCTCAAGATAGAAGCTGGAAAAGGATGAAGAAGAGGAAGAAGAACAAGATTGAAGTTTTGGGTTTCTCTCTCTCTCCCTCTCTTTTGTTAGGGTTTCTATAGTTACTGAAGCTGCATCGAAGTTGTGATGCTGCAAGGTCGAAGCTGTGAAGCTGCATCGAAGTTGTGAAGCTGCAAGGTTGAAGTTGTGAAGCTGTTTCTAGGTTGAAACTGTGAAGTTGCAAAGTCGAAGCTATGAAACTGCAAGGTTGAAGTTGCTTCTAGGTCGACACTGTGAAGCTGCAAAGTCGAAGTTGCTTCTAGGTCGAAGCTGTGAATCTGCTAGGTCGAAATTGCAAAAATTGTTGTTGTGGATCGAAGTTGTTGAAGGAGTTGTTGGAAGGTCGAAGTTTGTTGCTGGAAGCTGTGCAAATCAAGAAGGAAGGTTGACTTAGTTGTGGAGGAGTCTTGGTCAAGGTTCATAGGTCTTGGAATTCGTCAATTGAAGTTCTATAAGAAGAGAAGAATTCTTGCGGGTTTTCCTCTCAAGTTGGAGAGGTTTTGGCCCTGGCTGATCGCTTATATCTTGTGTCCTTTGTCCTATTGTTCTTTATGGTTTGGTAGCTGTTTGATGAAGAGAACACAATAGTAATCAAGTTGAAGAAGAAGCTAATCAAGATAAGTAAAAAGATATCACAAGCAATTATCAAAGAAGAGAAATCATTTAATCTAGCCGCCCCTAGATTTCTCAACACTTATAAGGAGATCAAAGGCACACTTTGTATTCATTATTCTTGAGCATGAGTTTGTGTGTAAGAGAGCTTGTGGAGGAACGAGCCAAGGTTTCCTTGGGCGAATTATTGTGGAGGGCAATTTCTTCTTGGAAGTTTGCACAGAAATAGGGAAATTCCCTATTTAATGTTCAATTTCCATGGCACATGAGAATCTGGGTTAGTGTCTTAAAATCTCTAACACAACCAACTCAAGTGCCTCAACTGTCCTACTTTGCAGAATGGAAAATAACACATCAGTGAATCAATTAGCGCACATGACAATTTTTAAATTTTTTCAACAAATCTTTGTTATATTAACAAACTGATAATACAACTGTCTAGGGATCCCGTACCAAGGATAATAGGCCTCATACATCCACTGATACAAGTACATACAAGAACAAGATACACTGATCGTCTAGCTGATGTAGAGCCCAGTCACAACTGCCTTGATTGTACCTTGAACACACTTGCCCGGTCGTTCTGCAACACCTCCAACTTGCCTCTATTAATGAACCAACTCCATTAGGTCACTGAACACAGCTCCAACGGCTCTCTAGTTGATTGTTAGTCCATCAACGCATCAACACATCGAGACTCTTGTCGAGTGGTTCATGACTCTATTTCTGAACAGCTCTTAATTGCTCACTGTTGCTCCTCAACTCCTTTGGGACTTCTTGCTCAACTAGCTACTCCTTAGTCCTTCAAGGACACAACTCTTAGGGACTTGCTTCCCACTAGTGTCTTCCTGTGTTGCCCGATGAAGACACACTTAGGGCACGGAGGGCTGCCACCTATCACTGTCAAACGTCTTTCTCCAACAATGAACTTGGGTTGATGTGATCTGCTCCCTTGACCTCCTTTCTTCGTCCTTCAAGAATCAACCTTGAGCTCACCCAATTCTGCCTCTTCTAATAGTCCTCTTAGTCCTTCAAGAGGATGTACTTGGGCTTGGAGCAAGCGACTACAACCCTCCTAACTCCTATTCTTTTGGCTGCTCTAACACTGTCCAATTTGAACTCCTTCCTACACTGCCCATCTTCAGTCAATCCTTGACAGATCTTTCACTTCCTTATATTGTTGCTCCAACAATGGAACAGTCCGATCATACTTTTTCAGATCTATCCTTTTCTATGACTTCTTAGATTTTCCCTCTAATAGTGATTTTGCGGCCTCCTCATCATTGTTCATGGGCTCCAATACTTTGTCAAATATTCTGCCCTTAAATCTAGGGCTTCTATCCATCTGGAACTACAACCTTGAATCTGCCCTCTTTTAGGTCTCTTCAAATAATTCTACATCCCTGTGATTTGATTCTCAAATCACAAGGATCTGGGACATCATCAACCTGCTGCTATAAACAATCCTTCTGATTCTTCACTGTACAAGTCCTAACTATTGCCCAATTGCTTATTATTGTGTACATTCTCTAAAGCAATATGCTACCCTATTGAAGATCATACTAACCCTCAATTTGGGTCTCGACCTTCTTGATCTTGTGCACAAATTTGAGTGAATTTCATAGACTTTGGGACAACCCTTTAAGGGTCAACTTACCACTGAATAAACCTTCTAGATCTGCCCAGATCTTGGGCTCTAAGTCTGCCTTTCGTTGGCCCTTTTCATTTGCCACATTACCCTTCTTTACTATCCTAAACTTGCACACCTGTTCATAGATATCGGCCTCCCAATTCTTCATATGTAACCATAGTGACATGCACTCAGATCTGTGGCCATACCAAATGGTTAGAATTTGTGCAACTTAGGGTCTCAGCTCCTTCCAATAACACAGGATCTAGTAGATTTAAGGACAAATCCTTAAGGATAATGAACCATGAAACTAGCCCTCAACTAGGCATGGTTTCAGTCCTGAAACCTTCAAGACAATCCTCCATCCCTTGAATTCAGTCAACCTGAGAAACCTCATCTAGACATCCCACATAGTATTGAGGTCTCTCATTGTTCTATGCACCTAATTCAAGTATTTATGCCCTCCTTTAGGGCTATTGTGACACACGCAGTCAAGCCCCAAACTCGTCCTACCCACTCCTCTTTTCTTGGGCAGAACCTTCTTCAAATCTGCTGCGCTGGTCCCTTAACACTTGTGGCCTAGCTCCATTGATAAGGCAGATTGCTTGGCCTCCAAAAACTAGGCTTACGACCCTCTTGAACAACTGCTACAGGATTTTCGACCATCTGCGGATTTTAGGAAACCCTTACCATCTGCGGCCTATCATATAGAGATTCTACCCACGTATGCTCAGATCAACACTTGCAAGCTTAGACTTCAGTTTCACCCAATGTTGCACGAAGCAGGGACGCTTTTTTGGAAGCGGATCCGCAAAAGCGTCATTTCCCAAAAATCTAGGAAGCGAAGTGTCTACTATATATATATATATTTGTTTTTTATTATTATATTTTTTTGCATTTATATTAAAAAAATCCAAAATACCAAATTAGTTGTAGAAGTCATGAAAACATGCATATTTTTACATCAATCAAGATAGATATGACTTCCATTGTACATCAATGATTAATTATTCCAACATCAACCATCTAGATGCATCAACCATCTAGAATCTAGATTCCTCTTGTCTTGTCTAGCCTTTGCCTCTACTTCAGTTCTCTAGGGATATTAGCCAACATTGCCCGATTTTGATCAGACGGCCTAATCCAAGCCTTATAATATGGTAGAGAAAGCTTAGCATGCTTGATCAATGATTTTGACTTGAGTGAAGGGTACATTTTTGCTAAGGCCATGACAAAGGAGTTCAACAATCAACAACACCAACACAGGGGTACATATAGGGCTTGGTGCTCTTGATTAAATGCCAATCACATGCCCTCATACATGATATAATCCAATGAAACGCCACAATCCCATTGATCCTGAAAACTGTTAAGTCTGCTGAATTTTGAATGGGATATGAAATTCTATTTTCTCCATATGAAGTCTGATGAGGTTGGAACCACTCTCAAACATCCTGAGTCATTTCATGGTAATGTTAAAAATTTAAGTAAAAGTGACATTCTCCTTTATCTTTAATTTTCATCCTTTTACTTTAAGAATTTAACATTACCATTAGGGAGCATCTAGGAAACGTCTAGGGAGCATCAAGGGGCACCTTGGGAGTATTCGAAAAGCATAGTTCCTCACATAATAGTTCGAAATTTCCTTAAAAAACAAAAAAAACCCCGCAAAACCACTTGAACCATCCACCTTCTTTCGGATTTGTGGCGGATACACGCTTGAACCTGCACGGATTCGTGGATCGGGCAGCTGGTACCGCAGAACAGGCTCTCGTGGATCCGATTTTCCAAGAATTGCCAAAAAAATGGCAGAACTGCAGATTTGATTTTCAGATTTGCGGTTTCGCTGGAGGATCGATGGTAGATCTATAGGGGACATGGTTCCGCCTCTTGATCCTTGCGGGGAGGATGAATTCTACAACACTGGTTTCACCTCCATAGCCATCTCAGATCTAGATGATGAAACCCTCCTTTGTTTTCTTCCATGCTTGATTTGGCACCTTAGGACTGCGCCTACCTAAACTTGCCCTCTTCCCTTGAGTGAATGCACTTGAGGCCTCTTTTGCAACTCTCTCAACCCTCAAACTAGGGCACACTTAGGGCTACATCTCTAGCCTCAGAACAAGCGAGCTCCCTCTCACTTGATTGCTAGCTTTATGCTAAGTTCTCTCTTAAATAGATTTCCCAAGCATTCTTAGGAACCCTCTAGACCTTAGGGGTTTGATCCTCTTTAGACTTGGGAATTTAATCTTAATTTTCTTTTAATTTTTCCTTTTAGAATTTTAAATCCATCTGGGTCTAAAACCCCTTCTCTTGGGTCTTTTGCCCACAAAGTCCTTTTGTGACCAAAATTCGTACAAACCCCAATCTGGGCTTGTGGAACTCCCAACCTACACTTTTCAACATTTAATAGGAGCTTAGCCAGTGCTAGGAAATAGGGGTTATTTCATAAGGATTTGCACTAGGAAATCAGAGCCTATAGTGCATATAGGAGGAGGAAGCAGATCAACTATCATGTAGGGGTTTTAGGCCTAGGACAAGCAAGAGAATCATTGTATTTTCAGATTGAAACAAGCTTGTATTTGTATCAGATCTATTGCTCAGTTTTCCTCAATAAAATTTTGAAGCTAGCGAGGGTTTTCACTATTGGGTTCCTTAGAAAATTGTGTTGCTTTATTGTGTGAATTGTGCTTTTGTTCTTGTTTTATTCCATTGCTATTTGGTAGAGAAATTCTGTGTCTATGTGAAAACAAAAATTGTTTTTAGGTTGTTCATACTAGCAGATCAAAATTTCGTGGATTTTCGACATGGTACTAGAGCTAGGAACAAGAATCGATCAACACAGTCTTCAAGTTTGAAAGATGACAACTCGCACAAGATTAGGATATTGTTCGCATATTGTTTTTGTTGGACGAGTTTTGGTTGAAAGAATTCCCTGAGCTAGGTATTACAAAACCTTCAAATCTAGAGAAGTTGAGGTTCTTCCAAAGGCAGATGGCCAAGGGCAAGAGGATGATCTTGGATGGACTTTGGGATCATGTAGTACTTCATGTTGCAGGTAAAGATATAACCAAGGACATGTGGGATGCCTTAGTCAAGCTCTACCAGAACTCTTCCGAGAACCAGAAGATGGTCCTCAAAGAGAAGCTAAGGACAATCAATATGCAGAAGGGTAAGAGTGTAACTGCCTATCTCATCAGAATTCATGAAGTCCGTGATGAGCTACAACTGTTGGAGAGAAACCCATGGACACAGAGCTAGTGCGTGTGGCTTTGAATGGGTTTACCAAAGATTGGCATACTTTTTTCCAAAGCAATACTGGACGAGATAAGTTGCTGGATTGGGAATGCCTATGGAGTGACTTCATCGAGGAGGAGTTGAGGCTCTTATTAGTTGAGACTTCTAGTAGTAGTGGTAAAGGTTCCAAGGTTGAGAAGGAGGAGAATCTTGCTCTTGCAGGGAAAGTCAAAGACAAGAAAGGCAAAGGGAAGAGCGAAATGATCAAAAGGGTGACAAGAAGAAGACAGATCTAAGTAAGATCAAATGCTTCCATTGCCATGTTTTTGGACACTATGCATCCAAGTGTCCTAATCGGAAGAAGAAGGGGTCAAATAAGGAGCATGTAGCTGCATCAACTGAGGTATATGAGTTTGCCTCTCAGTTTAAGAGGGACTTCCCATTGATAGCTTGCATGGCAAGCTCAATAAGGAGTAGTATGTGGTATATTGATTCAGGAGCCTCTTTCCATATGACTGGGAACAAGGAGTATTTCAGCTAGCTAGATGAGAAGGATATGCAGGTGAATATCGAGCTTGGAGATAATTGTAAGTATGCTACCAAGGGAGTTGGTACTGTCAACTTTGATAGGGAGTCAGGGAATCCTCTTCATCTCAAATATGTTCTCCATGTTTTAGGGCTGAAAAAGAACCTGGTTTCAATAGCTGTCCTTGAGGACAAAGGATATGATGTCATTTTCAACAGATGTAAGGATTACCTCAAGCATCTAGCTTTAGGAGCAGATAGGTGTGAGGGTGAGGGATCTCTACAAGTTGCAAGTAGAGATAGATGCAACCTTGAGCAGCAAGGCAGGTGGTGCAGATGTTGGTGAACTTTGGCACATGTGCATGGGTCACTTGCATCATGGGGCACTGAAGATTCTTCAACAAATTGCCATAGAATTACCACTAGGCGGCCTTGACAAGAGTGAATTGTGCAAGGGGGCACGCTTGGCAAGTATGCCAAGTCTTCCTTCCATGGTCAGGGCAATAGAGCTAAAGGGATTTTGGATCTGGTGCATTTGAATGTGTGCGGGCCCTTTTCTTTTCCTTCTCTGATGAGACATAGGTATTATGTTACTTTCATTTATGATTTTTCTTAGAAAACTTGGATTTATTTTATGAAAAAGAAAGATGAGGTCTTAGACAGGTTCATGGAGTTTAAGGCCCTGGTAGAGAAGCAGACCGAGAAGAAAATCAACACAGTGAGAAATGACAATGGTGGAGAATATATCTCCAATGCCTTAAAGGAGTTTTGTGCAAAGGAAGGTATTAGGAGGGAGTTGATAGCACCTCATAACCCTCAACATGATGGGGTGGCCAAGAGGAAGAACAAGAGTATCATTGGAGAAGCTAGGCCTATGTGGCATGATCAGGATTTGCCTAGGTTCTTGTGGGCAAAAGCATGCAACATTGCAGTATTTATGCAAAACAGGAGTGCACACAAGGTGCTTGGACGAGCTACACCAGAGGAGGCTTTCATTGGCAACAAGCCTGAAGTTTCACACTTTCGAATTTTTGGCACAAAGGTCTATTGTTATGTGTCCAAAGATAACATGAAGAAGTTGGATGCCACAACAGAGAAGGGCATCTTTGTGGGGTATAGTGAGACATCTTAGGCATAAGGGTGTATTTCTCAAGCGAGATGTGAGATTACAGGAGGATCAAGCTCTGAGATTTTCCTTGGAGCGTGAGCAGATTGCAGTACCTGAGGGGGAGCTACTCGCTCCCAAACATGAGTCACAACTAGCACCTCAGATTTAGCCATATCCACAGTCTAGTGGCAAGAGGGTAGTGCAACATGACGAGGAGGACAAGCTAGGCCAAGAGTAAACAGATCAGTCAGAGCCACCCGCCACAGGGAGGAAGAAGGCCAAGTGGGCCGAAAGGTTGGTCCAAGAGGCTCAAGGGCAGGTCGAGGCTCCTAGCACCATGTTTAGGCAGAGTAAACAACCACAGAGGTACATAGGTTATATGGCACTGATGACAGAGTTGGTGGACATTGAACCTTCTTATAAGGAGGCAGTGTCTCAACAGGTTTGGTAGGATGCCATGGTGGAGGAGTATTCCTCTATAATGAAGAATGATGTCTGGGAGGTTGTTCCATGACCTGAGGGAAAATCAATAGTTGGATCCAAATGGGCGTACAAGCTAAAGCATGGAGCAGGTGGGAGTGTGGAGAACTTCAAGGCCAGGTATTTGGCTAAGGGCTTCTCACAGATTGAGGGCATAGACTGTGAGGAGACGTTTGCCCCAATTGCACAGTATTCATCCATCAGGACTATTCAGCTAAAGCATGGAGCAGGTGGGAGTGTGGAGAACTTCAAGGCCAGGTTTTTGGCTAAGGGCTTCTCACAGATTGAGGGCATAGACTGTGAGGAGACGTTTGCCCCAATTGCACAGTATTCATCCATCAGGACTATTCTGGCACATGCAACACAAATGGGGTGGAAGATCCACTAGATGGATGTGAAGACAACATTCCTCAATGGAGTAGTTAAGGAGGAGATCTATATAGAGCAACGAGCAATTCAATAGAGACACACATGTGTGTAGGTTGAAGAGAGCTTTTTATGGGCCCAAGTAGGCTTCTAGATCATGGTACACTAGGATTGACAACTACCTTCAAGGATTGGGCTTCACTAAGAGTGAGGCAGATGCGAACTTGTAGTACATCATGTTTGGAGGGCTTCCGCTCATTCTAGTTCCCTATGCCAATGACCTTATATTGCTGAAGATGAGAGCTTGATCCAGGATTGCAAGGAGGACCTTGCAAGGGAGTTTGAGATGAAGGATATGGGTTTTATGCACTATTTCCTTGGCTTGGAGGTTTGGCAAGGTGGTTGCTAATAGAGGCGAGCAAGTGGATCCTACATTATATAGGCAATTGATTGGGTCGTTGATGTACTTGGTCAACACACGACCTGATATTTGTTTTGTAGTCAACTAGCTGAGTCAGTTCATGGTGGAACCGACCAGAGTGCATTGGGTTGCTGCAAAGCATGTGTTGAGATATCTCAAAGGCACAATGGACTATGGATTGTGGTATAGATAGGTTGATGGAGTGAGGCTTGAGGACTTCATAGATGCAGATTAGACAGGGAGATCCACAAACAGGAAGAGTACTTCAGGTGGTATCTTCAGCATTGGGTTAGCAACAGTTTCTTGGTACAACAGGAAGCAGAGATCAATCACACTCAGTTCAACAGAGGTTGAGTACATGGCTGCTAGTTAGGCAACTTGCGAGGGTATTTGGATGAGGAAGTTACTTGTGGGACTTTTCAGACAGAGGATGGAGCCTACCATGATACATTGTGATAATCAAAGTTGCATTAAACTCTCTGGGAATCTAATGTTTCATAATTGCTCAAAGTATATCGAGATCTAGTATCACTCTCTTGGAGATTGTGTGCAGAAGGGGATAGTCAAGCTACCGTACATTCCAACAGGGGAGTAGACAGTAGACATCTTTACCAAGGCATTGGCAAGAAGCAATTTTGTTCATCACAGAGATATGTTGGGAGATATACAAAATCCCTTCCTTGCTAAGAGGGAGTGGTTAAAAGCAGCGAAGGAATGGATTCCTTGATTTGTGCCTTATTTTAAGGAATCAATTTTATGATCTTCTTAATCATGCACGAGTTCCATTGATGAGGACGAGTTCGAGAAGCAATTTGACTAGTGGAGTTAGCCTTTGAAATTTTAGGAGGATCCAGTTAACTAGTTGTATTGACTTTTATTAACTAGAAAAACCCCAATTCGAATTCCTAATTCAGAAACTCACTAACAATAGCCAAATTGAAGTGCTTCTAAGGAGATTGAAGGTACACTCTGTATTCATTATTCTTGAGCACGAGTTTGTGAGCAAGAGATATTGTGGAGGAACGAGTCAAGGTTTCCTTCTGCGAATTATTGTGGAGGACAATTTCTTCTTGGATGTGTGCATAGAAATAGGGAAATTCCCTATTTAATAGGAGCTAAACCAACACTAGGAAATAGGGGATTATTTCCTAAGGATTTGTGTGAGGAAATCAAAGCCTCTAGTGCGCATAGAAGGAGGAAGGCAGATCAACTATCAAGCATTGGTTTTAGGCCTAGGACAAGCAGGGGAATCATTGTATTTTCAGATTGAAACAAGCTTGTATTTGTATCAAATTTATTGCTTAGTTTTCCTTCATAATGTTAAGATATTCCGACACATAGGAAATAGTTAAGTACAACTCGGTCTAGTATAGAGTTAGGTATAGAGTTAGGTAAAGTGTGTTTCTTTACTATGTACATTTTGTAACTTACAATCCGACTGTCACGATATGTAGTGATCCGACAGTTCATTCTCTCCTCGGTATTACCGACACTTGATCCGTGGCTTAACACCCGATTGGTCTATGATCTCTATTTAAAGAGCATGGAGGGTCATTTGTGGGGTAATCCATCTATGAGAGAAGCATATGTAAATTTTCATTCTTTTTATTAATAAATTGCCTGAAGTGGCCGCGTTGGCTCAGGCCGTGGACTGTTTCCCTCTTTGAGGGTTTTAACCACGTCAAAATACTGGTGTATTGATCCGTGATCTGTTTGTGAGCGGTGTCCTTTGGTGTTCTGTCTGAAGAACTTACCCTTTCGTTTCACGCGAAAAGGTTTCCGGTAGCCCTAGATGCGTCATTTTTAAGATTTGGAGGTATACAGTGTTTATTTGCAGTTTACAGTTATTTTCTCTCTGTTTATTTCGGTTTTCGGTTTATTTACCTTTTTTTTATTACCAGTTCTATACCTTTCATTTCTGCGTATGCTCTTTGCCCTGCGACTCTGTGCGATCTGGGCAAATCAGAAACAGAAAGGAAGGATTTTTCTCATGCGTATGCTCTTTTCCGCTGCGCCTTAGTGTGATCTCGGAAAATCAGAAACATTGAAGAAAATATTTAGTTTCCGGCTAAAGCTAACTTCGAGCCGCAAGGTTCGTTTTTGAAAATATCTAGTTTCCGGCTAAAGCTAACTTCGAGCCGCAAGGTTCGTTTTTTTTGTATGTCCGTGTTGGGTTTTGTGTTTTTTTTTTGTAGGGAAATTGAGCTTTCTCAAAGCAAGCACGCAACCCAAAGCATCAACCCCTCTCTCTCTCTCTCTCAAACTTTTTGTATAGCTCACTTGGTGCAAAGCTAATTTATGAGAGTAGAGGTCTTGGGTTCAAGTCTCCATTTTGTGGGGCCGGATTTTTCGTTTCCGCACATTCCCGCACTTTGTCTACGACTTCATCAAATTTTCTTCAAAAAGCCATAACTTCTTCATCCGGACGCCGTTTTCACAATCGTTTTTTTTTAAATAGCCTAATTTTTCGAGATCTTTCCATTGAAATACTTAGTTTTAGCATCTATAGCTTCAGTTATTTTTTTTAAATGGAAAGTCCATGCCAAGTTATTCTTGACAGCACCAACTACTTCCAATGGTGGTCCTACATTGTGGATTTACTTAGAAGTAAAGGTCTCTACAGAATAGCCACAAGCCAAGAGACCAAACCGAAAGATGAAGACAAGGCAGCTAAATGGGAAAATAGACAAGACCGAGCACGTGGGTTGATAGGGATGTCTATTTCTCCAGATATTAGATTCCATATTGCAGAACTTGATACTCTTGATGAAGCAATGAAACAGATTACTAAAGTCTTTGGAATTAAAAATGAACTTAAAGCCCATCAACTTGAAAATGAATTGCTTACATTGGACCCCAATAATTTTTCTTGCATTGAAGATTTTTTGTCCAAGTTCAAGACCCTTAGACTTCTCTTGGAAGGTGTTAAGGTTAAGAAAGAAGATAGTAGCCTTATCTACTCCATTCTTACTAAGTTGGGACCAGCCTATTCTGTGTTTGTTTCCACCTTCCATTCTATAAGAGAAGCCTTCATTTCTCAAGGACAAACCTACAAGTCCCCTTCCTTTGATTCCTTTTGTGATTCTTTAATAAGAGAACAAGAAAAACTCTTACACTTTGGTCTTCTTCATCTTGGAAACTCTTCTAAGAAAGCGTTAGCCGCCCAGCAGCAACCAAATCCAAAGAATCCTAAGAAGTTGTATCCTAAAAAGAATGGTCCTAAAACCAAACAAGGGTCCTAAGCAATTTCAGCCTCAAAATGAAAAATCATTTCAACAAAATGATAAGACAAATAAAAACAAAGGGAAGAAGACTGATAGACATTGCAACTTTTGTAATCGAGATGGCCACTTAGAATCCAAATGCTTTAAGAAGATGGAAGCCTTGGAAGCAGCAATGAAGAAGCATAACATCCATTTGGAGCACTCTTCAACTTCATCTTCAGGAATGGCACTTTCTGCATGTGGTTGTCAAGCATCTCGGTCTGGCTATGCACTAAATGTATCTTCTTCTTCTCATTCTCATGAGTGGCTCATTGATTCTGGAGCTTCTTATCACATGGCCAAAAACAAAGCCATGTTTTCTTCTTTAAATGATTGTAACACCAAAAATATATATGTTGGTGATGATAGATCTCTTAGTGTTGTAGGGACTGGAACTGTTCATATAGACAATGGTCAGTTTAATGATGTATTATGTGTTCCAACCTTATCCTGCAACCTTCTATCTGTATATCAGATAACTCATTCAGGTGAAGGTAAAATCGTTGAATTTTCACCTCACGATGTTGTAATTAAGGACCTAAGAGATCCTAGACAGATTTTAGTTACTGGCATTGCTGATGATTCTACAAGGTTGTATAAGTTTCACAACTTTGGGTCATCTAATCTTCCCTCAGTATTTGTTGCTCATAATGATGAAGTGAGCAAACTTTGGCATGAGCGATTTGGTCACTTAAACTATCGCTCTCTTTAGAATCTATGTAAAGAAAATATGGTGACAGGTCTTCCAATGGTATCTTGCAGAGATGGTGTTTGTTCCGGATGTGTACTCGGAAAACATCATCGGGACAGTTTTGAAAAACGTGCCTCTTGGCACGTCTTCTCCCCTTTACAGCTTGTGCATAGTGATTTATGTGGTCCACTTCCAGTTGCTTCATTCTTTGGTTACAAGTATTTCTTAACTTTCGTTGATGATTTCTCCAGACGCACTTGGGTATACTTCTTAAAACTCAAGAGTGAAGTATTTAACATGTTCTTGGCCTTTAAGGCCTTTGTTGAAAAACAATCTGGACATCAAATTCTTAAGCTAAGATCTGATAATGGCGGAGAATATGTTAAAAACACATTCACCAACTTTTGCACTGAGAATGGAATTCAAATGCAACATACTGTTCCATATACTCCACAACAAAATGGTGTAGCTGAAAGGAAGAATCACACCTTAAATGAAATGGCTAATTGTATGCTTCAATCTAAAGGACTTAGTCTTAATTATTGGGCAGAAGCAATTAACTGTGCAAATTACATAATAAATCACACTCCTACTAAGGTTTTAAAGAATATCACTCCAGAAGAAGCATGGAGCTCAATCAAACCAGATGTAAGTCACTTTCGTGTTTTTGGAAGTGAAGCATGGACCCATATTCCAGATGAGAAACATAAAGCTTTAGAACCTAAGAGTGAAAAATGTATTTTTGTTGGATATTCTGAAGATGTCAAAGGATATAGACTTATTCCACTTAAGTCCAAAAATGTTATCATTAGAAGAGATGTAAAGTTTGCTGAAAATATATCGGCCTGCGAGCCTAGTTTGGCGGATGTGCCACCTCTCCCTATCTCTTCTACTTTTGAAAATATTTCTTCTTCAGATGATGAAAGCGAGGATGAAACTCCTCCCCCACCTTCTCAGGATCCTCCTTCAGCTCCTCAGCTTCCAAAATGGGTCCGTGCTACTCAGGATGCAGCAGGTGATCTTGTCGGTGATCCTACAGATCAGCTACGTACACGTTCTCAGTTCGATAGAGCCTCTTCTTTACTGGCTCAAGCTTCAGCGAATTATGATCCCGACACCTTTGCAGAAGCTTTAGGCCATCCAGATTGGGAAGCAGCTATGAATGAAGAATATCATTCATTATTGGCAAATTATACATGGGATCTTGTTCCTCTTCCAAAGGGACAAAAACTTGTTAGATGCAAATGGGTTTACAGAACCAAATATGGACCAGATGGAAAAGTTGATAAACATAAAGCTCGTCTTGTTGCTAAGGGTTTTTCACAAGTTGAAGGCATTGACTACACTGAAACCTTCTCCCCTGTTGCCAAAACGAACTCTATCCGCCTTGTTCTTTCCCTTGCTGCCTCTTTCAAATGGGAAGTCCATCAGATGGATGTTAAATCCGCCTTCTTGCATGGAGACTTGCATGAAGAAATCTATATGGAACAACCTATTGGCTTTATACAAACAGACTCCAGCCTTGTATGTCGGCTCAAGAAATCCCTTTATGGTCTCAAGCAAGCTCCTCGAGCTTGTTATGCCAAAATGGATAACTTTCTTTTAGAAAATGGCTTTTCTAGGTGTCATTCTGACAATACTGTCTACACCAAGAAAGTGGGCAAGTCTCTTATCATTCTTGTTCTTTATGTTGATGATCTTATCCTGACTGGTAGTGATCCCAACCTTATAAACCATGTGAAGTCTAGCCTTAAAAGGAAGTTTGAAATGACAGACTTAGGACACTTACATTATTTTCTTGGTCTTCAAGTCTTGCAATCCAAGGAAGGTATTTCCCTTTCCCAATCCAAGTATGCCTGTGATATTCTACGCCATTTTCACATGGAAGACTGTAAGCCAGCCCCTTCTCCCTTTCAGTCTGGAGTGAAACTTTCAGTCACTTGTACTTCTCTTGAAGTTGATGCTACCTTATACCGTCAACTTGTAGGAAAACTTTTGTATCTAACCCATACTCGTCCTGACCTTTCCTTTGCTGTTGGCCTTGTTGCTCGGTTTATGCAAAACCCACATGAAAGTCATTGGAAAGCAGCTAAAAGAATACTTCGTTATGTTCGAGGTACAGTTCAGTTTGGGATTCATTATAGTGCCGAAGCAGCTCCTCTATTGGTTGGTTTCATTGATTCCGATTGGGCTGGTGACCCTGATGATCGGAAGTCTACTGCAGGTTATGTGTTCACTCTTGGTTCAGGACCTATTACATGGGTTTGCAAGAAACAAGGTGTCATTTCTCTTTCTTCAGCAGAAGCAGAGTATCGTGGTGCCGTAGAAGCTAGCAAGGAAGCCTTGTGGCTTCGTCAGATCCTGTCAGAGTTTGGCTTTCAGCAGCAGCATCCGACTACACTTTGGTGTGATAATCAAAGTGCCATTCAGCTATGCAAAGATCCTCTCCAACATCAGCGCAGCAAACACATTGAACTGCACATGCACTTCACCAGAAAGCTCATTCACGACCATGTTCTTGAAGTGCAATATTGTTCAACAGATGATCAAGTTGCAGACATCTTTACAAAGGCTCTCACAGAGGCAAAGTTCACTAAACTTCGATTTATGGTTGGAGTTCAGGAAGTTGTCACTAAGGGGGGATAGGCTCTAGTGCCTCCTTCCTTCTCCTATTGTGTCATATTTGTAAATCCTTCAATCCTATCCCAAGTTGTTCTTAAGGGGGGATGTTAGGATATTCCGACACATAGGAAATAGTTAAGTACAAGTTGGTCTAGTATAGAGTTAGGTAAAGTGTGTTTCTTTACTATGTACGTTTTGTAACTTACAATCCGACAGTCACGATATGTAGTGATCCGACGGTTCATTCTCTCCTCGGTATTACCGACACTTGATCCGTGGCTTAACACCCGATTGGTCCATGATCTCTATTTAAAGAGCATGGAGGGTCATTTGTAGGGTAATCCGTCTATGAGAGAAGCATATGTAAATTTTCATTCTTTTTATTAATAAATTGCCTGAAGTGGCCGCGTTGGCTGAGGCCGTGGACTGTTTCCCTCTTTGAGGGTTTTAACCACGTCAAAATACTGGTGTATTGATCTGTGATCTGTTTGTGAGCGGTGTCCTTTGGTGTTCTGTCTGAGGAACTTACCCTGTAAATTCCAACACATAAAATTTTGAAGCGAGAGTTTTACGGTTTACCTATTGGGTACCCTAGAAAATTGTGTTGTTCTTTTGTGTGAATTGTGCTTTTATTCCTGTTCTATTCCACTGCTATTTGGTAGAGAAATTCTGTGTCTATGTGAAAAGAAAAATTGTTTTTAGATTGTTTATATTAACAGATCAAAATTTCGTGGATTTTCTACATACATGAATGTAAATCTAAACCATTAGACACCAATATGCAAAGTTTTTGATCATAAATATGCAGGACAGGGTGAATATACAAGATGGCATCGATGGAATATATATTTTAAACAAAATACATAAACATCGAAGTTCAAAATGCCTCTAGAATATAAAAATAAAAGCATTCTAACAAATAACTATACCATAAAAAATATCAGGGCTTTGTATTTTCTCATTAGAACATCCTCAATAGTGGCTAGGATTTGGTCTTTAATCCCATTCAAGATAGGGGGCATGATAAATGTTGGAGTATTAGAGGATTAGGTAGATTAAAGAGCTAGTGTTCCAAGAGAGAGGACATGTATAATGACATGGTTAGAACACTTGAGATTAATCGAGCATATTTTTGCGCCAAGAGGTGCTCTACAACCCAATGTAGGATAGATGTGTAGATGTTAGATGTTAGATATAAATATTTTTTAAATTCAATTTTTATATTGTAATTTTGTTTCTATTAATAAATTTACAAACAATATTTTAAATAAAAGAAAATCGTAATATACACATCACATTAAAATATATAACAGATAAATAGTACTTATAAATTAGCATCCATTTACCATATAAATTAAAATAATGATTCCGCAACCATATTTAATTTAATTAATAAGCCTATAAAATTTTAATACTTACAATATAACAAGGTTCTTAACCACAAATATTCACCGCATTTTACCATGGATATTATTAACTTCTAAATAAGTTTTTTTACAATACCATGGCTTATCAATACCACATACCCAAAAACCATAACTCAATTAAAAAAATAGGAAATTATAACTATTTTAATTTAATTTAATTTTATAACATTTTTTAAATTAAAACTTAATACTTACAATAAACATACAATATAACAAGATTCTTAACCATGGATATTCACCCCCATTTTACCATGGATATTATTAACTTGTAAATAGGCTTTGTTACAATACCATGGCATATCAATACCACTTGCCCAAAAACCATATCTCATTTCAAAATTAAATTATTTTATTCTAATTTTATTGCACAAAGAGTCCTCTCTAGTTCACTATGGTAGAGATGTTGTAGCGTAATGTCCTGTTTAACATTTTGATAAAGTCAAAATACATAAAAAAAATAAAAATAAAAAGATTAATGTAATGTAAACATTTTAACTTTGTCAAAATAAAATAATAAAAGTAAAAGTAAAATAACGGAATAGAAATAACCTTATAAAAATAAAATAATAATAAAAATAAAAATGGCCCATGGTATTGAGAACCCATGGTATTCATGTAGAATATAGCCTATTTAAAGGGGGAAATTAAACCAGCCTAAATCCATCTTAACTTCAGATCTACCAAGCATTGAGAAGATCAAATCTCTTGATATGCAAAACTCTTTTAGAGTGAAATGAGATCTGATCCCTCTCGACACTTGGTAGATCTGAAGTTAAGATGGATCTAGGCTGGTAACATATAAAGAAGGGTATGAAATTAAAAGATTTTTGTACACGACACATTCACATTCCATTCATCATCATGTCATAGATTGACTCATATCGTTGTTATATATAACACCAATAAAACCAAGATGTAACCAACTCTCTTGAAGTGGGGAAGATGAGGTCTACATAGATTGGTGAGGGCACATAACTAACTACTTAATATTCTATCTTGTTATGCACACTAGTTGGCTATTATGTTTTAAGCACCCAATTAGTCAAATGCTTGGTCAACCATTCAATCAATCACCTAGTCGACTCCTTAGTTGACCACTCGGTCAACGTTCCAGAGTCCCAATCAACTATCTATTCTTGACTATCTCTATCTAGAAGGTGTGATGAACTTGCAAAGCTTCTTGTTCTAATAATCCCCATCAACAAAATCCCTAATACTATGTTCGAGAATTGGATGATTGGGTAGATTATAGAGTTAGTATTCTAAGAGGGAGGGTGGTGTCTAAAGACACTCTTACAATGCTTAAGCACAACCAAGTATAGCTCAACATACAAAGAAGTTGAAGAAACCCAAATATATCCATATACAAAACTTTGATAAGGCCATCTTGTACGACACTAAGATGTAATAAAGTCCCTCGAAGTGGGGAATATGAGGTCCAAATAGATTGGTGAGGGAACATAATGAACTCCTTAATTTCTACCTTATTTTATGCTCTAGTCAATTGTTTTGTTCTAATTGCCTAACTAATCAAATGCTTAGTCAACCTCCTAGTTGATTATCTTAGTTCATTGTTTGTCTCCAAAAGAACCATTGGTGTGATGTACTTGCAAACCTTGTTGTTCCAACAATAAAACATTTCCTCGAACACGAACTAAGTGTTGTATCACTCTATGAATCACCCCCCTTTCATTTCTCTCTTACAATATGTGCAACATTTTATCTATCAACCTGATAACAATGGCTCTGTTTACAGTTTTTCACAATCTTGGGGGCCATCATAATGTCTCAAACAATGAAAACAAATTTGCACATGTAATCAACCCAATTGGAAAATGTGTCTCCAAAGAAGTTTTGGAAACCAAGATTGGGGCTAGGGAGTGATACATTTAATCATTTAATTAGAGGCATTGTTCTCAAGTGGTTTTGTGGTGAGGTTTGCCAAATTTCTTGATTGAGCAATGTTTTGAATGGATAATTTCCCTTGGGTGAATGTGAGCAGACATGGTTGGTGAGGGCCAACTAGGAAAAGTGCCAATATAACTAATTTAAACTAAAAGGGTGGGGATAGGAAAAGGAAAGGAAGGACAAACAACTATGCATGGTTGAAGCACCTTTTAAATGTCATCCCTAGGTGACAAAAGAAAATATTTTGTGCTACATCTACTTCTTGATAAGAAGTAATCAACAAAGACATTGGAAGAATAAAGCTACAACAAAGGAAATCACTCTCATCCCAAGCATGGTAATTGCCTATTATTAAATCTTTTATAATAGGATGAATATCAAGGGTTCTTTAGTGCGGCTTGTGCTGTTAGGTAGCTAGATTTAATGCTAAAAAAGCTGCTTTAGTTATGTGTTAGTCTTGCTCTACTTGATTTGTTTTACATACCGTATATGCATGGGAATGCATCAATCTTGAACTTGTGAATCCCAATATAAAACTAATGTTGCATAAATCAGATGTTTGAGAAACTGATGTATCAAATAATGTATCTATTTTTGAATCTTGCATGGTGAGGTCAATCTTCTATTGAGAGGGATAAGATATTAAACATTGTTATAGTCTTTGTAGTAGCAAACAAGGGTAAGTTTGTGCAAGTTGGAAATGTGGTTCCACTGGATTTAGTTTATTTCCTTACAAGTTTATGATAATACGTTTTAATGGACTGAAATTTATTTGTCTTAAAGGGTGATCACCTCTTGTTTGCTTAATGAGGTACATTGGGACAAAATTCTAAAGTTTCAAAATGAAAAAAGCTTATATGTTTTATCAATGAGGTAGAGATACAAGGTTGTTATTGTTATTGTTAACATACGAGATTTGGTTTCTGGAATATGCTGTAAATTTTTTTCTTCAATGGTACCACTTTGGTGTAACAGGGAAGAGGTATATCCATTGGCCTTAGCAATCATGAGTCATATTGGGTAACATGGATTAAGTAATTGTCGTAATTTGATAAAAGACATATGACAAAATAAATTACTTTGTGAGTATTATAAAAGATATTGTTTCGAAGAGTTTAGATCTAAAATCATAGGAGGCATGTTATATATTTGGAAAAGAAACAAAATGGATGGAAACAAAAAAAACCATAAGTTTCAAATGATTGCAAAGAAAGAGGAAAATGATGTTTTTTTGTGCATGGGGAGTGGTGTGGGTGTGTGAGTATGTGTGCCATTTATGTTTGTGTGCATGCTCCATATATACAAATTAATATTGTACACATATTTCATAGTAAAATTTAATATAGTATATTCAGGTGGATTCAAGGTCATGTTCTAACTTCTAATGCTAGATTGCAACAAGGATTGTTAAAGGCCAGTGATTAATGAACCTTGAAGGGATGCCTTTGAAGTGGCTACAAGGGGGAGGGACAAAGCTTTAGATCTGGTTGGACTTGTTGCTTAGAGAGGAGGTAACACTGCTCTCTTGTGGGCCAACCTTTATAAACGTGTCTCTCTTACCATTTAAAGTTGAAAAGAAAAATCTCATGATAGAGAACTGTCTTGAAACAATGAGAAATAGATGGTCTGTTGTGCATCTCAACTCTTGCTGGCTCAAGGTAGCAAACTATGGTTGTTGTTTGGGAGCTAAGAGCTATTTGTTGGAAGGGCAAGGCCTGTCCCAATATCTGAGTTAAGAACTTGCATGACTCTCGCTTTAGGGGGGCAGGAGCCCCCCATGGGTTTTGATGGGTCTGGACATTGCTAGAATGGTGTTGTTGGCTATTAGACTTGTGGTCTCCCTATTCGCTAATTGCACTGGACAACACGACGTAATTGTCAAAGTGGAGTTTGATTGGGGGGTTGCCTCGACTTAGAAGAGCAAAGACTTTGAGCTTCCATCATAAACAAGGCTAAGTGTACTAGAGAAAGAGGGAGAGAGTTCCAAGACTCCTTGAAGGGGTAGTAGAAATGCCCTTGTATCCTGTAGTAGAGAGGGTACTAGAAAACAAAGTGTACCTCAATATTGGTCTCCTGCAAATGACATAAGTGGCATATGCTACTCTCTCGTGGAATTTGATGCTTAACCTTGTTCTAAAGCTTATATGAACCCGTTTAAACTTGGCTTAGAGGAATCTGGAGTGTATGCATATGGTGTTGTAGTGTATACAAGGGACAAACAATGAGGTTTTCTCTTAGCGCCAAGAAGTGCTTTGCATAGAATGCCATCTTGGGCTTAAATCCCCTTGGTGGGTTGAGTTGAGTGACTTGGATGTATTGTTCGTAAATGTCATCTTTGATAACCTTGTTCAACTTTTGCTTCTTTGACAAGAGACATCCGAGGGCATTCAAAGAATCCCTTAAGGGAGGGAGGTGGTCCATTGGGAGGGTAATTGACTACAGAAGACCAAGACTTCTGAGTGCTAAGCTACTTGCAATCACGAGCTCCCTAATTAGGTTAGTTAGAGACAACAACTTCGAATTAGTAATACACAAGATATGAATATCTATTCCTATTGGTTGTTGAGTCAATAAAACTAGAAAGGATGGTCTGCTTGAATCAAGGCGTGGAGTACTATCATCTTACTCTTGATGATATGATAGAGCATAAGGTTTTGTACACTCTGTATCAACTTGGTCTGACTCAAGTAGGTTAGGTTCCTACTTTGTGGAACCATAAGGGGTCATGGGTGGAAAGATAGAGTCCATGATATCTAGCTTGGATGATATGTCCTTGAAGTGGTTTTGGAGATATTGCCACTTAAGGAGAACAAGGTACCCAAACTTCTTATTATCTAGCGTTGGAGGGCCATTCTTAACCTAAAACTAGGCCCATAAAATAGGACCTCCAAGTATGTATAAGCTATGTTGATCTCAACTTTCATTGCTTGGAATAAAAAGTGGAGGTCTTTGAGGACATTCTTTGAATCATTGAAGATCATTGGCTTGGTTTTGCATTAGGTTCATTGTCAATTGTTGGAAATTAACAAAATCTAGATAGGGCATCCAATTACCTTTGCAAGCCCTTTGGGGTAGAGGCTAAGAGGAGAATGTCATCTGCAAAGAGTAAGATGGAGATCAAGACTTGATGAAGAAGAGATCGATCCTTAGGATGTATATGCTCCTCTGAGGCTTCTATCTTGTCAATATAAATCCCAAATAAGGTAGAGGAAATAGAGCACTCTTGTTTTACCCTAGTGATGCTTTGGATAAAGTTAGAGACGCCGTGTGTAGTGTGGAGGCGATTAGGAACAAACTTAGAAAGGTGCATGATGACAATATTGGGGATCCTTGAAATGCTAATGTCTTGAAGTTGTTGGAAAAGGGTCTCCCTTGGAATAGAGTCAAAAGCTTTTTGAAAGTCTACGAAGTTGCAGAAGATGTTCAAAGAACGATGTCTCACCTCTCAATGATGGCTCTAAGTGTGAGAATACAGTCAATACTTTGATGTCTTGGGTGGAAACTTGCTTGTCCTTTGGCTTGCAACAAATGTCTCTCAAGGTCCCATTATTGTTGCAAATGAAGGGCAATAACACTTGGAGAAAGTGTGTTCAACCATGATTGTCCATAATGAATGTACAATGGACACAATTTATGTTGCAGTGTCTGTTGAGGTTGATCTTGAACCTCTTTGGTAAGTAACTTGAACTTGAGATTGAAGCCATTTTTTTTTCTTTTAATATAAGTCATGGAAGTGCTTTTTGATTACTTCGAGAATCCTTATTAACAAGGAGGTTCACAAGGCAACTTCATGGCTTTATTCCTAGATTTGTGCATTATGAAATTTTGAAAATTAGGTGATCGTTTGATTGAAATTTGCAAATTTTTTCCCCTTAAAGCTAAGAATCTTACTATGGTAAGGGTCTTTGTTAGTCCAATCAAACATATGCAATCACGCCCTCATAAATATCTTTGAGCATCAAACTTCTTAGTTTACAAATTTCTATTTAGTGGAGAAGGCAAATAAAGTTGCTTTGATTTTAGATGGTCATTTGATATGGCAAAATGAAAAGACACTTTTAAGAATGATGAGAGGATTGTAAGAAGCAAGTTGCTTTAGAATCATTGGTCTTGCTATTGGAAAAATCAAATTTTAGTGATGATGCTGAAAGACTAGATTACTCGTATGGTAAAGTTTTGTGTGCAACCATTGACACACACAATGCAATTTCATTTGATGCATACTCCTCGTAGCCCATGCCAATATAACTTGTGGCAATCATCACTTAGTAGATAATTGATGTGTAATTGATCTGATATTTTTTTGTGTAATTGATGTGCAGTTGATCTCAAATTGCTTTTTGTCTGTTCCACAACCTGCAATAGAGATTGGAAGCACAAAAAAGTTAACTAATGCCAAGTTGAACTCCACTTTTTCATTGCATTTTGTTTAAAATGTGTGGGATCTCATAGTTGTTCAATCTAACTCTTTGCAATTTGCAAATTTATAGGCTTTGTATTCAATACTCATACACACAACAAATTCAATTGTTGATTACTAATATTCTTCATCATCCATAGTTGAGCCTTCCCCTTCACATAATTTAGATACACAAAGAGTAGACACCACTAATCATACACTTGCTTTTAACGACAAGGTTATTTTGGGTAGCAAATCTCAGTACTTGGATTAGTTGTTCTTGGCCTTGTCTTTTAGGGAGATATCAGGTCTCTGATCTTTCATACTGAGGCCCCTCCCTTGTTGGACACTAATTGGTTGATTACGTCCCTTTCTTTGGTGATCCTAGTAGAGAGGGGCACCAAAGGGTAGGTTGATAGCAACACCATGCTAGTAGGGTCCAAATTTGGGAAATATGAAGGCTCCTCTTGCCCCCTTATTAGTGAGATGTGTATGGGGTTGTTGAATTAGATGCTAGGATAGAGCTTGATGTTTTAGCAAGCATATCTTTGCTTCAAGACAGTAGCAATATGTTTCCCCTTTGAGGCAAAGTGACACAACATGCTAGTCCTTTTTCCATCTCTTTTCGACAACCTTCTATCACGAACTTTTTATTGCTGAGCTCAAATGATGAGTGATGCTTATACAGAGGAGGATGACCCATAGTGCAACGTTTCCTCCTCGTTCAATGATTGGTTTTAGGGGGTTTTGAGGTTCCTCTTGTACTCCCCTTCAAGGCATCCCTCCAAAGAGTTTTTGGCTCTTGTCTCTTGGCTCTTAGCAATCCATAAATCATTCCAAATTTTCCAGTAGCATGTTCTTCTTGAGCTCTTAGATTTTAGATCTTATATTAGATCCATTTTTGGTTCTTATAGGAGCGATCTTTGAGCTCCTAGAACATATTGATGCTATTGTACTTAGTAGTGCCATTGACCTACTTGTGGTCATTTATTGGACATCAATAAAATTGTCTTATTGTATCTTATCTTATGTGCATCAGTTTGTTGAATTACATATACAATAACAACCAAATATGACATAAGTCAGGGCTAAGATTGACAAATTGTCGGTCATATGTTTGTTTCGACTACTCTAGATCAATTAATGGGAAGCTCAATTGTATTGGTTATGAAGTATACAAATGATAGAAGATTTGCTTATAGACCTTTGCAAGCTCAAATGTATAAGGGTTTGCGACCTATTTCTTATAGCTTTCAAAAAATATTATAGAGCATGTTGTGGGGTTTAAAGTCTTTTTTTTTTCATCAACAATTTTCTTTGTTTACAATCATGTAAATATTGTGGAAGAAGTGGAACACAAACAAAAGTATTTTCATTGTGGCACTTTTTGTTATATTGTCATGCCATTTAGACTTACCTAATTTCTTTTAGTTGTATCTTTGCTCATATCTCTTGAGATTTTATTATATCTTGAGAAGTATAGGTATGGATACTATCTCTTCAATAGTCTGTTCAAACACAACATTGGCATGTTCAAATTCATATGGTTCGAACCTTATATCTTAGTTAAAGTACTTGACAATGTGTTAACAAGACTTTTTTAGCCTATGTGTCAACCCATTTCTAATAGAGTCAATCTTTTGCAAGTTCAGTTATTCCAAATTGAACCTATTAGGGATGAATTATTACAATTGGAAATACAAATGGATTGTAGCATACCTGCAATTGGACACCTTAGATTGGTAGGTATGAAAACCCCAAATACTTGTTGATCTCTATTATTTTTGACTTTTGTTATTTCTTGCCCCCTAATGTTCTCATTGTTGTTCGTGGGGCCCTAGTGCTTAAATTGTTGATCATGAGGCCCTAGTTCTTACTTTGTTATTCATAGAGTTCCAACACTTGCATTATTTTTCATGGACCATAACACTTGCATTGATGTTTGGTAGGTCATTGTTCTTACATGCCAACCCTAGAACCAAAGAAGGAATTGAGCTCTCTTTTCACTCATTTATCTTCTTGCATTTACTTTACATGCATATTATTGTGTGTGCACCCTTTGTTGCACAAGGCCTATTGTTTTGAACGTGCTTCTGTCACCGTAGTACATGCCACTAAATTGGTGTTTAGTCATGCCTTTATAATTCCATTGTGCCTTGCACGTATGCTATCTCCTTGATTTTGTTTCTTCAGTTGTGATTATTGCATATTTATTGCTACCATATCCTTTGATGGATATTCTTTCACATGGCTTGTTCATTACCAACTAAAGTTGTTGTCTTTCAGTACACATCTCATCTTACTTTGATTAAAGAATTGAATTTAGGCAATTTGGTGGGGCCTTCTCAACAAATATAACTTTTATATCGTATCATTGATGGTATCTAATTGCCTATCTTGAATGCCAATGGGTGATAATTATACTATGTTTGGGAACAACCTAAGATTGTTTCAATGTAGGTTATGGCTTACCAGACATTATCCCAATTGGTTGCTAGTGATGTTACTATGAAGAACATTGGGAAGAGCGATTGTAAGCTTTAATAGCGACGTTACTATGAAGAACGTTGGGAATAGTGACTGTAAGCTTTAATTGGTTGTATTTATTGAATTTTCTACAAGATGCACAATAGAAAACAATTTTCTGATTTGATAATTACTACGTAATGATCTTCAATCAATTTATCTCATGCCACTGATACCATTGAGCAATTATACCCAAAAAATATCAACAGTAAAGATCATAGAAATGTTGAAAATTTAAATAGCAACGGTCGGTATTTTTTATTGGAAACCATGAAGAAAAATCATATTTGTTAATTGAACAAGTCGGCCTCACAACTCTACAAGTTGGCCCCACTTAGGGCTAATTAGCCCACGTCACACTCATATATATTGGGCATCATTGGCACACTTATTTGGCATATCATCTCAAGCAAGTTTGATCTGCAATTTTCAGAGAGAGACTCCACATGTGCGAAGGACAGAAAGACTTCTATTCATCTGTGTTGACTTTCTCCTTGAAGCTACGTTGACTGTGTTTTGACTTGGGTATATTGGCATATGTTTGGCCTCTGTTCAGATCACTGTGAAAGGCCGAGTACTCCATAAGTTTGTTGCTTCTTTGAGACAGTGACTTCGCTCCTGTATTGATATGTTGACTGCATCCATTGATAATTGACTTGACTAAGATTTTCCTGACTGGTGCGTTGACCTTCTGTGGTCACCTCATGACTGAATTTCGACCTGTCTAATCAGCCTTCTCAAAGCCGTAATTTGGCCTCACTGTGCAAACTTATTTCAGTGACCAGAAGTTGACTTTTTTCTCTTTGTTGACTACTTTTGACTGTGACATTTTGAGGTCAAATTTGGATTTTATTGGCATATTCTTGATGTACTATTGATGGACAAATTATCTCTCTCATAAGGAAAGAATTTGGGTGGGGTTTCCCCTTGTGGGTTTTTCCCTGGCTTTGAACCTAATTCTTGGTGTGTCTATTGTTCATTGTTTACTGTGATCTCTATTTACTGCTCTAATTGAAGAATTGAATGGTTGAAGTTTTTCATGTATAGCTACTTGATGATTGAAGTGTAAAGAAAGAATTGGTTATATCATTAGAAGTAGTTATCAATTGTGAAAAACTACTCTAGTCTTAACTGTACTAGAAAATCCACATGGTATTAGAGCTTTGTTGAAGGAAAAAGGGCTGTGAGATCATCTTGTAGAGCACTTGAAGGGCATCTAAAAGGTACTTTAAACTTTAAAGAGTTTTGAATTCTGTCCTCTAGTCTGACCAATAATCTTCATCATGAATTCCTTCATGAACATCGAAAGAAAGCTTGAAGGAACTACTAACTATAGAGCATGGAGGCCAGGGTTGAAATAATTCTTGAAAGCAACAAAGTTTTTGGAATTGTCACTGGTATAGTTACCGAACCATCTGCTCAAGCAGGAAAAAAGAAGTTTCTAGAAGATGATATCTTGGCGAGGAGTATCATATTAGATTTTGTTAGGGATCATTTGATCCCCTATATTGTTGAACATAAAACTGTCAAGTCTATGTATGATGCTATTATTGGATTATACACCATTAACAATGTCAATCAATCCATCAATCTAAGAGGACAACTTCGCAATATCAAGATGACAAAGAATGACATAGTGGCATCATATTTTGTCAAGATATCTCAAATAAGAGACCAACTCAAAGCCATTGAAGAAGAAGTCTCCGACAAGGAATTGGTAGCTGTGGCTTTGGGTGGTCTGCCTAGATCTTGGGATTCGTTTGCATCAGGTATTAGTGCAAGGGAAAATGCTCCATCTTTTGACAAGCTATGGGCAACATGTACTCAAGAAGAATCAAGACTCCTTTCTAGAGGAGACATTGAAGATCCAAGTATAGAAGCCTTTGCAGCAAATTCAAGAAGCACCAAGAAAAGGAAACCTAATTTTGGAAAGTTTCAAAGAAGTTATGGAAATAGATCGAATGCAAGGTCTGCTCCAAAATCAGATTCAAGAAAGGAATCTACTTCACAAAGAAGACCTCCTCCCTCTCATGATAGAAGAGAAAAAGAGATAGAAATGATCTATCAAATGTTCAATGTTTTTGTTGTCAAGCTTATGGTCATTATCAAGCTCATTGTCCTCAAAAGAATCAAAGAGATGACTATGAAAGGAATGATGATTGAAAAAGAAGAGGAAGGCATCATGCTTCTGTTGCTGATCTAAATGAGCCATCTTCAAAGAGGAGGCATAAGAGACATGATTTTGAATACTCATTTTATTCTGCTCTTATAAGTTCCATTGAAAGTCATGATGAAATTTGGTTAGTGGACAATGGTGCCTCTAGGCACATGACTGGAAGTCGTGAACATCTATCTGAATTGACTGAAAAGAAGATTACTCAAAAGGTTGAGCTTGGAGATAATGGCAAATATGAAGTCAAGGGCATTGGTACGTCATCCTTCCAATTGGAATCCGGAGGTAATGTATCTATTAACAATATTTTATATGTTCCTGGTTTGAAGAAGAATTTGTTGTCCATATCATCACTTGAAGACAAAGGATATAGAGTTGCTTTTGTTGATGGACAAGTCTTAATGTGGAAGAAAAATGTATCGTTTGAAACTGTGAAATTCGTTGGACTACGAATTAGAGGACTTTATTGTTTCCTTGGTCGCTCAATCCAAGCTCTTCTACAGTCATTACTGAACTTAGTGAAATTTGGCATCGAAGGTATGCTCATGTGCATTACAAAGCTTTGGCTAGATTGAAAGATTTTGTTAAAGGTGTACCTGAACTTAAAACAGATCATGATGGAGTATGCAAAAGATGTGCCCTTGGGAAAAATGTTAAAGGAAGATGCACTAGCAGTGATAGTAGATCCAAAGGAATATTGGACCTTGTGCATTCTAATGTTTGTGGGCCTATGCCTGATAAAACCTTGGGTGGATGCTTGTATTATGTATCTTTCATTGATGACTATTCTTGCAAAACATGGATATATCTCTTAAAGACCAAGGATCAAGTATTTGAGAAGTTTCGTGAATTCAAAGCACAAGTTGAAAATTCTACAGGGAGAAGGATCAAGACTCTAAGGTCCGATAATGGTGGGGAATATGTATCCAATGAATTGATTGATTTTTGCAGGGATGCTAGAATTAAGAGGGAGCTGATAGTTCCCTACTACCCCGAACAAAATGGAATTGTTGAAAGAAAGAACAAGACCATTATGGAAGTTGCTAAGGCTATGCTTCATGATCAAGAGTTACCTATGTTTCTTTGGGGAGAAGCTGCAAGAACTGTTGTCTACATTCAAAACTAATGCCCACATTGAATTTTGGATTATAAGACTCCTGAAGAAGTCTTTATAGGTGAGAGACCAAATGTTGAACATTTAAGAATCTTTGGTTGTCCTATTTTTGTTCATGTGCCCAAAGAGAAAAGGACAAAGTTGGAACCATCTGGGAAGAAGGGTATTTTTGTTGGCTACAATGAGAATTCAAAGGCCTTTAGGGTCTATATTCCAGGGCAACGATATATTGAGACTTGCAGGGATGTTATTTTTGATGAGGATGTTGCATTCTAGAAGTCCAAGGGTTCACACTTGGACTCTGATGATGAAGTACAAGTGGCTCTAAAGAATGTGGAATCAAAGTCTAAAGAACTTGAACCAATGAATCAAGCCCCTCATGAAGAATCCATTGATCATGAACCTGTTGAATCTCCAAAATCTCTTGTACCTGAGACTAGAAAGAGACCTGCCTGGCTAGAAAAGACATTGAAGGAAGCTGAAGGACATGCTGCTGCTCGTGGAACCTTCAGGGAAAGAAAGAAGCCAAAGAAATATTTTGGTTATATAACCTTGTTGTGCAAGATCATTGAGTTTGAGCCATCCTCCTATGAAGAGGCTATTGAAGAACAAGTATGGAAAGATGCAATGATTGAAGAATATCAATCCATATTAAAGAATGATGTTTGGGAGATCATGCCAAGGCCTGAAGGGAAGTCCGTTGTGTCTTCAAAGTGGATCTACAAGATAAAGCATGCTGCTGATGGAAGTGTTGAAAAATACAAGGCTAGATTTGTGGCTCATGGATTCTCCCAGAAAGAGGGAGAAGATTATTAAGATACCTTTATTCCTGTTGCCAGGTATGCATCTATTAGATTTGTTATTGCTCTTTCATTTATTGCATGTTGGAAGTTGCATCAAATGGATGTCAAAATTGCTTTTTTGAGTGGGGTCATTGAAGAAGTCGTCTATATTGAACAACCTCAAGGTTTTGCGGTCCATGCTAGAGAGACACATGTTTGTAAATTGAAGAAGGCCCTGTATGGCCTGAAGCAAGCCCCTCATGCATGATACTCCTGCATTGATGGTTATCCCTTGAGTCTTGGCTTCAAGAAGAGTGACGCTGATCCCAATCTATATTTCAAAGTTGTTGAAGTCGAACCCATGCTATTGCTATTGTATGTAGATGAATTGTTTCTAATAGGAGCCGAATTACTGATTGTCCAGTGCAAGAGGGAGTTGGTTTCCAAATTCGAGATGAAGGATCTTCGCCTCACGAATTACTATTTGGCATTGGAAATTTGGCAAAAACTTGATGGAATCTTTGTAGGCCAAGGCAAGTACATTGTTTCGATTCTTTAGAGATTTGGCATGATGGATTGCAAGTCCATGGACACTCCTATGGTGACGAATTTGAAGAAGATCCGACTCAATGATTATGATTTGATTGATCCAACTATGTATTACAAATTGATTGGTTCGCTGAATTATCTTGTGAACACTAGCCCTGCTATTATTTATGCTGTGAATGCATTGATCCAATTCTTGGTTGAGCCCCGTCGTGTACATTGGGTTGCAACTAAACACATATTGAGATACTTGCAAGGTACCATTGAGTATGGTTTGATGTATGCTTCTAATGGGGAATGGCAACTGTATGGTTTCTCTGATGTTGATTGGGCTGGTAGCTCTGATGATAGAAAGAGCACCTCTGGATATTGTTTTAGCTTGGGCTTCGCTATGGTTTCTTGGTCTAGTAGAAAACAAACCTCTATTGCTCTAAGTACAGTTGAAGCTGAATACATTGCTGCTAGTTTAGCTTGTTGTGAGGCTATATGGTTTCAAAAATTGTTCTCTGATTTGTTTGATCAAATGTTGGAGTCGACTATCATATATTGTGATAATCAAAGTTGTGTAAAGCTTTCTGAGAACTCAGTGTTCCATGACAGATCAAAGCACATTGAAATCAAATATCACTACATCTAGAATATTGTTCAGAGAGGAGTTGTGAGGCTCGAATATGTTCCTACTGATGAGCAGGTTGTTGATGTGTTGACAAAGTTGTTGTCCCGGATGAAGTTTGGTTATTTCAGAGAACAACTTGGAGTTGTTGAGAACCCCTCTTTGAGAGAGAGGGAGCACTGATTACATAGCATCATATTATGGACCATCTCTTGTAGGCTGTGTGCTATGAGACTTTGTGGTTTGGGAGATGTATTGTTGATTCCTCATGTACGCTGTGTGCTATGTGACCTTGTGGTTCGGGAGATGTATTGTTGATTCCTATTGTAGGTTGTGTACTGTGAGACCTTGTGGTTCGAGAGATGTATTTTTGGTTTCTCTTGTAGGTTGTGTGCTGTGAGACCTTGTGGTTCAGGAGATGTTTTGATTTGATGATTCCTCCCTTAGGCTGTGTGTTGTGCAACCTTGTGGTTGGGGAGACAATTTGAGATGAAATGGATGCTATGTATCTTTCCTTATGATGAGATTGATCTTGATAGAAAGAGAGAGAGACTTGGATTGTGATCTCTTCCTTAGGTTGTGGGCTATGAGACCTATGATTTGGTTGCGAAGATTGATCTTGAGAGATAATGAAAAACTACCTTCCTAGCTAAGAGGGAGTGTTGAAAATTTGAACAGCAATGATCGGTATTTTTCAATGGAAACCATGAAGAAAAATAATATTTGTTAATTGAACAAGCCAACCTCACAACTCTACAAGTCGGTCCCACTTAGGGCTAATTAGCCCACGTCACACTCATATATATTGGGCATCGTTGGCACTCATTTGGCACATCAGCTTAATTAAGTTCGATTTGCAATTTTCAGAGGCTTCACATGTGCGAAGGACAAAAAGACTTTTATTCATTTGCGTTGACTTTCTGTTTGAAGTTGTGTTGACTGTGTTTTGACTTGGGTATATTGGCATCTATTTGACCTCTCAACAAATCACTGTGGAAGGTCGAGTACTCCATAAGTTTGTTGATTCTTTGAGACAGTGACTTCACTCTTGTATTGATACGTTGACCACACCCATTGATAGTTGACTTGATCAAGATTTTCTTGATTGGTGCGTTGACCTTCTGTGGATTTCAGCCTATCTGATCAACCTCCTTAGGGCTGAAATTCAACCTCACGGTGCAAACTTATTTTCGTGATCAGAAGTTAACTTTTTCTCTCTGTTGACTGCTTTTGACTCTGACATTTTGAGGTCAGCTTTGGTTTATTGGCATATTATTGATGTACTATTGATGGACAAAATATCTCTCTCATAAGGAAAAACTGGTTGGGTTTTCCCCTTGTGGGTTTTGGCCTGGCTGTGAGCCTAATTCTTGGTGTCTCTTGTCTACTGTTCATTGTTTACTATGATCTCTATTTATTGCTCTAATTGAAGATTGAATGGTTGAAGTTTTTCATGTATGGCTACTTAATGATTGAAATGTGAAGAAAGAAGTGGTTATATCATTAAAAGTAGTTATTAATTGTGAAAAGCTACTCTAGTCTTAACTTTTAAAATCAACAAGAAAGAGAGCCATGCACAATAGAGACAATATTTTTACCTTGGGAAACCTAAGCTTGGGAGAAAACTCAGCAAATTTTCTTTAGTAGAAATTATTCTTCAGCAAGGTTTACAAATCCAATTTGTTTAGAAATCCATGCCAAAATCCAAGTTATAATACAATCAAACCTAGTCAAATTCCAGCAAGTCAACACTGGTCAAACCAACCAAAAGTACATAGAAGTCATCACTGGTCAAATAGTCAGCCTATGGTCAAACTTTAGCCTTGTGGCTCTTACAGTCAACTACGGTCCCTTTGATTTACGACCCGATCAATGGTTAAATAGATCACTCAGTCAACTTCAGTCAAAATTTAGCCTTCTTTTGTCATACATGCGATTGCTTTAGGAGAGAGAAGATGTTGATGAATTGATGATGAAAATGAAGTGTCTCATCATGTATATATACTAGTCGAATGGGGGTGAATTAACTTAAGGGACACACCCTTCCATGTCGCTGGGCTGACTTGATGCACCAAAAATAAATTTATTTTGATTTTTCTTCAAGACCGACTTAGGCATGCGGGAATACCTCCTGATGCTACAAAAATCAACACTCCCTCTTAGCGAGGGAGGTATTCTCCTTGGCTGCAACAAATTTCCCCTTAGCTGAAATTTCTCCTCCATAAGAAAAGTTCATGAGCTTGCTATGTTGATGCATGTCTATAGATTACTCCATCCTAGAGTAGGCATTGTGACTCCTCACATGCACATCTATAGATAACTCTATCTTGAAGTAGATAATGTAATTCTTGGGCCATTTACCCCTGGCCAAATCAGCATGGCCTGGCCAAAGTCCTTTATGGCTCCTCAGGTAAATGTATTAATCTCTTTTGGTCAAATCAACATGACTTAGCCAAATTTCCTTCTTGGCTTCTCAGGAGGGGATCCGCCCCTGGACTATTCACCTTTGGCCAAATCAACATGGCCCAACCAAAGTACTTTATGGCTTCTTAGGTGAATTTCATCTATGTCCTCTGGTGAAATCAGCATGACCTAGCCAAGTCCTAATAGCTTCTCAGGAGAAGATCTGTCTAATCCTGCAATTGTCCCGGGCCATTCATCCTTGGTCAAATGACCTAGCCAAGTGCTTTTAGCTTCTTAGGAGATGGTTTGCTCGATTATGCAAAAACATCAACACTCCCTTTCAATGAGGGATATATTATGCATCACGCCAAGCTTGTCTTTAAAGTATACAAAGTTCGCTCTAGACAGAGGCTTAGTGAGAATATTTGCAATCTGCTTAGCTGTGGATATGAATTGGAGCCTCACTACTCCCTTTTGCACCATGTCTGGGATGAAGTGACTTGATTAAAGAGTCCTGCAAGAAGCTTCCAAAGCCACATTGCTTTACGATTTGCGACACTGGCTGCGATATACTTTGACTTTGCTGTATTGAGTGCGACAAAAGTTTGCTTCCTGCTAAACCAACAAATCATAGCTAATTTGTTAAGTTTAGGTATGTTCTATGCTTAGAGCAATTTATTTCAATTTTCACAGTTAGCTCCATATCTTTTCCAGATTAGCAATCACATCAACATTAAAGTAAATTGCAGATAGAACATAAACATAAATCGTAGAAGACAAGCCAAGACAAGAGGACACAAGATGTGGCGCTAGCCAGGGACAAACCCCAATGTGGGGAAACCCTTGATCAATTCTTCTTATATGTTCTTCAATAGTTCAGCAAAGAGAGAGAGATAATACGTTTACAACAGAAGTCAACACTTTGACTTATCTAGATAAGAGCATAGATCATCTCTAAGAAGATGATACATGAGATCAGTTGAAGACATGCTGCTTCAACTGATTCTCCAAGGTGACTCCTTCACCTATTGTTGTGCTGCATTTTGTCATCATGCTGCACCTCACCGCGCTGCACCATGCTGCACCCTTCATCACTATGCTGCATCTCGTCACGCCTCATTAATCATGACTGTACCCATCACTGTACTGCATTATGTGCCATTGCTGCACCATGTTGCCATCTTGACCTATGTGTTGGCTACACCTTGCTTGCTTGTTGTCCCTAGCATGCTTGTTGTTGCATGCTAGTTGTCCCTTGCATGCTAGCTGTAACATTGCATGCTTGGTGTATTTGCTACTAAGTACCATACAACTGTCCCAATGTTAGTTAGCTGTCCCTTGCATGCTTCTCTCCTTCGGAGACACATGCTCCAATTGTTTCGACAGTTCCTGGCAGTTCCAACTGTTCCCGACAGTTCCGGTAGTTCCAGTTGTTCCCGGCAGTTTCGGCAGTTCTGACATTTCCGGAATTTTAGACTATTGGTGTGATGTGGGTTGTCTTGCTATTTGAGGTAACATGGCTATAATGGTTTCATTTGTTAAAGCACAGAAGGCATTCCAAGGTCTCGTAGATTTGATGGCATATGTAGTGCTGCTGTCTACTTGTCTCTTGTTACCTTTGTTTGTTAGAGGCATAAGAAAGAAAGCTGTAATTGGTCAAACAAGGTTGGGTTTGGGTTAGGGTTATGGTGGGTGGAGTGAGTGAGATCCAAGACCAAAGGCCTCCCTTATATATAGTTCCAAGCATCTTTGATTTGGGAAGTAGAAGAAAGTAGATACAAAGTTTTGGGACTCGCTGGAAAGACATAAAAATATTTCTATAATCTTGTAGTAGATGGGGCACTTGAAGATGAAGTGTTTCTTCATCTCCGTTTCGTGAAGATGGTGGAACTAATAGATCCTACCCTCCTAGTGATATAGTGGTTGATTTTAGTGTGAAGACTATGAGAGCTGACATAAAAGTGCCTAAGGGGGATCCAAAGAGCATGCATCCAATATTGAAGAGTGTAGGAGGGTTGAGCAATAACATTGTCTCATAGCACCAAGAAGTGTTTTGCATAGAAGGCCGTCTTGGGGCCTAACTTGCCTAATTGGTTGATCCAAGAAACTTGAATACACTCTTTGATGATGTCCTCTTCGATGATCCTATTTGACTCCTGCTTATTTGGCAGGACTAGGGTCCTTGCAAACAAATAAAATACTAATCGACATTTAAGAAATGGTAAATGAACATGCTCAGGTTTAATGGTAAATGAACATGCTCATGTTTAAGGAAAAACCAAAGGGAGAATAGTGATGAACCAAGCTAGCAAGAGGCAAGTGCAAATACCAGTACTTGAATTTGAATGAAATAATGCCAATCCGCTAAGGTTGCGTGCTTGCTTGCATTGTTAGGTGAGTGATTCATTCTCTAGTGAGCAATGGGTTTGTGTACAGAGGCATCTTGCATTCCAAAGTGGCTGATTCCTCTTTACTGAGAAATTTGTTGGGTTAAGGGGTATGTTTCCTTCCTAAACGACCGATTTGTCCTTAAGTGGTATTATGCTAAGTTCAGAAGCCTTGCTCACACAAGTGAGCTATTTGTCTGTTATTGGGTAATTACTAATTTTCCACTATCACAACCAAAACTAATCACTAACTAATTATAGCATTCACAATTTTTTTTGAGGTCTGGCTGAAAATGTTGATTTGTTTGGCTCTGTAGCTTGCTTGCATCCCAAGTAAGTGATTCACTTTCTGGAAGCTTGTCAAACTTGCTAGGTAATCTCCATTGCTGGTTCAAATATCAAGACATTATGCTGATTCAAATTTGATGAAAGTTCTGTCAACCTTGTTATTTGTGAGAAGCGTCTACAAGGACTCGACCTTCGTCAACAATCCACAAACAAGAAAGCTAATGAGAAACTCATTGAGATATAAATTCCATACAACACAAATCGTCCCTTGGGATTTTAGCTTCATAGAAGACATTAAGAGATTTTAGTGCATTGTCAAATGACATATTTGTCACTCCCTTAATACCTTTTGTTAAACATGTAGCGGAGAATAACTTGTTGATTTAATTTTTTTTTATAGTATTTTTGTACTTGCAGGGCTTAGAATTGATTTTTATTAATTCCATTTTGATCACTGACCCCAAAAACCTTGATCTAGCCTCTTTTGGAGTTCTAATGCTTCATTTAGTTGAATTGTGAAATTACACACAAATGAGCTTTGTAGGACAAATGTTGGTCCTTGTATGGATTATTGCTTTGGTAGTTGCGATGTGACGATTTGGTGCTAAAATGTTATCACTTAATATAATCTTTGATCCACATAAGTAACCATACTCAAATTCATTGGAGAAGTATCAATGAAGTTGTGCTTAATATTTGGCTAAACACTAGTTGACGTATATATGCTGTAAAAAACAAATTGACAAAAATACTTTGTAATTCGAACAAGTGGTCATTTGTGATGTGTAGAGGCTATAATAATGATGATAAAAAATGTTATGATGTGACAATTGTTGTTCTCAAAATATGCTCAAATTCTCCTTGTCACTTACCGTGCTTGTCATGCTTGTAACCATATCCCTTGGGTGTTAATTTTGTGGGCACTAGACTTAATGCCCACACACACACACACCATATTTGGTAACAACTTCCTATTATCTCTACACAACGAATGAACTTGAAACACACTGATGTGTCTAACCAAAAACAAATTATGCACAACGAAACTGATAGAACCAACAATTAAATCATTCATAGTAAACATATTACACACAGGTTTTGCCCAATCAACAATGCTTCATTAAATTCTTTTCAAAACCTACTTGGGCTCCTTTGTTGGGGTAATGACCCTCAATGAAATTACATGTACAATAATTGGCATGTATCTGATCCAATGGATCAAGCCCTAGTTCAGCCCTTGATTTGGCTGATTTGGATCTCCTTTTCTGCCCAATTCTCTTTCCTCGGACATGGCACAACTGAATATCTCACTCACAACAAACCTACAATATTACTCATGTAGATCTCTTGCTTACTTGAGAGAATCTCTCTCTCAATGTCTTATGCTCCTACACGTCTCTGTACCCTGCTTGGCCTCTTGGCCCTTCCAGTCCTTTCGACTCTCTCGACCCTTCGTGACCCTGCTCGACCCTCTATAGGCCTTCCAAGCTCTCTTGCTAAGCTACGTTCCACAAGCCTTCTTGGCCCTTAAAGGACTTTGAGGCCCACTCGACCTTCTTCTCCACAAGATGCTCTCTTGCTGACCACTTTCCATACCCCCTCTTGGGCCTCAAAGGTCCAAGGCCCTACTACTTGGCCTTCTCCTCCACAAGATGCTCTCTTGTTAACCACCTTCCATATGCCCACTTGGGCCTCAAAATGTCTGAGGCCCACTTGGCCTTCTCCTCTTATGAGAATCACTTTCTCGTTGACCACATGAATGGATCACTTACCCTTGTACTTATACTTTTTGTAATACCATGGGTCATGAGAATACCATGGGCCATCAAAATACCATGGTTCTATTGGTGCAAAGCCCTATCACTTAGCCCACTTTCACCATAGATGAGAATACTCTTGATGCTACCCAAAACATCAATACTCCCTCTTAGTGAGGGATGTATTATCGTGATTCACAAAACTACCTAGAAGTATCTGTACCATGACATCTTGAACTTGAACCTGAAGGTTGTCTTCCTCTGAGTTGCTGATTCCTTTTGAGCTTGCTGTCTCTCTCTGAAGACTAGCTACGTCTTTATCATGTTGTCTCCTTTTGAAGACTACATCTTGAACCTGCTCACTCCCTCTGAATCTAGATCGTAAGCCTTCTTGGCCCTCAACGTCTTTGCTTGATCTTCACTCTAGGTTTCTCCCCCTGATCTCCAATGGCTATCCAACCCTCTAAAATATTTGCTCGAGCTACAAACTTTAACACTCCCTCTTAGCGTGGAAGGTACTTCCTGAAGAACCGCTTGGGACTGGCTTACCCTCAGATTCTTGTGCAACGTCCCAAACCTCATTCTCCATCTTGTAGCTCCTAGTGCTAGGTCTCTCTAACATTGCTGCGAAACCCTTGAGTGGTATGGTCTTCCTCTCCCCCTTTGAGGGTTGACCTCTGCCAATCCTGTTGGTTGCTGGTACCGTCCTTCGTACCATGGTCTACTCGCTGAACCTTGCCGACACTCATAGCTTGTCGTGACAGATCCTCTACACAGCGACACTTGTTGGCCACTACATTTTGTAGTTACTCGATCGTATCCAGTGTTTCACCTAGCCCGTGACTTGATCCTTCACATTGCTTTGTGGCATTGCTTCCACAACTCAGTCCTAATGCTTGCATCATGTAGCCCTATCAACAGTCCTACTCATGGTCTCGGCCTGGCCTCTCTGTAGTTTGTGCACGACTGCACCCACGCTTTCATCCGCTTCCTCCTGCAGTGCGCATAACCCTGCTGGTCCTTACTATATTTTCACCCCAACCTACTGTTGCAACTAAGGAAATATGCATTGACTAGAACTTGTAACTTTGCACCATTGGAAGAATTCAACCTTAGGAATTTTGGCACACTAATCAGTGTTTGAAGAATTTTAGTCTGGAAAATTTCGCCCCACCTATTCACCAACAACTCGACCTTGCCTCTTCTCCTCGCACACCCTTTGCTGTTACAACAAATTCAGGCTTGGCAAGTCAACCTCTCCAATAAATCAACCTCCTCCTTGTCTCAATAATTCCTCCTTGCAATCTCCATTAATTCGGCCTCCTAGAAACAATCTCGAATTCACCTAGACTCTTCCTTCTTTGCTCTTACGCTTTGGTTGAGCCTCACTGACAACCACAATTTCATTGTTCGCAATACCCATGCACTAGCAAACTTGTTGGCGTCACTTGTGTGCCTAGCGGTTGCTGCTCGACGACCACTCTTGCCCATGATCTCTTGCTTAGACTCACAACTAGCCCAAGTTGTAACCCTTGCAAATTTTGAACCTTGTCTCGTGCTAGTAATTACTTTGTCGATTGGCTTTTGCTCCATGTCACACTAGGCCTGCTGATACTGGCCTTCACGACCTATACAAGCAATTTGCCATACTTATCCAACTCTTCTGGCATGGGTCTTTAAAGCATTGTTGCTATCTGCAATAGTTCCTACAACTCCCTCTCAAAGTTGTAACCTGTGTAAATTTGAGATCCAACTGCCCTTCTTAGAGACCATGCTTTGATACCATGTTAATTTTGTGGGCACTAGACTCAGTGCACACACATACACACTAGATCTAGTAACAACTTCCTATTAACTTTACACAGCTAATGAACTGAAACACTCGAATGTGTCTAACCAAAAACAAATTATACACAACAGAATTTATAAAACTAGCAATTAGATCATGCAGAGTAAACATATTACATACAATTTCTGCCCAATCAACAATTCTTCTTAGAAATTACTTATGCTCCCTTACTAGAATAATGGTCCTCGAGGAAATTACATATACAATAATTGAACTAGACTTGATCTAGTAGATCAAGTCTTAGATCCATCCTCGATCTGGCTGATCTGGATCTCCTTTGCCACTTAGTGTTCTTTCCTCAAACTCGACACAACTGGGTATCTCACTCATAACAAACCTACAATATTACTCATTTAGATCTCTTGCTTATTTAAGAGAATCTCTCTCTCAATGTCTTGTGTTCCTACACATCCCTGTGCCTTGCTTGACCCTTCGAGTCCTTTTGGCCCTTCTATTCCTTTCGGCCCAGCTCGATCCAACTCGGCCTTTTACAGGCCCACATGGCCTTCTACAGGCCCTCTTGGCCTTCTATAGGCCCTCTTGGCCTTTTACAGGTCCTCTCGGCTCCCTTGCCCAACCACATTCCACAAACGAAATATACAATATAGTAGGGCAAGAGAAACAAAACAATCACAAAGCAATCACAAAATGAACACTAGTGTTTACTCTGGAAATTCTTTACTGAGAAAGCCAACCATAGAGAAGATACCTTCTGTTACTTTGGCCAATTAGGCCAAACACTGGTTGCTTGAGGGACTTTACAAGAGTTCTTCAAGCCTTTAAATAGGTTTTATTACAAGTAAATTCCATTGGCTCATAAACTACCTGTGGTAAACCCATTAATGACCAAATACATGTTACCCGAAATGTTGGACGCTGTTGTCATTGATGTTAACCCATGGAGTTGACTGGGTTTGACTTTGACGAAAAGCACTAGTCATTGATCTCAAATGGTTCATGAATGCGTCCTAGTAATTGTCAGATGGTTGAAAACCCAAGTGACCATGTCCTAGGGTTTGGGTTCCCTAGATTGAGGATGTACTCCGACTTTGTCGAGGGTTTTTGAAGGATCAAACCATTGAGTTTAGGTTGGAGATCTAGGTCAGTAGATTCTCCTTGAAAAGATGTTTCTATTGATATTGGGTACGCCCCCCGTGGTTCCTTTTGGTTTGAGAGAAAATTGAGTTTGAAATTGAAGACCTAGTTTTGTGGGCTAAAACCCCAGGGGGTAGTAACACGATACCTTATTCACCTACGTTTGTCAATATATGACAATGATTATCACCACAATCTCATTGTGTATAAGTTGAATAACATCATGAACCAAAGGCAATAAACCAATCACTGACTTCACAACCTTCGTAGGACCATATGCACTAAGCCAATCATTGAGTTCAAACTTTAAATAGGGTTCTTAAGGATTAGTTACTATTATATATGAATTATTAAAGGGTGCTTATTGATTTTTGACATAACATTAATTTAGGATAATTAACATCACAAGCCCCTTACACAAATCTATATTCCTAAATTAAAAAGGGGTAAGACTTCTTGTTTAGGATTTAAGATAACAAATAAGATTTATTAAATAAATCTAACAACTTTAAGAAGTATCTTAAGCTTCAAATCTCTCCAAATTTCTACCTTCTTGAAGCCCCTCCTAAGAAACCCCTTTCATTCAAGATTGAGCCTGTAAAAGGGACTTAATGTACCCTCAAAACCACAACAATTCAACGAATGATTTTGTGAGAAGCTCCCTGAAATTTTCGGCTGTCTAAGAACTTCCGAGTTTTTTTGACCTATCGAGGACATTTGAGGATTTGATTTCTTTGTGGTTTGAGCAAACTTTATTCCAAGTATTCCTCCTCCACTCTGCCTTCAAGGTAAGTGTTTATGATTGGTTGATTGAATTTTGTTTTGCATTTATTTTCTTGACCAGACCCTGCGGCTAGGGCTTTCTATTTTGTTTGATCACAACTCTACGAAAAGGCCTCGGTTTCTCCTCCAAAAGAAATAATAACTTCGTCCTCATCATCCTAAAACAAACCAAAGGCTTGTTTTCTTGTTAGCCTTCTTGCAAATCTCTTTTAGGTCTCTCTACAGAATTCAGGTCTTTGCTAGAGCATCCTTCTATCCTAAAAATCTCGGCTCTTGAGTAGGAGTGAAGGATTGTGCACAATACAAAGAAGAATTTGTTAAGTGATCTAGGAAGTTTTTGGACTTGGTTTATGGATTGGGTTATGGACTATCAATGTTTCGCTGGTTTGAAGGATTAGTAGACCTGTAACAGTTATATCTGAGGGCATCATATCTGTGCAAGCCCTGAGGAACAACACATTGAGATGGCCTAACTGTTGTAGTCTTTTGGGTGCATTTATATGGTTTGACTTGCATCCATTAAGGCCGACTTTTGTGCACCAAGCCAGGTAGTCTATGTTGCATACCTATCATATACTTTTGAAGGCATGAAGCAGTAATTCCAGTAGCACTTGTTTGAGACATTGTAATTCTGAATATAGACATGCACGTGTGACAACAACTTTTGTGTATAGACTTGACAGCTAGACTAGGACATTATCATGACAATATTTGTGTGACAATATATTGACATGATCTATTGACCTAACTTGACTTGACATGTTGTGAACAGTTCTTGTAACTGTCCCAATGACATGACACCTGAAATATAACTTAAGACAATAGTGACTAATGTATGTCTTATAGTTAGAGTTGAATTGACATTGGTCCATTGACATGGCCTTATGTCAGTAAACATTGTTGAGACAACTAGAGTGTACAGAGACTTGAGTGCAACAACTAAGCATTTGATGAACCTGACTGGTAACATGACAGTTGACATTATCTTGACATTCACTATTGTGACATTTGCCTTAACAGCCTGTTAGGATTTGCACTGTCCTTATCTAATGATTCAGTGATGGGTGATGGGACAGCAAGTGACACATTGACACTTTAACATAGGAACATGACTTTTGGTTGACAAACTGAAGTATGAATTGACTTAACACAACTAGTGGATCTGACATACAGATGCATGACATTTGCTTGATTAAAAACATTAATTGACACAGTGAAGATGTTTGACTTTGACTTTTCTTGACTATGACACAATATGTCATTGACTATTCTAGGAAAAGCAAGCACTGCAGTAGTACCATCATTAGATATAGTTCTTGAAGACCTGACCTTAATTATGACATATACCTTCTGTCTTGACCTATAGATTGCGGTGATAACCTAGGAATTTGTACTAGTGATGATCTAGGGTCTTGTAGTGATGACCTAGAGTGTGTACATTGACACAACTGTAACCTTGGAAGGCAGCACGATTTTGATGGAAAGATCAGCTTGTCGTACAACTTGTTGATGTAAGGATGGTTAACAGGGTTTGACCAGTTGAGCAGCAGTGTTTACACGTACGCTGGTAGCTCTCTGAGGGCAGAGTTTGAGAGCATTGGTAGCAAGCCATAAGGATTACCTGAGGCACCTTTGTTTGTGCCTTCATTTGATAGCAGTGCCAGATGGTTGCAGCATTGTGAGTAGTTTGGAACAGTGAAGCAATGTGAAGTATGATTGTCTGGATATGAGCCTTGATGCTTATTCATTCGTGAGTAGTTCAGTACAATGGCGTGCAGTGGTAGCCAACGCTGAGAGCTCTTGATGTTAAGCAGTGATCAGATAAGCAATGATCTATGTGTGCAGTGACAATGATGTGCAGTTGAGCAGTGATAATGATGTGTAGTTGAGCAGTGAGTTTGATGTGCAGTAGTTAGTGGCTACTAGGATTTGATAGATATAAAACATCTTGTTGTTGCACAGAATGTCTAGGCACCGCGACAACGACTCAGATCGGGGGTTGTCACCTTGATCCCCAATCTCTCCGTTTAAGCTGTCTCCCAACAACATGCTAAGGGGGGTAGACCCTACGGAAATGGAATGAAGGAGAACTAGTTGGGAACCAACCAGTTCGGGAGACACAGTCAAGCGACCAAGTACTTGTTTTAGATTTAGCAAGACTTATAGGATTCGATTAGATTTAGATGATTGATACCAGTGCCTTATGGAGTCAACTATCTTGCTAGGAAATTTAGGACCAAGTAATTGATGAACAACTGCTGCTTGGATGAATAACTATCTTATATGAAATGCAGATCCTAAAACTAATGTGAGATGCAGGAATCTTGGTTAATTTTAGTTAAATTCCTATCTAAGTTTTAACCCTTCGATCCTTTCTATATTGAGCTTGATTTTGTAGTAAGTGGCAGAGAGAAGATATGGTGACGATACCTCTCCTGAAAATCTAACATAACTTTGGCGCTGCAGAGAGTTGTGGCTTTGACGAATGCAAGGTCACTGTTTTAAGTACTATTAAAACCAGGCTTCTCAAGCAAAGATGGATGGGTACCTATCTTTCTATCGACCAAGCTTATGCTTGGAAGTAAATTTTAATTATGCAAGACTAACTTAATATGCAAATGCATGAGATGATTAGAAGATGGAGCAAGATGAAGCTAGATTCAGGATTGAAAGCGCTTATGTCACAATTTATTTCGGAGTTCTATGCCAAAGCCGTAATTGCCAAAATATTGACTTCACAAGACAATAATTGAAACATAAACCACTTAAAACATTCATTTCAACAATGTCACAATTTAATGCCTAATATAAAATTAAATCACAAGCTTATCACATCAATTCATCTAAATTATTTCGAATGCAATTATAGCTCAAAGAGAACAAAAACTTCCTCATAATTCTTCAATATCACCTTCAAGATAATGGCAATTATATAGATGCTCAAAATACTCAAAAGATATGCAATTTTCCACAAGTACACGATCGAGTACAATTACTTGAAAAATCTCGAATTAAATATGCAAAATTTCCAATATTTCAAGTAACTAAACCCACACTTGCGATTTAAAAATATTTAAAATCCAATGCCAATGATTATTAAACTTAGCATGCAAAAGACTTAAGCACTTAAATTTTGAAATTAATTACCAGGAAAAACCATGATATTTAAATGCTAATCAAATAAATATTTCAAGCAATTCCAGGATAGAAATGATTTTCTTAAGTAACCTAAACCCAAAAAATGTACTCTTATAGACAAACCTTAGAGATATTAAAAAAATTTAAATGTGCCTTGACTATGGACGAATTCTGTTTTTTTTAAAGTTTGAAAGGCCCAAAATCCTTATCAGGAAAAATCCAAAAAAGGACTTTAGTTATACATTTATTGGATTTAATTGAATTTAACGTGATAAATGATTTAAATAATTTTTATTTTTTAATTTTTTTAAAGGGTTTAATTAAATTTTACTGGGCCAAAGGTCACATAAAGAATTTAATTTGAAATGTTAAAGCGTGGAGGTAAGCGTTTTTATAATAAAAAAACTTTTTAAATTTTAATACTTTTAAAATATCAAAAGGCATGCTAAGAAAAAATTAAATCAAACGAGAAGTCGACTTAGAGAAATAGAAAAAAGAGAATCGGATATGAAGCGTAGGGTTTTTCGAAGGAGATGATGGCAGAAGAGAGAAGGAACGCGAGGAGGAGGAGCTCACGAGAACCTGCGAGCTAGATGACAATGGACGCGAACAGAAGGAAAAAGGGAACAACTAGGAGCAAGGCTTAGGAAAAACACGATGGGAGAGGGAGTGTTGCAGGTCGACGAAGCAGCGAGGAAGAGGAGCCATGACTGGGAGATGACAACGTAAGAGAATTTGAGTGCAGGTTTGTAGGCAACAAGGAAGGGACGAGGACAGAATGAAGAGGAAATGAGGGTCGAGAGGGTGCTGTGGATAAGGGAGAAGTTTAACGTAGCAAGAGGAAAGGAGCGGAAGGAGGCCGCAGGAGGATGAGGGAAAGCAGAGGCTGAGAACAAGGTTGCTGCAACAATCAAGACAATGAAGGAATTGAGGGCTATCTCTGGTCCGAAAAGTAAAAAAAACTTAACCTCAAAAATCTCCACCGGACAATCAAATTTTCCTCTAAACTGATATATTTTTCTTTAAAATTTATCTTAGAAATCTGTGAAAAACCCCGGATCTGAAGTTTTTGCTGAATGATTTGAAATGAATAATCCTTGCAAACAAATATTTTCTGAGACAAGATCTTGCCCTCCAGGGCCTAGATCTGTCTCAGATCTTGAAAAATTTCTTTGAAAAACCTTCAGATCTGCACCTGCAAAATGGAAAACAAAAATACCCAAATCCCGATATATACAAAAACTAAACAAAACCCCAGAAACCCAAGTTAGAAAATCTTCAGATCTATGCACAAGGGTTGCAGATTTGTTAGATCTGAGGAGTATGAGTCCAGCTCCGCTCCTAGATCTGAAGATATAAGGCTCTTACTAGCCAGATCTATCAATTTTTCCACAAAATATTTAAAAGGTTTTGGTTTTTTAGAGGTACTAGCCCAAAAACTTCATGCATAAAAATTTAATCTTTAGATAAATCTTGAAGTTATATGAGGTAGGTTCTTTAGAAAATATATGCTGCGACTTGGCTGGTCCAACTGAGGACTATCCCAAATGTTCAATGAAAATGTTAGAGATCTTCTGCAAACACTAGATCAACCATTAAAGCAAGTAGATAAATAGAATAATAATAAATTTTTGAAGAAATAGAGATACTTGCTAATTCAATCAAAATTAAAACTGTTACCTTAGATCCAACACACTGAATAAGATACCTGTATCTAGATTATTCTAAGAGAGCTATTGATTTGCGTTTTCCAAATAATATTTGCAGAAATTAAAACGATGTTACCATAGATTCATGGAGAGGAACCCCACCGCAAGTTGAAACCTCAAAGACTTTTGCATTATTTGCAGAAAATATACAAGACAACTTGAGAGCTTAACACGATTCAAAGATCGGATGAAAAATAGACTGACACCGACCTCTAATTTATAGATAAAATTTCTAATGGCTAGTATACTTGATCCCTGTCAAAGTAATCTCGACCGTTGAAAAATATTTGACTATCTTTTAATTTGGTCCATCGAAATTATTTATTTGAGGAATTTTGAATTTTTCATTTAATTCCTTTTTAGTTAACTCAAAAATAATAATTTAGAGTTAATTACTTCAAAAAATTGACTTTGACTTAACTACCAAGTGCAAGGGTCCAAGATTTCTTAAAATTTTCAATATTCCCTTGGTCCGAGACCTTTAAAAATTTATTTATTTAAAACCCATGAATTTTGCTTTTGGAGAATTTAAATTTACCTAGGACATAAAATTAATTAAATTTCTGGCTTAGGATTTTTAATTTAATTTGGCCAGAAAATTTAATTAATTGAATTATGAGGGGATTAATTATTTTTCCAACGCTCTAATATTTAGCCATGGTGTCTAATTATGAGGGACCATGCACTTCTAATTATGAGGGACCATGCACTAAATATTTTTTACATTTTAATACATGAAGGGGGAAAACCCGTTCGTTATAGACCCTCAAAAATACCCATTTCTGCGACACAAAATATAATCCAGTAGACCAAGTGACTTGTAATAAAATAATCTAGCCAATTAGTTAGGATTATTCCCAAATCACTTTTACATAGACTTGATCTAAAACACTAGGACTTGCCTAAGATCTTAGTGACAAAATCCACTCTAGCTTTGGGGTAAGAGTGGAGGGAAAAACTCTGTTGATCATTTGTGTCTAGAGACACAGATGAATCAGTGAGACAAAAAACCTCCTAGAATGGAGATCGTCACCAAAACCATAGGTTTACCTAGGTTGTTACATACAGACGCGGTCATACTGAGATTATTTACATTTTACATATGCAGAATGGGCTGACATATTCATAAAACTGCCGGCTGATGATGAAGTCTGAATGGCATAGACACTCGAAGATGATGGATCCCTTTTGCGAAAAAAATGGTGTATTTCTATGGGATCGTCGACACAGAGTGGTCAACGCATCTTCTCTACAACTTTACTATATTGATTCAGAGCATAGGGGGATCCAGTTTGAAAATTGTGAAACGTGGTCCGCTGACTCTTGAGGGTGGCAAGGTGGTGCAAGACAGGTGATTGGAGTCACCTTCAGGTTGTGATCTGAGAACACCTAGGGTAGGCAGGGTGGTGCTAGATTAGGTCGTAGTCTGCACAGGGCATTGTGGCGTCCTTTTGGTTGGGGCTGATAAATTACAGGGCGACAAAGTGTCCTTCCAACAACAGCTAGTAAATAGAATGTTGGGGCACTCGTTAGGTTGTGCCTGACCTATAGGGCATTGGGGCATCCTTCCATTTGCAACAGGTTATTAGGGTTTAGGGTCCTACAGGTTGGAGCCTCCTTCAGTTGTAGCTGAAAATTTGATGTAGTTACTTTTCTTTTAAAGAGGAGGAGAAGACAATTATTAAAAATCGTTCGGTGGTTTTTGACCCAAAGGGGGTTTTCCACTTAAAAATCTCCGTGTCCATTGTTTTATCTTTTTGCATTGTTTTATGGTGTTGTCTACTATGGATTATTGTTTATGATTATTTGAAGAAGAACAATAATAATAACTGAAGATTAATTAATGATGTGAAAAAGATTTAAAGTGCTAATTGCTAAGAAATACTAATTCACCCCCCCTCTCAGTATTTCCAACACGAAAAAATCTTTGATCTAATCAAGGTTAACTCAATGGAACCATCCATAATGAGGAAAGGAAAATACTGCTATCAAAGCTTCATAATATAAACCAGGGTTTTCTGGTATGGTGCTTGCAAGTAAGAGGATTTTTGAAAGCATTATGTCCATCAGTGCACAGATAATTCAAAGCAACGTTATTGGAACCAAAACGGTGATCGAACTGGAAAATGCTTTGAACTGGTAGTAGGTTGGAACCCGACCAGACCTTGTAAAAAAACTGGACCAAAAAGTCGGTCGACCAAAAACACATAAAATTTTTAAATTTTAAAGAAAAACATTTATATTCATGTGTATCCATATGAATCCAAACCATTTATGCACAAATAACTAAAAGTTCTCATTTATATAGCATGCAAGGGTGCACATAATCAAAATAGCATAGAGTGAAATCCATCTCTGAACTGAAAATACATCAACAAACAGACTCTAGGTGGCCTCTAGCATCCAAAAAAGTGAATCTGAACACTAGCATGACGAGGTATTCTGGGCATTAACCCTCCAGTTTGCAAAGGAGCATCAGTCCCAAGGGGGTGTCAGAACAGTTGAAATCTATTGTTTCTGTCGCTAGCAATGATGATCTTACTTTCGGATTAATGCTTTTAATCTGAGGGGTGTCCCTAAGGCAATCTTTGTGAATGGAACCTTGAATTCTGCAGATAAGCCCTTCAATTGAGCAAGAAAAGATTGCAGATATGCAATTAAAGATTTCAGATCGGCAGGCAGATTCTTCGAATCTAGAATTGATTTTTTTAATTTCTGGACAAAACTTTGTAAAATATGCTTAAAATTCACGTGTTAGCCAGTGCCAAGGTGGACCTGAAGAAAAGGAGCAGTGTAATTCGAAATAGAATCTTGGCACCTGATAGAATCGTAAATTGAATCATTAAAGCTTAAATAAGAAATCAACATGAACTGAATTCTCACTATCAAACATCGTCATATACCAGACAAGTTGACTTCCATTAACCAGAGATAACTAGAGTATATAAGTCTGATAAATTGTAGATAAAAGCATGTCCTAAGAAACCAAAGGGGACTAAGATTGACTGTTGCTGCTTTAGACCTTGTTGGTTTATGAGAGATGCTTAACAGCAGCCTTACACAGATAATGGAAGAACACAAGAAGCAGATTACCTTTCTGAAGAGTAATGAAGGACAATAGGCACTGGTGATTTGCTCTTCCTTGTGCTGGTGTATTTATGCTTGAGGTTCTGTGATCTGTCCCTGGCAATCCTGCTAAAATAAGCATGCAAGGTCTGAAAATGACAGTAACCTCTATAGGTTGAAATATAGAGCTTATAAATTTGAAGATAAGACAGCTACATCAGACTCAAATGTGGGTGCCCTCTGCTGAGTAAATTAGCTGGAAATAGTCCCAGAAATATAACAAGATCAGTGGTCCCATGTACATCTTGATCAACTCCAATCAAAATGCCTATCCTCCATGAAAATCTCGTGCAAAACACATGAAAAGTTGTGCTTTCATTCACTGAGAATTGACAAAAGGATATATGCCATAATACTATAAAAGGGGTGTTGAGATTTTCTACAAGATGCACAGTAGAATACAATTTTCTGCCAGATAATTACATTCTAATGATTTACACACAATATTCTTATGCCACTGATATCATTGAGCCACTTCAGAAAATATCAATAGTAAATGCAGCAGAAACAGTAAAGATGATAGAAAAACAGCCATGCAAAATAGAGACAATATTTTTACCCTGGGAAACCCAACAATTTTTCTTTAGGATAAATTATTCTTCAACAAGGTTTACAAAATCAGCAATTTTGTCTAGAAATCTGTGCCCAAAATCCATGTCAAATACCAGTCAAACCTGGTCAATTCTTCAGGAAGTCAATGCTGGTCAAACCAGCCAAAACAGTCAAAAGTCAAAACTGGTCAAACAGTCAGCCTGTGGTCAAATTGGTCCCTGCGGCCAACCCTGCAGCCTGTGGTCAATGCTGTACAGTTCTGCAGTCAAATCTGAGGTCAAAAAAGCTATGTTGCACGAAACTTCTAGGAACCTGAAGTTTTGGGATGTACCCGTACCCAAAACACCGAAACTCAGTCGAAACTTGACCGAAACTCGACCATTATGTAATCATCTATGAGAGTTAATATAGACTTGGTTTTCCTTCTAAATTGACATCTATGGGTATTATTCCCTTTTTTCATGCAAGATAATGTGTTGTTCACTTATTTATAAATTTCTTTTTATATATATAAACATATATGACATTTCAGCCAATGTTTCCATTTTTGGGAGGTGATGTTTCTAAACGTACCCGTTTCGGAAACTCCGAAACTTTTCGGCGCTTCGTGCAACTTAGTCAACGCCAATTCAACTTGGTCAAACAGAGATATAACTTGGTCCACTATTCCTCCACACGTGTGGCCAAGAGAGAGAGAAAAGGATGATCTCCAAAAACAATTTTTCTTGCTCAGACTTGCTTCCTTCGATGGTGTTGAAATGAGGCATCACAATGCCTATTAATATAAGTCAAATGGGGGTGAAATATCCCAAGGGACATGTCCATTCATGAGCTGCGCCGACTTGATGCTCCAAAAATCAAATTTTTTAATTTAATATTTCATAACTTTTCTAGGCTGACTTAGGCATGCGGGAATACCTCCTAGTGCTACACAAAAAAATCAACAAGAAGTACCCCTTGTTGACTTGGCATAGTTGATGAGACACTCCCTCAACCTTTGGGTCCTTGGACATTGCTTCGAAATCAGGCATACCTAGGAGATGATAGCACATCCCCAAGCTAGCATTGTGCATTCTTTATCGAGTTTGCTCTTCTCTTGATGATGGTTGATGATGATGATCGTTTTGAACCCCTTTGGAGGGACTGTGCACCTTCCTCTCGGGTGATGTCATGCCCTAGATTGATGATGTCACCCATATGTTACATTTGATGATGATGCAGGCCCTTTGGAGGGTGACATTGGGGTTTGAGAGGTCTATTTTGGTGATAAGGCACCATTTGGAAATGGAGAGACATGAATTGTGGATGAGGCATGTATTTTGAGTCATCTTTTTCACCATTTCACTGAGAGACATGACTTTTGGGAATGACATCACCCTGTTGAGGGGATTTTGGCACACTTGTGGGCTAATTGAGGCTTATTTTCATGTTGTTTCATTATTTCTGCTATCTTTGGGGGTTGGCTTGATGACCTATCCACCTTGTATCATGGATAACTTGTTTTTAGAGGTTTTTTGAGCAAATTAGAGGTAAATCGACTTGGTTACCCTCATATATATATAGGGAGTTGATTTGTCTCTTGGATTCATTGTTACACTTGTATCATACATTCTCTTAATTAGTGCTTCTTCTCTCTTGTGTGCCATGGAGGCAAAGTTGAGTGACTTCTTTGGGTGGATTTGTGATGTGATGTGATCTCTTTTCTTGGATGTTTATGGTGGGTCTTGGATGTTGCATGGTGAAGTAAGTTTATTTGCTTTATCTTGGTATTACATTCCATGGGATTGATGTTCTTGTTCTAAGTTAGTTTATCTAGTATTTGTTCTTTGTCCCCTGTTGAGCTAAGCCCTTCCTCAAAGTATTTGATGAATATAGATAGGTTTTCTTTCCCTTAATCATATGGAAAATTGATAACTGAAATTTCAAACCCTAGGCTAAGTTAGTTTATTTTCCTTAGTTTGTTTGGATTTAGATTCACTCCAGGGAAACCCTATAATTGTTTGTATTTTGGACTCCATATGCCCTAGATTGAGAAGACACTAGTTCATCTCTGCTATGGCATTCTTTCAAATATAAAAAATCAGTGTTCCACGGGGACTCGCCCCCCCCCCTAGGGGTCTAGTTTCCTCGCTCCCCCGCGCTCCGGGGACTTGGGGACTAGAAGGGGACGTTTCCCCACGCTCCCAAAAATGAGGAAACTCAGGGGGACGTGCCAGGGGGGCGTTTCCCTTCCCTGAGGGGGCGTTTCCTTGTTGTACAAGATGTTTGTACTGGCACTGAGATTTTACTGAGATATCCCAGGACTGCTGTGTATAACACAGTCCCTTCGTCCGAGATTTTCATCTTCTAATCACTGTTATATTATGCTGTCCAACATGCTTAAATTGCTACAGAAGAACCACCGAGATCAGATGTCAAGACTGTTATAGACAGCCTTGGATTTACCACGCTGTCATCTACAGCTACGTGCCATTAATGTGGGACCTTGTACCTGAGTTTATAACTTTGACTGCGGCTGCCACACCTGTCATTTTTCAGCGTGAACAGTTCTTCTTTTGGCTGTAAGTTACATGTCTCTTAGACTGCGTAGAAGTTTCCCTGATCTGCGTGTAATTTCCCTTCATGACTGTGTTTTAAATTTCTTTCCTTACTGTGGCTATATGACAATGGATCTGCGTGGCTGCCATCTATGCCTGCGGCTGTATCATGTCAATGGATCTATTGCGTGGCTCATCCTCATCAGCAGCGTGGATATCCTCATGACTGTGTATGACTGCGTGGTGTATTATATGAATGCCCAGCATATATATTCAATGTATATATTTCCAGCGTATATGCCATGTATGGACTCCATATTGCATTAACGTGGTTCCATATTCATATGACATGAACAGCATTTGACATGTGAATAGCGTCTAATATATGAACATCGTTTGTATACATATCACACCATGAACAGCCTCATGAACATCGTTTAATATATGAACAGCGTTTGATATATGAACAGCGTCTAATACATATCTCACCATGAACAGCCATGAACAGTTTAATGCATATCTCACCATGAACAGGCCTACGCTATGCTTTGCAGCTTTTCAATTCAAACCAAATTGGCAAATTGTCATAGTGGACTCAATTAATAAATTATATTTTATATTTATAAATTTTTAAGACCCTGACGCTCCCCCACGTTTCCTAAAAAATGGTAGGGAGCTTTTGCATAGGCCGCTCCCGCGCCCCCTCGTCCCGGAACCTTGGTGGAACACTGTAAAAAATTCGTTTCTCTTTTTATTTCATGACAAAATCAGGGTTACATTGTAGCATAATCTTATATTTTTAACATGTAATGACTTTCTGATGTATGCCCTAGGGTTAGACATTGTGTAGAGGTGCATTAGAGAATCCAAAGTGGAGTTTTGCATGCATTTTCAGCCATTTTCCAGGGCTGACGTTAAGGTTTTATTTGCTATTTGGTTCCTTATGAACTGTGAAAATTTGCTGTAGCTTTGTCTCTATTTTACTGTGGTCTAGCCTTCATTTCTCATAGCTTATTCACTATTTTCACATCTAAATTTGTTGCTGTTATTAACTATTGTTCTGCTGCAATTTGCTGATTCAAAACCCTAGTTTCTAGCAGCCTCAAGTTTTTGATTTGGTGTGTTCAGGAAACCTGTTTGAGATTCTTTAGGCTAACTATAGCCTTTAGATTGACCCATAGTTCCCTTGAACCCAAATCTGGAATTTGTTCCTTCATGCACCTAAAACCCTAATTTGTCATAAATTTATGCAATGGATCTATGTTGTAGGATCCTTAGGGAGTACTTAGCTCAAGATTTGTGGGTTATTTGATCTCTGAGCCTTACTGGGGAGGCGTCCCTTGTGTTGGATTCTGTCCTTCACTAAAGAGGGGAGTAGTTGCTGATAGGATAGTGGTGAGACTCACATATGTTGCACCTTGTCTTGGTCAACTAGGGAGGCTTTGCACTAGGTGCTAGATTTTGCTATAACAGGCCAGAATTAATAGCCTGCAAGCCATATTGGGTGGTTTAGCCCTGATTGGAATTGAGGTGGGTGGCATTAACACTGATAGTCCCAACCACTCGGGCTACCCTGACGGCTTAAATTCTATTATATTTTATAAAATAAATTTATACATATTAATGCTTACTTTCTCTTATATATATATATATATCAGTGGCATTAATACTGAAAGTCCCAACCACTTGGGCTACCCCTGACCGGCTTAAATTCTATTATATTTTATAAAATAAAGTTATACATATTAATTCAAACTTACTCTATAACTTTATTTTATAAAATATAATAGAATTTAAGCCCAACAGGGATAGCCCGAGTGGTTGGGACTATCAGTGTTATTGCCATTGATAGACCTTCTGCATGAAGCTCAAAGCACTTGACTACTCGAGTTATCCCACTGGTCTGTATAATTAAACAAACACACACATACATATCAACTAGGAGTAGATTGGACTTTATTTCCATTTTGAGAAGAATTGTTGTCTGTAGAGCTAGTTGTCACAGGACAAGAAATTTGCAAATGAATTGGCTGAAAATGGTACTAGTCTAGTATGTGTTGGTGCTATATAATTAAATACCATTATCAGACAATTTTGTGTGGCCTGTCCACCATGTCTGTAAATTGTCCTGTTGGTTTGTTGGATAATGCCCTCTAGTTTAGGAGTTGAACCTGTGATGATGTCTGCTTATAGGTTTCTAGGAGGCTGTTTGATATCCACTCAGTTAAGAATCTTGTTGGAGGCCAAAGCTCTCTTTGTGTTTGGCGAGAATATGGTGATTAGCACTTTTAAAACTTACCATGCTTTACATTGGTTCGGTCAAGTCTTTAGGGAGCATCTCCTATCAATTTGTACAGGGACATGCAACGTGGAGCTTAGGTCATAACATCATTTAGAAATTCTTTCAAAAGTATGCAAATAGAGATTATTGCTAAGCTCCAGATTTCTTATACTTTTTAAAATCCAAATTGCACCCTTTATTATTGATTATTGTCCTGCAATGTATTGTCTGTTGGTTCTGAAAATTGTCACTAGTGACTAAACTATATTTGTTTCATCAGCACAAAGATTGTCTGGACCTTTTTGATCTCAACTCTATGGCTTATGCAAAATTGCATATCATGTGAAAGGTCCTGTAGTTCCTTGGATCTCAAGAGCTGAATAAAATTTTCCACTTGTTCATTGTGTTCCTTTTATTTGTACATGATTTATTACCTAGGGACTGCCTGGACTATATAGAGGAATATTTGCCTGTTATGTAAGGATCCCTTGGCAATTGGAATTAGTTTTAATCATGTCCCTTGAAAGTGAGTTTCTATCTGAGAAGCAATAAGCCCATAGGATTTTTTGGATACAAGGAAAGATATATGGTATTTGGACAAAATGTGCTTGCTGACATTGTAGACAGAAGTTGCACAGCTGACCTTGGTCCTTGAATTGTGTAGTTTTGACATTTAAGAAGTTGCACAGCTGACCTTGGTCCTTGAATTGTGGAGTTTTGACATTTAAGAAGTTGCACAGCTGACCTTGGTCCTTGAATTGTGGAGTTTTGACATTTAAGAAGTTGCACAGCTGACCTTGGTCCTTGAATTGTGGAGTTTTGACATTAAGTTTTGTTTCAATCATTTTTATGTTACAAGTTATTTTGGCGGGTGTCTATTAGCCACATTAGTTAAATTGTTGGTTCTAAAAGAGTGAGAATCCCTTGAGTTTGAGTCTTTACCGAATATGCAAATGTAATGAAGGTTGTGATTTACTGCAGATTCCTGGAGCCATGAAGATCAGATATGTTGGGCAGACCACTCTTGGCAGTGCTGCAATTTTTGGTCTTTTTCTAGGAGCTGGAAGTTTAATACACTGTGGAAAGTCATATTAAATGGTGAGGGCTGCTTTTGCATTTCCCTTTATTGTTCTATAGTTGATAGTATATTGCTGAGATTTGAGAATACTCTATGGTGAAAACATTTTCTGAAAGCTTGAACATTTATCAATACTAGGATTGCTTTCTTAAAGTGTCTTTTACAATATACAATATTTCATATTAAAAGTCAAAGTTCCAAAACATCAATAATAAATATTCTATATGGGCCAGGTTTAAGCTCAAGCTATATTTTCTGGTTACTGTTACTAGCAGTTAAACAAGAAATCTTAGGGAGAAATTGCTTTATTTGTTTGCAATGATTCTAGAATTGGTGTGGGCAGTTCACCACTGTAGGGAGGCAAAGGATGCTACTTTTGGGGTGAATGCTAAAGTTGACAAAGACAATCTTCTATGATGTTTCATATTGGAATTTGGATGAAAAATTAATATTTGCATGCCATGTGCATCAGTTGTTCTTCCTTGAATTTAATTCTTTTCAGTTGTTCAGCATTGATTTTTAAAGATTTTGTCTGCTGCTTATATTGCATAAGGAAATACAGATTGATGAATTTGCAGAAGGGTGGTTGGAATGGAGGGTGCAGTATAGCAGAGTGGAATGGATAAGCGAAGACAAAAATGTTGATGGCTTGCAGCTATTAGCATCCCATGTTACTAGGATATGGATACAGATTCAGATACTGATAAGCCTGATTATTGGAAAGTTCTCAACATGATATGTTTCTATGTTACCAGAAACATGGAATAAAACACACAATATGTTCAGAATATATGAAACAAAAATTCTCAGGTGTTGCAATAAGAAAGGGTTTAGGGGCCTGAGCTTGAGCTCTAGTATTGAGAATTCACAATTTATCTTTATCTTTGGGTATACAACGAAGTGCCTAATTGACTCTGTGGAAGCCTTTATCTCCACTGGAGTTAGCCCCAAAATCTTCCTGAGAATCTTTTCCAGTTGAAAGTAAGCTTGGGCTGAAGGAACCTAGCATGAGTAGTACACATAGGTGGCAGCCATAATTTTTGTGCAGATTTGAAATTTAGTGGCAAGGGACATAGGCTTCACACTCTATTTGTGAATGTTCTTGGTTGCTGTTTGGAACACTACATCCCAAAGCTCCTTGAGTGGGGCATGAAAGGCAAAGGGGATTCCCATAAACTTGAATACTTGACCAACTGAAAGCATGCCTAACCTTGCCTCATCAATCAATGTGGTATCTCTCTTTGGCCAAGACAAAAGCACAGAGGCTTGGCCATTTGTGGTGTAGACCTCAAGGCCTCACAGAAAAATTGCAAGCAGTGCATATTGTTGTCTAGAGTTTCTTTATCTTCTAGAATTGTCAAGAAAGAGCTATCTGCAAAATCCACTTTCACTAGTTGTCCACCATCATGGCCAAGTACCTGTCTGATCTGTAGTAGGAAACCAAGTGCTTGTGCTTCCATTATATAGAGGGTAGGGTCCAAGGGGCATTCTTTCTTGACAGATCTGAAAACAATGATTCTTTGGTCTTGGCCTAGGTAATGAAAAGGCACGCAATAGCTTCCATTAGGAGGGTTTCCATTGTTTTGACAAAAATATGAGAAAACCCCATTGCTCCTATTATGGAAATAATAAAGGGGTACTCTGCGTTATTATAGGCTTTTTCAAAGACAATCTTGATGAATGGGGCTTTAAGCCTTGGCTCCTAGCCCACTTCATTCCTTCTGAAACTGCAACCATGTTGTCCAAAATAGCTCTTCCTTTGATAAAGCTAGTTTTTCTCACTTTTGATAATCTTTTGATAATGTGGTTGCCTAATGAATAACTTCCTTGTATATTGGAGCAAATCCAACCCTGCAAAATGCCATATGGCATTGTAAAATTCACATGGGTAACCTCAAGTCTGAAAGGCTTCAATTAGCAATTTTGTTTAGAGCAATGTCCATTCATACAATGTTAGTGCTTGTGCACATGCTTTGTTGCTTGTCGACACTTGTGGGAATATGTTGATATAGGTTTGGATGGACACCTTCCATTCATTTGTCATTCGTTGAGTTTGGAAAACCATTTTAAAATGATTGACAAATTCTTTTTCAACATCGACTTGTTTTGTGATTCTTCCTAATACTGCCTTGGGGACTTCAATTTCTTTAGCCACTTTTTTAAAGGCGAAGGATTTGAAGAAATCCCTTGTGGATATGTTGTACATCTTGAACTAGTTGAGATGGGGATAGATTGGAGCCCTTTTGCTCGACACGTTTCCTCTACTTTGAGAAAATGTCTCAACTTGGTTGCTATAGACTGCAATTATTCATTGAATTGTTTGAGTTCTTGCATCCTTGAGACGTGATCCAACTCCTTAATAATGACCTCCTTCTTCCTTCAAATGACCACTAGTTGTTCACCAAACCTTTGTAGGAACGTTGTAATGCATCAAGTGGTATCTTCCCAACACAAGATCCACCCTTTGTCCACTTTGGCTAAGATACCAAATTTCAAATTCTCTTGATAACTTCTATACATGATGCATGCTTCAAATGATAAGTATTCAACATAAATCTTGAATTCATGGGTTGGGTTTAACTAAACACAACGATGTGGATAAAACAATAGGTTGGTGGTCAGACAACCTCAACTCCTATAAGGATTGCACCAACATTTTGCTGTTTTGTTCAATAAAGAGTAAATTTTGCTTTGAGAGGATTGACTCTATCTAGTCTTCTAAAAGCTTTCTTGTTGCCTGTTGACCCTATTGCCTACACCTACCTACAAGTCAGTGAGAAAAACCTTCAACCCCACAAGGTGTGGTTGGTGGCAGGGAACTTAAAGAAGGGGCTGTCACACTAATTCCGACTCTCTCCGTTTGAGCTATCTTCTAGGTTAGCTAAGGGGGGTGGTCCCTAATGAAAAATTAAGTTAAAAGGTGTAAGTTTCTAGGAGAGTGTTATAGTAAAAATGGATTACTTTCAAGGATTTATGGGCAAATATGAAGTGAACAACTTGAAATAACAATTCCAATCATTAATATGATTAAAAACCATAAAACCAGTGCTGTATAAGGAATTTGCTCAACAATTTAAAGATATATTTGCTCAAAGTAAAATGCAATGCTCACAAAAGAGAAAACAAAGTAACCCTGAAATGTAAATAAGAATTGTTAGCACAAGATATGTAAGATACAAAATGATTTTGAGATAATCAACTTATAAATCAAAACATGTGAAACATATCTTGCCAAAACCCAAAAATTAGTAATTAACTTGGAAATGTACAAGAAAGGAAGTGCTAAACCAAGACATCAATATGCAATTAGACTTGAAACATGCAAAGAAAACACTTGTTTGAAATGATTACAATACTTGCTTTTGGAATAGACTTTGCATATGAAAACTCAAACCATCAAGAGACAAGTAAATTAAATGTAATGGAAAGTGCTCTTGGTTAATTTTATTAATTAGCTCTACAACAATATTACAATTTAACTCTTCAATCCTCAGACCTCACCCTCGCTCAATGATATGGATCTCACAGTGAGGAGTCAATAGAAGAGTAGAGTATCCCTAAGATATCTACTTCAACCAACTTATGTTGGAGGTAAAATTTTAATGAGGCTTGGGGCCTTCCTACGTTAAAATGCGTAGATGAAATGCAAGTTGTGTTAATTCCCCAAATTAAAGTAATGATACATGCAAATGCTTCATAGAGATTGATTTGCAATGCTTGAAAATGAAATAGTGTTCAACATAAGTTGCAATTATAACTTCAATTGGAGGAATAAAATTAGCTTACAAGTGTTGCATGTGTTTCATCAATGAATTAAAATGACACAAGTAATTTGCTTGAAAGTAAAATTTGTTTCAAATAGACAATGACAATAAATTGCTTCAATATTCAAGATAACAATGTACCATAAAATTGAAGCATGTATTCCAGTGCTCATGAAACAATTTACCAAGGTAAATGGAAACGAATCAAAGTTTTTTAAGAATATAAAATGCTTGCATGTAAAGGATGAATTTCCCAAAGTAAAGTGCAAGCTTGTAGCTCCAAGCAACAATGAGAAAGAAAATGCAAAGCTCAAATGAAATTGTAACAAACTTTAACTTAATGAAATGTGATAGTGAGGTTGTGTTAATTCCCAATTAAAGCATGCAAGTGAATGAAGTATGAAAGCTTAAACCATGCAAATGTCAATCCACCCAAGAGAAGCCTCCCTCTAAATGGGGAGATAGGATACCATGGGAGAAATCCTAAGCTCCCATAAGCAAGTTAGATCTTATATTAATATTACAATGAGAAGAGGGCCCTTCAAAGTTCTCAACTATACTTCAAGTAGAGTCCTCACAATAATTGCTTGAAACTTGGAGACTAGACCTCTTTTCTTGAGAAAGTAGTGACAAGATCTCACAAAACTTATGCAAGGGAAACAAGGTGTGAGTTTCCTCCAAATGCCCACGGCTTAGAGAGGAAAATGGGCAGCCCTCTAGTGAACTCGACTTGGCCAAAATAAGCGTCAGAAGGGCTCACGACATCCTTGGAAATCGAACCCCCAACACTTGCCAAAGGTCCTGCAAACACTTTTTAGATGTTGCGGGAAGTTGCTCTTCAAAATCTGCCACAGAAGAGTTAGCAAACAATCCAAACAATGGTTGCAAAATAAGTTAAGTATCACTGGAAAAATCAACAAGATAAAATGTATATGTACAATTATAATTTACAAAAGGCTAAACTAAAGAGTGAGAGTAAACTCTTGTCTTTGCTTAGCCATCTTCAAGCTCTTAAATAGCAAATGAAAGAAATGAAGTACAATGTTTTTTTTTAAAGAGATTTATATTTAGAAGTTCTCGGCTTGTGCACAAGCTATGTGCCGAAATCCCTGCAAAACCACTTTGTAAGATAAGACTATGAAGGCTCAAAGAATAAATGAGAGCTCCTTTAAGAATGTATCAAGAGTGGGTTGGTCTCTCCAAAGACTTCCCCTCACGCTTGATTATGTAATCCCAACAAGATGTTCCCTCTACAAAACTTCAATCATGAATTAGTTCCATATAGATTTAGCAATAAACAATGATAAGAAACTCCAGAGATTTATTTAAAACCAACTAGAGCATTCTATACCTAAAACATACTTCTAAATCAAATGTCAATGCAAGATAGCTCTACATTAACAAATCTACAAGAGCATATGGAAGCAAATTAGATCAAAGCATGAGTAAAAGGAATTATACCAATGTTCCACCAAGACTCTGAGACGGGGGGGGCGCGGGTGCAGGGAGACGCACAAAGGAGACGTGTGGGAGTACCCTCAAATTTTAGGGAAATTTAGGGGGGACGGGGGGACATCGAGGTATATATATTTTTTTTTTATATATATATATATATATATATATATATATATATATATATATATATATATATATCAAATTCATATTCTATAATGAAAGCATAAATACAATAATACATACATATTTGAATTAAATAATGAAATACATTGATCCATACTCATCATCCTTACTAATACATACATGATTCATCCATAGACCACGAGATTCAATAATGAAATACTCTGATCCATATTCATTATTCATTATTCACCATTCTAGAATCTACATTGATTTAAAAATTAAATTCATCATTCTAGATTCTAAATTGATTTAAAATTTAAATGCATCATTCATCATTCTAGAATCTAATTAGTACTCAGAAAAATAGACTATAATAGATACTGAAATCTAAAGTTTGGAATAGTAAATTGATATAGCTAAAATTCAAAAACAGTGGAGTGATGAGTCTAAAAGTCACTCCAAAATACACAAAGGGCTTGGTGCTATTGATTAAATATTAATTCCATACCCCCTTGTATATGACAAAATGCAATGGAAACATTGCACTCCATCGAATCCCGAATTCCTGAAAAACTGTTAAGTTTGCTGGATTTTGAGTGAGATCTAAAATTCTACTTTCTCCATATGAAATCCAATGAGGTTGGAACCACTCTCAAACATACTGAGACATTTCATGGTAATGTTAAAAATTTAAGTAAAAAGATGACAATTGAAAATGAAAAATAAAGGAGAATGTCACTTTTACTTCAAGAATTTAACATTACCATGAATTGCATAGCATTAGTAGGGAAATATGGTCAAATACTAGGTTTTCCCTGTCATAAATCATTGTTTACAAGTAAATTTAAGGGGGGGCGCATGGCCCATTTTGAGGGGTGTCCCCCTTTTGGGGAGTTGTGTCCCCCACACTGGGGAAACGTCCCCCCTGCGTCTCCCTGCGTCTCCCCAAAAGGGGGACGTGGGGAAACGTTTCCCCAGACGTCCCCCCGTCCCAGGTGCGTGGGGTGCGCGCACCCGACCCTGGGGGACGCATCCCCGTGGAACACTGAATTATACCAATGCTCAACAATTCATCACACTCAAAAAGGAGGAACACCTCATGAATGAAACCCCAAAGTCTTTATTGATATATCTGAAAGTGTACAAGGCAGCAACGCTTCCGCAAGCACAATAGCGAGTAACAATATTATGCAATGTAAGAGCCCATGGCTCTATTATATAGAGAGTTGGGAGTAAATCCCAATGAAAAATGACAATGACAAATGGCATTGGAGCCAATCCCAATGTAGAAGTGATTAAAAAAGTGGCATGAGGTGACAATCCCAAAGAGAAATTCGAATTTGTTGAATGGAGCTCCAATGCCAAGTGTAAAAACCGAATTCTGGCAAGTGGACATTATTTTCTTCTTTCCTTATGTGCCAAATTCGAATTTTATGGTGGAATGACAAGTGTATATGGGTGGTAACCAATGTGGGGACAATTTCCACCAAATATTCTCCCAAATCCTCCAAAATGTGCATTAACTTCACAAATTCGAATTTCCAAGCAGCGTTTTCATTTAATGCCAGAAAGTCAATTTTATTTGAGCACGTCATTTCTTTGATTTTAGGAGTCCACATCACCTTGGGACTTCACTTTAACTCTCCCATAATTTTCCACCTCATTTCCACAATATTTAGCATGTGTGGATATTTATTTTTCTCCATTTATTTAATTTCTGGCTTAATTAATTGCCAAATTTCCCACTAAACTTAGGAAAAATGGGTTTTGAGGGTCCAAAACACATTATTAACCCCTCAAAGTGTGTCATAGTTGAAAGCCGAGGGTGAGAGGTGTAATTTTGATTACTCATACGCCATACAACTTCTCTAGACTACACTTATTACAATTTAAATACAATTTTATTTGCAATTTTTGACATGCGGGAAATCTTAAAAATTAAAAAATGGCTACCTAGACCTAACCAAATTCCACAAATTTTTTTGTGTGATCTAGTATGGTAATATACATCGACTCTAAACACTAAGATGTGTTAGGGGTTCAACTTTCAAACCATCACCCCGACTTTGGGGTAAAACATGAACGAAAAAACCTAGAAAATTATCCGCCTCTGAAAAAGAAGGGATAATTAACCTGATAAAAAAACACTCCAAGGTGTACTCGTTTGTTGATCGAGTCCCAACATCCTCGGCCTGTTACAAACTCAAAACTCATGACTACTAGTATCACTTATGACAATTCCTCGTAGGATGTGGAATCTGGGTACAAGAAAGATGATGAGAAGATAGAAGTAGAGTTAAAAAACTCTGTTGACTGACGATATCTGATGGTATAAGTGTCCTTTGGATCATCCTTGGGCATGGAGTCTTCATATTATCATCAGGTGCCACTCCAGTGGTCAACATTGCCTTTATAGAAATTAGATCAGGTGAACCATAGTTCAAGAGAGTATTTATGAAATTTTTTGGCAACATATAGGTTGAGTTTGGTCTTGAAGCCATTCCAAGTTAGCTGATCTCTAGTTGACATACATGGAGGCAACAAATTCTCCTTGTCTTCTTGAGTTTCAACATCATTGAAATCACCACAAAACAATGAACAAGTCTTAGGACACTCTTCCACTAGTTGGTCTTGTAAGGCAACTCTTTTGTTTGCATCATTTGGAGCATAGATATTGGTTAGGTCTAACACATGGCTTTCAATATCATTTAGGGTCCATACAACATGATTTTAGTGACCATTGCTATACTGGTTGATAGCTACAACCCATTTTTGAGATTTCAAGGTTGCAACCTTTGCCTTTACCTTCAACATGGCTAGTAAAAAATACACCAAAGTTTAGCCAACTTACCGTAAGTGGTGACTTTGGCATAAAACTGGTTATAAGTTCTTGTAAACAAAGGATTTCAATACTAGAAACAAAATCTCTAATTTTTTGGAAGATGGATTACAAACAATGTTTGGAGGACCTTGTACATTCCATGAAACCATCATTACAGATTTTTTGGGTTGGAATCCTTCATCTCGTCATCTCGTTTAGAGACGGTGTCAAAAGGGTTTGGAGAAGTCACATTTTGCGTCACTGATGAGGAATCTATAGAATTTCCTTGAAATTCTGCGACTGCTTGAATGACAAATCTGAAAAACAATTTCATTGCACCAAGACACAAAAATTTTCCTACTTAAATTTGCAGTGGAATAGAACCAGAAATAAATAAACAATCACATACAATAACACATTAATTTTTCTAGGGAACCCAACTGGGAAAACCCTCAGCTTTGCTGTAGAATTTTATTGACATAAATTGAGCAAATCGATTTCTTTACAAGGCAATCTGTTTCAATAGAGAATACACTTATCTCACAGCTTGGACTAAGCTTGAAACCTCCTTGCAAGAAACCTGACCCAACTCCTAAATCCTTGGGCTATCAGACCCTATTTCTTTGCACTGGAAAGCTCCTATTTCCTAGCACAATAGTGGCTCCTATTTCTTAGGAATTTCTCCTAATTCCTAACACACTTCCACAAGGAAATTCATTGTCTCAAATATGTGTATAGGTTGCTCGATACGCTCTTCCCACAACAAGCTCTCACACAAAACTCGTGCTCAACAATATTGATTACAAAGGTGCCTTTGTCCTCCTTTTACGCAAATCGATCATGCTAAAAATGGCAAGGTAAATTTAGAACTCGGACTTGTGATTTATTTGTTAACTTAGTCAAACTAACTCTTCTAGCTCATCCTGCCTCAATTGGAAACTGAATCTCTCTAACTCGTGCATTGGAAACTAAATCTCTCTAACTCGTCCACTTCCATACTTGAACTCGCACTTGGAGATTGACTCAACTACCTCTCCAACTCTGTGCATGAGTTAAATTGTCACCGTGAACTTGTCCTATTTGCTTGAACTTGTGCATGCTAAAGGAAGGACTGTTTGTGGTCTTTCTTGACTAAGGCACAAGTCAAGAAGACCTTTCTCATTACTATTTTTAACACTCCCTCTTAGCGAGGAATGGATTCTGTACAACTCCCAACTTGTCTTTGAAATGAACAAAACTGCTTCTTGCCAATGCCTTGGTTAAGATATCTAATGTCTACTCCTTTGTTGGAATGTATAGTAGCTTCACTATCCCTTTTTGCACACAATCTCTGAGACGAAGATAACTGATCTTGATATGTTTTGAGCGATCATGAAACACTGGGTTCTCAGAGAGCTTGATGCAACTCTTATTATCATAGTGTATCACAATAGGCTTCATCCTCTGTGTGAAAAGTACCACAAGTAACTTCCTCATCCAAATAGCCTTGCACGCTACCAAACGGCGACCATGTACTCGACCTCTGCTGAATTGAGTGCAACGGATTTTTGCTTCCTAGTGTACCAGGAAACAATTGCCAACCCAATGCTGAAGACGCCACCTGAAGTACTCTTCTGATCGATGGACCACCTTGCCCAATCTGCATCTATGAAGCCCTCAAGTCTCACTCCATCAACAATCTGCATTTACCATAACCCATAATCCATTGTGCCTCTAAGATACCTCAAAACATGTTTCGCAACAACGCAGTGAACTCTGGTTGGTTCCATCATGAACTGACTCAGCTGGTTGATTGCAAAACAAATATCAGGTCGTGTGTTGACCAAATACGTCAACGACTTGATGAGATGCCTGTAAACGGTAGCATATACTCGCTCTGCTCTGCTATTGCCCATGTTCCTTCAGTTTGTGACTAGAGGCGTGTCCATGGGCCTGCAATCCTGCATGTGAATTTCCGGAGAATCTTTGTAGTGTTCTCCCCCTGTCCCACGAAGATCTCACCATGACCCTGCCAAACTTCCAATCTAAGGAAATAATGCGCAAGCCCCATATCCTTCATCTCAAACTCCCTTTCAAGTTCCTTCTTGCAATCCTGGATCAAGCTGTCTACTCCAGTCAATATAAGGTCATCAACATAAAGCACTAGAATGAGCGAAAGCCCTCCAACCATGATGTAATATAGGTTGGCATCCGCCTCACTCTTAGTGAAGCCCAATCCTTGAAGGTAGTTGTCAATACGAGTGTACCATGCTCTTGGAGCTTGCTTGAGCCCATAAAGAGCTCTCTTCAGCTTGCACACATGTGTGTCTCTGCTGAACTGCTCAAACCCCTCTAGCTGTTCCATATAAATCTCCTCCTCAACCACTCCGTTGAGGAATGTTGTCTTCATGTCCATCTGGTGGATCTTCCACCCCATCTGTGTTGCAAGTGCCAGAATAGTCTTGATGGATGAATACTGTGCTATTAGGGCAAAGGTCTCATCATAGTCTGTGCCCTCAATCTGTGAGAAGCCCTTGGCCACAAACATGGCCTTGTACTTATCCACACTCCCATTTGCTCCATGCTTCACCTTGTACACCCAACGTAAGCCAACTATTGATTCGCCCTCAGGTTGTGGAACAATCTCCCAGACATTGTTCTTCATGATAGAGGAATATTCCTCCACCATGGCATCCTGCCAAACCTGCTGAGAAGCTGCCTCCTTGTAAGAAGAAGGCTCAGTGTCCACCAACTCTGTCATCAATGCCATATAACTTGTGTACCACTATGGCTGCATCCTCTGCTTGAACATAATGCTAGGAATCTCAACTTGCTCCTGGGTCTCTTGAATCAATGTGTCAGCCCACTTGGCTCTCTTCCTCATTGTGCCAGGAGTCTCTAACTGAGTAGCTTCCTGCTTTAGTCCCAGTCTCTTCTCCTCATCCTCTATCTGTGCATGTTGCCGTGGATCCTGCTGTGTTGGCCTCTTGCCACTTGGTGAGACTCAATCTGTGGTCTTGGCTAAGGCTCCTCCTTGGGAGCGAGTAACTCCTCCATCTCAGGTACTTCAACCTACTTTCGCTCTGAGGACTCCCTCAGAGCTCTGGACTCCTCAAACCTCACATTCTGCCTGAGAACCGTCTTCTTGTGTCTTGGTAGATACACCCTTTATTCTTGAGTCGTCTCATTGTATGCCACGAAAATGACCTTTTTTTGCTATGGGCTCTAACTTCTTCCTGTTATCTTTGGACACATGGCAATAACCTTTTGTGCCAAAGATACGAAAGTGTGAAACATCATGATTCTTGCCTGTGAAAGCCTCCTCCAGTGTAACTTGTCCAAGAACCTTGTGTGGACTCCTGTTCTATAGAAATATTGTAGTGTTGCATGCGTCTGCGCACAAGAACATAGGCAGTCCCTGATCATGCAACATGGACTTGGCCTCTCCAACAATATTGGGTTTCTTTTTTCTCAGCCACCCCATTCTGCTGAGGGTTATGGGGTGCTATCAGCTCTCTTTTAATGCTCTCCTTCGCACACAACTCCTTGAAGGCATTGGTGACATATTCTCCACCATTGTCACTCCTCACTGCCTTGATCTTCTTCCTGGTCTAGTTTTCTACCAAGGCCTTAAACTCCATGAACTTGGTTAAGACCTCATCTTTGTTTTTCATAAAAAATATCCAAGTTTTTCGAGAATAATCATCAATGAAAGTAACATAATACCTGTGTCTCATAAGAGAAGGAGAAGAGAAGGGTCCACATACATCTGAATGCACCAGCTCCAAAATCTCTTTGGCTTTGTTGTCTCGACCCTAAAAAGAAATCTTGGCATACTTGCCAAGTGTGCACCCCTTGCACACATCATGCTGATCAAATTTGCATGCTGGTAGACCTGTGGCTGGCTACTGAATAATATTCAGCGCCCCATGATGCAAGTGTCCCATGCAACGGTGCCAAAGTTCTCCAACATCTCTACTCTGCTCAAGGTTGCACAAGTCTCTAGTTGTAGCTTGTACAAGTTCCTCACCGTCACACCTATCTGCTTCATTGACCGAGAAGCTAAGTGCTTGAGGTACACTTTAGCTTTGCTGAAGATGTCATCATATCCCTTGTCTTCAAGGGTGGATACTAAAACAAGGTTCTTCCTTAGTCTTGGAACATGAAGAACATCTCTGAGATGGAGAGAGTTTCTAGACTCCCTCTCAAAGTTGATAGTGCCAACTCCCTTGGTCGTGTACTTGCCATTATCTCCTAGCTCAATATGAACCTCCACGTCGTTCCCCTCCAACTGGCTCAAATACTCCTTGTTCTCGGTCCTGCGGAAGGAGGCTCCAAAATTAATATACCATGTGTTGCTCCCTATTGAGCTTGCCATGCAAGCTATCAATGAGAAATCTTTCTCAAACTGAGAAGCAAACCCATCTACCTCAGCTGATGTAGCCGCATGATTCTTACTGGACCTCTTATTCCGATTAGGACACTTGGTAGCATAGTGCCCAAACTCATGGCAATGGAAGCACTTGATCTTACTTAGATCCTTCTTCTTCTTCTTGCCCTTCTAACTAGTCTCAACTTTCCCTTTGCCTTTCTTGCCCATGGCCTTGCCTGCAAGAAAAAAATTCTCCTCGTCCTCGAACTTCGCTGATCTACCCTCTTGGGTTTCTCTGCGAATCTCCTCCTGAACACAATTAGTGCATAACTTCTCCCAATTGGGAAAATTCTCTCTGCCACTGACAGCATCCTGGAACCCATACCAAGACTTGTGAAGTCCTAGTAAAGAAAAACTCACAAGGTCCTGCTCAGGTACAGTGATAGCCACACCACCTTGCTCATCTCAAACCTAAGTGAACTTTGTAAGATATGTGACGATGGGCTCTCTTTGCTCTTCCAGACACTCCTTAGCTTCTCCTTAAGAGCAAGCTTCCTGACATCACTAGTATTCTAATATCGATCTAAAATAATTTTGAACATCTCAAAAGTTGTCTTCTTCTCATGGATATGAGGAATTATATGATCTTTGACCCCTTCTAGAATAATTCTCCTGGCCTTGATATCATTTTTAGTATGTTGGGTCAACTATTGGGGATCTTGTGGTGGTGGTATAACATTCTTGACAAATTCTCTTACCCGATGATCCTCCAATATTATCATGATCCTCCCTTTCCAAGAGACGAAGTTAGAGGCTCCCTCTAAATAATGGTTTGATTTCAATCCTTGGAATGCCATCTTGCTTAACCAGTGAGCTCTCCTTCACAAATCTGATCTCCGTTCTACAAAACCCGATCTCTATGTGCTGGTCTTTATGCCATTCCTTGCTCTGATACCATGTAGAATTTTCTTGAAATTCTGTAACATCTTGAATGACAAATCTGAAAACAATTTCATTGCACCAAGACACATAATTTCCCTACTTAAATTTGGAGTGGAATAGAACCAGAAATAAAGAAACTATCACACACAATAACACGATAATTTTTCTAGGGAACCCAGTTGGGCAAACCCTCTGCTTTGCTGATCCAAAATGGATCCTAAAACCTCTAAGTCTTCATATATCGTAACTATCGGAAGGGAAAACAGTGAAAGAATGGCAGAAAACAGAGCTAAGCAAAGGCGAAAGTAACGCTGCACAGGGGCCGTCGGATCGGACCAATCAACGGTCCAGATCAAATCGGGATATCGTAATCGGGAGAAGTTAGCGGAGTACATCGAAGGCAGCGCTATGGAAATCGCGATAGCGATCAGTGCGATTTAACGAGGACCATTGATCGAGTGCGTAGATCAATGACCCAGATTAACTCGCAATATCGCATCGCTAAAACACAAGGGAGGACTTACCAAGGCCCAAAGACCATGTGATATGCAATTGCGATATATCGCATCGCAATATTGCATCACAACGATAGAAAGGAGCGGGGTCGATACAATATGCAACTTGCGATAAGCTGGACCCAACGGGGTTTATAGATGCGGCTTGATAAATTTTGAGTTCCGATAAAAAGGGATTTGTCGGGTTTTTCTATGTATTTACGCATTTCCGTTATAAAACTGAAATACAAAGGAAATGCGCCCGAAGCGATAAAACTGGACCCGAAAGGTTTATAAATGCAACTTTATATTATTTGAGTTCTGTGGTAAGCGGGTTTCGGGCGAGCCTCAGGCGGTAAGTGGTATTGAACAGGCTTCGCCCGATCCCATACACTGGTCGACACGTGGCTTGGCGCAGGAGAGAGAAAACCGCCTTTTCGGGTGGGTAATTTCCGTGCACATAAGCCGCTCGAAAGGGATATTAGCCGTTGGATCGGAGATCACACAGATCAACGATGGGCTTGCAATAACGATCAAAGGCCGACCCGATAGGATTATTGGGCGGATTCATATTATTTGAAGTTCGATAGAAAGCGTTTTGTCGGTTTTTCAATGTTTTCTGTGTATTTCTCTGTGTAAACAGAGAACGACTTTTTGGGATTTCACCTATGCCAGTGGTTCTTTTCATTACGAACAGGTGGCCACCATACCTTAGGGAGTTTAGCAATGATTGTTCAACGCTCCAGAAGGAGAGGAAGGGATAGCGACCGAGAGCCAGAGAGCCCGAAAGGGGAGACAAACAGCGAAGCGCTGATAGGCTTAAAAGACATTCAATGGCAGAGACAGGGAGGCAGTTGCTGAGACAAAGAGAAAGCAGAAGATAGAGAGCAAGAGGGAGAGTCTGTGTACTCTTGTAGACTTGAGGATTTCAAGTAAATCCCTGTTGTTTTGTCACTGTTGTGTTGAGACTCGGTTTGAGCTCACACTTGTAATAATTTGCTCTTGAAGACATAATATAGAGGTCAACTCTGAAAGCTGGACCAGGAGACGTAGCCAGGAAGTCTGGTGAACTCCTTGATTATTTTGCTGTGTTAATGTGTGTGACTGTTATGTTTTCTAACTGCTCATTGTCTATATTATTCGCAATCTTTTCGATCCATTGCACTAAGTAATATAGGCATTCCTACACATGAGTCTGTAATACCTTTATATTGATTTAAGATCTCATTTTCAGATCATTTGCTGTAGAACTTTATTGATAGAAATATAGCAAATCGATTTCTTTACAAGGCTATCTCTTTCAATAGAGAATATACTTATCTTACTGCTTAGACTAGGCTTGAAACCTCCCTGCAATAAACTTGACCCAACTCCTAAATCCCTGTGCTGTCCAACCCCTATTTCCTTGTGCAAGAAAGCTCATATTTCCTAGCGCAATAGTGGGTCCTATTTCCTAGCGCACTTCCACAAGGAAATTTATTGTCTCAAATCTACGCATAGGATGCTCGTTGATATGCTCTTCCCACAACAAGCTCTCATACAAAACTTGTGCTCAACAGTAATGATTACAAAGGTGCCTTCGTTCTCCTTTTATCCAATTCGATCATGCTAAAATTGGCAAGTGTAAATTTAGAACTTAGACTTGTGATTGATTTGTTAACTGAGTCGAACTGATTCTTCTAGCTCGTCTTGCATCAATTTGAAACTGAAGCTATCTAACTCGTCCACTTCCAAACTTGAACTCGCGCTTGGAGATTGACTCAGTTGCCTCTCCAACTCCACGCATGAGTCAAACTGTCACCATGAACTCATCTTATCTGCTCGGACTCGTGCATGCTAAAGTAAGGAATGTTTGTGGTCTTTCTTTACTAAGGCACAAGTCAAGAAGACCTTTCTCACTACTATTTTCAACAAAATCCTTTAAAATCTTCCTTTTGTCCTCTTGTGAGGGTTGTTATCACTAGGAGCCTATTGAAAAGCATTTGACCATGGGGTGGAGATCAAGTTGAAGGACACCCATTTTGATAGAGTGAGTTGGGTACTACTAGGAGGGTCTTTAACCATCATAAAACTTCAAGGCTTACTTTGAGTTGGGTTGGGGTTGCCTTGAGGGTCCAATTGGAGTGTTCAAACCCAAGGAAGAAATTGAAATAGTCAAATTTTGGAGTTTTACCATTTGTGATAATTGCCAATCCTTTATTCTTTGCTTCGGGCTAGGCTTGAGAGGTTGGACTTGTTTTGAGGGCAACATCTTCTAGCAAGCGGCAATCTTTAATCCTATGGTGTGGGATTCTAACAACTAAAATATGTACTTTTGACAATGGTGTACCATACTAGTTAACGAATGAATCAACCTTCCCTTGGATTTGCATAATTTTTATAATTTTTTTTTGCAGATATCAACTCGAGGCAAACACTATTTTTGGGGTGCATGGAAGAAAACCTGGTTGGTTCATAGCAATTGAAATTGCCGCTTAGAGTAGAAACATGTTACAGAAAATATTAGTATTGCGATGGGTGCATTGGGAATTCTATTTAGACTGTATAATAAAACTAGGAGGCTTCCTTGGCAAAGAATTCTTTATGCCACCGACAAACTTAACTAAGGTGTTTAAACTCATCTAATGGCTATGGGAAATCAATTCATGGCAATGGTTCTCTTCAACAAAAGAAAATTGAAAAAAGCCCCAAGCTAGAGTTTGTATGACCAGGCAAAACCACCCATGGGATTCCCTTGCCTCCTTGGCTTAGACCTTGATCATAGCCTCATAGGATACACCCCATAAAAAACCTTAGCAATGTGTGGATTTCCATTTTTTCATAGATTGCACATATTCAGTAGGATTGTTTTTGTTACCTCATGCATTGCCTTTAGGATGAACTCTCACAGGGCCTTGTGAGGAATCATGTTGTCCAACACCTTGATTGCTAACTCCTTGGGTGATTTAAATGACACCTTACAACCTTATGACAAGCATGAAAGGTCACATACTTCGGCTTGCATGAACTCCATACGACTCATAAACAATATATACTTCAAAGTGGGTAGTAACTTTTAGCAGTGAAAAATTATGACAAGTTCAATTGAAAATGTTTGACCACAATAATGCCACTTGGTATTTGCACAAGAAAATATAAGCCAAATATATAGATATTAAAATTGTATAAAAGGATATAGTTTATTGGGGGGGGGGTGGGGGAATGTTATCGCTAGAACAATAGCTTTCATCTGTGGCTATCTCCTTGAGAGCCCTATATGAAGGTGCAACTCAAATCAAGTCATTTGGGAAGAATTTGAAATTGTCTTAGGCCCTTCTACTTGGGCCTTTGATGACGAGAAGTAGGGGAAAGCTTAAAAAGTTCGGCCACCTTACGAGGGTTTTGCTAGGGGTGCCCAATGTTGCCCTTCTTTGTACTGGCTCAAAATGCGGAATAGGCTTTTTAACTTGTTCTTCAAGGCTCTGTTAATTGAAGAAGTAGGTGAGAATATGTTCTGTCTCAAGACAAACAAAGGGAGAGTGCTTGACGAAGAGTTGATTAGGGAGGAGTTAGCTAATCATTACAAGATGGTTTCTAGTTTCGAGGTCTAATTGTTGAGTGAGAGGTGGCCTTGTTAAACGTGTTGTCAAATAAAGAAGCAGGGGAGAACGTTATTGACCAAGAACTGATTGAGGAATTTGTTAATCATTACATGATGATTTTCCCTTCTCAAAGTCTCATCCTTGATGTGGTCCGTAACAAGTTCTTAGAGGAGCAAAAATGTGCATGTAAGTAGGTCGTATCCTTATATGAATTGGTTGTTGGTCTATGTGAAATCATTGATGATAGGTCAAGATTGGATGATTTCGAAGGTGAGTTCTACAAGGCCACATCTGTCCTAAGCTATAGATCTATTGTAGGTCTATAAAGAAGCAATAAAGAAAAAAATTATTTGGGATTGACATTAAATATGATGTCAAAAAACTTGTCTCCAATGTGGGGACATTAATCTGATGATGATTTGGAGGCCAATAACTCTACCTAATATTTCTTATAAAATCTCGGCCAAGGCCTTGACTTTGTGCAAAAAGCACATCTTGCTTGAAGTCATGTATGTTCTTGGGCCTTCGTCTTGATGTTCTTTTTTTTAAGATGGATTTCAAAAGGACCTATGATTGGGTAGAGTGGCATTTCTCTTGGTAATGATGAAGGACCTGGGCTTTGGCATCCTCTTTATTGGAGCAGTTGAGATGTTTCTTGAGGCCTCTGCTTGCTTGTTCGTTAATAGATGTAAATTAGATGAGTCTAGCATGTTTCTCTTTATTGGACAAGGCTTCCTACTTGATAACACCTTGTATGTAATGGTTATGGAATCTTTGGGATATTTGTTGTGCAATAAGGCTTGTCATTAAGGGCATCTTACTTTTTGAGCTAGAATTAGGTGAGTTGGTAAATGGCAATGATGGCCATTTCCTTACTATCTTGGAAGAGCATACCTGTTAGGACTACACCGTGGAATGTTTGAATACCATTTGCTTAGTGTTAAGCTAGACCGTTCAATGATTCAAAACTCAATGCTTTAGATAGAACCAACGCCTAGTGCCAAACTAGATAGCCTAGTACATGACCCAGATAGAAATGCATTTTTGCGTTGAATCGAAAGTCTAGTTGTGTTGCGTGTTTGTAATCAAAATGAAATTATACACAATGTGTGTGAAATTGACAAAGGTTGTACACAATGCAGTCTAGCAAACATAGATGCTTGTGTGAATAGAAAGCACATCAGAGGTTGTGATAGAGGATGCAATCAATATCTGAGTAAGTGCAGTTGTTGGAGTAAGTAGTAGAGTGTGAAAGTCAAATTTGATGCTAGCCACGCCTGCTTGTTTTATCTGTTGAGCATGTGATGAAGAAGTGACAATGCATTGGATTTGAGTGCATTGTTACATTGTATAGAAGGCTTGTACTGTTGTGTATGAAGTGGAGGATGGCTGCATTGTTTGTTTATGTTGCATGCTTGCTTATGAAAGTGTTGGCACAACTACCAATTGGTGCAAAGGACAGAGTACTCTATTGTTGAGTTAAGCAGTTTTATTGGCTTATGTGAGTAGTTGATGAATGTCGGGTTTTCAGTGCTTCTAACTTGATGAATTAGAATGACAGGTTGATGTAGCCTGAGTAGAGGTTAACTAAGTTTTAGATGCACAAAAGCAGATTTCATTAAGTAAAGATTGTATTACAGTTGGGTGGCAGGGTGGTGCAAGGCAGGAGAGTAGAGTTTCCTTCAGGTTAGAGAATGAGAACATTGTAGGGTGGTAGGGTGTTGCTATGGCAGGTTGGAGCGTACTTACAGTTGGAGCTGGTAAACTAGGGCGTTGGAGCACCCTTCCAGTAAGTGTCGGTAAACTAGGGCGTTCGAGCGTCCTTCTAGTTGGAGCTAATAAATCAGGGAGTTGGAGCTTCCTTTAGGTTGGAGCCTGTAAACCAAGGGGTTGGAGTCTCCTTTAGTTGATGCTGAAAATCTTGGAAGTTGGAGCTTCCTATTGATGTAAATTTCGAAGACCTATATTAAGAAGTGTTCGGTGGTTTTTCTCTCGGAAAGGTTTCCACCTAAAAATCTTGTGTTCGCTGTCTTTGATGTTCGTGCATTGTTTTTTTTAGTATCCTAGAGGATCCCAATAGCTTGTTTGACACATAACTACTAGTAAACCTCTGGGGGTCTACAACCTGTCCTCCTCTTCATAAACCTGGTCACAACTGAGGGGATTTGAACCTTGGACCTCAGTTTTCATAGTTTTCACATTAACTTTGATCATCAATTGACCTACCCCTTGGGACAGTGATCGTGGTTTGTTGAATGGTGTTGCTCATTTATGTTTTCTATCTAATGTTAATGATAATCAATGCTTTGTGAAGTTAAAATTAACTGATTGGAGTGAAATATTGATTCAACCCCTCTTAGTATTTCCAACAACACCCTCGACTTGATCACAAAGAACTCTCGACACTCCTCTTTTGCACTTAACTTGCAAAATTGTGCTCAGTTGAATCTAGTTGCACACTTTTCACCTCCCTTCAGTCTTGTGTCTTTCACTTGCTTCAAAAAATTGCTCCCCCAATAATTGATGTGTCTTCACCTCTACCATGGGCTTCTTTTATACTTTCATTAAGCCAAATTCATAACCCCTAATCTCCAAAGTGAGGGATGGCTAGGATTAAATCCTTACTCACTTAGATCAACAATAGAGATTAGATCTAATTCACTAAAATGAATCAAGTTAATTTTTTATTAGAAGCCTTAGCTCAATAACCGTAATTAATTAATGTGATTTTCCTCATTTAAAACTTAGGAAAGAAATCATAAAAGTCACTTGCTCAACATAAGTGAGTACCTAAAGAGGCTTCTAGACATCTTTTGCATGCTTGACTCCTAATCTATGCAAAAGTATTTGTTTGAGCAATCAACATCAATAGATCTATATGATTAGAGGTAAGATCATTGGCTCCTACTTGTGTTGTGTAGACCTATCTAGGAAGCTACAGTCATAATGTAGATTCATGTTCAATGGGCCCAACTTGAGGAAGGGGAGTAGCCAAAGGTGATTTTACTCCTTATTGCCATCATTTGAAGAAGAAACCAGAATAGGATCACTAACATAAAAGTTGGGAAGTGAAGATGGCGTAGATGTCGAATATGGCTCATCTGAACAGGGAACATGGAAAAGATGTCGAATATGGCTCATCTGAACAGGGAACATGGAAAAGATGTCGAATATGGCTCATCTGAACAGGGAACATGGAAAAGATGTCTAATATGGATAAGTAGAAGAGGTCAAATGCCCAATTAGGTTCACAAGTCAAAAGACTTTTATCAAACTTAAACATCTCTCCTAATAGTTTCCTTGAAATTATGTGGAAGAAATCTATAGCCTTTTACATATTTAGAATATCTAACAAATATGTACTTCTCAGTTTTGGGCTCTAATGCTTTCCTTTTTATGTTGAGGAAATCTTTAGCCTTTTACATCTTTAGAATATCTAACAATTATGTACTTCTCAGTTTGGGCTCTAATGCTTTCCTTTTCTTATCAAGTATTTGAGTCCATGCTTTACTACCAAACACACAGAAGAGGATTGCATTTGTTTTATTTACTACATGCTTCTTTTGGTGTTATATTTTTTAAAGCCTTTGTGGGAGTGCAATTTACTATGTAATTTGCACAATTGATGGCTTTTGTCCAAAAATGAAAACTTAATCCCTTAGATTGGATCATATGATTTTCCATTTCCTTTAGTATGTGATTTTTTTTTTATAATAACATTTTGTTGTGGTGTATATGGTATGTTATGTTGCATCTAAATGCTTTGTGTAGTGCATTAAGTTTTATTTTTTTTGTTAACATATTTGCCTCCATTATATGTTCTTAACCTCTGTAGTTGATGTCAAGATTGTTTTTCTACAAGGTTTTGTAGGCGACAAACACCTCAAAAATTTCTATATTAAGTTCCATGAAATAAATCCAAGTATGTTTGGAGAAGTACTTGTGACCACATTTTTTTCTTCATATTTTTCGTGTAGTTTACTAAAAGGTTGCGGTCTTGAGTCATACTACCTTCTTTTTTGTCATTTCACTCAGTGAGTTGGAGCTGTGAGACAATTTGGAGTGTAGCTGAGGGTTATTGCGCAGGGTTAGAAGGGATTCCAAGTGCTAGGAAGGTGGATTTGTCCAAGTCCTATTAATGCTATGTAAATAATGGTAAAATTAAATTCTTAAAGTAATCATTTTCATCATTTGACTTAAATTTTTAACACTACCATTAATTGTTTTAGGATGTTTGAGAGTGGTTCGAACCTCATTGGATTTCATATGGAAATAGTAGAATTTTAGTTCCCACTCAAAATCCAATTGCCGTAACAGTTTTTCAGAATTTTGCGATTTGGGGGATCGCAACGTCTCCATTTGGTTTCGTCATATATCAGGGTATGGAACTAGCTTTTAATCAAGAGTCCCGAGTCTTTATATACCTTGATGGTGGTGGCAGTGATTGTGTTCAACTTCTCTGTTATGACCCTAGTAAAAATATACCCATCACTCAAACAAAGTCTAGATTTGACATGTTAAGCTTTTTATATCTTATTTTAATGGTTAAAGGGTGATATTGATGATGAGGATCCTAATATAGGCAATGATTTTGATGACATGTAGTTATTTGTTGTAGCATGATTCTTTTTTGGCCTTGAGAGGCCATTTAGAGTCTTTTTGTTGATGGATTTTTCGTTCAGAAATGGATTGTACTTGGTGTTATTTTGGTAATATGCACTAGTATGGTTGAATTTGGAGCATCATCATGTAAAATTATAAATGTTTTAGTTTCTAAATTCTAAAGAGATTTGAATCTATGTTTGTATCTCATTTTTGTATATATATATATATATATATATATTGTCCTTTGTGTCCTCTTTTCAGGTTTGTGTCCTGTGTCAGACACTTGTATTATTGTGTCTTATGTCATTGCCTTAGTTGACTTAGGTTTTAAGGTGATATTGATGTAGATAGGGTGCTAATTTCCAAATTATTGCTATAATTACTGAAATTATTGTTGAAGAATCTAGGGCAATCAGGCTAATAAGATTCTTCTCACGATGATAACTATTTGTGACGTACTTTTTACTTTTTCTTATTAGCACAATCTTCTCTTGTTATTATTGAAGTGTGTTTTCTAACTTCATCAAATAGTTACCAAAACAAAAGAGACAAGAACATAAGATGTTGGCTTTTTGCTAGGGCCAAAACTTTTCACTCTTTGAGAGGAAAACCCACACAAATTCTTCTTATAGAGATTCCAGTTGACGAATACCAAAACCAAGACCCTTGACCTGTGTTGCCATTCCCAAACCAAGATACAGTCATCCTTCTTCCTTGATTGTTCGATTTCTTCATGGCACTAAAAACACGATCATTGCAACTTCCAAACATTGTGATATATTTCTAAACTTTGGCCTCATAGAGTTGTGCATCATACCTTCATACTGTTACTAGCACCGAGTTGCACCATGTAACTCCTAGCTGCATCATGTAACACCTAGCATCACTGATCATCATGTCACTATTGAGCACAACACCTGGTATCAACGAGATCTAGCACCGACCATCAATGAGTATCATCTTATTAGCAAAACACCGAGACCTTATCCAAACTGTACCACTGTCCATCCGCATTACAATTAATATATGCTTGAGATAGTGAGGAAGATATCACTTTAATGTCACCCGAAATTAGTCCGCACTGTAATCACTGTGATAACCAAATTCTTTGTTGTCTTGACCACTGAGAACCTCAGAAAATATGTCGAGAAGTTTGCTGTGGATGATCCACATTTTATCTCTACTGTACCCATCCGAAATCTCAGAGATATATTGAATCTGTCTCATTGTGGAAATGCAAGGGTACAAGCTCCTATATATAGTTGTTTGCCCCTACATTTGCGCTGACATGATCACTTGAAAGGGTGTCTCCATATGTGAGCCGACTTGTCATTTGTATACATTCTGAGGCCGACATCAAGAAGAGGATGACTGTTCGTGTCTATTGGAGGCTTCTAGTCAACTTGTAGACCTAGATATATTCTTCATATGCCCAAGAAGGGTCATATATGACATTGACTTTAAAAACAAAAATCCCTTGCTCATGAAACCCATGAAGCAAGGCAATAATAATTTATTTTATTCATTACGTTATTTACAAAAAGCACAATTACATGTCATTATGAATATTGAACCTAGTTACATTTTACAACACTCCCTCTTAACTAAGGAGGTATTCATAATGGTACTTTGTGATTCTCAATTTGAAGAATTTCTCATAAGAAGAATTGGATTGGTAACCCATTTGTATAGCATCATAGTAACCAACATTGTTTCCACATCGAGGCCTTGACTGAAAACTCTATCTCTCATTAGATCAGAGCACAATGTTGGCGAGACCAATGACTATAAACACCTTCATCATTGTCTCTCAAGGTACATACCCACCCGGATGTTCACTAAGTATGACCTTCTAGGACTATTTTTATCTTGGGTTCCCAACCCTCAAAGAATATCAGTCCTCTTGCCTACTCTTATCTTGGATGCCCTACACATTCTCAAAGAGCATGAGATGCCAGATGATTACCCAATCCTCCATTCTTTCTTCCCAAGTGAAGACAAGAATGTTGTGTCTATTTTTCCCTCTCAAATAGGGAAGATATGCCTATTCCTGTAAAGGATTGTACCCAAGCTCCTTTTGACCAGGAACTTGCCCAAGCTCCTTTTGACCAGGAACTTGCCCAAGCTCCCTCTTAACTAGGGACTTGTCAGAGCTCCCTTTTAACTAGGGACGCCCCTTTTCATCAACAACTTCTTTGTGGGTATTAGAATAATGCTATTTTAGTGTTTAATGCTCATCATGCTATTTTAGTGTTTAATGCTCATCTGTGATTGTAATTAGCAGTTTCTTGTTAGAAACTTGCTGTTTCTATATTCTTAGTAGAAACTCGCTGTTTCTACTTTTTTAGTAGAAACTTGCTGTTTCTGTAAATACAGTTGTATTATTTATTGAGCTTCACTGCTCATTGTAAATCAATGAATTCATTCTTTGAAATCCATATGCGTGTTTTCGCACTGTTTTATGGTATCGGAGCAGGTTATATATTATTATTATTATTATTTTATTTTATTTTGTTTGTCGGAATTTTTTTTATTGTTTGAAAAAAATTTCGTGGAGTCACGATTTTTTTAGCCGCAGTTTTTTTAATACATTGCTATGTGCCGGGGATCAGGGTTTCTTCGATTATATGGGTAGTGGTGCTCAACGCATGTCTCGAGCGCTTTGTAGCAGGTGACTATCATCATCCTTACGGTCATTACCTAAAAGAAAACAGTATTGAAGCCTTCATGTGCAGAGCGTTGCATGATATATGAGATATCTTTGACGCTGTTGAATTCATACCGAGATACCCAAAAGGCCCTGAGCTGATCTCCGTATCTGAGATTTGGCAAATGCTCAGACCTTCGAAAAGTGGGATCTTCCCAATTATACATACACATCAGAGTGCTAGGCAATGAATTGGCCCCTCACCTCTACGCGATCAGCTTTGGAAGGATCTGTTTGTTTTTTTTCTTGCTGAGGGCCGAGTACCAGTTTCTTTTTCAGTGGCAATGACACAGGTCTAGGCTTTGATCCTTCGACTGTCATTAATGCAAACATAGTTTCTGAAGATCAGTGTACACGAGACAATCAATGTTCATTAATTTCTTAGAATTTTGGAAGAAGAAAATCCGACATTGCACCCGCATTGCCGGATTGGAACTCGGGCTGTCTAGCTAATACGTGGGATATTGAGGAGCAGAGCTCTCAGGCTGCCAGTCTGCAGCTGAAATGCTTCACGTCTCAGTGTGAGCCTTTCGGCTCATCGATTTTTTTTCTTTCTTCAAGAAATTGATGCGCGGGAGCTTTAGTCTGCGGAGGATCAATTCACTGGTGTAATGTTTTGTCAAACGAAACCGAAATTCTAAATTCCGGTGGCTCCAACTGCGGTGATTTTTTTTCTCTCATGCCTTGGTTTTTTTTCGACCAAGGTATTTTATTTTTGTTTCATTTGTCGAAATTTTTTTCCGATTACAGATTTGATGTGGGTTTTGTGATATCTCAATTGGGTAGTCGTCAGAATTTTCTGGGTGCATCGTTTTCCGTGCCTCAATTTTCAAGTCGGCGGATTTAAATTTTGTTTCCAGCACCTGTCAGATTTTGTCTGGATCAACCGACATCTGCATTGAAATCCGTGCCAGACCCCTTTGTTGTTTTCCGTATCTTGGGAAACGTGTAGATGGCCTCGCTAACCAATCTGATGTTGGAAGGCAATCAACGCTTTAATGGCACCAATTATAACATCTAGAAACAAAGAATGTTAACCATTTTTGAATATAGGCGTCTTGACCAACTCATTTTGGGCAAAGAGCTCCGTCCTGGTACAACTGGTGCCGATCAAGATAAGTTTGATGATCGAAATCGAGAGGTTGTTATGCTTCTCAAACTCTTTGTGACTGATGATCAATTACCACATATTCCTTTCGACAAGACAACTACCAAAATCTGGCAACATTTGAAGGAACTGCATGAGACATTTGACAAGAGCAGAGCTTTCTTTCTAAAGAATCACTTGTTCTCCATCATGATGGACGAACATATATCTTTACAGGAACATCTTAACAAGATTAAAGACATTCGAGATCAGCTCGAAGCCATTGGTCGGACCATGGAGGAAGAAGATATGGTAGTCATCACTCTGAAATGTCTACCGAAACCTTATGAACACTTCATAAAAACACTCAACATTACCACCACTAATGTTGATCTGAAGTTTCCAGAGTTATGCACCAAACTCCTGCAGCAGGGTCGTTGGAAACAACAGTTTGGTAGTGGTGCTTCATCAGCCTCATCAGAAAATGCTTTTGCTGCCAAATATCAGTCCTCTCAGTCCTTTCAGCAGAAAGGTTCTTCTCAGCCTTTTGATCTCGCTAAAAAGAAAAATGTGTAGTGTAATTACTGTCACAAGTTCGGCCACATGAAGAAAGATTGCTGACAGAGGATTGCTTCTGAATAGAAGAAACATGGAGGGTCTCATCAGACAATGAATGTTGCAGAACATTTCGAGCAGACGGAATCTACCTTTTACGCCTTTATGGGTAAGAGGTCCTCAGATCATGTTCCATCTTCTGCCTGGTACATTGACTCTGGTGCATCACGTCATTTCTCTCACAGGCGTGACTGGTTTATTGACTTCTCATCTTTTAGTGATTCCGTGGTATTCGATGGAGGTGAGGAGTACACAGTGGTTGGCAGAGGTACAGTTCAGATCCAGTCTGGTGGGCGCACACTCATCTTCTTGAATGTGTACTATGTTTCTGGTATGGAAATTAATCTGCTGTTTGTCAGCTAGATTATGAGGAACTCTCCTCAGCTTGATGTGGTGTTCAGTGCACACGTGCTCCATTATTGACAGGGAAACTCGTCTTACTGTTGCTATTGGCCTAGAAGACCATGGCCTATACAGGCTTCTTGACACTGGTGATTCTCCAGAAGTGGCTCTAGCAGCTCGTGTTTCTCCCATCTGCACTTTGTGGCATCAGAGATATGGGCATCTAAACATTCAGTATCTCTCTTATCTCGAGAGGGACTTGTGTCAAGGTTACCTGATATTCAGACTCAGCAGTTGGGAGTGTGTGGCGCCTGTCAAGCTGGCAAGCAACATCGGTCTTCATTCAAGGATGGAGAATCTTGGCGCGCATCTAAGGTACTCCAGTTAATTCATGCTGATATTTATCGTCCTATGAATATATCTTCTGTTACTGGTTGTAAATATTTTTTGCTTATTGTAGTTGATTTCAGTAGAAAGATGTGGGTGTACTTTCTAAAACATAAATCTGATGTATTTAGTATCTTTCAGAGGTTTAAGTCCTTAGCTGAAAAAGAGTCTGGCTGTAATATCATAACTCTTAGGACAGATAACGGGGGGGAATTTTGTTCTTTCTCCAACTTCTGTGATACTTATGGCATCAAACGGTAGTTAACTACACCCTACACTCCTCATCAGAACAGTGTTGTAGAACGTCGCAACCATACGGATATTGAAATGGCTCATTCCATGTTACAACATAGGAAAGTTCCGAACAAATTTTGGGTTGAAGTAGTGTTTACGTATCTATTTTCTTAACTGATCACCTACTCAGGCTGTTAAGGGGAAGACTCTAGAAGAGGTTTGGTCTGGCCGTAAGCCTAAGATCAGTCACCTCAAAGTGTTTGGCTTGGTTGCATATGTTTGGATTCCAACTACTAAGCGCTCTAAGTTGGATTCCAAAAGCCAAAAACTCATGATGACAGGGTACAGTGATCACCACAAGGCCTATAGGCTGATCAATATAGACATTGGTCGTCTTAGCTTCAGTCGGGACGTAGTATTTGATGAAGACAGAGGGTTCTTTCAGTCTCCTCCTTCTGAGCAGTGTTCTGAGGATTAGCCTCACAATGTTCTTCTTCCATTAGGTCCACCTGATGGGAGGGATGATGCAATACCGGTATTTGATGATGCACTACCTAAGCTTCCTCTGGAAAATAACCCTCCTCTTGCTGCTCCTATTGTTCCTGAGCCTCCTCCACCTCCTCCTTATATTGGTTCCTCTACTCTCCAACCAAAATGGTGGGCTAAAACTATTGGTGATCTCCGGGATAATGAGCTCCTTGAAGGTAGAACTTCCAGAAATAAGAGCAAACAACAGTCTACAGTGAATTTTGCTCTTATGGCTAACCTACACAGTATTTTTAAGCTTCAAACCTATTCAGAGGCTAAGGGTACACCTGAGTGGGAACATGCTATGGAAGCTTAATTCCAGAGTCTTTAAAAGAATCACACTTAGACCCTTTCTGATCTTCCTGCAGGGAAAAAGCCCATTAGCTGCAAATGGGTGTATAAAGTGAAATACAAAGCTGACGAAACCCTAGACAAATATAAGGTTCGCCTTGTTGCTCGAGGGTTGTCACAGAAGGAAGGCATAGACTATGAGGAGACCTTTGCTCCTACAGCCAAGATGAGTACCATACGGCTTGTCCTTGCCTTAGCAGCTCAGTTCAATTGGAAAGTCCATCAGATGGATGTAAAGAGTGCTTTTTTGAATGGTGACTTACAGTAAGAAGTCTACATGACGCAGCCTCCAGGATTCAAGGTTGCCGGTCAAGAACAGAAAGTCTGTAGATTAGTCAAAGCACTCTATGGTCTGAAACAAGCCCCTCGGGCTTGGTACATGAAAATTGACAAGTACCTAACAGATCATGGCTTTCAGCGGAGTCCATCTGATGCAAACCTATATATCAAACATACTGGTGATGATATTCTGTTTGTGGTTGTCTATGTGGATGATCTTATCATTACTGGCAGTTCAACACATTTGATCCATGGGATCAATTTGTGCAACACTTTTGATATGACAGATTTGGGACTTCTTCATTACTGTTTAGGGGTGGAAGTGTGGCAGACTGAGAACAACATCTTTCTCTCTCAGTCCAAGTATTACAAAAATCTTGTGGACAGGTTCAGAATGTAGGATGCAAACCTGCCATGACTCCTATGGAACCAGGGCTCAAACTTTCAGCTCAGTCATCCTCACCACTTGTGGATGAAACTTTATTCAGGCGGTTAGTGGGCAGCCTCATCTACCTTACTGCCACTCGACCTGATATCAGTTTTGCAGTAAGCTACACTTCACGCTTCATGTCAGCTCCTAAGGTTGATCATTGGATAGCAGCAAAGCGTGTGCTGCGTTATATAAGAGGCACTCCTGATTATGGACTTCTGTACACTCGGAGTTCACATCCTACACTCAGTGGTTACACAGATTCAGACTGGGCTGGTTCGGTTGATGACCGTAAATCTACAGCTGGGTATGTGTTTAGTCTGGGATCCGACGCTGTCACATGGACTAGTAAGAAGCAGCAGGCAGTGGCTCTCTCCTCAATAGAAGCAGAGTATCGGGGAGTAGTTAAGGCATCTTGTGAGGCAGTTTGGCTTCGACGTATGCTTGCGGATATGCATGTTTCCCAGGTAGGTCCTACTCCCTTGTTCTGTGATAATCAGGGAGTGCTCAAACTCGCCAAGAATCCAGTCTTCCATGAACGAACAAAGCATGTGGAAACCCATTGTCACTACATTCGATAACTTGTTGAAGACGGATCCATTCAGTTGCTGTATGTTCCCACAACAGAGCAGCCAACAGACATCTTCACCAAGCCTCTTGGTCCTGATAAGTTTGTAAAATTCAGAGGGTCTATAGGTGTTGTAAATAGATTGAGCATTAAGGGAGGGTATTAGAATAATGCTATTTTAGTGTTTAATGCTCATCATGCTATTTTAGTGTTTAATGCTCATCTGTGATTGTAATTAGCAGTTTCTTGTTAAAAACTTGCTGTTTCTATATTCTTAGTAGAAACTTGCTGTTTCTGTAAATACAATTGTATTATTTATTGAGCTTCACTGCTCATTGTAAATCATTGAATTCATTCTTTGAAATCCATATGTGTGTTTCTGCACAGTTTTGGTGGGTCCTTTAGTTGCTTGATCAATTTCTTTCCTTGATGTCATGAAATTCAATCGAGCTTCTTCCCTGTAGGGCATTAGCCATCGATCACTTTCCTTTTTGGTTCGTCATGTCATTCCTTTCTTCATGGAAAGTGGCCTTCTTGGTACATATCTAGAACCTTCTTCATATGGCTACTTCTTTCTCATCATGCTTCTTTCAGGGATTTCAATCCACCACATGAATTCTAGTTGTACTTGCACTTTCAACTCTTGTTTCAGTAGCCCTGTAGGAACCCATATAGATATTATTCAAGAAATCAAAACATAACATTAAATCAAATAGTACCTTACGAGATGGCTCTTCATCATAACATATTCCTATAGGTATCAACATCCTGCGTACATGTTGACACATCTCCCAAAGATATCTATTGTCAAGGGTCTCCATCTTTTTTAGATTTCCATCAGAGTTTTCATATCTTTTCGGGAGATTTCCTAGTCAAATATTCTTGGTCTTTTGGATGCTAATCACCTTCATCATGGTTGCATATATCATGATCTCTTCCTTCCTTACACATTCCATTCCCAGGAGCTTCCAATCAGAGTTCCTTAGTTGTAGTCAACCACCTCATACTTCATATGAGGACATATTATGTTGATTTCATCTAGTGTGACTTATGCCTTTCTGCATCCTTTTTAGAGGAGGAGATCCTTTTCCCTTGATCATGCTTCTCAAGATAGAAGTAATGATCCATGTTACCAGCAACCATATGGCATGACTTTATAATAGTAAATACAAGCATACATACCTCATTTTACCTTTAGGTCATCTAGGTTTCTTCCAACAACTTTCTTGATTGAAAAGATCTTCAACCCCTTGGTTTGCTTCATTTCTCATGTCATCATACCATCATCCCATGAACTTCACAAGTTGGAATTTCTGATGAAACATTTGCTTCCTTTCTCGATCAGTGAATCCTTCAATGAGAATTCTATCTCGTGTATTCTGCATATTCTTATTCAACAGATGTTTCCCTTTTGACTGATGTATGATGAGACTTGTCTTGGATGACTTCTTCCTTTGATATTTCAATGAGGCCACCAAGTGCTATATTCTTCAAAGTTGACTCCATTGATTTTGTTCCAGCGGTCCTTCATGTTTCCCTATGGTGATGTCACGAGCTCTTGCTTCTAATGCTTCTCTTCCTTGAATTTCCTTCTTTCAACTTCCTCCAATTCTTTGGTGAAATGGACTTCTTCTCTATTCTTCTTGTTATTGTCCTTCTTAAGCTAAGAACAATCTTTCCTATAAAGTACATAATCTTTTACTTCCATGGCATTGATTCCATGGTATTGAATTTCAGTCATGCTCTTTTTTGCTTTTCTGAGTACCAGAATTATCCAAACTTCCTTACCTTTCAGTAAATGTTTGAGTCTTCAACACTTTTGCCCTCAATTTGTCCTTTTCTATCTTGCATAGAAATCACAAGTTGAATAAGGTAACTTACTTATCTCATGAATTTTTGTCACCCTCTTGATGATGTTACGAGTCTTTATTTCTAATGCTTCTAAGATGTCACTCTGCATCTTATTGTAGACATAACCTATGCAGGATCTAGGAGCCGGTGAGAGAGACTATCTTTAATGAATTCTTACTCCCTCTTACCATGGAATTCTTTTCCTCAGCTCCTCCTATCCTCTCCATTGATATGAACTTTCTTTTCTTGTAATGTTCATAATTCTTCTTACAGCTTCTTTGTTGTCTCCAATATTGTTTATGTGAGAGGACCTTAAGAGTTCCTTCCCATGAATTCAAAGGAGACCTTTTTCATTGATATGTTTCATGACTTCACTTATCTATGAGGACTATGACAATCCTCCTTATTCCATGCAAGGACTTTTGATGACCCATCCAACCTATAGATCTCCTTGCAATCACGAAGTCATTTTACCAAATTGATTAAAGAATGAAAAATACTTACTTGACATGTGAAGATGAAATCTTCACCTTGATCATGTTGAAAGTGGTTGAAGTAGATGCATTGATGCTTCCTCCGGATGAGATCCTTGTTGTAATGATAGGAAGCTTGCCTCCTTGTCTTCAAGTTACTTCGACTTATACATCTGATCCTTATGATTAACAAATTGTTGATATACTTGAGATGGCACTGTATTGCTATCACACAAGTGGACTATGGAACCTTGTAGTATGCAGCATCGTGTAGAATCATAGAGCATTGAGGTCACTTGCCATGATTATCATCTTATAGTACTGAGATCCATCACTTAGTATTACTATGGTTGTATCAACGGACACCTTCATTCTATATCGAGTACTATCCATACAAACTTCTATATGCCATTGAATATGTATCATCAAGCTCTGGGAATCCGAGATGTCAAGACTGTTCTTTTTATAGAAAGGATTCAATCCGAGGTTGAGATCACTGTGGTATGACATATACCGAGACTGTGAGAGGCATCGAAACTGCTGCCATGTACCCGAGTTCTGTGCACTGTGATCTAGCATCGAGACTTCATCTTTTGACTGAGATTACTTAATCATATTGTGGCACCGAGATCCCAACAACATAGCACCGAGAATGTGGGTAGTATGAGACTATGAAATTATCTGAGAACTTCAGATAAGGATCCAAATCAGTCTTATTGTAGTACTTATCCTAAATTGTCTTGCTGTTGTAGACTGTCTCCTTGATTCTATAGACAAAAGCCCTTGCTGTTGTAGACTTATTCTTCAATCTTTGATGTAGGTCTTGAAACACAAAGCCCTTCAACTTGCTTTGATCCTTGAGTGTCTCTTTTATGCCCTTCCTTTGACTTCAACACCTTAAATCTGATACCATGTTGAAGAATCTAGGGCAATCAGGTTAATAAGATTCTTCTCACGATGATAACTATTTGTGAGGTACTTTTTACTTTTTCTTATTAGCACAAACTTCTCTTGTTATTATTAAAGTGTGTTTTCTAACTTCATCAAATAGTTACCAAAACAAAAGAGTCAAGAACACAAGATGTTGGTTTTCTACCAGGACCAAAACCTCTCACTCTTTGAGAGGAAAACTTGCACAAATTCTTCTTATAGAGATTCCAATTGACGAATACAAAAACCAAGACCCTTGACCTATGTTGCTGTCAGGCCAGGAGGTAACTCCTCAAATGTAATTGTATTATTCATTTAGGTTGTTCATTATTATATACAAGAGGGAGTGACTGTTCAGTTCATCTCCCGATGACTCTCCATTTCCTCTATTATTTATTTACACTAATTACAGTTGTTCACCCAATCCCTATGATTAGGTGTCAACATTCCCCCCCTTAATCTGAAGGGATGTTGGTGAGTCCAAGCATCATTCTGAATCTTTCAAGCTTTTCTCTTCCAAGCGCTTTGGTGAAGATGTCTGCAATCTGCTCATTAGTGGAACAATGGCGAAGATGGATTGTTTTGGCCTCAACATGATGTCGAATCAGATGATATTTTGTATTGATGTGCTTCGTTCGATCATGGAACTTCAGGTTCTTGGCCAACTTTATTGCTGAGGTATTGTCAATCATGAGTGAAGTCGATTGTACTTGTTTTACCTGCAAATCTTCCAGAATTTTCCTGAGCCACACAATTTCTTTTGTTGCCTCAGCTGCTACCACATATTCTGCTTCTGTTGTGGAATTTGCTGGAACTGATTGTTTGCGTGATCTCCAGGATACAGCTCCAGATCCAAGACTCATAGCATAACCCGAAGTAGATACCCCAATTTCTTTGTCTCCATCGAAGTCTGAATCAGAGTATCCAATCAAGCTGAAGTTGCCCACCTGTGTATACTTGAGTCCAAAGTCTTGAGTTCCCTTCAAGTACTTTAGAACTCTTTTTGTAGTAGACCAATGTCCCTCATAAGGCTTTTGCATAAACCTGGAGAGGATTCCAACAACAAATGAAATGTATGGTCTGGTAGTAGTCAGGTAGTTGAGACTTCCTACAAGCTGTCTATACTTTGTTGCATCCTCAAATTCTTTTCCTTCAATGGATGTGAGCTTTAAGTTTTGTTCCATTGGAGTAGTCAGAGGATTGCATTCAGTCATGCCAAACCTGTTCAACAAATCTCCAATGTACTTCTTTTGAGAAATAAATATGGACTTCAGATATTGAGTTACTTCAATACCAAGATAGTAATGAACATAGCCCAAATCAGTGATTTCAAAACCTTTTCTCAATTCCTTCTTTATGGATGCAATGTAGCTCTAATTGTTCCCTGTCATCAAAAGATCATCTACGTATACCACAAGATATACAACTGTTTTGCCAACTTTCTTGACAAACAAAGTTGCATCATCAAGATCATAATGTTTGAAATTGAGTTTCAGAAGATGCTCAGTTAGTTTTTCATACCAGGCTCACGGTGCTTGTTTGAGGCCATACAGGGATTTCTCAAGTTTGCATACTTTATGTTCATGTCCTTTCATAGCAGATCCTTCAGGCTGGGACATAAAAACATTCTCTTTTAGATATCCATTCAAGTAAGCAATTTTTACATCCATTTGATGGACTTTCCAACCGTTCTGAGCTGCTAAGGCAAAGAGTGTCCGGATGGTAGCCCATTTTGCTGTGGGGGCAAAAGTCTCCTCATAATCAACCCCTTCCTTCTATGCAAAACCTTTTTCCACAAGCCTGGCTTTGTGCTTGTCAAATGAGCCATCAGCTTTATACTTGTTCTTGTAGACCCACTTGCAGCCAATTGGTTTGGTTCCCAATGGAGGATCAACCAACTTCCAATTGCCATTCTTTATCAAGGCATCATACTCCTTTTGCATTACTTCTTTCCATTCATCATGGGAAACAACTTCTTTGAAGGAAGTTGGTTCAAAATCTGTAGACAAATTCAATTCACAATCATAAGAAACATCTATATCAACAGGAGAATCAGAGTCATCTACATCACCTCCATTTTGTCGGCTTGAATTTCTAGTTCCTGTCTTTCCAACCTCATTAGGATGAACACTTTCAAGTGTCTTTGTCAATGACTTTTTGGGACCTTTCTGAGATGGTCTAGGCTGCTCCGTTGATTGAGTTGGGACTGAATCAAGATTGAGTCTCCCAATTCTATCAATCACATCACTCAAAGTATCATCCGTTGTTGGAGTTTCATGCAGGGGAGAGAGTGCTTTAGAAGAAGATTCCACAGGTTGATCTAGTATAGGAATCCCCCCTTCAAGATGTGGAATCTGATTATCAAATTCTTGAAATGATTTTGCATTTGTGAATCTATCCAAGCGATCAAGGTTCCGCTCAACTACATTGTCAATTTTGGATGATTCAAGAAAGATTACATCTCTAGATACAACAAACTTTTTATTGACTTCATCATAGAGACGGTATGCTTTGGAGATGTTTGTATTCCCCAGGAAGATACACTTACGACTTCTTGCAGCAAGTTTGTTTCTATGTACCTTTGGTATCAAGGCTTAACATGTGGAACTAAAGACCCTGAGATGCTTTACGGAAAGAATGTGCCCATACCACATTTCATAAGGAGTCTTGTTTGTAATAGCATTAGATAAACATCTATTCTTTACATATACAACACATAGAACTGCATTAGCACAAAACATCAATTTTACATTTTTGAAAAACATCATGGAGCGCACCATATTTAAGATTGTCCTATTCATTCTTTCAGCTACTCCATTCTGTTGGGGATTATAAGGCACAATTGTTTGATGTTTGATCCCATGTTGGCGAAAATAGTTTTCAAATTCATTTGAAGTGTATCCTTTTCCATTGTCAATGCGAATAGAGCCAATATGAGATTGTGCATCATTTTCAATCCATGTATGAAAATTCTTGAATGTTTGAAAAGCATCAGATTTGTTCTTCAATAAATAAACCCAACACATTCTGGTGTAGTCATCAATAAGTGTCATCATATATTTATTTCCATTTGCAGAAGGAACATGCATTGGACCACATAAATCTGAATGAATGAGTTTAAGTTTTCTATGTGCTCTGGAATGTGAATCATGAAAACATTGTTTGCTATGCTTTCCTAGAATGTAAGCATCACATTGCTTAAGTTTCTTAGGAATTGTAGGCAAAACAGTAACACCATTTTTCTTTAATAAGAGGAGGCTGTCATAGTTCAAGTGTCCAAATCTAGCATGCCATAATAAACTTGATGGAAATGTACCTTCTTCATAATGAGAATTGTATGAGAAATTTTGTGCACGAGCAGAGGTACCCTGTAGCTTGAGAAGCCTTTCTTCTTCTATCCCTGTCATGACAAGTGAGTGGTCTGATGCTTTTCTCACCTCAAGCTTGCCATCAAACATATGAATGGAGTGTCCTTGCTGGCGGATGTGGACCAAGGACAACAAGTTTCTCCTTAGCTGTGGGAGATATAAAACATGATGCAGAAGAAAGTCTGGAAGACCAGGCAATTTAAGCCTGATTGTGCCAAGCCCTGATGGCTTGAGTTTTGATTTGTCTGCAAAGTATACTGCTCCATCAACATTGTCAGTAAATTCTTCAAAAAAATCTTTTCTAAAAGTCATGTGGCAAGTTGCTCCTGAATCAAGCAACTAATCATTTTTCGAAGAAACAAGTGAAGCATTAAATAAGTCTTCATTTACTCGAATATTACAGTTTGCCACAACATAGTGAGCGGATTCAGGTGCTTTACCTTTCTCTTTGTCATTAGTTTTACCTTTGGGTTGGTTTCTTTCCTGCTCAATTCTATCCCAAGGCAACTTGCATGTGGATGCATCATGTGATCCATCTCTTTTGCAGCGTATGCAATGCAAATTTGACTTTTCTCCTTGAGAGTGTCTGCCCCCCCTGTGTCTGAAATTTCTTGCTCTTCCTCTTCCTCTTTGACAACCTCTTCCTCTGGAAGAATCTTGAGCAAGATTCTTCTCTCTATGTGCAAGACACACAGTTTCTTCGGAAGACTGAGGAGCTGTCTTCTTTCCAAAAGCTTTCTCTCTTTCAACAAATTTTTTCACAAGGGAGTCAAAGGTAATATCTTTGAGGTTTCCATTTGCTTGCAATGACTCAAGATAATTTGAGTAAGTGGGATAAAGTGCCTTGAGAAAAGCTATCAGAGGAATGTCTAGTTCAACATTAGTGACTTTGATATCATGCATAATAGATTTTACTTCTGATGCAAGAGCAAGAGGATCATCATTTTGTAATTCAAGGGTGAACAATTTAATCATGAGTTGAACAACTTCAAGTGCAGAGTGTGAGTCATAGAGTTCCTTTAGTTTTTGTAAGGCTTCGAAAGCATTTGAAAATGGTGAAATATGGCGACTCACCTCTTCATTCACTAACGCTGCAATCAATGCATAAGCCTTGCTGTTCTTATTTTCCCAAATGGCGAATTCTTTGTTTGAGGTACGCTGTTTTGGCTCTTTGTCTCCGTTTCCAACACACACTCCTTTCCACAGTGCATTAAAAATGAGTGTGTTTGATTTTCCGAGACCACTCAAGATAATTCTGCTTCCCATTGAGGACCACTCCCACAACAGATATTAATGAGGGCATTTAAAAAAAAAAAACTTTTGCTGCCAATACGCTGTAAGAAACTGCACTTCTGCTTGTTAAAAAAAACTACAATTTTAATGTATATAACAGAGGTATGGACATGCTCACAAAACCCAATAAGTGGTACATAATAGTACCCATTCCACACAGTAATATATAAAACAGGCTTGCGTTATATCCAAAACACCTGTAAAAAAAATGCGGAGAGAGCATAGACACCGTATATGATAATGCGTATACTTGGCAGATGCCCTAGCAAACCACGGAAAATAATGTATATATGGAGGAGCGTTTATACCATTGGGACAACGTATATATGGGACTATGAAAACAACATTATGGGAGCCAAATAACGTGGAGCCAAACAACGTTATGTTAAATTCCTCTCCATTGGAATTTGTTGAAATTTGCGATGAACCCCAAAAAAATAATGAATAGAGAAGAGCTTTTGAAATGCCTCTGAAATAATGAACAGAGAAAGCTTTTGAAATGCCTCTGCGATGGATTTCCGGGGCGACAAACAACTGTTTTGCGGGAGACTATTCGCTGAGCGGGAGTATGGAGTGGTATTCGAGTCTGGTGGAGCACATAATAAAAACGCATATGGTATATGGGGACAACGTTAATAAGATTGCAATAGCATTAATATCATACCAAGCGTTCCACACAGCTGTCGAGACTCGACGCTACGTTTATGTAAAGCAGAGGAAATGCTGGGCAGCCGGGCGGAAGATGCCAGTTCTAACTAGAGGACCAACAAAACGCATATGACAGTGTACTATTCAGCATAACAAAGGTGTCAGTTCTGCAAAATAGGCAGAACATAGGCCAGGAGGGAGTTACAAGGGCAAACTGTAATGCCAAAGATAGAGCTGGTTCTGATACCATGTCAGGGCAGGAGGTAACTCCTCAAATGTAATTGTATTATTCATTTAGGCTGTTCATTATTATATACATGAGGGAGTGATTGTTCAGTTCATCTCCCGATGACTCTGCATTTCCTCTATTATTTATTAACACTAATTACAGTTGTTCACCCAATCCCTATGATTAGGTGTCAACAGTTGCCATTCCTAGACCAAGACACAGTGATACTTCTTCCTTGATTCTTCGATTTCTTCATGGCACCAAAAACATGATCACTGCAACATCCAAACATTGTGATATATTCCTGAACTTTGGCCTCACAGCGTTGTGCATCATACCTTCATATTGTTACTAGCGCCGAGTTGCACCATGTAACTCCTAGCTGCATCATGTAGCACTTAGCATCACTGATCATCATGTCACTACTTAGCACATCACCTGGTATCACCAAGATCTAGCACTGAGCATCATTGAGTACCATCTTATTAGCACAACACCGAGACCTTATCCAAACTGTACCACTATCCATCTGCATTACAATGAATATATGCCTGAGATAGTGAGGAAGATATCGCTGTAATTTCACCCCAAATTAGTCCGCACTGTAATCACTGTGATAACTGAATTCCTTGCTGTCTTGACCACTGAGAACCTCAGAAAATATGCCGAGAAGTTTGCTGTGGATGATCCACATTTTATCTCTGATGTACCCATCCAAAATCTCAGTGATATATTGAATCTGTCTCACTGTGGAAATGCAAAAGGGTACATGCTCCTGTATATAGTTTTTGCCCCTACATTTGAGCCGACATGATCACTTGAAGGGGTGTGTCTCCATATGTGAGCCAACTTGTCATTTGTATACATTTCGAGGCTGACATCAAGAGGAGGATGACTGCTCTAGTCTATTGGAGGGATTCTAGTCAACTTGTAGACCTAGATATATTCTTTATATGCCCAAGAAGGGTCATATATGACATTGACTTTAAAAACAAAAATCCCTTGCTCATGAAACCCATGAAGCAAGCCAATAATAAATTATTTTCTTCATTACATTATTTACAAAAATCACAATTACATGTCATTATGAAGACTGAACCTAATTACATTTTACAACAATTATTATGATAATTTCAAAGCTTCATATTATCGTGATATGCAAGCAATAATATCACCATGTTTGTTTTGGTGGTATTATTGTAGTAAGTAATTGAGTTAAGAAACTAAATAAAGCTATATATGGTGCTTTTAAGTGTAGGGCATGCTTTAAAAACTGATGTTCATTGTGAACCACCTTTATATCGTAAATTTTACAAGTTCATTGAGCCTCCCACTAAATACCAAGAGAGAAGAAAAGCAAGGAAACGAAAAAATAGGTCCAAGTCCTTGATTCTCCATTTTTAAGTCCTTGATTGTGTTAATTTTTAGGACTAGATTGTTCTCTGCTGTAGATAATTGCATTTTTAAACTTTTTCAACATTTTCACATTTCATTCACCCCATAACTTCATATCATCATTCACAATTATGTAGAGAGAATAATAACATCAACAATGCAGCGAAACAATAAGGAACAATAGAAGAAAAGCATACACAATAGAGACACTAGGATTAGGTCAGAGACTATGGCAAAACGCCACAAGGGGGAAGCCCAACCAAATTCTTCTTCTTAGATGTTTATTAAATGTTCAATTGAGATACAATGTACTAATATCATGAGACATAAGTCTTTCGTCATCAATCACATTAGACCACCTAGGGCTAATCCTGGATCATCCTAGATCCTCAGTAGATAGCAACATCCATACCTCTCAAGGAGGTATTCACAAAACCCTCCTATCCTTGTCACAAGAATGAGATCACTATCATACACATCACAACACACCGACACTTCTCTGTCATAGAGTTACTGATACATCTATCATAGAGACAGTCACATCTGACATGGATTCACTGTCACATCTAGTAATAGAGGCACTGTGCTACATCACTGAAGATGCCAACCATCAAGGTCATATAACACTGCCATACATTATCAAAATTAACTGTTATAATGCTACTACCATTTATCACTCTCATAAGCAAAGGTACGACTGTCACATGCCACTGTCATGTATCATAGGTTACTGCCATATAGATCAGTGTTACTGTCATACATCATTAGGTCACTGTCATAGAACAAGGTCACTGTCATGTCAAGGTTATATCAAAGGTCACTGCCATACACTATTACTGCCATATCAAAGTTATCTGTCCAAAATGTTACTTTCATAAACATAGATAATTACTGCCATAGATCTTGCCCCTCATAACTGTCATTTTCACTGTCAAGAGTGCAAACATCGTAGCCATACAACACTGTCAAGTGAGCAAATAATCCTGCCACGTATCATGGCCATCCAACACTGTAAGTGTCATTGCATTATGTCACTGTCCATACATCACGCACAAATAAAGTCGCACTGCAAAGATTAGACATGCAAGCCACAATGATAATATTGCGAGCCACAGATAAATGGAGCCACAGAGATAACAATGTGAACCATAAAGAAAACGAGCCACAAATAATTGGAGCTGCAGAGATAACAATGCAAGCCACAAATAATTGGAGCTGCAGAGATAACAATGCAAGCCACAAAAAAATTATATCTCAGAATTCCGAATTGATGTGTCAAATGGAGGAAGATTGAAAAGTATTTATAGTTGATCCTTTGAGCGAACATTCGCCACCTTTAGGCATGCCGACTTATTAATTTTGGAGGGAATTACTTGTATTCAAATTTGCTCACAATAATATTTAAATGTGTTTTCCTTGGTGATTGCTTGCCCAAGTTTGTGCCACTTTAAATAATAATATTTCTTTTATCCAATTGAATTCTCTTAGGGTCAAGATGGTTTCTCCTTGGGGAAATTTGTCCCATAACTACCCAAATTTCAACAAATTAGACAATTATTAGGGTTCAAGATTCAGTATCTACCTGTGTTATTTTTTATTTGGCATCTACTGTGATATTCCCACTTAGCAAACTTTGCTAAGTGAAATACAATTTTGCACAATTTTGTCATTTTGGCTTCTAAACTTAGGAAAAGTGGGTTGAGAGGACCCCACATGAATTTTTGGAGGAAAATGACTTCCCAAACACTAGGAAAGAAGAAATTTAGGGAGGAGTGGGAGGTGGGGACAATGCCAAAAAGGGGAATTCGTACCCCCTTGAGCAATTCGACTTGGTGAAGTGAGAGAAGAGGGAATTCGACTTGGGGGACCCACTTGGAGGAAAGATGAGGCAACACAGTTAAATAGAGGGAAGGAGCTTCATTTTTGGCCTTTTGCTAATTTCTGAATCAAAACCCCTTGTACGCTTGGGCCGTTGAGCCAAGTCTACACTGCGCTGTTCAGCGGAAGAAATTTCCAAGTGGGAGTCTCACTCCATCTTCAGTGGACTTCGAGTGCCACCAAGGCGCATGATCCGACGGATGACCTACTCCCCAACCTTATGTGTCACCTCACATTAACACTCTGCCACCTCTCACCTAATCTGCGCTCATCCTCCCAAGATCCGACTGCCCATACAACATTTTGGTCCCCCCTCACCATTCGAACTCTACCGTTTGGGGGGGGGGGTGAGGTCCAAAATGGGCGGTATTTGAAACTGCGCCTGCCCCTACGTGTCAACGCTACAGCGTTTTGGACCCCCCTGGGGCAAAACCGTTAACCGCCTCCCCCCTTCAAAAAGCAGTTTCTCTGCTTGCCGATACCACTCTTCTACCCGTTGCGCTCCCACCACTCACCTTCCGCCACGTCATTTGTCCGTTGATTCCGCGAGTCACATCCGCTCCCTCCAAAACTAAGGCATTAAATAATTAAATGGTTTAGCCATTAATCCAATGGACCTGCGTCACCCTCATCGGAAAAACCAGACTATTATATAATTTTCCCTTTCACTCATTAACCGGTTACTGAATTCATACACTGCTACTGTTATTGCTCTGTTACAGGTTTGTTGGACCAAACTCCGACATTTTCACCCACTAGCGACACTGTCCGCTCACTCGTTTTCAGCCTATTACCTCTGTTCTTGTCCTCAAATCCTAAGTCCCCTCTGTGTATTGAAGCTTGTAATCCAATTTTCTCTACTGTCCTTAACCTTATTCGAAGATGTCTCCAAAGGACAAGGGACCAAAAGAACCTATCAATCCTCTGATCTATTCTCCCATCGATTTTCACCACATCCCTTTGGCTGACAGAGATCATAAAATCCATGAAACTCTCTGCGAATTTGACCTTTTTGAGATGTATTGTTGGCTCAAGGACAAATACATAGACAAATCCGATGACATTCAACTGTGGGAATCCAATTTACCCCACTACATTTTTCCTCGTACCCACAACACCTGAGAATTTGTTAGGAAGTGTCATGCATGTTATTTGCCAAGCCAAAGAGCCATCAATGCCCCCACTGCAGATCTTTAAAGGGGCAGGGTTCGCTCGGCCTTAAAAGAACTAATTTTTGGCTGCTAGACCTAGAAACTCAGTTATTGTGAAAGGTAATTATTAGGACTTTGTGTAGGGATGATGACAATATGTTCACAGATGATGATTGATCCAGTTTGTAGGCCTATTGACTAGATGTGACAAAATGGCCTATAACAACATCTTTACCAAAGTCTAAAGGAAAGAATGTCATCACTCCTCAAGCCATAGACCAGATGATGCAAGCCCCCACAGTAGAGAATGCCACCCCCTTTTCCTATGAAGCACTTGTTGAATTGTACCAGAAATTGGACTTTGCCAAGAGGGCCAAAACCCTAGAACTTTTCTTGACAGAAGATGCCTCATTGCCAAAGAAAAATCCTCCCTATCCCTCCTCTATTTTCCATGAGAGAGCCAAGCAAATTATCACAATCATCTCTTACCTCCTTGGCTACTACTTAGATCAGTGGGTAGATGAGGCCATCATAGGATTTCTGTCCATTTTCTCTGTTGATTCTAAGCCCTCCATCATGTTTAACTTTAGCCAATTTCTTGCAGATTCAATTCATGAGCAGTTTATCAAATTCCAGACTGAGGAGGTGTTTAAGTATGCTTCTGTGTTAGTCTATAGGTTCTTATATTTTCAGGGAGACAACGTCAGATTGGCGCCGTTGTCGTGGAGCGAAGGATTGAAAGCTAAATTTTCCCTGCGACAACGATTCTCCCTTTCCTTTAAGGTGAATAAAGGATAAGGATATAGGTCAACATCTTTCGCCTGATGATTCCACTGGTCCAAGCTCGCTCCTTTTAAGCATACTAGATCACGTTCTGATTCTGAGATTGTTAACCCTCTACCAGATCCAAAAAGACTTATTAGGGGAGCCTCTTTAAGGAGAAGACTTAGAACCCCTTCTTCTTCTTCAGCTTTACACCTTGAAGACATCTCATTTGTAGATCCCTTTTCATTTGTGCCATCCCATCCTGATTGGACTGAATTACCTCCTATGGTTTCTGAACTCCATTCCAGAGGAGTAGATCTTCCATCAGCCTTTTTAATACAATCACTTGAGTAATATCAAGTCCCATCCATTGCTATCAAATCACCTTCGTTTGAGGAAGAATTGGGTTTACATTTACTTGAATTCAAGCCTGCAGACTTCATTTCTCCAACTCCTTATTCTATTCCATGAACCTCTACTAATCTTGAAGAGACATTTTCTGTCTATTCAAATCCTTTGTTTGATAATAAGGAAGAATTTCCACCAGGAGTTCAAAAGTTGGTTATTAAAACCCCTTTGAAATCCTCAAAGAGGTCTCCTCCCTCTTTCTCTCCTCCACATACTAATACCCCTACCGATTCATCTTCATCCCCTTCATCTTCATCATCTTTTTGTTCCTCATCATCATCCACATAGTCACCCTAGACTCCTCCTTCTATTATGGCTTTTCGACCCATTGTGCAAGCAAGGTATGCTGCTCTAGTTCTCCTTGCAAACTTGGCAATTTTTCCTAATGGATATCTAAAACATCTACCAAGATTTAATGGAGAAACATGTCCCTCAGCAGAGGATCATGTATCAACTTTCCTAGATTTTGCTAACAATATGAACATAGAACAGGAAGATGTTTATATGAGATTATTTGTACAATCTTTAGAAGGAAATGTTAGGATCTGGTTTAGGCAACTTAGAGCTGACTCTATTAGAACATGGAATGAGCTCATAACTATCTTTAAAAACCAATGGGGGGTAAAGAAAGATCCTATTTACTTTCTCATTGAATTTGAAGAATTGAAGAGAAACCCCGGTGAACCAGTTGTTGAATTCATCAAAATATTTAACAAACTCTATCATAAAATGCCTGTTGATTGGGAACCACTAGTAGTAGCTGCAAAAGTAAGATTTTCCAAAGCATTTGAAGATGACTTTACAGTCATGCTAAGGGAAAGGGTATCTAATACATTAGAAGACATGCAAACAAATGCTATAGAGGTAGAAGCTAATAGGTCAGCTTCTGGCAAACTTAAAGCTAAAGCAGAGAAAGAAGAAAGAAAACTAAAAGCTAGGGTTGATGACTCATCTTCTTCCAAATCTAAACTTGAAGATCAGAAAAGTGATGAAATTACATCTTTACTTAGAAACCTTTCTGATAGGATTTATGAAATCGAAACACAACCTATAACTGCTCAACAAACTGTTGTCAGACCTCAAGCTCAAACTCAATTCCAAAGAACTCCTCAAATGCTGATTCTTCAGAGAGCAGGTTTTGATCAAAACGTTCAACCACCTTTGTTGATTGACGATCAATAGCCACAGGATACAGGCCCTTTAATCACTAAATATATCAATAATATTGATTCTTCAATAGTACAAATGGCAATAGTTCCTTCATCTTCACCTCAGTATTTTGAACAACAACAAGGAAATGCTCAACTTTCAAAGTACCAAGCATTCTCTGAATATCTGATTGCATAATTAAATAAGAGGTATGATCTAAGACCAAGATCAGGTCTAGGTAGACCTTCAAAATCTACCACTATAATTGAACCTGCAATAAATCGATTCAAACACGAACTCCAACACCTCAGACTATAGAGTCATCCACTGAAACCTTTTCATCTGATAAGACTATTTTGACAACTTTTAATATTGAAAAGGAATTGGAAAGGGTCAAGATTCCTATACCTTTAGCTGAACTTTCCAAAAACCCTGGTTATAAAAATCAAGTGTCTAAATGGATACAGTCCTCTAGTGTAGATGCTGAGGGAGATGTTATTAGTTTGCAAGATGAAAAGCCCTCAGTAGTGTTTGGCCCTAGTTCTAATATGATTGATGAAATTGTTCCACCATTTTATGTAACTTTAAAGGCTCATGACTTTCTTTTGTATAACTGCATGCTGGACTCTAGAGCTTCTCATAACCTTATGCCAAAGGTAATTATGGACCAACTTCAGTTACAAGTTACTCGTTCTTATCATGATCTTTACACCTTTGATTCAAAGAAAGTACCATGTCTAGGATTGATCAAAGACCTAGTTGTGACCTTAGCTCAAATACCTGTCAAGAGTATAGTTTTAGACATAGTTGTCACTGATATTCCTGCCAAGTTTGGCATGCTCCTATCTAGATCATGTTGTGCTAAACTTGGAGGATCACTTTAGATGGACATGTCTTTTGCTACTATTCTAGTCTATGGAGGTGAACATTTAAGGTTATATAGGGAAGTCAGATTCCTTCATACTGTTTGTAGGTTTGATCAAGCAAAAAACCACACTATCTATGCAGTAAATCAGGATTTTGGTTGCTTTCAGTTATCTTTGCCAAATTCATCAAACACTCAACTTGCCATTGAAAATATAGTTTCCAAACCCAAAATTGTAGAATCAGATATCTGGAAACTTTATTTTGATGGCCCTTGCTCAAAAGGAGGAGTAGGAGAAGGAATTGTTTTAATTTCACCAAATAAAGAAAACATAACTAAGTCATGTAAACTTGAATTTGAGGTTACCAATGATGTGGCTGAGTATGAGGCTTTTCTTCTTGGTCTTGAGCTAGCTAAGAGTCTAAAAGTTCAAAACTTGAGTGACTTTTCTGATTCTGAGCTTATAGTGAAGCATGTTGGAAATCTGTGTAAAACGAAACGCCCAAAGCTGAGGTCCTATAGAAATGAAGCTTGGGACACAATTGAAAATTTCTTCCAAGGATTTAACATCACTGCCATTCCCAGAGATGAAATATGCATGCTGACTCACTAGATGGCTTAATAAGCTCTTTCAAAATCCCTGAGCCAGTATTGTTAGAGTACCAAATTCAAGTCAAGTATAGACCACCAATCCCTGATAACCTTAAACACTAGCAGATTTTTGAAGATGATGAATAATTAAAATCTTTCCTTCAAGTCATTGATGAGTTCTCAAATATGCAAATTGAAGAAGATCAAAAAGATGTTCAAGAATCAAATCACTAAAATCCAGAAGTTCCATTGAGTCCTAAATTTCCTGATCATGGTATCATCCAATTATCTAATAATTTTATTCCTAAAGGATTAGTTCCATTGGAAAAACTATTTGATAATAATGATGTCTCTAAAAACCCCTTGTTTAACTCACCTGAAGAAGAAATCGAAGAATGCAATATTGGGACTTTGAATGATGTGAGAAATGTTAAATTGTCATCAACCTTGCCTTTGGATGTAAAAATCAAATACTTGAATCTTCTTAAAAATTACAAAGATGTTTTTGCCTAGTCTTATAATGAGTTAAAAACTTATGATACATCTTTGATTGAGCATAAGATTCCTTTGAAACTAGAAGCAAAACCCTTTTAGTAAAAACTAAGAAGAATCAATCCCATACTACTTCCAACCATTGAGAAAGAACTTAAAAAGTTGCTTGATGCTCATATCATAGTACCTTTAAGGTATTCTGATTGGGTAGCCAACCTAGTTCCTGTTAGAAAGAAAAATGGTGAGATTAGGCTATGTGTAGACTTCTGAAATCTGAACAAATCATATTTAAAGGATAACTATCCATTGCCCAAAATGGATCATCTACTTCAGAAAGTTTCAGGTGCAAATAGGATTTCTATGCTAGATGGATTTTCTGGTTACAACCAGATCATGGTAAGTCAAGCTGACCAAGACAAAACTGCTTTCACCACTCCTTGGGGTACATTTATGTATGCTAGAATGCCATTTGGGTTAACCAATGCTGGAGCCACTTTCCAAAGAGCCATGGATCTAGCATTTGTAGGTAAAACATCTGAATTTACTGTCATTTATTTAGATGATTTAACTGTTTTCTCTGATTCTGATGAAAATCATTTAAAACACTTGAACAAGGTTTTTGATAGGTGCAGGAAATTTGGCATATCTATTAATCCGAAGAAATCTTTATTTGCTACAAAGGAAGGGAAATTACTAGGGCATATAATCTCCAAGGAGGGAGTTATAATTGACCCAAAGAGAGTTTCAGCTATTCAGACCCCATCTCTACCAAGAAATAAGAAAGAGATACAAACCTTCCTTGGAAAGATTAATTTCCTCAGAAGGTTCACCCCTAATTATGTAGAGATAGTTAAGGATATAACCTAAGTCACCTGACACGGGGATTCAGGATTCGTAGGAGAGGGGATTTGAGTGTGGATTCAGACACGTTGACCCCCCGGAACAGGACACATAGGATTCGTTATATAACAGGACACATAGGATTCGTTATATATATATATATATAAAAATTAGATATTTCTTACACAAATTCTCATTAATTATACAAATTCATTGATTTCAAACATAGATCTTCATCTAGATGTTAGTTTTACTATTTACTAAGTTAGTAACATTATAGCATGCATAGTACATACAAAATAGAAATACATGTCACTGTCACATAAATCATAAATGATAAAGCAATGAATCATAAATTTTAAATTCATAAATGATAAATCATATTACCTATTCAATTCATCAATGATCCAATAGGAGAAAGACAAGATAATAAGATAAAGACACTGACAACTGTAGTTTTCTCATTAAGTCATCAACCTCCCTCAAACCTCTTCAACGATGGCCCCAAGAGCGGTCTTGACCTCCCTCAACCTCTTCAACATGATGAATGAAGTGGCAAACTGTGTATCAACAATCTTCAACAATGATAGATTGCTGTACTCTTTGTAGATAGTGAGGGCATTTGTATGATTTTGCACAAAGTTACAGATATGTCGTGCATCCTCAATAATGTTACCAATCCAAAGCACATCAAAAGCAATGGATTTTAGTGCTAAATTCAATGAATGGACAATGCAAGGTGTCCAAAACACTTGTGGATATTTAGCTTCCACAATCATGCCAGCAGCGTTGCAAACAAGTGCATTATCTGTAATGATTTTCACACAAAAATCAACACCTATATCTTCAATAACTTTAATAAATAACTCACCCATAAATTGTGCATCCTTGTATTCTCCAAGTGTATCCATTGCTTTCAAGAAAACTGGACCATTCAAGGAAGACACCATGAAGTTGATGAGTGGGTGTCGTGCTGGATCTGTCCATCCATCAGAAACAATGCTAACCCCATATGTTGGCCATGATGCTTTAATAGGCTCAATCATTTTTTGAACCTCTTTTTTTGCCTTCGTCAACATTGTGGTTCTAAGCTTCTCTGCACAAGAGGCACATACCATGATGGAGACCTGTGAGTTAGAGCTCGACACATCTCAATAAATAGAGGTGAGTGTGCAACATTAAAGGATATGAAGTTTTGATAGAAAAAGAAGGCAATGGTGAGATCAAGCTCTTCCCGTTTCTCTTTTTGAAAAATCTTGTCCATTGGAACAAGTGATATTGCCTTTCTTTTGCTGCTTGTCCCCCAATAGAACTCTCAAATGGAAATTTGGTGGTGCCTTTCTTCAAAAATGGAAGGGGGTCATCATTCTTGGTTTTTCTTGATTTTGCAGCCACATTTGCCATACCAACAATGAACTCTTTTTCCATTTCTTTCCTCTTTTGTAAAAAAACAACTTTACAAGCTCCAACTCCACAACTTGGTAAAGCCAACAAATGGCCTTTCACACGGTAATATGTGCTTGTGAAAGAACTGTGGCAAAACTTGCATCTCCAATGCACATTGCCTCCTCCCTTCCCCTTGGTGCTTGGCCCATCCTCTCTTGTGACATATTTCTACAAGGAATATTTCTCAATTTTGTCTTTAGGAGGAAGTCTTCCCTCAACATTACTTGCAGCAGACCCTAATGATATTGGGGGAGGAGGGGCATCTCCAATGGGGACATTCTTCCCCTTCCTTTGCCCCCTACCTGTTGCCCTTGATTGAGCCATGAATAATGTAAAAAGAATAAACAAAACATGCACAAATTTGTAAAATAAATGCATATACAAACTGCTGTAATACAAATGCAAAAAATAGAGATGAAATGCACTTACCTGGTGCTTGAATCTCCTTGACGAACGCTCCAAACCCTTAGCTCCTTGCCCACACCTCACTGTTTGCAAAAATGAATGAGAGAAATGGTAAACAATTAAAAGAACATCGCTGTTTTAAAGCCGCGGGTTTCACTTTTACGGGATTCGAATCCCAAAATTGGGACATGATGTATCCTAACGAGACACGACCGGGATTGAATCGTGTCCCGTTAGGACATGTCGTGTCCTGTTTTTGGGATTCGAATCTCAACGAGTCATGTTCGATTCGTAGGATTCAGACACTTCACCATTTTTGTACGAATTCGGTTTCAGAGGATATAACTAATATGCTAAAGAAAAACAATGAAGTATAATGGACAGTTTCTGCTAGATATGCTTTTGATGAGATAAAAAGGCTATATCTGAGGCCCCTACATTAGCCAACCCTGATTATTATTCACCTTTTAGTGTATTTTCTTTTGCATCCGAGACAACCTTAGCTGCTGAACTTTTACAGAAGAACATAACTGGTGATGACTAGCCTATAGCCTTCTTTTCCAAAGTTATGAGGGAAGCTGAACTTAGGTATGATATTACTGAAAAACAAGCTTATGCCTTAATTCAAGCCCTCAAAACCTTTAAAACCTATGTCTTGCATTCACACATTACAACTTATGTCCCTAATCATGTGGTTAAAACTGTTTTGACTCAGCTTGATACTGATGGAAGAAGAGGGAGATGGATTGCTAAAATCCTTGAATTTGACCTTGAAATTAAGACCATAAAGCTGGTAAACGGCCATGGCCTGGACAAATTGTTAGTTGAATCCAATTGCAAAGTATTGGGGATAAATTTGGTTTCCGAAATTTCATTTGGGGAGAATCCACAAGAACCTCCTCCTCTTATAGAAGGGGAGAACCCACAAGAACCTCTGTGTTCAGATCAAGCCATTCTTGTTCACATAGATCAGAAATATCTACTCTCTAATTGGTACTATGATATTGTGCAATTTCTTAGGGATTTTCAATGTCCAACTGATCTTAACTTGAAGCAGTGCAAAGCCCTGAAGCTTAAAGCAATAAAATACTGCATTATCAATGCTAATCTATACTAGAAAGACCCTCTTAATATCCTTCTTCTTTGTTTAATTGAAAATGAAACAGAGGGAATTATAGATCAGTTCCATGCAGGGTTTGTGGTGGACACTATGCCTGGAGAGCAACAACCTACAAAATTTTAAAAGCAGGTTTCTACTGGCCCACACTTTTTAAAGAAGTTGGAGCAAGAGTAAGAAGTTGCATACCATGCCAATTATTTGCAGGAAAACAGAAACTGTTAGCACTTCCTTTGGTTCCAGTATTGGTTCATGCTCCTTTTCTACAATGGGGGTTGGACTTTATAGGGGAAATTCATCCACAATCAAGTAATCAACACAAATGGATTTTAACTGCTACAGACTATTTTACCAAGTGGGTAGAGGCCATACCTGTTAAAAATGCAACTGATACTGTTGTGATTAAATTTATTGAAGAAAACATCCTATCAAGATTTGGATGTCCTCAACAGATTGTTACAGATAATGCAGCAGCTTTCAGCAGTGTTAAAATGATTGAGTTCTGTCAAAAGTATTCAATCATATTACACCATTCTACACCATATTATCCACAGGGTAATGGGCTAGCAGAGTCTTCCAACAAGAGCTTAGTTAAGGTCATTAAGAAGACTCTTGAAGACCATAAAAAGAGTTGGGACAACCACCTAATCCATGCAATTTGGGCAAACAGAGTTTCTCCTAAGAGATCAACAGGCAAGTCTCCTTTCCAATTAGTTTATGGCAAGGAAGCAGTTTTTCCTACTCATTTAGCTTTACTTGTTATGAGATTCCTCCAGGAATCCTATGAAGAAAAAGATGATTTCTCAAGAAGGATTAATCAAATTATTGAGTTGAATGAAGACATGGATGAAATTCAGTACAAGCTAAGGAAATACCAAAATAAGATGAAAGAACTGTTTGACAGAAAGGGTAGAGAAAGAAATTTCAAGAAAGGTGACCTAGTGCTTATATGGGATACAAGGAGAGAAGATAAAGGCAAGCATGCAAAATTTGACAACCTCTGGTTTGGTCCATTTAGCATTGCAGAAGTCAAAGGGAACAATACATTCATCCTACAGAATTTAGAAGGAGAGTATTCCTCATTGCTAGTCAATGGGAAATACTTGAAACATTACATTCAATATTAATTTTTCATCCATTCATTCATCATCTGTAAATATCCGGAGAGTTCAGTTCATTTTTGAAAAAATTGCAAGTGAGTATCTGTTTTAGCAGACTCCATGACCTGAGGAGAAGGCACTTGGACTTGCTTGTTCTCTGCATCCCACAGGGGGAAGCAGTCCCCAGCTGGAGCTGATGTTGTAACATTATTTGGTTTTGATAAGTTAGTATATTAGCCAAAAATAATTTTAAAATGTTAAGTTAGGATATGGATGCAAAGGAAAGAAAAATCAAAATGTCAAGACAATTTAATGTTATAGGCATCCATATCAATAAAATGATAGGTGTTAGCTGCCCTAAACAAAGAAGGCAAAAGAAAGATAAAATATTAGGGAAGAAAAAAAGAAGAAAGGCTTCATTTCATATTTTTATAAATGCAAAGGCTGCTAGTCAAAATGCGCCACATGAGAAAATGTCAAATTATGTTAATATATAATTAGTTCCTTAATTGAGATTAATTCTTTGATTATAAGCTTTGGCATTTCAATTATATTGTAATGCGCAAGGTTGATTTGACTCTAGCAATAAACGACAAAAAGTCTTGTCGCATTTGTATAACCAAGGCGCATGATCTGACGAATGACCTACTCCCCGACCTTACGTGTCACCTCACATTAACACTCTGCCACCTCTCACCTAATCTGTGCCCATCTCCCAAGATCCGACGGCCCATACAGCATTTCGCCCCCCCCTCACCATCCAAACTTTATCGTCCCGGGGGGGGGGGTCTGAAATGGGAAGTACTCGAAACGCGCCTGTCCCTACATGTCAACACTACAACAATTTCAGACCGCCCCTCTGGTGAAATCGTTAACCGCCTCCCCCCCTTCCCGAAAAGCAGTTTCACCGCCTCTCGATAGCACTCTTCTACCCGTTATGCCCCTACCACTCACCTTCCGCCACATCATTTTCCCGTTGATTTTGCCAGTCACATCCGCTCCCTCCAAAACGAAGCAATTAAATAATTAAATGGTTTAGCCGTTAATCCAACGCACCCACGTCACCCTCAACGGAAAAACCAGATTGTTATATATTTCTCCCTTTCACTCATTAACCGGTTACTGAATTCATACACTGCTACTGTTATTGCTCTGTTACAGGTTTGCTGGACCAAACTCCGACATTTTCTCCACCCAGTGTCACTGCCCGCTCACTCGTTTTTAGCCTATTACGTCTATTCTTGTCCTCAAATCCTAAGTCCCCTCTCTGTATTGAAGCCTGTAATCCAGTTTTATCTACTGTCCTTAGCCTTATCCGAAGATGCCTCCAAAGGACAAGGGACCAGAAGAACCGGTCAATCCTCTGATCTATCCTCCCATTGATTGTCACTACATCCCTTTGGTTGATAGAGACCATAAAATCCATGAAACTCTCTGTGAATTTGACCTTTTTGAGATGTATTGTTGGCTCGAGGACAAATACATAGACAAATCCGATGACATTCAACTGTGGGAATCCAATTTACCCCACTACATTTTCCTCGTACCCACAACACCTGAGAATTTGTTAGGAAGTGTCCTGCATGTTATTTGCCAAGCTTAAGAGCCATCATTGCCCCCACTGGGGAAATTTTGTTTACTATCACTCCTCAAGCCATAGACCAGATGATGCAAGCCCCCACAGTAGAGAATTCCACCCCCTTTTCCTATGAAGCACTTGTTGAATTGTACCAGAAATTGGACTTTGCCAAGAGGGCCAAAACCCTAGAACTTTTTTTGACAGAAGATGCCTCATTGCCAAAGAAAAACCCTCCCTATCCCTTCTCTATTTTCCCTGAGAGAGCCAAGCAAATTATCACAGTCATCTCTTACCTCCTTGGCTACTACTTAGATCAGTGGGTAGATGAGGCCATCATAGTATTTCTGTCCATTTTCTCTGCTGATTCTAAGCCCTCCATCATGTTTAACTTTAGCCAATTTCTTGCAGACTCAATTCATGAGCAGTTTATCAAATTCCAGACTGAGGAGGTGTTTAAGTAAGCTTCTGCTTTAGTCTATATGTTCTTATATTTTTAGGGAGACAACACCTTGCATGATATATAATAAAATGGCTCAGCTTATTTGGATTAAATTGTTGGTGTGCTGATATTTTTGCGGTGTTTTGATTTTTGGGTTGCATGTGAAATTTATATGGCTATATCACTTAATATTTTCACTTAGGAATATTATAGTGGTATCAGAGCTTTGATCTAGCCAGTTGTGGAAGGAGTTGCTTCTATGACCCCAAGAGACAAGCAAAACATCACTTACAGTAGGTACAGGTTCAGGTATAAGAGCAAAGAGCGAGCGCTGAAAATTACTCCAGATTTAGAGGCTCCATAGCAAGGAGGAAACACATTAGAAATGGTGGGTAGTAGTGAGGATGAGATGGGCACCACATTCTAAAGCATCTTGAGTGCTTTGAATGATTTGGTGAAAAAGCAGAACGAGGTTGTGAGAGGGAAAAAAGAGGTGATGGATGAATTGAGGCAGAAACGAATTAGAGATAGCCACAGGGAGTTTATGTGAGGTGAGAGTTCTAGAGCATCTCACGATACAGAGAATGACATCCCTCAGAACAATGGCCTTACCCAACATGGGGCAACTAGATCTGCCATGCCCACGTTTTTGGCTGCTGGGAATGGGGACCAGCCAGACATCGAAGAGATGCCTATGGGAGATTAATTTCAAGAGTGGCAATCCTTGGGGGCAAAGTTGCAAGAAGCACTCAATTTCAGAGATTTCTACCAGGTTAAGCATAACGATTGGAGCAAGGGAGCAAGTGGCTCATTATAGCAAAACTCAGATTTGCAGCGCATCGTTGGGAGGCTATACCTCCCTAGTTTTGATGGGTCCTACAAATGCACTGTGAGGGCATGGGTTGAAAAGCTAGATACCTACTTCCAACTTAACCAGATGTCGAAGGTTGAAGCGATAAAATTGGTTACTTTGCATTTGGAGGGGGATGTACACGACTGGTGGTTTCATGGATTGACTACATTGGGACATGCCAACATAACTTCTTACGAGGAGCTCACTAGGAGGGTGTTGAAACGTTTTGAGCAGAGAGACCTTGAGTCACACTTTTGGGAGCTGACGCATCTCAAGTAGTCAGGGAGCGAGGAGCAATATATAATAGAGTTCCTGAGATTATCAATGATGGTGCTAGATGTATCAGAGGCTAGGAGGGTTTTCTTATTCGTGGAGGGCTTGGTAGAGCCCCTATGTGGGTTGGTGAGGTTGAATAGGCTCACCTGTTTACAGGACACAGTGAGCAGAGTGAGAGACTTGCAGTGTGCAATCCCCAAGTCTAAGGCACCCATACCCATGAGGACCCCATTTCCCCAAAAAGGGAAAGACACCAGACGCCAGCCACAAAGGGAGGTGACGAGTTGTGGGCAGTTATATGATGAGACATGGAGAGACCTCAGGAGGAGGAAGCTTTGCTTTACATGCTAGGAGTTGTGGGCACCAGGACATTGGTGCACCAATTGCAATGCCCATTACATAGAGGTTTTCTTAGACAACGAGTCGGAGGATGATGCGGAGCCAGTGGATGATTGAGGTGATGTTGGGCATCAGGCTACTGGAGGAGGAGGCCCACCTCCCTCGCCTGGAGGAGCTCCTTCCCTACCTACAGGAGGAGTCTTTGCTTCACTTTAGGGAGTACCGAAGTACTTGACGTTGAGGATCATGGGTACAGTGCAGGGGCAGTGTGTGTCAGCGTTGGTGGACAGTGGGGCTACCCACAATTTTTTTAATGTGTAGATGGTAGAGAGGAGGGGGGTACACACCGAGGCTTTTGAGGGATTCTCAGTCCGTTTACTTGGGGACAACACTATGCAGTGCATCCGATATGTCCCCAATGTGATTGTGACGATGGGGAACTACTCAATGACAAACCACTTTTTTGTTGTTGATGTGCTGGACACCAATGTGGTGATGGGTGTCTAGTGGCTCTACTCTTTGGGGCGTGTGACCATGGATTGGAGGAGGTTAGAGATGGAGTTCACCGAGCCAGACAAGAAGCTAGTGGTACTCAGGGCATGCCTTCATACCCGTCCCAGATAGTGTCAACACACAGGATGGAGGCAGGTTTGCGTCATGGGGATATAGAGTGGGCTGTGGAGCTCAGGATTTCGGAGGCAGGATCTTAGCCACAACCACCCCATCCAGACATTCAGGCTATTTTGGACAAGTACCCGACAATTTTTGAGAGATTTCCCTAGGTCGACCACCAGACCGAGGGTTTGAGCACACTATTGAGCTGGAGGAGGGTGTACACGCTGTCATCACGACACACTACCATCATGCCAAGGCCTATCAAGATGAGATTGAGTGAGCTATACAGGTGCTATTGAGGTTGGAGCACATCGAGCCCAAATCTAGTCCTTTTGCCTCTTCAATGGTGTTGGTGAAGAAGAAGGATGGGACCTTGCGCATGTGTATCGATTACAGAGCCCTGGAAAAAAGACCCTGAAGAATAGGTACCTGATTCCGCGCATAAATGAGCTTAGAGGGACCAAGTTCTTCACCAAGATAAACTTACGCTCGGGGTATCATTTGATTCGGGTGAGGGAGCAGGATATCTTGAAGACAACCTTCTGGTGTCACTATGGACACTTCGAGTTTTTAGTGATTCCCTTTGGGCTAACCAGTGTCCCAGCTACCTTCGAGTCTTGCATGAACCATGTGTTCCACAAGCAGCTGCGTAAATATGTCTTGGTCTTCTTTGATGACATTTTGATACTTAGCAGGTCATGGGAGGATCATTTGCAACATGTGGAGGAGGTACTACTCATCTTAGAGGAGCAACAATTATATGCCAAGATGTCCAAATGCGAGTTTGGATTGACAAAGATGTTATACCTTGGACACATCATCGGGGAGGATGGGGTGCAAGTACATAAGGAGAAGATTCAGGTAATCCTGGATTGGCCTACACCCAGGAATGTGACGGAGTTGAGGAGATCACTGGGCATGTGTACTTATTACAAGAGGTTTGTGAGGGGATTTTCATAGCTAGCGGCACCCCTTATTGATTTCACAAAGACGGGGACATTTGAGTGGTCCGAGAAGGCGCAAGAGGCTTTTGAGCGCCTTAAACAAGTAATGAGCCTTACCAGATTTATTGCAACCTTTTGTGTTGGAGTGCGATGCCTTTGGAGAGGGACTTGGGTAGTTTTGCTGTAATAGGGCCATCCCATTCCACTCGAGAGCAGAAAGCTAGAGAAGCATGAGAGATTGTACTCTATCTATGACAAAGAGATGTTGGCCATCATGCATGCGTTGGCCAAGTTTCGACAGTACTTGGTGGTCAACATACTCAAGGTTAAGACTAACGACAACAATCTTCAGTTCTTCTTGGAGCTAAAGGGACTGAATGAGAGGCAGTAGAAATGGGTCAACAAACTACAAGCATATGATTTCGACATTGAGTATGTTAAGGGCCGACAGAATGTAGTAGCAGATGCATTATTCAGGAGGCCTGAGACTTTATCTCTCATGCATATTGATCAGTATTGGAGGGCCCAATTGCTAGTTGATTATTCTAAGGACCAACGTGCATGTGAGATTGTGGATGGCATGGCGTGTGATGACAGATACAGGGTGATGAACGAGGTGATCTATTACAAAGATAAGATTTTCTTGGTACTTGACTCCCAATTACTGGATAAGATTATGTAGGCTGCACATGGTCACCCTTTGGCAGGACATCAGGGGTTTACCAAGACTTATAGGACTATAAGAGTGCTTCACCTAGAAGGGCCTCAAGGAGAATGTATTGAGGCACATTAGAGAGTGTGATACCTGCCAAAGTAATAAGAGGGAGCTTACACACCCGACCAGATTACTTCAACCACTCCCAATTCCTGATGGGAAATGGGAAAGCGTATCTATGGACTTTATCACAGGATTGCCAGCAGTGCAGGGGCATGATTGCATTTATGTAGTAGTTGACAGACTGACCAAGTACGCTCACTTCTTTGCCATACCCTCTTGGTATTCAGACTCACAAGTGGCTGAGTTATTTTTCATGGAGGTGTTTTGGCTACATGGTCTTCCGAAGACCATCGTTAGCGACAAAGATAGCATGTTCATGGGGGGAATTCTTGCAGGAGTTGTTTTGCCTTGTGGGGATTGAGCTCACACATAGTACTAGTTACTACACACAGACGGATAGTTAGATGAAGATCGTGAACAAATGGTTGGAAGGGTACTTATGCAATTATGTCATGGGGTAGTAGCGGACATGGGTGAAGTGGCTTCATCTCGGAGAATATTGCTACAACACTACCCATCACATGTCTATAGGTATGTCTCCATTTCGTGCCTTGTATGGTTATGATGCATTGACTTTCATTGACATGGTTTTTGGAGACTCGAGGGCCTCGAGAGCCAAAGATTGGATCCAAGAGAGCCAAGACACCTTTAGAGCTCTCAAGGACAATTTGCAGAGAACCCAAAACCAACAAAAAATATATGTAGAGGCACTTTGAGGTTGGAGACTTGGTCTTTCTAAGGCATCGACCCTATAGGTAGTCCACGCTCAAGCATAAGGGAGTAGAGAAGCTGGAGCCACGATTTTATGGGCCCTATAGAGTAGCCAAATGAGATGGGGAGGTAGCATATGAGCTAGAGTTCCCACTAGGGGGCAAGGTACACAATGTTTTCCATGTTTCTTCCCTAAGGAAGGCATTGAGGCAGCAGGTCACAACAGTAGTTGAGTTACCCCCTTTGGATGTTGAAGGGCATTTGGTATTAGAAGCAGAAGCCATCCTGGAGGCAAGGGAGAGGAAGCTCAAAAACATAACCATCAAGGAATTTCTTGTGAAGTGGAAGGACCTACCTGGTGAGGACGCTACTTGGGAGGGGGAACAAATACTAAAACACCCATCACTATAGTTGCTTGAGGGCAAGCAACATTTGGGCGGGGAGGACTGTGATATTCCCACTTAGCAAAAGTGGGTTGAGAGGACCCCACTTGAATTTTCAGAGGAAAATGGCTTCCCAAACATTAGGAAAGAAGAAATTTAGAGAGAACTGGGAGGTGGGGACCACACCCAAAAAGGGGAATTCATATCCCCTTGAGCAATTTGTTTTGGTGAAGTGAGAGGAGGGAATTCGACTTGGGGGACCCACTTGGAGGAAAGATGAGGCAACAAAGTTAAATACAGGGAAGGAGCTTCATTTTGGGCCTTTTGCTAGATTGTGAATCGAACCCCCTTCTACACATGAGCTGTTGAGCCAAGTCTACATCGTGCTGTTCAACACAAGAGGTTTCCAAGCGGGAGTCTCTCTCCATCTTTAGTGGACTTCAAATGCCACTCTAGGGGAGAATATGCCACTCTGGGGGAGAATATCTTCATATTTCATCGCTGTTCCGGGAGGAAATTACAGGTACAATCAACCACTACTTGGAGTAGAATGGGCGCAGGACAAGAGTCCACACTTCTTGGGAGAGCCATATTTTGAGTAGAGCAGATTCTAGGATTTTTAGGGCTGATTTTTTTGAGTATTTGCTGAAGACATCCGGTGATTTGCAGAGCTGGCTTGGGGCTTATTCAGTTGGCCGAAATTTTCAACTCTGGGGTTGCACAGAGGTTGAATGGCAGGACCTGCACAACAACTTGAGGAGTGGAACTTGTGTGGTAGAAATGAATAGGGATTGAGCGTTGGGAATCACTAGGAGTTATAAGGTAAATTGGTGGAGGATTTCCTTTGCATCAGAGCCACATTTGCAACAAGATTTCTCGTAGGACGTTTTCGCTGGTTGAGGGCCAACTACGTCGTATTTTGGGGTAAATTTGGAACAGTGGAATTTTGCTGAAAACTTTCTGGGTTTTTATGGGTTTGTTGAGGAGATTCTACGACCAATTTTCTAGAATTTTCTGAGCACTCTAGTAGGGAGGGCCAAACACAAGTTCTACTTCAGATAGCAACCACAAAATTACTGGGCCAACTGGGCAAGCACTTGTAGCTTTTGGGCAACATCATTTCACACCTATGACTTGTCTAGCTTGCCTTGAGCAAGCCCAGGTGCACTTATTTCAACTTATTGTACTCGTTCCATGATATATAATAAAATGACTCAACTTATTTGGAGTAAATTATTGGTGTGCTGATATTTTTGCTGTCTTTTTTATTTTTGGGTTGCATGTGAAATTTCTATGTCTGTATCACTTAATATTTCCACTTACGAATATTACACTACATCGCATATATTAGTGCTTTTTCCATATTTATGTGCCAATGTTTTTATTTGATGTTGTTGTTGCCTTACATGTTTAAAATTAAAAAAAAAGAATATATTTTGTTTTCTTACTGTTTGCTATGGTTTGCCGATTTTTGCCAATTTTTTCATTGATGTTTTTGAGATGTTTTTTGGACCCTCGCCGATTTTTTTCCCAATGTCGATGTTATCAACACCGATAAAAAATAATGAAAAAGATAATGACTCGACATTGTCAAATTTGTATAATTTGGTAATATCTTCAACAATTCCTAATGCGAGGAAATGCTTTGGATCTTTTAAACCCTTGATTACTTGGTGGGGTGGATTGTATTGTTTTACTTTCACCTTAATGAGTGATTTGATAGATTGATAAAAGGTTGCATTAGTTATTTGGAATACATAATGCATCATCAAAATGACCATTATCTAATTGAATTGTTTAAGACTCTGCAACATTAATAGATCTTTCATCACCAACCAATATTATCTATCATTATCAACTAACATTCTCTATCGTCACAAACATATATTTGTTTGTGTTACATTCATTAAGAGTAGAAAAAATGGCTATTTCCTTAGCCATATGATAAGATGCTCCAAAACCAGTAAACCATTCATAAGAAGAAGAAGTAGATATTGCAAATTTGCAATGAAGGAAAAACCAAAGTAGAAAGTGCATGTCCATGAGAAGAAGAGTTGGAAGGAGGAGGATGAAGATTGATGTTATTCTTCTTCATTGTTGCTAATAAGGCTTCCATCTTTTTAAAGCATTGAAACTCTAGTTGACAATTTCATCTGCAAAAATTGCAATGTTTTTCAATCGTCGTACTTTTTGATTTTGGTCCTTTGTCACCATTGGGGTTAGGAGTTTGCCGAGAGGGTTTGGGACCCTTGTTTTGCTTGTTGCTGGGACGATTTTGATTCTTTGGATGCTTGGATTTATCCTTCTGTCCCTTGTTAGATGTACTTGCAACATTTGTCATTTCAAGATGCAAGAGCTTTCTTGCTCTCTAATCAAAGAATCACAAAAAGTGTCAAGATGAGGGTGGTGTGTAACCAACTTCTAGATCTTGTCTATTGGAGTGAAAAGTAGATACAAAAACATAATATGCTCTACCTAGTTTAACAATAATAAAATATATACATTGTTCATCCTTCACTCTTTAACTAATATTTTGAGTGTTTTGAACATAGATAGGTAATCTTCAATGCAAGAGAAATCGTTGGGATTCAAAAAAATTAATCAGTTTTCGTGTTGGTGGGCTCAAATCCCATTGTGTTTACTAAATAAAACTTCTATCTTTTGTGGAGCATCATTTGGGAATTCAATTTCTTGAAAGTGAAATTGAGTATTGGAGATGTACATTTTGTCTAATCCATGTGCTTTGTCATTTTTAGCACCCTACTTAGCTTTCTTTGTGTCCTTAGTGAGGCTATATTTCTTTTACCACAGTACTTTGGTACAATTCTTTATTTCATAGTACATCCTCCTTAAGAAATTGTACAAGTAGTTGGTATTGGTAAGCAAAAAATCACTTGTACTAGCCATATTAGATTATTTAGGTAGATGGCTTTGAAAGCAAAAGCTATTTGGATCAACTTCATCTAATGTTTTTTTAGATAGATGGGTGATGAAATTATTTAATGGACACAAAAAATTTAAAAGTTGTGATGAAATTTTGTAACTCTGGATTTGACAAAAAAAGCTATATCTTGGGCAAACATAAATCTTTTCAAGCAAAATGAAAAGAGGTTTCATCTTAAATGAAAATCAGTGCGTTGGATGCAATGGAATAGCCCACTTATCCCATAAATGCACAAAAGTAGTAAAACCCATAAATCTTTTGATGCATGCGACAATGTAGGTTCAAGATTTCAATCTGTTGAAGAAAATGTAACTAGGTTCGGTCTTCATAAATGTAATTTTGATCTTTGTATTTATAAAAGAAAAGAAATATTATTTTTGTTATTTATATCAATGAGTTTCTTGCTCATTGCATAGGTCTAGCACATGTCAAAGTGCTATAGGGAAGTCAAAGAGTCAAAAAGATATGTTGAAGACCCTTAAGGGCATGTTACACCATGTATATTTATGTATTAGAGTCAAAGAAATACCTCCAAGCAAAGTCACAAGTCTCCTCCATGCAACGACATCACTAAAAGAAGCTATCCGAATTATATATGACAAGTCGACCTCATCTCTATAAGTCAGCCTCAAGTCGGCCTAAAGAAGGGACAAACCTTTATATAGAAGAGGTTGTCCACTCATCCAATGACAACACAATCTACCTCTGAAATCAACGAAGTAAAGGACAAGGTAAGGGTGAGAAAAGGATGAAGAAATGAGCCTCTAGTGCAGCGAAGAAGGAAGGAAGAACATCGAGCCTTAGAGGACTGTTCTAAGGTCAACTGTAGTCACACGTGTGAAGGAAAAGAGGGTCTCTTTGCTGTCATAGCAACCCTCCACCACAATCATACTTATCTTATTGTTTGGGCTAGAAAAGTAGGCCTATAAGGCCTCTCACTCAAGCGAAGGAAAAGCTCACTCAAGCGAAGAAGGAAAGAGGACTCACACACAAGGTTTTTGAAGGAATCCCCTCACACGTGCGAAGAAATAGTGATACACTGCTGTCATATTGGACCTGTATCTCAAGAAAGAGCATGGTTGGAGGAGAGATAATGTACTCTTCATATGTGAAGGAATCTACCAAGGATCAAAGAGGAATATCTCTTATAGAAGAAGCATAACAAGGACTACTATTAGTTGCTGGAAGAAGGACGAAGTGCCGGAAGAAGAAGGACAAAGAGTTGACTTGTGCTTGGAGGATATTCTTGTCAAGGGTCTAGGGTTTGATATTTATCAATAGAAGCTTCAATAAGAGAAATTTGAAGAAGGGTTTTCCTCTCTAAGTGAGAGAGGTTTTGCCCTGACGAAGAGCCAACATATTGTGTTCTTGTCTTTTATATTTTGATAGCAGTTTGATGAAGTAAAAGAACATACACTAATAATAAGAAGAAGATTGAGTTAACAAGAAAAAGTAAAAGTGCTTCACAAATTGTTATCATTTCTAGAAGAATCCTATCTTAACTATGATGCCCTAGATTCTTCAACACAATCAACAATGATAGTAGGTCTTTGTATGATCTTTTCACACCATGTTTGACAAGATAGGGTATTTCCAACAAATTTTTGGGACCAATGAGTGTAGGAGTGTGAAGATGCACAAGGGGGATGAGTGGGAGCACCCACAAATTTTAAGGAAATTCAGGAGGGGCGAGAGGATGTCAGGGGTACCTATCATAGGGGTTCTCGTCTATTAAACTATAAAAATAAAAATAATGATGAAATCAAACAATCACAATTCATGCCCAAGCAATTTCATCATTGTGCAATCTAGTGGAAATATTATATTCTTGCCATTTCTAAAATCTTGACAAATCTTAACTTTGCTGAATTTTGAATACAATTTGAAATTCTACTTTCTCCATATGAAGTCTGATGAGGTTGGATTCACTCTTAAACATTTTGAAACAATTAATGGTAATGTTGAAAACTTAAGTAAAAGGATAGAACAGGCATGGGGTATGCGCGCCCCCCCCCCCCCCCCCCCAACCTTAAGGGATGTGTCGTCGTCGAACACTGATTTTGACATAGGATGAACACGTTAATCAATTGCTCACACAATAATGGGAATGGGTTTTGATATGGTCTTTGATACCTTGTTTGAAAAAATAGGGTATTTCCACCTATTTTCCAACAAGTTTTTGTGATGGGAAAACATAGGAGTGGGGAGTCGCAAAAGGGGGATGTGCTAGAGCACTCCCACATTTTAGGTAAATTTAGTGGGTATGGGAGGATGTTGTGATCCCTAGCATAGGGGTCTTTATCCTTAAAATTATAAAAATAAAAATAATAATGATAAAATTGCAAGCAAATTCATCATTATGCAATGCAATGGCAACATTATAATCTTGGCATCTTGAAATCTTGAATGGGATATGAAATTCGACTTTCTCCATATGAAGTTTGATGAGTTTGGAACACCTCTCAAACATCTTGAAACAGTTGATGGTAATGTTAAAAATTTAAGTAAAAGGATAGAAAAGTGGGGTGCATGACAAAGGATGAATACCTTATGCTCACACAACTAGATCAATTATCAATGCATTAATGCTTTATGTGGTTAAAACTTAAAACAAATGTCACATGGTTTGGGTTCGACAATGATGAAGTTCAACTCGACTTTCAATTTCTCGATGATGTTTAGATAAGGTTCATCATTAGGTTTAGATATATATTAACCTTTCTTATTAATTTATAACTATATGGAAAATATAATTTAGTAATAACTATTATTAACTTATTATTTACTAATATTTTAATCTCTCTCTCTCTCTCTTTCTGTCTGTATATATATATATATATGTATCATATTGAATAATTTATACTATAAAAAATATAAAGTTAAAAACAATCGTCTAGTGATTGTGGACTGTGATTTGTGAGCCTACGAGTGGCGATGGTATGACTGTTGACAACAGAGAGGTGACCTAAATCGCGTGAGTGTGATCATGGCCGACACAAGTTGCAAATTTCACCCATCAACTGTCACTGCAAGTGAGTCCCCAGTTGCCCACTGTAGCAGATCAAAGTGTTACAGTGCGAAGATGAGGATGTAGGGTTGAAATTGGCTCTATCGGTGGTATGGAGAGGATGTCCAAATGTTAACCATTAAATTCCGATTGGAACTCATAGCAACATGTAAAAGATTCCATTGCAAGCTCACAACAACACATGGAAGCAACTAGTGTCATCAAACCTCAACAAATCTTTTGTCAAACCAAAACAAACTTTCAAGTTTCTTTGTGGTTCATTGAATTTCAACTTCAACCTAGAAGTTGGGAGAACCATGTGACATAGGTTAAAACCCTCTAAGAGGGAAACTTTCCACAACCTTAGCTAACTTAGTTGCTTGAGGCATTATATTAATGTAAAAGAAACAATGTTGTACATAAGAGTTTCTCACAATCAATATTTAGCAAATGATCGTCCATGCTCTTTAAATGGAGATCATGGACCAATTGGGTGCTAACCATAGATCGATATAGCAATTAGTAGTGAGGAGAATGTGAACCATCGAATCACTTTATCTTTATAACACACCATGACAGTCGGATTACATAACTGCTAATGTATACAAAAGAAACAAACTTTACCGAAAGACACATTAGACCAAATTGATCTTAACTAACTCAAGTGTCTAAATATTCCAACATCTAATATACTATTTGGAGAAGTCCTCTTTGATAGTCCTATTTAACTTCTGGTTGGTCAGGGCATTAAGAGAATATTTGAAAGGAGGTTGGCAGTCCATTAAGATACAAATTGATTGAAGTAGATAGGTGGCCTCTACAAATGAATCAAGCTCAACTAGAAGTTTGGTAGTGGCGGATATTGAAGAATAATATGTGTCATAAGTGTAACAATATTTGTTGGCTAATGAGTCAGTGCAACTCCAAACTCGATGTAGGAGGGGAACTAGATCAAAGATAGTTTCCACCTTGAACTAGAGTGCCATAAACTCTGCTTGAATAATGGCCTCAAGAGCTATCCTCTTGCATTTGATGATTTAATAGAGCATAAGGACTTGAACTCTATGTCATGGTCTAGTCCAAGTCAAGTAAGATAGGTCCTTGAACTTCTAAATTGTAAAGAATTGTGGGTTTCATAAAACTATTCTTGAGGTCCATCTTGGACCGAATGTCTTAAAAGTGGTTTGAAAGCATTGGTGCTTGTGGAGGTAAAGGGACCCATATCCTTTCTTGATGAGGCTAGAGTGCCTTCCTTAAACAAAACTTGGGTCCAAAAAATTGAACATCTAAGTATGTGTTGATAGTGGTGATCTTGATCTCCTTACTTAGAAATAAAAATGAAAGTAAAAATGATACTCAGAGATAAGATAAGATAAGATATTATATTAATATGCAACAAATGACCACAAAAGTAAGTTAGTGGGACTGCTGAGTACACTGATGTCGATATAAGCTATATCTAAAGGTTGCTTATATAAAGAATAGGGAATAAAGTAGAAATCTAATGTCTATATTCTAAAACATGGAAAACCTTCGAATCCAAGTGTGGGCAATCATAGAAAGGAGCTGGAGACTATGTCATGATCTAGTAGATATTTTTCTCCTAACACTCGAGGCCAAATGAAAAAAACTCAAAATACAATGGTGCTTTGGGGGAGAATTGGGGGAGCATTTGGATTCTCTGCTATGCCTTTGCCAAGAAGAGATAACTCGTTGTTGGTGTCCAGGTAACCTCAACTAATTGTTGGTAATAGATTTGGGCTAGTGATGTCTCTTTTGGTCTTTGGGGAAGGGGAATGTTCCCTTGAGTCCACACCAATCTCGAGTCTGATGCGTTGCTATTGTAAATTTGTCTGTTGGTGCCCTTAGTTGACAAGAGCATTGGAAAGGACGTAATCTTTTGAATAGGATATGTTTTAGGAGGAGCCTCGAGAATGTGGGTACGAAGTTTGAGGACCTCTTTCATATAAATGGTTAGGCATCTCTAGTTTTAGTATCAGATGAAATTGGAGAGGGCTTGGATCCGCCTCAAAAGGCAATGAACTCTCCCATAAATATTATTAAAAATGGGGCAACAAAAGATGAAATGCTCTTTAGTCTCAATCTCTTGACGATGGCATGACTTGCATATGTTGTCTAATTGGTTAATTTGGTCGACAGTCTCAATTCGTAGTCTATGAGGGCCAACTTTGAACTATCCCAAGGGGATTTGAAGGGCATTCAACCAATGGCGAAGCGTGCAATGAGTCCATTCCTCATCACCATGAAGTGCTCAACATAGAAAGCCATCTTTGGATGTAACCCACCTTGAGGATTTGTCCAAGTGACCTGCACATGTTTCCTATAGATATCTTTTCAGATGATTTCATTTTTCATCTTGTAGAAAACAATGTCCTTGATTTTGCCAAGGTTGACCATCAATTGATGAAGATTGCAAAATTGGATAAAGTATCAAGTTATCTTTCTAATCATTCCGGGTTGGATGATAAGATGGTCACTCCATTGGGAAAAAGGAGAATGGAGATCAAGATTTGGTAAAGGAGGCACACATTCTTGTGTTGGATATGCTTCTAGAGAAGAAACTTCAGCTCATCTATGTGTATCCCAAACAATTTATGGGAAAGAGGACATCCTTGCATCACCCCAATAGTACCTTTGATGAAGTTTGATATTTTATGAGCTGTGGTTGAATAATGCGTCCATCCCTCATCACCATGAAGTGTTCAACATAGAAAGCCATCTTTAGATGTAACCCACCTTGAGGATTTATCCAAGTGATCTATATATATGTCTTGTAGATATCTTTTTGGATGATTTTATTCTTCTTCCTGTAGAAGACAATGTCCTTGATTTTTCCAAGGTTGACCATCAATTGATGAAGATTGCAAAATTAGAAAAGGTATCAAGTTATCTTTGTAACCATTTTGGGTTGGATGACAAGGTGATCACTCCATTTGGAAAAAGGAGAATGGAGATCAAGACTTGGTAAAGGAGGTACATATTCTTGGGTTGAATATGCTTCTACAAAAGACACCCCAACTCATCTATGTATATCCCAAACAATGTAGGGGAAAGACGAAATCCTTGCATCGTCCAATTGTTACATATGAACACTGATACTTTATGAGTTGTGTGGAGTCTCTATTAAGGATTGACTTGTAGAGGCACATGATAGCCATGATAAGGATCTCCAAGATGCCGATGTCTTTGAGTTTATGAAATAGGGCACCTTTGGATCAAATCAATTGCCTTTGAAAACTTAACAAAGCAACAAAATAATTTCTTGGATTTGAGAGGGATACATGATCTTTTGTGTTAGGGGCCACAACAACTTGAATAGGGGATTTTATTTTTCCTTACCATTGAGGTGAAACTTGATCTGCTCCCCAACAAATGTTGTAGAAGCCCTGATTCCATCTTTATAACTTTGCAAAACCTCGTGGGCGTTACCCAAAACATTATTGCCATTATGCTTCATCCTCAAGGGGTAGCATTGGAGGTTGTTGAGCTTTTTGTGTATCTGCATGTGATGTCTCCTTATGGTCATTTGTTGGACATTAATAAAATTGTATTATGCTATACAAAACATTGGAGGCCTTACCCAAGTGATAACATCAGGGTGTTGAGATTTCTATGTACCCTCATGCAAGGCCTCCTCACTCCTTGATCTTAGATTGTAGATCTTATATAGTATATAAATTCGCTTTTATCATGCTTTTATAAAAGTGGCCTTTGTTCTCCCACTTTGTATTCCAGTTTGTTTACTTAGTAGTGTCACTGACGTATATGTGAAATTCAATGAGGCCAGGACCAATCTCAAACATCCTGATTCAATTAATGGTAATGCTAAAAGTTTAAGTAATTTCTCCTTTATCTTTTGTTGGAAATTCACACACCCTAGGTCTAGTCTATGCCTTAGCTAAGAACATAAACACACTTGAAATGGCCAACTATAAACAACTTTTCACAACAGAGTATAACAAGAATGAGATCAATAAAAATACAGAATGTTTATGGATCAATTCATGTTCCTTATTAGTCCTTCAATAAGAAAACCTTAGGGCCCTTGTACTAGGGATCATGGCCCTTTAGAAACCCCAATACAATGCTATAATACAAGTATGCCCTTTGACCAATAACCTAGGGCTGATGCCATTCATTTGCCCAAAATACAAATACAACTACAACTATCAATCACACAGTTGTAGCACTACTAGGGCTTAACCAACCCACCATAAATCATTAAACATCAAATGTTTCCCTGGGCATGATCCTTTAGCCCACGATCCTTTGCCGTAGCTTCCTTAGGCTTGTTTCACTTACAACCAGCTTATTTAGGCCTTCACCAAACCTCAACTACTGTTCAACCAACTACCTGATCTGCCTCTTCTTGGCCACGACTCCCCTGTGTAGGCCTCGACCTACGCCCTTTTCTCAGCAGGTTGTTACAACAACCCTTGACCTTGCTTGTTATGCCCTCTACAGGCTCTTCTAGCACTGTGTAGGCCTTAGCTTACCCTCCTTGGCACCTAATAGACTTCAACTAGACTTGTTCCACTTAAGCAAACCCTTGGTCTACTATTACATGTCTTCGGCTTGCCTGTATAACCAACCTCTTAGCCCTCCTTGCCTCAGCACTTAACCTCAGCTGGTCCTCCACTTCAAACCCTATTTGCTCTAGGCCTCAACTAAGTCTCCCAGCCCTGCGACTAGCCCTTTTATGTTGTTCTAGGACTCGACTAGGTCTTCTAGCCCTGTGACCAACCTTAACTATGGATGCAACTGACCTTAAACAATTGGCCTAAATTTATACTTTCCTTTAGGTGTCTTGGGAGCTGTCTTTGTCCTTCAAGAGACCCCACTTCACCACTCAATAATTAATTAGAATATAAAAGTCATTTCCTTGGGTTCCAAGCCCACTCCAAACTCAAAACCACAAAACCCCCAAGGCTTTTCCACTTGGAAATACTTTCCGAGCTACCAAATTTCAACACTCCCTCTTGGTGTGGAAGGTATTTCCACCACTACTTGGAAGTGGTCCTATCCCCTAATCTGATCCCCAACCACATCCTTCTGGAAGACCTAGATCTTCAAAGACACCATACTTCTAAAAGTCCCATTTCAAAGCATCTAGCATTGCCACCCAAACCACGACTTCCCTTTTTCTTAGAAATAACCACCTCCATGACTTTTCCTTGCATGATCATTGCTTTTCCTTGCATGATGCATGAATTCCTTGCATGTACCATGACTTTTCCTTGCATGCACCACGACTTTCCTTGCACGGTCTACGACTTTCCTTGCATGCACCACGACTTTCCTTGCATGGCCTAGAAGACTCCACACTCTCGTTTGAACCATAAGGTTAGAATTCTATTGTGTGGTTGACCCTCCTTCGCAGTCTCCCTCTGAAGCCAAACTCCCTTTGAGCCTACACAACCTTCTTTTGGCTCACTTTGCTTTCCCTCCCAAAAATTGTTGCAACTGAACTTGTGTTCTTTCAAGGTTAGCCTCGAGTTGCTGTTAAACACTTGGCCTAGTCCACTCGTGACCACCGCAACTCAACTCTGCAAGTGTCCTCACCCCCCTGTTTCAAACACCTCATATGCACATGGCTCCACTACTGGATGTGCAACTCTGCGTCCCAATGAAGAAACTATCCCACGATCAACCCGCCATCCACATGAAGCTACCTCGTTCATGCGAAAGCACCCCCTACCAAGGCATCTAAGCTGTTTCAACTTACTTTGACAAGTCAACGAAAGTCCATCAATGGTGTTGGTAACTTGCCACACAACATACTGCTATGCATTGAGTTCTCCGCCAATCCACCAAAACTCCCATTTTGCCACCCCAAGCTATAATAATCCTCAACTCCTTGTCTATACCTATCGCTCCATATTTAGCCGACTTAGTTGGCAACACTGCTGCTTCTTGTAACAGTGTCGTAGCTCCCTCCTAGAGTTTACACCTATGCACACTCTGATGTAGCTGCCCTTCAAAGTAGCTTTGATAACATGTTGGAAGTCCATGCACTCTAGGTTTGGTCTATGCCTTAACTAAGAACATAAACACACTAGAGATGCCCAACTTTAAACAAATTTGCACAACGAAATATAACAACAGTGAGATCAATAACAATACACCGTATTTATGGCGCAAAATATTTTTCTTATTAGTCCTTCAATAAGAAAACCTTAGGGACACTGTACCAGGAAGTATGGCCCTTTAAAAACCCTAGTTCAATGCTATAATATAAGTCTGTCCTTTGATTAATAACCTAGGGGTAATGCCAATTCCTTTAGGCTCTCATCTGCCCAAAATACAAATGCATCTACAACTATCAAATCACACAACTGTAGCACTACTAGGGCTTAACCAACCCACCATAAATCATCAAACATCAATTGCTTACTTAGGCATGATCCTTTAGCCCATGGTCCTTTTGCTGTAGCTTCCTTAGGCTTGTTTCACTTACGACCAACTCCTTTAGGCCTTCATAAGACCTTAGCTACTATTCAACCAACTACCTGATTTGCCTTTTCTAGTCCTTGACCTACCCCCTTTCCTTAGAGTGCTGCTACAACAATCCTAGGCCTTCCTTGTTATGCTCTCTATAGGCTCTACCAACACTGTGTAGGCCTCAACTTACCCTCCCTGGCACATAACAGACCTCAGCTAAGCCTGTTCTACTTCAATAGACCCTTGGTCTACTATTACTAGCCCTTAATCTGTTGTTCTAGGCCTCAACCAGGTCTCCCATGTGTTGAGAATTCGATAGGGCAATGAATATGTTAATTCTCTTAACTTTATCACTGTTTGTGTTACCTTTTACTTATTAGCTTTGTTTGTTATTAATCCAATGTGCAATACGTCAAACAACTACCAAAACAATAAGAACAGTGACACAGTATATAGGCTACAAGCCAGGGCCAAAACCCCTCCTCTTGAGGGGAAAATCGTAAATCTCTTCTCTTCTTATAGATCTTTCAATTGGTGAATACCATGACCTAGAGACCTAGAAAATTACCCTCCAAGATCAAGTCTACCATGACCTCCTGCTACAATATCTTCGACCTCCCAGTAGATCTGAAATTTTTCTCCCTAGCGACTGCTGCTGCTTCTCTAGGAGACTTCGATCTCCCTATAATAGCCTTCCTCTTGACTTAACTTGCCTTGTCTTGAGTCTCAAGGCTAATAAGATGCCTTGAGAGACATTTGCTTGCATTCCCTTATCTTCTGCTGCCAAGAAAGAACCACAAGAGATCCTAACGCAGAAACACTAACTTTGATCTTCCCAAGAGAGATAGATAAGGCCCTGAAACACTTCGACTTCTTAGACTTACTCTTCTTCACACTTCCTTCTTTGACTTCTTCTTCTTTTGCTTCGCATAACAAGAGTTGAGTGAGTGATCCAAATGGAGGACGAGTTCCTCTCTCTATATTGGCTTCTTCAAGGGTGGACGTGGCTCTTCATGTAGGTTGACTTGACAACTTTATAGGCCAACTTGATCTTGGAGGTATTTTGACACTTTAAAGGCAAAATAATTTTTTCTTTACAATTTACAATGTGCCCATAGGGTCTTCAATTTATGACAATGACTCTTATACCTAGGACGGACCCTAGAAACACTCAATGGGTGCTTGACCTATAAAATAAAAGAACTTGATCATGAAACCCATGCTCCAATAATAATAATAATAATTTCTTTTCATTTCATATTTACAAGAATACATTTCATAATTATGAAGACCGAACCTAGTTATACATTTTTCAACACTCCCTCTTAACTAGGGAGGTATTCAGAAGAGGTACATGGTGTTGGGAATCACGATTGCCATTAGACCAAAACCCACAGGTGTTAGTCAACGATCGCATCGCCAGAGATAAGGATCCACGAGAGGCGATTAGTCCATGTCACGAAATACACGGGGAGCATTGGTTTATCCAATGTCCAACAATTTCCTCCCCAACGCAAGCCAGGTGTGTATCGAACTCGTGACCTACGCTCTGATACCACTTGTTGGGAATCACGATTGCCGTTAGACCAAAACCCACAGGTGTTAGTCAACGATCGCATCGCCAGAGATAAGGATCCACGAGAGGCGGTTAGTCCATGTCACGAAACACACAGGGAGCGTTGGTTTATCCAATGTCCAACACACGGTCATTTGCAATTTGAAGAGATCTCATAAGAAGAGTTAGATTGGTAACCCATTCGTCTATCATCATATTAACCAGCATTGTCACATAACAATGCCTTGATTAACAAATCTATCTCTCCACAAGATCAGAGCACAATGCTGGTGAGACCAATGATGCATAGACACCATAATCATTGTCTCCCAAGGTACATACTCCACCCTAGTGTTCACGGAGTATGACCCTCCATTGGACTATTCTTATCTTGGGTAGCTAATCCTCAAAGAATATCGGTCCACCACTACTCTTATCTTGAATGCCCTACCATATTCTCAAAGAGTATCGAATGCAAGATAGTTACCCAATCCTCCATTCTTTCTTCCCAAGTGAAGACAAGAATGTAGTGTTTATCTCCCCCTCTCAATTAGGGAGGACGAATCAACCAAACGAAGCTTGTCCCTTAAGTATACAAGCTTCTTGTTTGGAAGTGATTTCGTCAATATGTTAGCTACCTGTTCATCAGTGGAGATATATCGTAGTTGTAGCACACCATTTTGTAGCTCTCGAATATAATGATACTTGTTGTTGATGTGCTTTGTCTTTCCATGAAACATTGGATCCTTAGGCAAATGAATACAACTAATGTTATCACAAAGTATCATTGTAGGGTTCATTGGTCCTTCAAACAAGTCGGATAGCAACTTCCTTAACCATACTGCTTCTCTGCTTACTTCACATGCTGCAACATATTCAGCCTCAGCACTACTCAAAGCAACGATGTCTTTCTTTCTGCTCATCCATGAGATCATGGAGGATCCTAAATTGAAACATCCCCCCGTAGTGCTTTTGCCATCCTGTTCACTGCCTCCCTAGTCGAAATCTATATATCCAATCAATTGGACATCATTCCTTCTATCATATTTCAGACAATAGTTGATGGTTCCTTGTAGATATCTCAGAATATGCTTTGCTTCTATCCAATGATCATGCTTCGGCTCCACTTGGAATTGACTGAGTACATTTGCTGTAAAACATATGTCTGGTCGAGTATTCACCGAGTACATTAATGAGCCAACGAGTTGCCTATACCTAGAAGGATCCACAGGGCTAGATTCAGAACTCCGTAGTCTCTTCAAGTTTGTGATCATCAGAATGGTCATAGGTTTGTAGTCCATCATGTCAAACTTCTTTAGTATCTCGATCACATACTTTCCTTGACCCAAATAGACTTCATTCGGTCCTTTCCAGACTTCTAGTCCTAAATAGTAGTGCATCAACCCAAGATCCTTTATGTCAAATTCAGCTGCCAGTTGCTTCTTACATTCTTCAATTCGACCTTCTACACCTGTCAAGAGAAGATCATCTATATATAAAAAAATAATTACAGGTTCATTATTTACAAACTTAATATAAAGGTTCGAGTCAACAAACTTTTTGTGAAGCCTATTCTCTGTGGGTATGCATCCATTCTAGCATGCCATGCCCTTTGTGCTTTCTTGAGGCCATATAATGCTTTATTCAATCTGCAAACATATGCCTTCCTATCTTTGACTTCAAATCCCAAGGGTTGTTCTATATAGACTTCTTCATCTATAGTGCCATTCAGAAACGTAGTCTTGACATCCATTTGGTGGATGTTCCATCCCATTGATGTTGCCAGAGAGACTAATGATCGAATCGTTGTATATCTTGTTGTTGGAGCAAATGTCTCTTCATAGTAGATGCCTTCAAGTTGAGAGAAACCTCTAGCCACAAATCTTGCTTTATACTTATCTATACTTCCATCAGCTGCATGCTTGATCTTATAGATCCACTTGGAAGTAGCCACAAATTTGTCTTCGGGCCTAGGTTCGATCTCCCAGAAAACATTGTTCATTATAGATTGATACTCTTCATTCATGGCATCCTTCCATTCTCGATGTTGTACAACCTCTTCAAAGGTGGATGGTTCTGCTTCTATTAATTTTGTCATGTATGCAACATATCCAGAATATTTTTTGGGTCGCTTTTTTTCTCTAAATGATCCTTGTGCCGCCCCATGACCTTCTGCATCAAGTAGGGTGGATTCAACCAATTAGGTATTTTCCTTGTTTCTGGAATCACCATGGGTTGAACAGGTTCACCAGGCCCTTCTTATTCATGGTGTGATTCTTCTCCTTCCTTGTCAAATTCCTCCTCAAATATCAAAAGTTCTTCATCATCAGAATCTATAGAAAGTTCTTTTGACTTCTTGAATGCTATTCCCTCATCAAATATGACATCACGACTAACTTCAATGTGATGGCCATCTTTCATATACATTCTATAAGCTTTTGATTAGTTACTATACCCAACAAATATGCCCTTCATACTAGAAGGATCCAACTTCTTTCTTTTGTCCTTTTGTATATGAATATACACAAGACACCCAAAGATTCAGAGATGATCTGCAGAAGGCTTGCTTCCAATGAACACTTCTTCCAGAATCTTGTTATCTAGAGATCTGTGAGGACATCGATTCTGAATGTAGACCGCTGTCTTTGTTGCCTCTCCCCACAGAAACTTAGGTAGATCTTGATCGTGTAACATTGCTTTTACACTTTCTTCAATAGTTATGTTCTTTCTTTCTGCGACTCCATTTTGTTCGGGATTGTATGGGACTACCAACTCCCTCTTAATCCCAGACTCCTTATAGAATGCTATAATCTTTTTGGATGTATATTCTCCTCCATTATTTGATCTTAGTTTTTTGATTCTTTTTTCTGTAAGGTTCTCCACTTCAGCCTTGAATTCTTGAAATTTTGTAAATACTTCATCCTTTGTTTTCATTAAGTAAAACCAGGTTTTTCTGATCATCTATGAATGTGACATAGTATAGATGGCCTCCAAGAGACTTTGGAGTCATAGGGCCACACAAATCAGAGTGAATGAGATCCATGATTTCTGTCAACCGCGAAGCATTGCTTCCAAATGGTCACTTGGTATTCTTGCCCAATGCACATCCCTTGCAGACACTTTCATGATATTCCTTTAGGTTCGAGATTCCATCTACTATGGAACTTAAAGTTGGAAGTATTTTGAAATGTAGATGACCAAACCTTCGATGCCAAAGTTCACATGGACGTGGACTAATCTCAGTGTGAACAAGGGCTTGGTTTACAGGAGATATTAATCTCTAAAGCCTTCCTTCTCGGATACCAATAACTTTAGCTTGATATATGCTTGAGTCTTTTCCCCAAACAACTACTTTTCCATTAATGAAGGCTACTCTATCTCCTTCGTCTTCTAAACTTGAAATAAAAATTAAGTTTTTGTGCAAACCTGGAACAAATAGAATGTTGTTGAGGTGGATGTTGCTTCCATTTTCGAGTTTTATGAAAGATGATCCAATGCCTTTCATAGGATAGCTTTTGTTGTGTCCAAGTTCCATAGAGTAAGTAGATTTTCCTTTTGATAAGGTCTTCAATTGGTTGGAGTGTCCAGTGATGTGCATTAATGCACCAGTACCAATTACCCAGATGTCTTCGTCTTGGAACGTATCAGAGAGAGCTGAGAAGAGACCTCCATCCCTTTCATTGATTGATGCCTTCTTTGAAGAGAGTAAGAAACTCCATGCTTCCTTGATACCTTTCTTGAGATGGCTTGCAATTTTCTTGATGACTTTCTTCATTGTAGAGGAGATCTTCATGATGCACTTAGAGAACCAAAGCTTTGTAACCATGTTGAGAATTCAATAGGGCAATGAATATGTTAATTCTCTTAACTTGATAACTGTTTGTGTTACCTTTTACTTATTAGCTTTGTTTGTTATTAATCCAATGTCTAGTACATCAAACAACTACCAAAACAATAAGAACAGTGACACGGTATATAGGCTGCAAGCCAGGGCCAAAACTCCTCTTGAGGGGAAAACCTGTAAAGCTCTTCGCTTCATATAGATATTTCAATCGACGAATACTATGACCTAGAGACTCAAACAAATACCCTCCAAGATAAAGTCTACCACGACCTCCTTCTGCAATATCTTCGACCTCCCAGTAAATCTGAAATTCTGCTCCCCAACAACTGCTGCTTCTTCTTTAGGAGACTTCAATCTCCCTCTAATAGCCTTCCTCTTGACTTCGCTTGCCTTGTCTTGAGTCTTAGGGCTAATAAGATGCATTAAGAGACCTTTGCTTCCCTTCCCTTCCCTTCTGCTTCTAAGATCGAGCCACAAGAGATCCTAGCGCAGAAACCCTAACTTCGATCTTCCCAAGAGAGATAGATAAGGCCCAGAAACACTTTGACTTCTTCGACTTCCTCTTCTTCGTACTTCCTTCTTCGACTTCTTCTTCTTCTGCTTCTTCACATGACGAGATAAGTGAGTGATCCAAATGGAGGACGAGTTCCTCTCTATATATAGGCTTCTTCAAGGGTGGACGTGGCTCTTCATGTAGGCCGACTTGACAGTTCATTAGGCTGACTTGATCTTGGAGGTATTTTGACACTTTAAAGACAAAATAATTTTTTCTTACAATTTACAATGTGCCCATCGGGTCTTCAATATATAACAATGACTCTTATACCTAAGACAAACCCTAGAAGCACTCAGTGGGTGCTTGACCTATAAAATAAAAGAACTTGAGCATGAAACCCATGCTCCAATAATAATAATAATTTCTTTTCATATCATATTTACAAGAATACATTTCATACTTATGAAGACCGAACCTAGTTACACATTTTTCAACATCCCAACCTTGCAGAGAGCCCTTGTCTGCTGTTCTAGGCCTCGGCCATGTCTCCCAGCCCTGCGACTAGCCCTAACTAGGGTTGTGGCTAACCTTAAACAACAGGCCAACCCTCTGCTAGGGCTCAACTCTCCTCCTGGTAACTGTGATCCTACTCTTGGCTGTCCAAATAACACTTTCAACACTCCTCCAAGAACCTTTGACCACCCTCCACAAATCAGACCCCTTAGCTCAGATGCTTCGAATCCTCGTTGGTTTACAGAATCCTTAACTCGACCTCTTCTAGCTTGCTGCGACTGAGCCCTTCTAGCCTCACCACAAGTAGAATGTGCCTTCTCCTTCTTTTCTGGCCTCTCCTTCGACCTATATTTATACTTTTCCTTTAGGTGTCTTTGGAGCCCTCTTTGTCCTTCAAGCAACCCCACTTCACCACTCAACAAATAATTAGAATATAAAATTCATTTCCTTGGGTTCCAAGCCCACTCCTTTGGGTCAAAAATCCAAACTCAAAAGCACAAAGCCCCTAAGGATTTTCCACTTGGAAATATCTTCTGAGCTACCAGATTTCAACATTTTCTTCCATTTACTTCAAGAATTTAACATTACCATTAATTACATAGCATTAGTAGGGCTCTAGGGTTGAATATTAGGCCGCCCCACTCATAAATTATTGATTTCTTTATAAAAAATTGCGTTTGGAGGGTCCTTGGTTGTATTATACAGAGTCATCCAGTTTCGTACTAAACTAGTCTGTTTCTTACGAGAATAGGCTAGTTCGGTACTGAATCAACCATTTCTAGTTTCATTCCACTGATCAGAACAACCCATTCCACTAGTTCTAGTCTGGTTCTGATAACATTGATATGTGGTCATTTGTTGGACATTAATAAATTCTTATTTTCCTTTTTTTCAGAACTTCAATTTCGATGGCACAAATTGGGAGGATATGCCCAATTTTGTGCCAGTATTGACATTGGAATATATTTTTTTCGTAATCCAAGTGTTGTTTCCTTTCTAGTTCTCCACGAAGAAATGAGATTCTATTTAGGAATCCTTTTGAAATATCCTTTAATACCAAAATTCTTGTAACTTATTTGAGGTTTAGGGTTTCTAGGGCACTTTTTGAAATGAGCCAATTGAATCCCCCATGGCATTAAGTGCCTATGGATCCCAAAGTTACAACAGAAGACTTGGAAGAGGTACCTACAATAATGATTTTATTTAATTACACGTGTAGAGTTAAAGTGTGCTCTCTAGAGCAACAAGACCAAGCTCAAGTGATTGAGTAGCTAATCGTCCTATTAAGATCGCTTCTCTATTGTTTGATAATTCAAGCAAGGAGAAAAAATCTTCATTTGAAGGAGATACATGGATCTTGCCTTTAGTTACATTGGATTGCTACTTCCCTATTCATGAGAACAGATTCTAGAGGGGTGGACTTTTACCGCTCAAGTAATCGACAAGAGCCCACTTTCGCAGTTTATCATCCAAATATAGTCCATTGCAATTGAGAGGAAACCTTCTTATCACTGTTGCTCACTTTAATGCATCTTTTCTTGTGGCCCATGGAAAGCCAAGAATCTCTACTTATTGAGGAATGAATTGCCTTTGAAGGATTAGTTTCACTTCTTTTTGTTTGCTAGTTTGGGTCATGAGATGACTACACGATTAACCTGTGGCTTGAGTAGTTGGGACCCAAGGGCATCTACGCCGTCAAAATTACTTGGGGATCACACTCGTCTTATGCCACACCAACCCTTAGCATGGTTGAAGTTTTCCCCACAGAGTTTCGAACCGATGACCTTTACACCACAAAGTGCCTTAACATAACATTCTGTCACTATCTATTCTATGCCCCATGGGCGTAGGAGTATCACTTCTAATCTTTGAACCTAGGCGTAAAAAAAATTCTCCAAGGAAGTCATTGAGATCTTTGAGTACAAGGGGGTCAAGCTCACCTTGCCAAACTGCTCATAGTTAGAAGAGCCATTGCCTCCATCCTTTGATAGAGTTTTTCTTTTAGAAACCCTAGCTCACCATCGACCTTCTCCTTCTCCATTACCTCGCTAAAATTATTATGAAAGTGCACTTTCTATATATGTATATATACATTAAAGGGAAACAATCTAGTGGATTGAAAACCTAGAAATGGTGCGGTAATATCCTTTAGCATTTTATATTTGCTAAGATGAGGGTGCTGGTATGAAGCTAGCTCAGATTACATACTACTTGCAGGAAACAATAATGAACATAGTCCAAGAAGTCACCAATTCTAGAAACATCAAAGAGGCACAAGCCCAAAGGTGTTAATATTGCAAGACACAACTGGCAGACCCCACACAAGGGAAGAGCATGCCTACTAGGATTTAAACCTGGTTCATCCCCACAAAAATTGCTTCAAATTGCGACTAGATCAGAGCCTTTGTATGTGTGTGTGTGTATTAGCTAGACCCACAGGGTTTTGAACTGACAACCTTCAGAAAATGAATGCCTTAACAATACACTCCACTACCAACTGTTCTTACGCCTTGTGGGCATACATACATACATATATTTATTTATTTGTTGTTTCGCTATATTGGGATCTTAAGTTTTAAATAAGTTTGGTTTATCATTGCATCCCATCCTTGTATTGGGTTCCTAGGTTTTAATTAAATTTGGTTGATCATTGCATCCCTCCTCTCATCCATGTGATCAGCCTTGCAAGATTATAATTTGATTGATCTCGACAAATAATTTGATGTTTTAAACAAGAAAAACAAACAGCTAGCATCTAGCTGCAGGCTGTGCCGAATGTCTTAGTAATGTGTTGGTGTTGTTTGTCCATCTTGTACAATATCCAGCCAAAATATGATGTCCAGTGTTCAATGTTTTAAAACTCCGACTCCGACTCGGCCGAGGGTCGACTCCAACTCTGACTCGGTATCGATTCGGCCGGTTTGATTTCAATGACTCGGTCGTTGTAAAAAATACATTAAATATTTATTTTTTTATAAAAAAAACATAATTTTAAAGATTTTCATTCATTTTTCCAAACACAAAGCTTTAGAATATAGATAGAAGACAACATATGATCAAAGTAGGCTCATGAATATATCCATTATATCAAAATGGCACCCAATGCACTGTCCAATACATACATGATGATGATATAGAGATCAAAACAAAAACACATAACCAAGGAGGCTAGAAATGGCCTCTACAACAAAAGTAAACTATGAAACATCACTAGTCACCACTGACCAGTACTACTGGCTACTGCTAGAGGAGCCAACATCATCTGGCTCAACCTCTGAATCAGAGTCAGATAAGGAAGCCCATGGCTCCTCCTCATCATCATCTCCAATTGCAATTGTAGAAGTGGTAGCACTAGCAGGCTGTACAACTGGTGGCTGCTGAGATAGACAAGATATGCGCTTCCGTTGTGGCTAAGCAGAGGAAGCGCCTGCAACTGGAGGACTTGGGGCTGGCCCTGAGGCTGGTACAAGTGGATCTGCATTCAACTGAACATTATGTTCAAGTGATGCCACCGTCTGTAAATCCAAATCAAGTTCCTCATTAGAATCAAACTCTGTTGGATGACTCTCCACTACCCAATCTGATGTTGGATCAATATCTTCCAACACAATGGGATCTGAATCAAGTCTTTTGTTCAACAATTGGTTGCGTCTGAGCCGGAGGTTGTATTGGACATAGACTAGATCATTTAACCGTTTTTGATCCAAACAATTTCTCTTCTTCGTGTGAATCCTCTCAAAGACAGACCAATTGCGCTCACACCTAGTAACACTGCAAGTTTGACTCAAAATACGAATTGCAAACTTCTGCAATTGAGGACAATGGCTACCAAAAGCCTCCCACCATTGTGCTGCAAAAAACATAGGAGTGTAATGAGTTAGCTCAACAAAATTACAAATTATATCCAACTTTCAAATTATAAACGATTTAATAAAATAAGTATTAAGAATTTGAAAATGGAAATTTTTGTTTACCTGGCCCATCTGCTTCCCTTGCAATCTTTGCTAGGTTCTTCCCAAAGGTACCTATGGCTTTGTTGAAGGTTATGACCTGTGGGTGTATCTCCAGCTGATCACACTCCAATGGGATCACACGATCAATGCAGTGAATCAATGCATCCCTAACCTCCCCACTGAAAGCTCCTGCCGCCAGAGCTTTATAATGATATCATGGGTTCAAAAAATACCGAGCTGCATGTATAGGGCGATGGGGTTGATTGTTCCATCTTTCATCAATGATTGCCCAAATGGGTCCATACTTAGCCACTTTATCCTTGTATGCCCTCTTTATTTGCTCCTTTGCTTAATCCATAGCCTCATAAATGAAACCCATAGCCAATCTTTCCCCATCCACCAACTGCAACACCTTAACCAGTGGCTCAACAACCTTCACAATCTCTGTTGCCTTTCTCCAAAATATTTCTTCATTAACTTTCTTTTTCAATTCTTTTCCTTCCTATTTGAGAGACCACTGACTTTGATTCCATTCATCACTGGAAAATATCTTTTGCAAGTTTCTATGTTGTGAAAGCATAGATTGCAATGTCAAAAAATGAGTAGCAAATCTAGTGATGGCAGGCATAATAATATACCTGCCCCCTATGTGTCTCCTCATAAGACTCAAAATCCATGAATGATTGTAGATAAATTTTGTTATGTTTTTGGCATGATCTACAGTGTTTTTGACCCAATCTAATTTGCCAATATCCTCAAGCATGAGGTCTATGCAATGTGCAGCACATGGGGTCCAAAATATGGTTTTGTGTTTTTCCTCTAACAGTTTACCAGCAAGAACATAGCTGGAGGCATTATTTGTGATGACTTGAACAACATTAGCCATCCCCACCTCCTCAACAACCTTATCCAATAGCTGAAAAAACAATTGTCCATCTTTCACCCTATCTGATGCATCAACTGATTTTAGAAACATGGTTCCCTATGCGCAGAAGATAAGAAAGTTTATGATGATATAGTTCCTTTGATTAGTCCATCCATCTGACATGATGGTACATCCTGTTCTTGCCCATGAGTTCTTTAAATCTTTCAAATACTCATTAATGGAGGAAATTTTTCTCTGCAAACGATACCCCCTTATCTCATGCATAGAAGGGCCTTTGAAGCCTTTTCCAGCAACAAATATGGCATCAAACATAGGCTCATACTATGGTGAACAAGAAGCATTGAAGGGGATATCAGCATCATACCACCATCTACATATGTAATCACAAGCAGTCTCCCTCAATTCTTTCTTCCAATGGTCATCTAAAGTGGGCTGCAAAGTTCTACTAGCTTCAGGACCATGTGCATTTGATGGAGAGGAGGGTGTGACAGTGAAATAACTTTTGATATTCATATCACCCTTCTTTTTCATTTTACCCTTACCCTTTTCTTGAATAGACTCCAAAGAGGGAGGACAATATCAGAAGGGGTTGGATGCATCAGTACAAGGGATAGAAGAAGAATCCCCAAAATCAAAATGGGGGTTGGTAGCCATCATTTTTTGTATACTCCTCTTCCTCCAATTTCAACCTCTATTTATTTTTCCCTAGCCTTTTCTTCTTTAAACTTCTCAAAGCTATTTAACAACTCCTTCGTAATCTCCTCAATATCTGGTGATTCACAGCGAGTAATTTGACCTCTAATCCCTGTCAAGTGTTGTTTTAGCCTATTAATTCCCCCAAGACCATCATTAGTATTTCTATGGCAAAATTTGCAATGCATTGGACTATCAACCATTTCAACATATGCCCAAGCAACATCTTTCACTCTAGGTGCCATTTTTTCACTTGGAAATGAAAGGAAAAACTTTGAAAATGAAAACAAAAAAATAGCATTGCTTCAATGTTCATTTCTTTCACAAAAAACACTCTTTTCAATTTCCAGATTTGCACAAAAAAATAAATAAGCAAAAACAAATTTTTAGAAGTGGAAAAAAGATACCTCTAGGCACAAACTGCCTTTCAAAGTTGCTCCAGCAAACCAACTCCTCAATGCTGCTCTAATGGCCGCCCAAGAAGCTCTTCACTCCTGCTACAATGCTTGCCCAAGACTCCTCACTGCTCCAAAAACAAACTCCACAACTCCTCACAAACTCTCACTCAAATGCAATGAGATGGCTACGAGGAAATGAGAGGGGTTGGGTAGGTTTTATAGGGTTTAGGAGAGGGAAGTGGACCTCAAAGAACCCAAAGGCACATTAGAATGGGCTTTGGGGTCCCCAAAAGCTCAACTTAAAAAAAAATGACGCAATCTGGCCGCTTTTACCAAGCCAGCCGAGTTGGCTTGGACTCGGTCGAGCTGGTCGGGTTGTTATTGAGTCGGTATCCAACTCGGCGGGCTCGGTAACAACCCGGCCGGATGGTCCGAATCACCCGCCGTTTCGACCCGATCACCCACCAACCCGGATTGACTCGGCCGTTTCGGAGTCAATTCAACCAGGTCTTAAAACATTGTCAGTGTTACAATTTATCGAACCCAATCTCTGGTATTTGGTTCCAACAATTATTAACTAAATGAATACACGTTTAAGTGCCTAACCAAAATATTTAGTGTAAGCAAAATTACTCTATCTAAATCACATACACAAACAAATTTCTGCCCAATGAACAATTCTTCATTAATAAGTTAATCAAACGCACTTGGGCTCTTGTCTTGGGATAATGGCCCAAGCAAGAAAATACAAAATACAAAATTGATCAGTAGCCTCACTGCACTCTCTTGGGCCCAACACACACTCACTAAGAAGCCTCTTTCAATCATGTGACACTATTGTGTCTTAGCCTCAACACTCAGGCTCAATTTATAACTTTTCTATCCTAAGATTGATGACCAAAATTAGTTCGTCAAGTTAATTGAAGATGTGTGACTTTACTTTAGTTAACTTTCCTATCTTTTGCTTCCTCTACTTTAACTCAAGTACAAGTCATAAATTTAGCTTGCTTTACATACACATCTCACGCATGTTACATGCAGCACATTCGCATGTGTGCAATTCACTTGCGCGCTCTACATATCGCATTCAAGCTCCTTCTAGTCAAGGCACAAGATTAGAGGTACCTTCTGTTATGAACTTAAAATCATAACGATTAAATAAAATATTAAAATGTTATTTAAATAAATAAATCATTAATTATTATCAATTAATTAGCACATAATTAGTTAAATGAAGAGACATCAGTCCCCAAGGGACATGTCTCTTTGATCAAGCATGGCCAGTCAACTCCTATTTAAGGAGCACCGCCTCAGCCTTGTAAAACATCATTCAATTTTTATCAATAAATTTATAAACATATTACATTCAGAATCTTACCTGATGTCTTATTATCAGCTACAACAAATTAAACATTAATATTGCTAACAGTGGTATCAAAGCCAGACTCCGTCTGGTGACACCCAAGATAGCTTGCTGGCCGTCAGGCCCTACTGGCCTCCCATTTCCTGCCTGTTCGGTTGTGTCACTATTGTGGACTGAACAGGTTGTGACTGCAGGTTCCAGGTGAACGAAGGAAGGCCACGGTGGGCGTGGCTTGGATTCTGCTGGTAAGCGGGGCCCCGAGATTCGCTGTCGGTTTCCGCTGCCGTGGAAAAACATTTGCTGCAGTTAATTAACGTTGCAAGGGTGTCAAATTAAGGGTGTTGAATTTGCTGCAGTCGTGGTGGTTTGACCTGCGACTGCCATCGATAACTGGGTCGAGTTGGGCTGCCGTCGTGGTGATATCCACACGGAGGGTCAACCGTTGGGTGAATTAACGTGACCATTCAGTCAACGGTGAATTAATTAAAAGGGTATGTATGGTATGATATAACATACGTATATATTAATCATATAAAAACTATATATATACTTTTTTTCCACTGGAAAAATCAATAATTTTCATTAAAAGTTTAGAAAATTACATAAGTAGATGCCCTTGGCATTGCTGTGATGTTCATTCAAAATTCACCTCGCAGGGTGTTGATCAGATCATGTTTGCAAAAAAAGAAAATACATCTATGTGTCTGACTGTTTTAGCCTGTTCGTGATCGCATAGGATCCATTTGCATACTAAATATCGTCCATTTTAATGTACAGTTCTTCATGACAAAAATGCTTTGCTACTATTGTCTATCGGGACTATTGTCCCGCTTGTCTCTGTGATCGATATATGGTCTATGATAAAACCTGTGTTCTTCAGTCCCCTGCTGCTCCACAATTAGCCATTCGCCTCGGGGAAGTACCGAGGCCTCTTTGGATAGTTTGTCAGCCTCGCAGTTATGCTCTCTGTAAATGTGTAAACAGGAGAAATAATTAAAAGCAGCTTTGAGAGTGTGTGCATCATATAATAAATTGCTGAGAGTGTGTGAATGACATGTGGAGTCATTATTGATCCAGTTCACAACCACCATAGAATCCACGAATATATTCAGATTTGTGCCGAATCCCATTTTTACCAGGAATCTGTGATGTTCGTTTATATGTAGAATAAAACCACCTCCACACCCCGTTTGATTTGCTGCCCCATCGAAGAACGCCCATGGGGTCGATCTATCAATGGCAGGCATCTCTCGGATCGTCTTGGATCGTGTGGGGGGAGGGTCAGGTAATTCATGGTATGCGGCGAGGATTTTTGTTTCAGTCTGAGGCGAATTCACAGCCTGTTCCTCGAATATCACCCGGTTCCGCGCAAGCCAAGTGTACTATAAAAACTATATATATACGTAACTTTAATTTAATTAATTAATTAAATAAATAACTTTAATTTAATTAATTAATTAATTTAAAAAAATATTATTATTATTAAAAATACCTAACAAAATAAAAAAATTGGGTCTTCAAAAAAATTCGAAACAAAATGACGAGCGACAAAATTGATGTTATGAAAAAGATCCAAGAGGACATCAACAAGCTAAATAAACGCATGGATAACATTGAGAAGTCAGTAAGCAGGACTAGATGGCCAACGATATCTCTTTCTTAAAAAACTTGATGAGCCGACGCTTTGGAGAGACCGATCCACCTTCAGCTACACGGAGTCCCTTGACTCCAGAAGGGGAGAGTTCTCTAGAGCAGGACTTCATGAGGTGTGAGAAGCAATAAATACCCCAAATTCACTTCGAAGGAATCCAATATTATACTCATTCTTTTGGAAAGAACCATCTTAAAATAAAAAATGAATTACCGAAGTATGATGGTAAGAATTTTAAAGGCGCTGTCGTATGGGTAAATAAGATGGATGCAATTTTTTTAGCAAACCCTCCGCTCGGCGAACAAGAAAAAGTCATGATTGCATCCAATTACTTAGAAGCAGAAGCGTACAATTGGTTTTTTTGGTGGTTGTTTAAATGCACGGGTTGCACATTCAATTGGCAAAACCTTAAAAACGCTCTGTTAAAAAGGTTTCATGATGAGGAGCATGATGATGTCTACGAGAGATTTGTTCACTTGAAGCAAAAGGGATCAGTGAGTGAATACACTCACGAATGGGAAGTATTAGCAGTAAGGCAGAGAGGGTTTTCAGATGAGGAGTTGCTAAAAATGTACCGTTGTGGCCTTAAAGATTACATTCGCGAAGAATTAAAATTGCATAAACCTAAAACTATTGAGGAGGCTAGACATGCAGCCATAATTATCGAGCGAAAATATAAACTATACAAACCACCATATGTCAGTAACAACAGGACTAACAACTATTTCAAGGGAAAGGCATGTAAAACCTCGTCAGAAAATACTAGTAAGTACGTTCCACCAACATTATGAAGTGAAGTAAAACAAAAATTTCATGTCAAAAGAAAAAAGGATGGCAAATGTTGGAAGTGCAGAGACAAGTATCATCCAGGACACAAATGCGCAACAAAAAAATTGTGCAACTGTGAAGCTAAACAAGAAGAGGAATCCTTAGAAGACAGCTCTGATGAAGAGGAAAATGAAGAAAATGCAAACCCTAGTCCAGAATCAGAAGACGATATGCCACGAATTTCCATAGCAGCCATCACAGAGATAACTCAACCACAGACACTGAAGCTTAAAGGTTACATCAAGAAGCAAAGTGTTATTGTGATGGTGGACTCAAGAAGTACGCACAACTTTGTAGATGTCAATGTTGCAAAAAGATAGAACATCTTTGCTTACCTGGTAGCAGACTTAAAAGTTATGGTAGTAGATGGAAAGAAAATAGATGGAGTTGGCAAGTGCCATAAAGTTAAGTTGCAATTAAGCGACTATACAATGGAGTCCAGTTTTTATACGGTTACCCTAGGAGGAGTAGATGTTGTTTTAGGTGTACAATGGTAAGAACAGTAGGCACTTATTCAACAAATCACATAAAACAATTCATTAGATTCAAATGGGATGGACGGAAATATCAGTTGTTCGGGTTTCAGGCACCACCAACACAAATCATCTCCGCTCAACAGATGAAGAAGCTTATTCGCAAGGGGGCACCAACGTTTGTTGCACAATGTTGGCACTTGGAATTATTATCGATAGAAGGGACTCATCAAACATTAGAGATTTCATCCTTGATCCAGAGATACGAGAGGGTTTTCCAAGATCTACCAATGAAGTTACCTTCGGAAAGGCAAATTGAACATTATTGAAGTCAAAACCGACTCAACTCCAATTAATGTCAAGCCATACCATTATCCCCATCACCACAAGATAGAAATAGAACACTTAATTCAAGACCTGCTGAAGCATGGAATCATTATGAAGAGTAGAAGTCCATACGCTACACTCGTAGTATTGGTCAGAAAGAAGGACATATCTTTCCGATTATGTATAGATTACAAAGGCTTAAATAAAATCACTATTATGCATAAGTTTCCGATTCCGTTCATTGATGAAATGTTAGATGAATTACATGATGCAAAATATTTTTCCAAGTTAGATCTAAGATCAGGTTATTACCAAATACGAGTAAGGTTAGAAGACATCGAAAAGACAACATTCAAGACTCATGAAGGGCATTACGAGTTCAAGGTCATGCCATTTGGATTAACAAATGCACCAGCCACCTTCCAAGCAACCATGAATGAGCTCTTTCACCCTTACCTTGGGAAGTTTGTATTCTTCGATGATATTTTAGTCTACAATAAGATGTGGGAAGAACATCTCAAACATCTAGAAGAAGTATTGTCTGTTTTGGAAAAGAACCAGTTTTACGCCAAGCTATCAAAATGTGCGTTTGTGCAGAAGGAAGTTGAATACCTAGGTCATGTGATATCAAGGGAAGGAGTCCAAGTGGATCCCAACAAAATCAAGGCAATCAAAGAGTGGCCGAAACCCAAGAACATATCTAAGTTAAGGGGATTTTTGGGTTTAACAAGGTATTACAGAAGATTTATAAAAAACTACGCATATCTGACAGCACCCCTGACGAATTTGTTAAAAAAAATGCTTTTAGATGGGATGACCAAGCAGGCAAGTATTTTGAGAAATTAAAGGAAGTGATGTCAACCACAATAGTACTAGCAACTTCTGACTTCTCCAAACTGTTCGTAGTCAAATGTGATGCTTCTGGGTTTGGAATTGGAGCTGTATTGATGCAGGACCACCACCCTATAGCATTTGAGAGCAGGAAACTTGATAAACAAGAAGGCTTAAAATCAACATACGAAGGAGATGCTCGCCATCATACACGCTTTGACGAAATGGCGCTAGTATTTGCTTGGAGTAAATTTTCAATCCAAACCGACCACAATAGTCTTCAATTCTTACTTCAGCAAAAGACATTATCAACAGAACAACAGAAGTGGATGGAGAAGTTGTCAGCTTTCGATTTAGAAATATTACACAAGAAGGGAAAGGAGAATGTCGTAGTTGATGCACTCTCACGTAAAGATGATGATCACACAACATGTGCCGCCATGATAGTCGTTCCAGAATGGTTGGACGAAATACAAGCCAAATATGCCAAGGATAAGGATTGTGACTCCATGATTAACAATATCAGTCAATATACCAACTTCGAGTGGAAAAATGACATCTTATGGTACAAGGGGAGAATTTACCTAACACCCGCATCCAAATTTAAGGTGAAAATACTAAAGGAGTCTCACAATTCACCAATAGCCGGACATGTCAAATTCTACAAGAGTTACTACAACGTCTGACAGTCATTCTACTGGAAGGGTATGAGCAAGGAAATTCAGAAATATGTTGCAGAATGTGATATTTGTCAAAGAAACAAGAGCGAAAATGTTCCAACTCCAGGATTGCTACATCCACTACACATTCCAAATCAGAAGTGGGAGGAAATTTCGATGGATTTAATTGAAGGTCTACCTGCATCTGATGGAAAGGATAAAATATTTGTAGTAGTCAATAGGCTCACTAAATATGCCCACTTTATGGCTATTAAAAAGTCTGACACAACCAAACAAATCGCTCATGTGTTTTGTAAAAACATTTACAAACTACACGGGTTTCCTAAGGTCATAGTCAACGATAAAGATGTAAGGTTTAAAGGGAAATTTTGGAAGGATTTCTGCCATCAAGCAGGAATATCCCTTAATATGAGTTCGGCCTATCACCCTCAAACAGATGGGCAAAACCGAAATCGTTAATAAATGCTAGGAAACATATCTTCGTTGTTTCATTGTTTCGTTACAGATAAACAAAACAGATGGACACAGTGACTTCACCTGGCCGAATGGTGGTATAATACCACATACAACACGTCAGTTAAGATGACACCCTTCCAAGCCTTATATGGTTACGAGCCACCTAGGTGGAAGGACTTTGCACTCCTTGATTCTAGGGTACCAACAGTTAAAGACCACTTAGGAGAAAGTCAAAGAATCATCAACTTACTAAAAGAAAATCTAACCATGGCACGTAATAGAATGAAACAACAAGACGACCAACACTGTTCTGAAAGAGAGTTTGAGGAGGGAGATTGGGCCTTTGTTAGACTCCAACCTTGTAAGCAATTATCACTAAAACAACAAGGGAAGAATAAATTGTCACCTAAATATTATGGACCCTATCAGATAATTAAAAAGATAAGTAGTGTAGCTTATGGGTTAAAGTTACCGGATAAACCATAATACCTTTCACGTATCAAGTCTCAAAAAAGCATTAGGGCAAAATCAAACAACACAAACAGAAATACCAGAGACCGATGAAGAAGGAAGAATAGTCCTTCAACCTGAAGGTATACTAGCTACCTGAGAAAAGGTTTTACGATCTAAGACAATAAAGGAATACCTCATCAAATGGAAGAGCTTACCAGAGGAAGATTCATCTTGGGAATCAGAACGTTTCGTGCATCAACACCCAACCTACCTATGCTTTGAGGACAAAGCATCTTAAGGGAAAGGCAATGTTATGAACTTAAAATCATAACAATGAAATAAAATATTAAAATGTTATTTAAATAAATAAGTCATTAATTATAATCAATTAATTAGCAAATAATTAGTTAAATGAAGAGACATCAGTCCCCAAGGGACATGTCTCTCTGATCAGGCATGGCCAGTCAACTCCTATTTAAGGAGCACTGCCTCAACCTTGTAAAATATCATTCAATTTTCATCAATAAATATATAAACATATTACATTCAGAATCTTATCTGTTGTCTTATTATCAGTTACAACAAGTTAAACATTAATATCGCTAAGACCTTCCGAGCTATAAAACTCAACACTCCCTCTTAGTGAGGGAGGTACTTCTGGAAGAACCTCCTCCACTTGGTTTTGTCTCTAACACCACCACGTTATCTGTTACTATAGTTGCTCCCTCTGAGCTAGAAGACTTCCTTGCTACCTGCTTTGGAATATGATCTGACGACCTTGTTCCTTCCAATCATGCTCCTAGGATCCTGCTCCCGAGCGTCTAATAATGTCATATCATACTAGGTGAGGCTCCTGGCAGTACCTGAAGAATCATTCTTCCTTGCCACTTGCTCCCTCTTAGCAATTGACACCGATTCTGTATGCAAGATCCCCTCAGATATACCCACAGGTTGTCCTAACAACCTATATGATTGCCCCTTGTTTGATGCCAAGCACTATTGTTGCATCCAAGGTCGCTCCCTCTAAATATAGAAGCACTTGTCCATCTTAGAACAAAACTCTATATCCAACATCCTCTAAGGTTGATACTGAGAGCACGTGTACATCCCTTTCACCGCCAAAAATTCTTCTTGATTCTAGTTGAAATCTGACACTTCCAACCCCCTTCACTGCATGCATGGTACTTGTCGCATTGAACACATTGCAGTCTGAGCCTGTCTCTGAAATACCGCGGAACACTGACCTCATCCCTGTCATGTGATTGGATGCTCTATTGTCCACTAGCCATAATCCACTGTCCTCATACACAATAGTTCTACAATCCGAAACACAGGCAACTAGAGAAAAATCTTTTTCAAATTTCTTTGTAAAGTCATCAATCGCAGTTGATGTTGATGCAACCACCTGATCCTCCTCCTTATTGTATGGAGTCTGGCTCGCATAGTGACCAGTCCTGTGACACACAAAGCACTTCACTTTGCTCATGTCCTTCATGGAAGCAGATCCCCCACTTCCCTTTACTTTACCTTTGCCCTTTATAACAAGAGGAAAAATCTCCTCATCATCCTTACCATCATGTTGGCCTGCAGGTTTGGAACGTCTTCTTGTTTCTACCTGTACGAAATCAGCCCACAATTTATTCCAATGGGGTAGATTCTCCCGTGCAACAATCCCATCAACAAAGACATCCCATTTCGTAGGAAAGCCACTCATGGATGATCTGACCTACTCTTCAATATCAATAATTTTCCCCACTACTGCCAAGTCATCTCTAATCTGAGTGATCTTGGTTAGATATGATGCAACTGTGTCTGCTACTATAGCTGCTCCCTCTGAACTAGAAGACTTCCTTGCTACCTGCTTCAGAATCTGATCTGAAGACCTTGTTCCTTCCAATCATGCTCCTAGGATTCTACTCCTGAGCGTCTAACAATGTCATATCATACTAGTTGATGCTCCTGGCAGTACCAGAAGAATCACTCTTCCTTGCCACCTGCTCCCTCTTAGCAACTGACACTGATCTTGTATCCACGATCCCCTCGAATATACCCATAAGCTGTCCTAGCAACCTGTTTGTCTGCCCTTGTCTGATGCCAAGCACTCTAGTTGCATCCAAGGTTGCTCCCTCTGAATATAGAAGCCACTGTCCATCCTGGAACAAAACTCTATATCCAACATACTCCAAGGTTGATACCCAGAGCATGTGTACCATCAACCTTGGAACAAACATCCCTTTCACCTCCAAAAGTCCTCTTGACTCTAGTTGGAATCTGACACTTCACTGCATGCATAGTACTTGTCACACTAAACACACTGCAGTTTGAGCCTGTCTCTGAAACACTACGGAATACTGACTCATCCTTGTCATGTAACTGGACGCTCTATTGTCCACTAGCCATAACCCATTGTCCTCATACACATTAGTACTACAGTCCGAAACATAGGCAACTAGATAAAATTCCTTTTCAAATTTCTTTTTAAAGTCATCAATCTTAGTTGGTGCTGATGCAACCACTTGATCTTCCTCCTCATTGTATGGACACTGGCTCGCATAATGACGAGTGTTGTGACACACTGTTATAAATAAAAAATATATAAAAATAATATAAATATAAATAATGATGATAATTTTAATAATGATTAGTTTATTAATAATTAGCATTGAAGAGGCATGTTTAAATGGGACATGACCTTCTATGAAGAGGCAGCTACCTAGGGTATATAAGCAGTGCCTCACTCGTGTTTGTGACATCATTCTCATTCATACATTTTAATATACATTCTTATATCTTCAATGGAGATCTACATATTCCAAGTCTTCTGGAGTATTTAACTTGAAAAACGCACTTTGTTCGTTCCATTTGGTATCAGAGCTGTTCGATTCTCTGGCCGCTCATCCGTTGCATGGAGCCAATCTCTAACGGCGTTTGGCCATCAACTCTTCGTAAACTTCTTTGCTATTACAATTCAAGTGTTTCACTACACAAATTTTTGGAGGCTCTCCATCTTGCCATCAGGCCTTTAGCCATTAAAATAATAATAATATAAAAGAAGAAGAAAAAACATTACACATAAAAAGATTATATATTAAAAAAAAATGAAAAAAAGGATAAGAAAAAAATAAAGATTAAAAAAAATAAATTAAAAAAAGAAACTATATAGAAAAAAGAAAATTAAAGAAAAAAACAAACATAATAAAAAACTAATATATATATATATATATATATATATATATATATATATATATAAAAAATTAAAGAATACGAAGGGATGCCAACCATCAACTGCCACCTAATAGACCACAACAAAATTGCTGCAGGTCAACGTGCTTAAAAGCAGATGATGCAACTTTGTCCCGAGCTGCCGCGACAAACCGACATTCGAGCCGCCGCAACAAGCCGAAAACAAAACCGCTGCACACACCGCCACTGTCGCCGCTACACCCACCACCTGCTCGTACACGCCGTGACCACTGTCGCCTCAATTGTATGATTGTTGTTGTCCACACAAACAACCAACACCTGCTCGATCCACCAACAAGTCCACCGAAAGTGCCATCCGTAAACTATAGAAGGGTTTCATAACTGGCGAAGCATAAAGTTAATTACAGTGTAATTGAGAGTGAGCATCGTGGGGTTCCATATGAACAAGTAGTTAGGAGAAAGTCACGACGCTTCATCATAAACCATTGGTTTTAAAAAACAACAACTCTCGCTAAATTCACATTGCTTCTAAAAAGATTCGAAACTCTAATATTGTTTTTCTTTTCATAAAAGAAATTCTAGGGTGTTATACATATAAAGGGAAATGGGAATTTGGAGAATTCCAATTGATTATAAAGGTACCTTTTATTTATTTAAATATACATATTAAGGGTATTTTTAAAGTATATTAAAGAAAATTTTATTAAAAGGTTCAAAAGAGTATTATCAAGAGAGAAGAAAAGTGAATAAAGATTTATAATAAGAGGTGGAAGAAGGAAAAGAGGTGTGGGGAGTGTGAAATTAAAGTTTAGGTTTGAGAAAATAAAAAATAAAAATAAAAAGAGCTGAGTAATTAATTAAAAAAGCGGAGCGCAAAAAGAAGTAGCTATTGAGAAAATTTCAATATTAAGTAAAAGTTTATTAAATATAAAAATAAAAAATATATAAAGCCCTTGTGCAAATCACTAAAGGAGAAAGGGTATTTAATTAAAAAATAATAATAATTATAAAAGTGATTTGATAAAGGAATTCAAGAAAATAACGTAAGATGAGTCCCACACAACAATCATTATTTTGGACTAAATATTCGTTTTGTATAACATACATTGAATATCCATGGATTCATAAAAATTACGAATTATGTTGTCCAACATGTGGAAAAATATATAAGCCGAAGAATGTCAAGATGATGTACTGATGCAATTGACAAAACGAGAGGAAAAAATTGCAAAACTAGAACAAAAATTAATAGAAAAAGACGAGGAAATTTTGCATCTAAGGGACCATAGCCAAAAATTACTTGCGAAGCTCAGGAAGTCCAAGGAAAGAAAGCAAAAAATAGAAGAAGAAAATGAATGTGTCGAGAAGAAATTCAACGAGATTCTATTAGAGAAGGGAGAAGAAAAAGTGTTCTTAAAAGACCTAAATCAAAGGTTATTAGAACAAATCAAGTGTTTAAAATATGACAAGCTTGAATACCAAAATAAAGTTGACTCAAAAAATGAGGAACTCTTACGTCTCAGAAACCATAATCAAAGTCTACTCACTCAAATTAAGAAACTTAAGGATGATAAGAAATCTTTGAAAAACAAATTAGAAGAAGTTATCATGAAAGAAGTGTTGAAATCTTCAGTCTAGGTTGAAGAAAGAGGAATGAATACTGATTCAGTCAAGATCACAACTCAAGAAAATGACAAACCAATTGAAGGAAAAACATATTTAGATGTTGGAGTTCAGAGGATGGAAATTCCAAGTGAAGGTTTTGTAACCAATTCAACAACTGAAGTAAATCAGGAAATTGACACACACATGATAAGGGGAAGTCAAAACAATAGAACTCCTTATCAACATCCGAATCGCAAAAGCAAACTTTTCAATCAATACACGTACCAGTGTCACCCAGAACATAAACAACCAACTTATGTTCCAAGGAATATTGAAGTTTGCAGAATCTAGTCCTATGATAACAATTCATTACAAATTTCTAGTGTTCAGAAGATTCCACAGAAGATTAATGTAGGATGGATAGATCCATTCTCGGTCCGACGATTTTGTTTATCACTCAGAACATCATACCAACTTGTATCAACAAAGATGACAGTTCCGAGACAAGAAGACATTCGAAACTGAAAACGAGATCAAGCCTTTTCATCAACAAACTTTGAGGACAAATTGTTTTGAGGAGGTAGGCAATGTTATGAATAAAATATATATACAAATAATATAAATATAAATAATGATGATAATTGTAAAAATGATTAGCTTATTAATAATTAGTTCTGAAGAGGCATCTCTAAATGGGACATGACTTCCATGAAGAGGTACCTGCTTATGGTATATAAGCAGTGCCTCAATCTCGTTTGTGGCATCATTCTCATTCATACATTTTAATATATATTCTTCATCTTCAATGGAGATCTACATATTCCAAGTCTTCTGGAGTATTTAACTTGAAGAATGAACTTTGTTCTTTATACACACAAAGCACTTCACTCTACTTATGTCCTGCATGGAAGTAGATCTCGCTTTACTTTACTTTTGCCTTTTATAGCAAGAGCAAAATATTCCTTATCATCCTTACCATCATGTTGGCCTCCAGTGTTGGAATGTCTTTGATCCGAATTGGGTCCATAAAGAATGATAAACAGAGCCATGGTTGTACCAGGTCAGGACAGACTTCAAAGAATTTACAACAACGATCAAAAAAACCTCTAAGCCAGTGGCAATGGTAGCTAGCGTGGAACAACGAGGACCTCGGTCAAAGCACGTTGACCGAGGCCCATGGAGACTGCTTGGAAGGCAAATTTAGCCCCTGGGAAACCTGGATCGGGAAACAGAGGAGGTTTTTGATGCGCGATTACGCTGGGCGACAACCCTCAAAATGGGGAAGCCCCGAGCACTCGGTCACGTGGGAGCCAGAAAACCCTGGGAAAAAAGGCTAAGCGCTAAAAGGCGGGACCCGCTCCAAAACCGGCGGTATTGATCAGGGGCATCCATGGGCGGTAAGCAGCTTTGATGGAAAAGGAGCGATTCCACTCAGCGCTTGACGTGTGGCAAGCGGAGGAGAGAGAAAATCGCCGCTCATCGCGCGCTAACGGTCGAGCTAGTCAACCACGTGGGACGAGCGAATGACGTCAGATTTGGGGGCTCTAGATCTAATGGCTGAGATTGCGCCCGATGGAGAAGACTGAATTGATGGGGGATTAAGCCGCAATATGAAAGAATTTGAAGTCCGGATTGACCGCCATGGTGGCAAAAGACTCATTCCACGACATAAACGAAGAAATGAACCGATGACGCAGGCTGGTGCAGTTCGCAGGAGGACAAGTGGCCACTTGCTGAGGACCTGATGATGACGTTGGGAACATGGAACTCCAAGAGCAGCTGCAAGCAGGCAAATCGATGAAGGTGGAAGAGGAACCGAATCGCCAGGAGCTCGAATGGCTTTAAAGCCATGAACAGAGAACAGAAAGCGGAGAGAGAGAAGAGTTGGGAACCCAGAGAGGAACATCGAAGACAGAAGACAGAGAAGAGAAAGAATCAGTGAAGCAAAAAGCAGAAAGAAGACAGAGGGCTGCGCTGACCAAAGGCAGCGTCGAGCACCAGAGAGCTTGAGAGATTCAAGCTATCCCAGAGAGGATTTGTTAGACCAGAGAGGTCAAAGAGCTGGTAGAGAAGAGAGTCTGTGTACTCCAGTGGTTTCGGGAATCCAAGAACCACCTTGCCAAGCCAATCTGTTTCAGGAGATTCATATTGAGCTCCTTCATTGTAATTCTTTGATTCAAGACACAATAAAAGAAGGCCACCACTGAGCGCTGGACCGGAGATGTAGCCCTGGAGGATAGGGTGAACTCCTTATTAATTTCTTGTGTTCTTGTCTTTGCTTACTGTATTTCTCTGCTGTTTTCCACTTCTAGTGTCTGTTTATTGCAATCTGATCGATCCGTTGCTTAAATAACTTAGACACACACCAACATATGAGTCTGTAATACCTTCATTTAATAAAATTCTTAACTGAGATCAATCATAGGGTGATTATCAGATCAAGTGGTATCAGAGCTTTAGGCTGTAAGGTTAGACAAGCTTATGTTGGTTTAGCTGTTGAATTCTCACTAGATCAAAGCTCGAATTAGGAGAAGGAGAGTTGGTCGAAACTAATCCTGAAATTGGGAGAGTCTGTTCTTGGAAGACAATGTCAGAGGAAGGTTCTGTGGGGCCAAACCCTCAATTCATAGAGAGTTTCCTAGCTATAAAGTCTATGGTAGAAGAAATGTATAGGGACTTTAGAAAGCATAAAGATGAAGATTCATTAGGTTCTAAACAAGATAAAGAAGAAGATGAGTCTCATTCCCATGACCACTCAAAAGGAAAAGGGAAAGAGGAAAACTTTCTCACACCTCCTAATAGCCCTGTGCATAATAAGAAAACATTTTTGATTAAGCTAGATGTTAAATTTGACTTGCCTATATATGACGGAGAGCTAAATGCTGAAAAGTTGGACAATTGGATTAGACAAATTGATGTGTATTGCAGAGTGCAGAACATCAACTTAGGCAAGAGCAAAATTCAGCTGGCAAGCCTACGCCTAGGAGGCATTGCCTTGGTTTGGTGGGAAGGCAGAACCCAAGCTGACATGAAAAGATATGGTAAGACCATCTTTGTCTGGAGTGACTTTGTTTCTACAATTAAGAAGCAGTTTTATCCATTGGCCTACATGCAACAAGCCATGATGAGTTGGCAAACTCTTCGGCAGTTGAAAGGGCAAAGTGTGCAAGGGTACACTTAAGAATTTAGAAAGAGAGCATTGATTCTAGGAATCTCATTAGACTCACCAGAGACTCTTTTGAAGTACATTGGTGGTCTACACAACTACACAGTTACATGAGGCATACCATCCTCATGTTTAATCCCACTAGTATAGATGAGGTATCTGTACAAGCTACTCATCTAGAAGCTAGAGGAAACAATGGAAATTCAGAAGTTGGGGGACCATCCCAACCCACTGCAAGCAAGAGCAAGGAGAAAAGAAAGCAAAAGTGGAAAGCAAGGAAGGCTAGCACTGCACAAAAAGGCAAAGCTTCATGTAGTCACTGTAAAAAGGATGGGCATGATGATGAGCACTGTTGGATTCTGCATCCAGAGCTGAGACCTAAGAAGTCTGAGGGCAAGAAGAAGAAGACTGCTGCAGCTATTCAGAAAGATTTGGGGTCAGACTCGGGAGATGAAACAATCATTGCAGCCACAGGTGTAAAAGGTTGTCTGCTTTAGAGAATGCTGAAATCAAGAGGCAGGTGCAGGAGTTGCTCGAGAAGGGGTTTATCAGGCCTAGCACATCACCATGTGGGTCACCAATCGTTTTGGTGAGAAAGAAAGATGGCTCGTGGAGACTGTGCATTGACTACCGAGCACTGAATAAGATAACAATCAAAAATCGTTATCCCCTTCTTCGCATAGATGATCTTTTAGATCAATTAAAGGAAGCTGTTTATTTCACCAAGTTGGATTTGCATAGTGGATACCATCAGGTCAGAGTTGCAGAGTAAGATGCAAGGAAGACTGCTTTCAAAACAAAGCAGGGATTGTATGAGTGGCTGGTTATGCCTTTTGGTTTGACCAATGCCCCTGCTACTTTCATGAGATTAATGAATGATGTACTTAGAACTTTTCTTGATGATTTCGTTATTGTGTATCTGGATGACACTCTGATTTTTAGTAAAACGTGGGAAGAACACTTAAAGCATGTTAAGCAGACATTAGATGTTTTGAAAAGAGAAAAACTTTATGTTAAACTCTCAAAATGTGAATTTGGCAAAACATCTCTAAATTATTTGGGTCATATAGTAGGGTGTGGTGAATTGAAAATAGATCTCTCTAAAGTGGCAGTCATTGTAAACTGGCCTAAACCCAAGTGAGAAGCTTCTTAGGAGCAACACAATATTGGAGGAAGTTCATCTCTAATTTTTCCTCAATTGCAGCTCCCTTGTTTTGACAAGATTGAACAAGGTGTTTCAGTGGGGAGGCAAACATTAGAAAGCCTTCGACACCTTGAAAGAAAAGATTAGTACAACACTTGTACTAGCACTGCTTGTTCTACAAAGACCATTTGAGATCCAAACAGATGCCAGTGACTATGCCATGGGAGTAGTGTTGACACAGCACGGTAAACCCATATGTTATCATTCTGAGACTTTTAATCCTGCAGTAGTTAATTATCCTACATATGATAAAGAATTGTATGCATTAGTTCAGAGTGTGAAAAAGTGGAAACATTATTTAATGGGCAAAGAGACAGTAATACATACTGATCATCAACCACTTCAATATCTACACTCCCAAACTAAGTTGCAGCAATCAAGACATTATAGGTGGATGGGTTTTCTACAACGGTTTCATTTGGTCATCAGATATAAAAAGGGCATACATAACAAAGTTGCAGACATGTTATCTAGACCTACTATAAATGCATCTACTATACTTGAGCCTAATTCTGTACTACATGAAAGCTACATTGAACAATATGCTAAAGATATAGATTTTAAAGATGTATATGCAACTTTGAGTCAGGGCAAAAAGGTAGAAGAATTGGATTATCATATTAAGGACCGACTCTTATATCATTGTGGGAAACTCTGCATTCCACAAATAGAGAGAGTAAAGATAATTAGAGAGGCACAACTTCTCTGATATCAGGTCACTTTGGGGTAAGTAAAACCGTTGCACAGCTGCAAAGATTTTGTTATTGGCCGAAAATGAATGAAACAGTTTCTAGATATGTAAGAGGGTGTACTATGTGTGCTAAAAGCAAGCCCAGCAATAAAAAACTAGGCTTGTACACTCCATTACCAGTTCCTTCTCACCCTTGGGAATGTGTTTCCATGGATTTTGTTGGAGGACTGCCTAAATCTAGGAAATGTCATGATTATTTGTATGTGGTTGTGGATAGGTTCAACAAAATGTGTATTTTGATACTTTGTAATAAACATATTACAACTGAACAAATTGCAAAACTGTTCTTTGAACATGTATGGGTTCATTTTGGGTTACCCACTTCTATTGTATCTGATCGAGACATCCGATTTGTGGGGAAGTTTTGGTCCAGTTTGTGGGAGCTGATGGACACCCAACTGAAGAAAAGCACAGCTTTTCATCCACAAACCGATGGCCAGACAGAGGTAGTTAACAAGACAGTGATCCAGTTACTCAGGGGATATTGCAACAAACATCCTAAGCTTTGGGATGAACACTTATGTTATGTGCAACATGCTTACAACAGAGCAAAACACTCTTCTACACAGAGATCTCCTTTTGAGACCTGTTTTGGTTTCATACCAAGGTCTTCTTTGGATTTTGTCTTTCGTAAAGATACCACAGTTGATGGACACAGTGATGTGGACAAGGCAACTAGGTTCATTGAACAGATCCAGGAGATCCACCAGGCAGTACAGGAACAATTGGAAAAGAGCCTAGCCAGATACAAGGCAAGGCATGACAAGCATCGGATGGAGCATAGTTTTTAAGTTGGAGACCAGGTCTGGTTGTATATCAACAATGACATGATGCAAGGTGAAGGTAAAAAGTTAAATCCTATCAAGTATGGACCTTTCAGGATACTTGAGAAGATTGGTGAAAATGCTTTTCGCCTTGATCTACCAGTTTACATGCATATCTACTCAGTCGTAAATGCAGATTGCTTGAGATTGTTTGAACCTTCAATGATTGAGGATCCTGAAGAGCAAAGTCAATTGCCTTCCATTGATGACCTGCTACTTGAATATCTGAACGAATTGCAGGAAGACACAATCTTGGACAGGAAGGTGAGGACAATACGCAGAGGAGATGTTGAGTACCTCGGAATTGGACTCAAAGGTTCGAAGCCGAGCAGTGCAAAGTGGATTGAGATTGGGCAAGTGAGACAGCAGTACCCTCACTTAGTCGATGCTTGAAAGAAAACTAACTTTTGGTGGTCCAAAAGCTTTTCAGTGGGAAGGCTGTGATCTGAATTGGATCCATAAAGAATGATAAACAGAGCCATGGTTGTACCAGGTCGGAACAGACTTCAAAGAATTTACAACAGCGATCAAAAACACCTCTAAACCAGTGGAAATGGCAGCCAGCGTGGAACGACGAGGACCTCGGTCAAAGCGCTCTGACTGAGGCCCATGGAGACTGCGCGGGAGGCGAATTTAGCCCCTGGGAGGCCCGGATCGGGAAACAGAGGAGGTTTTTGATGTGCGCTTAGCGCTAATTGCGCATCGCTGGGCGAAAATGCTCAAAATGGGGAAGCCCTGAGCACGCGGTCGCGTTGGAGCCGGAAAACTGTGGGAAAAAAGGCTAAGCGCTAAAAGGCAGGACCCTCTCCAAAACCGGCGGTATTGATTGGGGGCATCCATGGGCGGTAAGTAGTTTTGATGGAAAAGGAGCGATTGCACTCGGCACCCGACGCGTGGCAAGCGGAGGAGAGAGAAAACCACTGCTCATTGCGTGGTAACGGTCGAGCTAGTCAACCGCGCAGGACGAGCGAACGACTTCGGATCTGGGGGCTCCAGATCTAACCGCTGAGATCGTGCCCGATGGAGAAGACAAAATTGATGGGGGATTAAGCCGCGATATGAAAGAATTTGAAGTCCGGATTGACCGCCATGGTGGCCAAAGACTCATTCCACGACGTAAACGAAGAAATGAACTGACGACGCAGGCTGGCGCAGTTCATAGGAGGACAAGTGGCCACTCCCTGAGGGCCTGATGATGATGCTGGGAACAGGGAACTCCAAGCGCAGCTGCAAGCAGGCAAATCGACGAAGGTGGAAGAGGAACCGAATTGCCAGGAGCTCGAATGGCTTTAAAGCCATGAACAAAGAACAGAAAGCAGAGAGAGAGAAGAGTCGGGAACCCAGAGAGGAACACCAAAGACAGAAGACAGAGAAGAGAAAGAGTCAATGAAGCAAAAAGCAGAAAGAAGACAGAGGGCTGAGCTGACCAAAGGCAGCTTCGAGCACCAGAGAGCTTGAGAGATTCAAGCCATCCCGGAGAGGATCTGCGAGACCAGATAGGTCAAAGAGTTGGTAGAGAAGAGAGTCTGTGTACTCCAGTGGTTTGGGGAATCCAAGAACCACCCTGCCAAGCCAATATGTTTCAGGAGACTCATATTGAGCTCCTTCATTGTAATTCTCTACTTCAAGACACAATAAAAGAAGGCCACCACTGAGAGCTGGACCGGAGATGTAGCCCTGGAGGATAGGGTGAACTTTTTATTAATTTCTTGTGTTCTCGTCTTTGCTTATTGTATTTCTCTGCTGTTTTCCACTTCTAGTGTCTGTGTATTGCAATCTGATTGATCTGTTGCTTAAATAACATAGACACACACCAACATATGAGTCTGTAATACCTTCATTTAATAAAATTCTTAACTGAGATCACTCATCGGGTGATTATTAGATCAGTCTTCTTGTCTCTTCCTGTACGAAATCATCCCAAAATCTATCCTAATTGGGTATTCTCCAGTTTGTGCTCACCGTATTTTGTTTGGCCCTTTACACCTTTGCGTTGGTGCCGCCTTGCTACACCCAGATTGGCCATGAACGATTCGTTGTTCCCATCTGTACTGTGGTCCGTTGTCGGTCGCTATTGAGTGCTGCGTTAGTAAGTATTATAGGCTGGTTCCTTCCTCTGTTGAGTGCTGCTCTACGATTGGTCAGTTGGTCTGCTGGTTGCCCCAGTGGTTGATGGTTCATCTATCGGCAACCACCACAGTGACTCACTTTTTTTCTATTTTTCTCTTTTTAAAAAAATGGGCCCTCTTTTTTTTCTTCTTTTCCTTTTTTTTTTTTCAATTCAAACAACATTTTTTATGATCCCAGCCATTGGCTTTGATGATTCGACACGAACCCAACACCTGTAATTTCGAGATCGATTGTTTGGTTCCCAACAATTATTAACTGAATGAATACAAGGCTAAGCTCCTAACCAAAATATTTTGTGGAAGAAAAATTACGTGATCTAAATCACACACGTAAGCCAATTTCTGCCCAATCAACAATTCTTCATTGATAAATTAATGACAAAACTTACTTGGGCTCCTATCTTGGGATAATGACCCAACTCAGAAAATATAGATTACGAAACTGATCACCAGCTTCACTGCACTCTCTCGAGCCCAACACATGCTCACTGAGAAGCCTCTATCAATCTTGTGCTATTGTTGTGTCTTAGCATCAAAGCTCAATTTATAACTTTCCTAAGCTTAAGATTGATGGCCAAAATTAGCTCATCAAGTTAACTGAAAATAAGTGACTTTAGTTAACTATCCTATCTTTAGCTTTCTCTATTTTAACTCAAGGACAAGTCATAAATTTAGCTTGCTTTACATGCACATCTCATGCATGTTATATGCAACACATTCACATGCGTGCAACTCACTTGCGCACTCTGCATGTCACATGCAAGCTCCTAAAGGGGTAGAGCAAGGTCCTTCTAGTCAAGACACAAGACTAGAAGTACCTTTCGAGTTACAACACTCAACATCCTGTTAAATTTCCATGAAAACTCTGCAACTACTTCGCTGAATAACTGAAAACTATAACTAATTTACTTTCACCAAGATATAGAGTTTCTTAATAATTCATATGCAACAGAATAAAAACACAGATAAAAACACATCACACAAATTGTCACGCTATTCTCAGGAAACCTAATAGGGAAACCCTGCTTGCTTGATTTGGCTATTTTATTGATTGTCTTGGAGCAGTTGAATCTATTACAAATCAATCTCTCTCTTTTGAGAAAGCGTTATGCTTCTCTCAAAGATCAACTTATACAATTGATCTTGGCTGGCCTTGACCCTGCTTGATATTGGCCCCCGCACACAATTGATCCTCTGTTGCCTCCTTGACTTTCTCTGCAAACCCTACTGTCTTGCTTCAATTCTGCTCCTCCTTCCTTGCGCCAATCTCATATTTCCTAGCACACTTCAGCTCCTATTTTTTAGGACCCCATCGGCACACAATCTGCGCACAACCAATTCTCCTAAATTCTAGCGCACTTGTGCCTCTTATTCTTTAGTACACAATTCCTGTGCTCCACAATCAAGGCTCTCTCACACTAACTCATGAGCTACAATGTGTTTACTTGTGCCTTCGTCCTCTCTTTATAGTTGAACTTCGATCCATGCAAGGAGGCCCAACTTTATTTAGAACTTGAGCTCTGATAGCGAGTTTACTGAGAGTGTTACTCACTCTCCTTCCAATAATCACTGGAGTTGTTAACTCATGCTCTCTCTAATTGAATTGCTAAAACTGCCACCTCGTTCTGTAGTCAAACTGATGAAGACTCCCCTTAACTGAAGCTCCAACTCTACGCATGCTAACTTGATGATTATCCCAGTAAACTGGAAATAACTATTCCTAACTGAAGTCTAACTCATGAGGACAATTCTAGGTCTTCACTGGCTAAGGCACAAGCCAGAGGACCTTGCTCGCTACATTTTCAACACATCCAGTTATGTGTTTAATACAATATAATATACACAGTCACATCTTGGGTTCTTCATCTATCCTCCTGGAATTTACCAACATACCTGCTGTTTTATTGTGAAATTTCAAAAATCTTCCTTCAATCAAGACCGTAGACTAACTCGCTCTAACTGAATTGCTAACTGCCACCTCTTTCTGTAGTCAAACTGATGAAGACTCTCCTTAACTGAAGCTCCAACTCTACGCATGTTAACTTGATGATTATTCCAGTAAACTGGAAATAACTATTCCAGTCTAACTCATGAGGAAAATTCTAGGTCTTCACTGGCTAAGGCACAAGCCAGAAGACCTTGCTCGCTACATTTTCAACACATCCAGTTATGTGATTAATACAATATAATATACACAGTGACATCTTGGGTTCTTCATCTATCCTCCTGGAATTTACCAACATACCTGCTGTTTTATTGTGAAATGTCAAAAATATGGTTATAATTAAATTTAGATCATCGTTTCATTACTTTTCCACAGCTAGAACGATGCATTGAATGTTAATAATTAAATGGAAGATATGAGTTTGATTATAAATAATATACAACGGATATTGTTAAGAGTTTTCAATCTGAAAGTTTCCAAAGTTACTCATCTGAAGATGAATTGAGTGGGAAAAGGATGAGTTTGTTTAGCCAGGATAACTTTATATATATATATATAGATATATATATGTGCATGTGCACCCACACACATGACTACTATTGTAGCGTCTATTCACCAGAGCAATGACCTAGTAGTTGACATTGTTAAGAGTTTTCAATCTGAAAGTTTCCAAAGTTACTCATCTGAAGATGAATTGAGTGGGAAAAGGATGAGTTTGTTTAGCCAGGATAACTTTATATATATATATATATATATAGATATATATATGTGCATGTGCACCCACACACATATGACTACTATTGTAGCGTCTATTCACCAGAGCAATGACCTAGTAGTTGACATTGTTTATAATGTGGGTCTTTAACAACAACAAAAGAATTTGTGGTTAGCATAGTCGAGGATAATGAAACTGTAGTCTAAAAGAGCATGACAGTTTATTCTCATCCTCCCCATGTGTCTTCTATCTATGATGGTTGAATTTTATCCCGAGTGATTCCTACTTGCATGTGTCAAATTATGCCCCTGCAAGCAGATCGAGACTTTTATTCTTGGGAGTGACATTTATGGACTGCGTGTTATTTTATTTTATTGCAAAGTTACTAATCTCAATGACATGTTTTACAGCATCTAAAATCCTCTTTATTGGTACTTTATTGTAGAGCTCTACTATATGTATTTCATCTTTTTATTGTGGAACTTTACTGTATGCATTTTGTCTTTGCTTTTTCTCTGCAGCAACAGGCATTTGCGGCTTTGTTTGATGCTCTACAGCAACTCAAGTTAATTGAATTTCATTCTTTCCGGAGTTTATGAAGTGATTAAGGACTGAAGTATTTTCACTTACCATTAAAATTGTCTAGAATGAATAGATTATAATTTTTACAATGCCTAAAATATTGGAGCTGCATTTTAATATTTGTATGTTATTATAAATAGTCCCAACATGTCTGGGGTTCTGCCAGTAACCTTTGGTTATTGGAATTTGTTCCGGAGAAATGACTGATGTATTCTACTGTCTCAATTTTTTTTAGCAGCAATCTGAAGATTGAGTTGAAGACTGATCAGACATGTATTTGTCTTTAGTGTTAATGGTATCAAACGTCTTTGGTTATATATAGATGTATTTCTTCTGACAAGGTTGTCTTTCTTGTTTTGTTTTGTTTTGTTTACTATTTTGTCTGCATATTGGATAAAATAAAATACAAATTAGTTAGCAAAGCTTGTTTGATAATGTAACGTAAGAATATAACCTTAGTAAGGTCTTGGACCTTGGGATAACTCAATAATGTAACGTAAGAATATAACCTCAGTAAGGTCTTGGACTTTGAGATAACTCAATAATATAGCGTAAGAATATAACCTCAGTAAGGTGTTGGACCTTGAGATAACCCAATAATATAGCGTAAGAATATAACCTCAGTAAGGTGTTGGACCTTGAGATAACTTTGTAGGCTGTTTTGCTTTGCAGTCACTACTGGTAGTACTGTATTCAGTTTCACTTATTGAAATCCTAGTAACATGTCTCAGACATTTGATTACCTTTCGTCTTTGATAAATCTATTTCTTCCCACAAGGCTTTATCTTCTTTTATAAGTAGCTTTTATATTGTCTGCATGTGGAAGCAAATATATTCAAATTGCTGGGCAATGCTCACTTACTGTTTTAGGAACATGACATCAACAAGGCCTTGAAACGTCAGATAGCCTTGCAGCCAGTTGTTATAACAATAGTGTATTGCAATATTGAAAACCTATTAGCAGGTCTTAGAAATCATAATGTAAACAGATATAGGCATGAGAATATAGATGGAGCAGGATGGAAAGTAATCAGTTTTGAGGTTCCTGTATATTACGTAAAAGATTGGTTAGAACTTGGATTCTAGTCAGCTTAGTAAGCATTTCTGCTTGTTGTCAGTTCTTATTGTGAGTATATGTGATCTACTTCATAACATGCTTCACGATTTTATTGTGAGTATATGTGATCTACTTATTGAAGACTTCATAACATGCTTCACGATTTTACTTTCAAAGAGATTTAGGCAGAAAGTGTGGTTGGAAGAGTCTGTGATGTCGCTATTTGTCAGTTTCGAGTCCTTCGTTGAGGTGGAGATTGGGTCAAAATAGACACCAGAATGCCAAGATATGTGGGCTGAAGAAATAACATACATTGCAATTGATATCTACCTCACACGATTCTTGATCTGGCTTAGAAACTGAGGTTGGGGAGTAAATATTTTTTCTCCATTGGAAAATCTATTACATATTTCATTGTAAGTCAATAAAGATGTTATTGAACATGTCATTTTTGTGTGTGTATAGATATATATTTATGAGCTATTTTGTAACAATCTCATAGATATATATTTTTTAATCTGTAAATTGTAATTCTATTCTAGATGAAAATGTTATTCTAGATGAAAATGTAAACCACATTTCTGTTGTTGATGAAGCCCGGTAAAAAATAATAGGAGAAAGATACCATTATTTAGTAAAACAATGGATTTTGTCGTGCTTGTTAGGGTCCTATAATTTATAGGATAAATTAATGATTAATAGTTGATTTTTATGGTATGAGATATTGTAAATAATGTTTTATTCGGAAAATTATTTCTAAGAAAGGAAAAGAAAAGAAAAAAGAAAAAATAGAAAAGAGAAAAAAATGAACAATAAAAAAATGAAAGGGGATAAAAAAAGAGAGGATATATATATATATATATATATATATATATATATATATATGTGTGTGTGTGAAAAAAAAATAATAAATATGAAAAAATCAAAATAGCCCCAATAAGTGAGCCAGTTCAAATGCTACTTTAATTAAAAAAAAAGATATATTGAAAAAAAATTTATATGATGAAATAAACTTTAGAAAATAAAAATATGTGTTGCTAGTTTAAATGCCGCATTTGACTTTAATAAATATGTTTTGTTATTTCATCACACCGTTTAAGTGCGATTAGATTAGTTTAATAAAGCTCTTGCATAGTTTAAGCTTGATTATTAAATGTTAAACCAAGTTAGTTGATATGACGCTTTGTCGTTTTGTAATAAAGGTCGAATTATAATGAAGGGCCTTGATCTAACCTGCCTAGATCAATAGTGGGTGACCACTTCAGACCGCCGCCCACCCCTCTAATAGTTAATCGGGGGGAGGGGGTGCGGTTCGAAACGCTGATTCTCCAAATCCAGCTTTTGCGACGTGGCACTCCCAGGCAGACTTCGGACCCCCCTGCCTAAAACTGCTTACCACTCACCGCCTCCATCCCCCCGATATCAACTTTTACCTCTTCCTGCCTGTTTCTCGCTCCACTCCACCTTGTAGCGCCACATGCCACATCCCAACCGCCCCACTCCACTATTGCCAAGTGGCACATCCCATCCAACTCTGCTTCCTATGTTGTCACATGCCTTCTTGCTCCATTTGAATATGCTCTTGCCACATGGCATTTCCCCTTCCCATTCCCCCCCCTCCTATCACATCAATGCCTATCTTTCAACTGTTAAAGTAACCATTCCCTAATGAACGCGAACCTGCTCCGTTACATGGGTAATTACTCAACGGTAAATGATTTCACGCTTAAATAAAGCATAAACCCGTTCAATTGGCCCTTCCCTTTACTGTTCCAAGACACTGAACCACAGAACTTGTTGCAGCGACTAGTCAGCGTGCCGACTTGTCACCGCTACCAATCATCGAGCCACCAATGTTATTCGACCAAATTCCTGGGTAATTTCAGTATTCCAGTTCTTTTCTTTCTAGCATGGCTTCTAAGGGTAAATCCAAATCCATAGTTGAAAACCCTTCTGCCCCTTGTAATTGACTTAGACCCGTAGCCCCTGGTAGATCAAGAATACCAAATCATTGAAACCAGTTGTGGTTTCGATCTTTACAAACTCCACAACTGATTAAAACAAAAATTCATTCATCTTAGTGATGAATTGGGTTTGTGGGACTCTTTCTTACCCCAATTTGTTTTTCCTTAGACCCATTATTTTTCTGAATTTGTTTCATGGTGCCACTTTTGGTACATTCTCAGTCAAAGAGCAATTGTAGCCCAAAACAATGATATTCTTTTCACAATTACTTCTAATTCCACAAGCCAAATGCTTCAGATTTAGAATTCTGACTCTCTGAAGCCCTTTTCAAAAGATTCACTCAAGGAAATATACAAAAACCTCATTTTCCCTCGGAGAACCAAAATCTTTGAGACATTTCTACTTGAGGATGCTTAATTGCCTAAGAAAATCCTCCTTATCCATCCTCCATGTTCTCTGAAATGACAAAGCAGATTATCTCAATAGTTTCTTGTTTATTGGGCTATCAATCTGATTAGTGGGTTGATGAAGCCATCATAGGGTTTTTATCAGTTTTCTCAACCAGTGAAAAGCCCTCAACCACCTTTAATTATAGTGAATTCCTGGCAGATGCCATCCATGAGCAATGCCTAAAGTTTTCTAGAGAAGGGGTTTTTAAGTATGTTTCAGTTTTAGTGTATTTGTTTTTGTTCCATTAGGGATACAAGTTTCAATTTCCACTACAAAAACTAGATGAATAAGGAAATGCCCAGCTTGTCATTCATTGGACTTCCTTTGTAAGGAAGCATACCAATGAATTCACCTTCAGTGATATGTAGTCTAGTTTTTTTATACAGTTGCTTGCCTATTGAATAGTGATGCTGAACGAAGGATAGGACCAGAGATAAAAATATTTCTACACCTTAGTGAGCAAACCAAGATAGGTGGCTAGTACATGTACCAAAACTACACTGATATCAGAGTGTATGGGTGTGAATTGGCTCCATACAGGTTGCCCAAATTTGTTCCTATGAGAATTTTTTCACTAGAATATATTAGACAAATTTTTAATATAGATGAGCTGCATTTTGTGGCGGCCAAGAAGAAATCTAGATTTAAGATCAAAACACTGGTTGGGCCTTTCATTTGCAATATGAAGACAACAACCAAAGAAACATATCTTCTTCTCAAGCAGATGAATTTTAAACTCAACTTTACTTGGTCATATGACCCTTTGGGAATAATTTCAAAGCTGAGAGTAGAACTAAAGACTACTCACTACACCCATACTCCTAGGCCAGAAATAGAAAAATATATGAATCTGGATCAATGGCAGGGAAATACTTTGCAGGAGGCAAAAGAACAAGTACTCTCTACAATGACATCACAGGCTCCAACTCCACAAGAGAAACAACAAAAAAAATCAAGGGAGGATGTTTCCCCTTCAGTTACAGAAATCCAGGGAAAGGAGCTCAAAATTTACAAGAAGAGACAGAAAGTCAATCCAACAATAGAATTTTTGGAGGAAAATGTACGATCCAACATTATTTTGACAGGCCCTTATACTTATGTTGGGAAGGAATACATTTTCATAGGATCTCCATCAGCGTCGGCCTCCCAAGAGCCACTGGGCATATCTCAGTGAGGAGAATTGGTTCATGACCAAGCTGAACTAAACATATTTGCCAAGTATAAGGAAATTAAGAAGAAAAATGGAGATTCTAAAAGCTTCTACCTATTCTCAATTTTGGAAACAAACAACATCCTCACAACATATGCTTCTCCTTTCCTTTGACACAGAGAAAGGAAAGATGCAGATAGCCTTCCTCCAGACGGAGGTTCCTTTTCCCAAAACTCTAGATGATTACAAGAAATCTATCTTTTCCTTCAATGTTGATCAAATCCATACCACTCATCAGAAGAACTTACACAAACAAATAGGTGAGATGTTGTATTCAACATTGGCAAACTCATCAATGACAACTTCCAGGCTGCAAGCTTCGGTCAACAACATTCAATCCCAACTCAAACTAGAAAATATATCTTCTTTAGCTAAAGACATTAAGATTAAGTCTTTAGAGGATCTAGTAATCAAACTGGGATATGATCCCAATGACGTGAAAACTGCAGAGGAGATTATTAGAAGAAAAAATGATGACATTGCAGGACTAAAGAAGCAATTCAAGCTTCCATCCACTGAAGATCCTCAGACAAAGGAAGTTGGACAACTAGAGAAAGAGAAAGAAGACATGTTCAAGATTATCATTGAACAGAATGGGCAGATTAAAGAGATGGAGACTGAGATGGAGAAACTGCTAAAGGAGAGAGAACAATCAACATAGTTGGCAGTCATTCCACTCACAGTAGTTCCGATTGCAGGTACATCAACAATAGGAGCTTCCACTTCAACAACCATCATGGTAGAGGGGCAATCTATAGATTCATCAAGAGAACTAGTCAAAGCTATGGAGGATCTGTCTATCAGGAGATTGAAAAGCTGAAAGCTCAACTAAATAATCTCCAAGAACAAAAATTAAAGATTGATAATGTGTACATAGAAAAGCTTCAAAAGACTCATAGGTTAACCGAAAGAATTGAACTGTTGGAAAATGAGTTTGCCATGGCACAAACAATTGCACAGACAAAAGGAAAACATTTGGATAGAAATCAATGAAGCTATGACTGAAATATGGCTTTCCATCGAAATAATTTTCGAGTAGGAGGAATTAGTGCAAAGATCCAAAGAAGTTATTGGATAAGTAAAAGAAAGTTTGGGATAGAAGTAGGTGAAGCCACTGCATTAATAAGGATTCTAAATTCAAAGACAAAGGAAGAATTAGAGGAATTTGAAATTGCCCACAGGACAAAAACAATCCTTGAGGTGAGAAGGGTCCTTACAAAAAGGAACTTGATGTTACAATTAGAGAACAAGTGCAAGAACTTGGAGGCCAACATTCATAAGTTCCACAAAAAATTCAATGTACTGAATCAAAAGGGGCTGCCATGTTTGAAAGGAATTGGAGATAAATTGGTTCAGTTAGATGATTATTAGCAGAAATTATACTCCATAGCTAGAGATAAGTCAAAGTTTTCCACCATCAAGGGAACCATCACACTAAAAACTTTAATGGAAGGTTGGAAATTCAATTTACTTATTAAAATGAGATAAAACATTTGTTTGTAATTGCCCATCTTCCAGAAATATATCGAGGTGGATGAAACCTACAAAAAGTTAATTAAATTCTCTACCCTAGATGAAGACAAATGGGATAAACAATGCCAACTACTTGAGTAAAACAGGTGTTCATCTTCAACAACGAAGCAACATTTTTTCAGGTCAAGTCAGCACCAAAATCTTCGAAGATAGTGCGAGAGATCTACAACAGTTTTATTTGCCTATATTTTTGTACTATTTTTGTAAGCAATTTTCTAGGATATTTTGTAGAAATATTGATATTTTAAATCAAGATATTTTGATAAGTTTTGTATAAATACTTCATAATTCAAAGTACAAATGTTGGAAATTGTACCAAGAAAGCAAACCTTTGATGTAAAGCTGTGTACTGAGCTAAAGTGATCATTTCATTAATACAAAAAGTCGTTCCAGGATTCATGCGTCAGACAAATTGGTGACGTTTTTCTTCTTTGTTATTTCCCTGTTTTTTCATATGTTTTTCTTATCTGTATTGTTTAAAAAAAATTAATGGTTGAACTTGGTTAATTACACTTTGCTCCAACTTATAAACAATATCTGTGTTTTCAAACTGAGATTAAATATAGAATTCATTCTAAAATGCTCTATGTTTAATTGAATCTCAATCTTTTCCGCCCTTCAATTACACAAAAGCTCAGAAGATCCAATAGCTTGCCTACCTTGCCTTGTTACATCTATTTTGGCATTCTTGTATCTGATCACCCTAAGACTTTTTAACTCCATTGCCCAATGGCTTTTCCTTGTAGTTTCAACCAAACATTTGAACAAACCAAAGACCGAACCTAATAACTAGCATAAAATCTCAAAACAATAAATCTAAATCCAATAGAGAGATCCCTCTCTGAGTTTAAAAGGGCTAACTTCTAAGATTGCAAGTGGTTTTGTGGTTACCTTCAGATTTCTTTCACAACCTTAGGAAATTATAGAATGTTAACATTCTGGCGACCATATTGGGGACAACTTCAAACAAATCTAATATGAATTCAGTTTTTCCTTGGTAAAATTTATTTTAGAGCTTAAAGCTCTTTCAAGCGTGACTATGAAATAGTTCTTATTTAAGGCCGTTTTCAACTTTAAAGTTGTACGTAAGTTATATATGTAAATATACTATTGCAGATCTCACTCCTAAAAAGATATAAACTAGAGCTAATCTGGATCCTAAACCACCAAAAATCGTAGATAATCTTGAAAAGCTTGTTAAAAAGAAGAATTTTATTGAGAGCCAAGCAAGTAATAATGCATTGGCTAGACTTAATTCTCACCCTGAAAGTTTTGTAACTATAGAAGATATCTAATTTGATTTACCTTTTGAGCATAGTCTTTTTCGCACTAAGTCTGAAAACTTTGTGCCTGAAACTGTTTTTGATGAAAGCATTTTAAAACCTTACATTTCAAAGCATCACCTGTTAATCCAGAGTCTGATGATGATGTCATCAAACAATTTAATAAGCTTGAAGTGTTGGTAACCGAGTTATATTAGGATGTTCATAAATCCCTTGAATCATCTAAATCTTCACCTTCTTCATCTACTGCTTCATCACCGACCCCACCAGTAATTCCACCTAGTACTACAATCCCCCCAGAGATTCCCCCTATTTCTACTACACCTCCAGTAATTCCCCCTATCACTAGTGTACCCATTTCATCTACTATCCCTACCACCACTACACTAACACAACAAAGTACCATCCCACCCCCTTTAATACCTTCCACATCCACATCCATTGTAGTTACATCTTCCTCTCATTTACCCATCATGGAAACACTTTATGCCCTCTTGGTTCTACCTGGACAACTTAATGCCATGCCGCAAGATTATCAGAGTAGAATACCTCAATTTCATGGGACAAGGCCAATCATTGCTCAACACCATATAGACAAAATGAATGATTATTTAGATTTGCAAGAAATTGATGATGATGATGTGAAGATGAGACTATTTGCCCAAAGTCTCACAAGAGAAGTTAAGAAATGGTTTAAATCATTGCCAGTTGCCTCTATCCCAGATCTCACATAATTTCACCAAACTTTCCTCAGAAGATGGGAAGTAAAGAAGAATCCTCTCCAAATCTTGGTTGAATACGAGATTATAAAGAGAGTCCCTAGTGAAATTGTCCAAGACTATTGCACTAGGTTCAATAACATTTACAACTCTATCCCAACTGCAATACAACCCCCACTAGGACTAGCTTTGATCAAATTCCCAGATGGATTTGATCTAGACATGTCTTACCAACTGAGGGAGAGGAATCTTGCTACCCTTGAGGAAATGCAGAGGAATGCAGTCAATGTAGAAACAAATCTGTTGGCAAAGAGAGCTAGGTTAAAGGCTGAGAGGAGAATCACTATTAAAGAAGAACCTACTTCTTCTTCATCATATGTTAAGTTGGATACCTTAGTTAAGACCATGGAAAGAATGATGGAAAGGATAAGTTTAATTGATAGGGCTCCTCCAAGGGATAATCAAGGTGGTCCTCCAATTAGAAATCCTAATTTTAGAAAAAACCCACCTCAAATCAAATAGAGAGAACAGAGAGGCCAAACTGATCAACAACAAATTAGACCTCCTTTCTAAGAGAATTATGCAGATGAAGAATCTGAGCTACCAGAGGATAATGAAGAAAATCAAATAAACTTATTTCAGGAAAGTGAATTTGACCACATTTTCTTAACTAAAGAGGAGCAAGATCTGTTCTTGCTATCACAACCAGAGGTCCTCCCTTTAGAGTCAGATGATTATAAACAAGGATACCAAAATGCTATCATGGAGGTGCACAAACAATATAATTTGAGGAGTAAAAAGGTTGCTAAAAATCCTCCCAAGAAAATATAGAATAACACCCTTTCTACTAGCCAACCAAAAGATGATTCTCAGAAGGAAACTTCTAAAAAACAAGATGTAAACATCAAAGAAATAGAAAAACCTTAGACATCTTTCAGTATTGAAAATGAATTGGCCAAGGTAAAAATTTCTATTCCCCTCACTGAATTAATTAACAAGAATGCATATAGATCTCAAGTCATGAAGACTCTAAAGATAGGGGAAGCAACAAACGCAGTCAACTTCACTGATGACCAACTCGAGTTGTTGTTTGGACCTGAAGTCGAAGGGAAGTCCCAGGATGGTAGTATGCCACCTTTCTATATCAGTTTGAACATTCATGACAAAATTCTACACAATCCTATGCTTGATTCTAGTGCTTCGCACAATCTTATGCCTAGAGCCATCATGGAGAAGCTAGGATTAGACATAACAAGACCTTACAAAGATTTATATTCTTTTGACTCCAACAAAGTGAGATGCTTAGGTCTCATCAAAGATTTATGTGTTACACTGGTCCAAATACCAACAAAGAGTTTGTTAATGGATATTGTAGTGGGAGACATACCTCCGAAGTATGGAATGTTGCTATAAAGATCATGTTGAGCAAAGTTACATGGTACTTTTCATATGGATATGACTTATGCTACCATTCCCGTTTTTGGTCAACAAAGAAGGTTATACAAGGAAACATTAATGAAATATATGGTTGGTAGCCAAGAAAAACTAAACAATTAACCCCCTGTACTTTGTGCATTCAGATATGGACTCCTTTATTTTGTATAATGATGAATGTGTAGAGGAGGAAGTGTCACACTTAGAAGCTAAATTGAGCAACACAGAGGAGATGAAATTAGAGGCTGGAAAACAAGATGAAGAGGGTGAAGCCCTTTGGAATATGGATTTCGATGGGGCTGTGAGCAAGGAAGGAGCAGGGGCAGGTGTTTGGATTTTAAACTCACAAACATGTATAGCTAAGGGACATGCTTACAAGATTAATTTCCAATGTACAAATAATATAGCTGAATATGAAGCACTGATTTTGGGACTGCAAATTTTGAAGAGGTTGGGAGCTAAAATAATTTTTGTACATGGGGATTCTGAACTCATCATTAACCAAATTAGAGGTGAGTACTTGGCTAAACAACCTAGACTAAGGGCCTACAAGGATGCAGTCTTAGATTTTCTGCAAAGTTTTCCTGAATATCAATTGTCTGTTATCCCTAGAGGGAAAAATATCTTAGTTGATGCTTTGGCTACTTCAGCCAGTACTTGTAAAATGTCGTTCCATCCAAATAGAAAATATAAGGTGGAAGTAAAACACAAGCCAACTTTTCTAGATAATGTGAGATATTGGCAGGTTTTTGGTAGTGATAAGCAGGTATAATTTTTTTTACAGTTGAAAGATGAATTTGAGTGTGTAAATATTGATACAAATAATGATGTAGATGAAAATAAAAGGGAAATAGTGTTAAATGAAATTTATCATAATCTAGAAGAACTTGAGGTTCTGCAATTAAAAGACAATGTACTGCGAAGAGGATTGGTGCCATTGGAAAAGATTTTTGATTTTAACGATGTAGCCAAAAGCCAAAAATAGAACCTGTAGGAGATGAGGTTGAGCACTGTAATATAGGTATTGTAAAGTCCAAAAATTGTAAAGCTGTCCAAGTCCTTGCCTCCTAAAGAAAAATGCAAATACATTGATCTATTAAAATAATTTTCTGATGTGTTTGCTTGGAGCTATGAAGATCGAAAATCATATGATACTAGTATCATACAACATACCATTCTCATCAGAGAAGATCAAAAACCCTTCAAATAGAAATTAAGGAGGGTAAATACAATACTGTTACCTTTGATAGAAAAGGAGGTCAACAAACGTTTTGATGCAAAAACCATTGTGCCCCTAAGATTTTCAAAATGGGTCTCTAATCTAGTACCAACAAGAAAGAAAACATGAGAAATAAGGCTAGTGTAGATTTTAGGAATCTAAACAAAGTTTCTCTCAAGGACAACTACCCTCTGCCCAAAATGGATCATATCTTACAAAAAGTAGTTGGTTCCAACAAAATTTCTTTGCTGGATGGTTCCTCAAGGTACAACCAAATTCTGGTTCATCCCGATGATCAACATAAAACAACTTTTACTACACCTTGGGGAACCTTTATGTATGTAAAAATGCCCTTTGGCCTTATGAATGCAGGGGCCACTTTCCAGAGAGCAATGGACATTGCATTTGTTGATGAGAAAGATAGGTTCATTGTGATTTACTTGGATGATATTACTGTGTTTTCCAAAACAGATGAAGAGCACCTATTACACTTGAGAAAGGTTTTTGAAAAATGTAGAAAATATGGTATCTCCTTGAACCCCAAGAAAACTCTTTTTGGTTTAGAAGAAGGAAAACTATTGGGTCACATTATTTCGAAAGAAGGCATTAGAATAGACCCCAACAGAGTTGAAGCCATAATGAAAATTGACCCTCCCAGGAACAAGAAAGAAATTCAGTCTTTCATTGGTAGGATAAATTTCCTTAGAAGATTTATTCCAAACCTGGCTGAGATCTTGAGAGCCATTACAAACATGCTAAAGAAAGATATTGAAATAAAATGGAATAGTGAAGCCAAAAAATCTTTTAGTGAAGTAAAGTTAGCTTTGATAATTGCTCCCGTTTTAATTAGCCTTGAGTTTACTAAAGATTTCATGATTTTCTCTTTTGCATCTGAACACACCATTGCAACAGTTCTGTTGCAGAAAAACAATGAAGGATTTGAACAACCTATAGCTTTCTTCAGTAGAGCTTTGAGAGATGCCTTCTTAAAGTACAATATTATGGAGAAACAAGCCTTTGCTTTATTGAAGGCATTGAAATATTTTAGAGTTTACATTCTACATTCCCATATCATTGCATTTTTCCCAAGTGCTGTAGTAAAAGATATCCTTACACAAACTGTTCCAGATGGGAAAAGAGGCAAATGGATTGTAGTTATTCTAGAATATGACATTGAGATAAGACATACTAAGTTCATCAAAGGCCAGGGATCGGCTAAGCTAATGGCGGAGTCCAATTCCATGCACTAGACATAAATTTTATAGTTGCACTTGATGAACAGGAAGCGCTGGCAACTCCATAATTATCAGAAGCATTTGCTACCTCTCCATGGTATGTAAATATTATCTTTGTTTTAAAAAATTTATGATCTCCTCCTGGTTTAACAAAAACAAAAGCTAGATTTCTCAAGTTAAAAGGTATGAAATTCTACATTTTAGATTAGAATGTGTATTGGAAAGATGCTGGGGGTATTTTGCTAAATTGTTTATTGAAGGATGAAGCAGACAAGGCTATAGAAGAATTTCATCAAGGAGATTGTGGAGGAAATTTGTACTGGAAAACCACAGCTAACAAAATCATGAGAGCTGGTTTTTACTGGCCTACCTTGTTTGCAGATGTTTATAAGAGAGTTTCAACATGCCATCAGTGCCAAATATTTGAAGGCAAGAGAAAAAATTTGCCCTTACCTTTAAAGCCCATTTCAATTGAGGTTCCTTTCCAACAATGGGGCTTAGATTTCATTGGAGAGATCCATCCAAGCTCCTCAGTCCAACATAAATGGATTTTGACGGTCGCCGACTACTTCACTAAGTGGATTGAGGCCATTCCAACCAGACAAGCTACAAACACTGTAATCATGTAGTTTTTAGAAGGTAATATTCTCGCCAGATTTAGATGTCCACATAACTGACAATGCTGTTGCTTTCAAGTCAAAGAGTGATTGATTTTTGCCACAAATATCACATCAAGTTAGGATACTCTACTGCTTATTACCCACAAGTGAATGGGTTAGCTAAGTCTTTTAATAAGAGTTTAGTCAACATTATTAAGAAAATGTTGCATGAAAATAAAAAATCCCGCCACAAAAAGTTGGTTAATGCTCTGTGGGCTGACAAAATTAGCACAAAGAAGTCTATTGGAATGTATCATTTCCAACTAGTATGTGGAGGGGATGCAAATTTTCCTACTTTGGGAATCCCTCTGCTAAAATTATTGTAGGAATCACAAGTCGATGTTAGGATATTCCGACACATAGGAAATAATTAAGTATAACTTGGTCTAGTGTAGAGTTAGGTAAATTGTGTTTCTTTACTATGTACATTTGTAACTTACAATCTGACGATCACGATATGTTCTAGACATGGAGTGATCTGACGGTTCATTCTCTCCTCAGTATTACCGACACTTGATCCGTGGCTTAACACCCGATTGGTCCATGATATCTATTTAAAGAGCATGGAGGGTAATTTGTAGGGTGACCATTCATGAGAGAAACTTATGTAAATTTTGTTTCTTTTTTTAATAAATTACCTAAAGTGGACGCGTTGGCTCAGGCAGTGGACTGTTTCCCTCTGTGAGGGTTTTAAACACATCAAGAACATTGGTGTATTGATCTGTGATCTGCTTGTGAGCGATGTCCTTTGGTGTTATATCTAAGGAACTTACCTTGTAAATTCCTATAGTTGAGCCCAAGGATGTACATAGAAAGATAAATCAAACAACACAGTTACAACGAACTAGGGAGGAAGTCTACATAAAAACTCAGATAATTCAGGACAAAATGAAAAAGATCCATGACAAAAGAACCAAAGCAGATGACTTCCAACTAGATGACCTTGTGTTGAGATGAGACTCAAGAAATGAAGAAAAAGGTAAGCATGGGAAATTTGATAGTTTGTGGAGAGGACTCTATAAAATTGAAGCTTCCTAAGGCAACAATGCATTCTTTTTGAAAAACTTTACTAGAGAAAGAATCCCAGGAGGACATGTCAATGATATACTACTCAAGCATTATTTTCATCCAGAATAAATAAGTGTCTCATTCAAGTCATTGTAAATATCATTTTACTATTTTAATACAAGAGAGACTAACTAACATCAGGAATTGAAGCTCGAGGGGAAGTCCCTAAGCTTTTGTTGATGGTGCTGGATCTGCCAACATTCAGGAGATCTCCTTGGTATGAAGTCCCAACTAGACCTCACACCATTTGGTGTAGGAGTCCCATCCAGTATGATGACCTGGTTGCCATTATCTTAAAGATGTGCCTTAGCTCTTGCTTGTCAGCACATGAGAGTGGTATAATTAGTCTTCAAACAATGATGTACGTGTGGCTGGTGTGTGCTTAGTGTCACTTGTGTCAAAGTTCTTTCATTGCAGAGAGGAGGGGTGAGAGTGAGTCTCAAGTCGAAAGGGAGTAGTCCCAACTCAGGTAGAGACACACCACACAACAAGTTCTGTGCAGCTTCCAGCAGAGTAGTCCACAGTGATGCGACGGTCACACACACAAAGGTGAAAAGATAACACGTACAACACCTAGCGGAGTAGTCCACACGAGTGCGACGATCGTTATAACAAGTTTACAAGAATGAGTATGTCTAGTGTCCGACGGAGTAGTCCATGTTATCTCCTGAAATAAATTTGTCAATTTTATTTCATTAGGTGATAGAAGGTATTTTTAGGAAAGAGCTTTATTTACTTTTTAGACTCATTTCATTGAGCCTTAAGCTTCTAATCATGTTAATAAAATTTCTAGTCAGCTCATTTTTGAAAAATCAACTTTCAATAGCTAACCCGCATTCTCAGTAGACCTCTTAGCTACCGAAATTGCAGGTTTTTCAAATGATAAACTTCTTTGGGAAAACTCAATTTTCTCAGCCATGGAGAGGCCGTTTTACACGCTCAAATAGTTGATTGACAACTAGACATCCTAAAATATATAATGGAACTTTCAGATTTTCATTTAGAGCTCAGGAAGGCAGTAAAAAGTCTCCCGCAAGATGAGGCAACGTTTTTAGAAATGTGGAGTTTCTATTGTGCTAAGACATCATTTTCAAATGATGATTCTGAGTGACTGGAGGATCATTTTGAGAAACAGTCGGAGGCTTTTGTGCCTAACTTTTCAAAGAAAAATAACCTCTTTGGGTTTATACATAGGTGTCACAGATGTGGAGAACCGAATCCATCTCTGAGCCCCATTTTTTCAACAGTCTGGCCCAATTTTTGTGGCAGACAATTTCAGAAATTGATTGTAACTAATTGTTATCTTCGGGATTTGGGAAGATTTCGACCTCATCCATCAGATCCTGAGAAATCTGCAGGTGTTGAAGATTATGAAGACCATTTTTACAAGAATTTACCAGTTAAATATGATCTATTGCTATCTGTTTTAGCTTTTCTATTTTCTGTCTGTTTTAACTTTTCTATTCTAGGTGTTTTAGATCCATTTTTATAAGATCTTGACTTTGATGTAATGGCTATAAAGCCTAGAACTCTAGAGATGAGAAGAGGTTCGACTTTGGAGACTTTTCATACTTCGTAATCTCAAGCTTCTCATTTTCATATTAGTAATACAAGCTTCTTTTGCTATTATCTGTTCAGATTTACATCTTCTTATCTGTTCTTTGCTTGCACCTGAATATGTTATTCCTATTTGTCCAATGCCAGATAACTGTCACCTTATCTTTGCATTGATGAATTAGAATTGCAAGTTTCATTTACCTTTTGTAATTGGCCATTCATATGTGTTAATGTATGATTCTGCTGGTACAGTAAGGATTCTTCATACATCCACTTATTTATAAACCCTTTGAACAATAGTAGTTGAAAGCCTTGTCAATCTAAGAGTGTTTATGTATGTCTTGAGTGAATAAGATTTGATTCAGTCATCCGAATTGATCCAAACACATTCCCATAATTGAGAGAACCATTGAGGGATATTTATATGTTACCAAGTATCTTCGAACTACAACCTAGAAGAGTTTCCTGGAGTGCTAACAAAATTGGCGCCATTGCCGGGGAACAACGATTGAAGCTCAACTTCCCTGGGAGACAACAAAGACCTAGCTTTGATGATAGACAAAGTCTGGATACTATCTCGGTTGTAATCATCTATCTGGCGACTCCACTGGGGGACAAATTTGTTGGCGACTCTATTGGGTAATTGTGGCTCAGTGTAGGAGGCATACTCGGCAAAATCCTCAGAAGCCACCAATTGACCCAGTACCTGATCCTGAAAATATCATCAGAGAAGGAAAAACATTATAGAAAGGAGCTTCAAGTTCAGAATCATCTCAGTCTGAAACTGAATGCCACTTAGCTTACATTCATACCAATCTTCCTGCTGTTGAGCTTGCTATACAAGAATTGTCATCAAAAGGAGAAGAAAGCCTTGCAAAGTTATTATCTGGTTTTTATAGAGCTTCTTACTCTTTAGATTCTTCTTTCATTGTATGTCCAAAGAAATCTTCCCTTCCCTATCCATCATACTCCCTTAATCATATCAGCTCCTCCTCAACCCTCGGTTGTTCAAGCTTCCAGTACTTTAATATCTACCACAACCATGGCAGCACCACAGGCACCTACCAAGATAGAAAGAATCATAGCTACTAGGTACGAACCATTAGTATTGCCCACTCCCTTGAGTGCAATGCCTACTAGAGAATATCAAAAGTACATGCCTAAGTTTATAGAGACATAGGGGATTACAGCTGAAAAACATCTTGAATTATTTTATATCTATGCTGACAATTTGGATATTAGTGAAGCTGATGTATGGATGAGAGTTTTTGTTCAAAGCCTAGATGGAGAGGCTAGGAAATGGTTCAGAGAATTGACACCAAGGTCTATAGCAGACATTGAGGCTTTAGATGATGCTTTCCTCAAGCATTGGGGAGATAAGAAAGATCTGCTCTACTACCATACAAAATTTGTGAATTTAAAGAGAGAAAGTGGTGAGTCATTGTCTGATTTCAACAAAAGATTTAACCATATGTACAATAAGATACCAGCCGAGGTGAAACCTACCGCTATGTCTGCAAAACTCACCTATGCAAATGCCTTTGATGCTGACTTTTGTTTATTGTTGAGAGAGAAGATGTGCTACCTTGGCTGACATGCAGGATGCAACATTGGAGGTAGAATCAAATATTATGGCTGCAGAAAAACTTAAGGGAAAAGTTGATAGGAGAAAACAGAAGGATGAATCCTCATCATCTTCAGATCCTAAGATTGATAAAATGACTAAGATGATAGAGTCATTAACCCATAAAATCTCCAAATTGAAGATTGAGAATCAATAGCTTGGAAGAGGAAGAGGTCTTAATACCTTTGCTCCTCAGAATCCAAATCCATACAAGAGAAACAATGAGCATTTGCATATTTTGCAAAGAAACAGAAACACCAATGAAGATCAAAAGGTAAAGGTACCTTTCTAGAATGCAGTAATGGAAGAAGAGCAATCTAAAGAAGGTGATGAAATCCATTGTCTGGAAGACAAAGGCAGTGCATCCTTCTTGACCTTAGCTGCCTATGAAGAGTCATTATTCAATGACCAGATCAGTCAAGGGTGGGATGATGGAGCTGTTCTATAGGCTGATGATCAACACAAGTATAATCTGAGGTCAAAGACAAATACTGCCAAGCAAGTTATTGGTCAAAAAGTTTTTGTCCCTGCAAAACAACAAGCTAGTAAGCAACAAATTCCAGCAGCTGATCCAATCATCCTCAAAGCTCCAGCTCATGAGGTAAGAGGCTTTGACAAGATTTCTTCTCCCTTCAGTTTTGAAGCAAAAATTCAGAAATTAAAAATACCTATACCTCTGATCGAACTGATCAAGAATGAGGCTTTCAAAAGAACTATTTTCAAAGCCCTCGAATCTAAAGCTACCCAAGCCACCACTGATTATGTCAATATGCAAGATGACAAACAAGCTGTTGTTCTCAGTCATATGGTTGAAAATTGTGATGAAAAATCCCCATCATTTTATGTCTCTTTAAGTATCCATGATAAAATCCTACACAACTGCCTTCTAGACACAGGAGCTAGTCATAATCTAATGCCCAAGGCTGTCATGGATGAGTTAGGTCTTGACATCACCAAATCTTATCATGACCTATTCTCTTTTGATTCTAGGAAAGTAAAATGTCTGGGACTAATCAAAGATTTAGCCATCACCTTGTCTCAGCTACCCATGAAAAGCATGATGATGGATATTGTGGTAGCAGATGTGCCTCCCAAATTTGGCATGTTGTTATCTAGAGGTTGGATCAAGAGATTAGGGGGAACATTGCAGAATGACCTTTCCTATGCTACTGTTCCAGTTTTCGGAGGTCAAAATAGGAGATTGTACAGAGAGGCTCAGTTGGCTTACATCATCAGTGATGAAAGGAATCCCACAAATCACCCCATTTATTCTGTTGACACTGATTTTGGAGCCTGTATTCTTCAGATTGAAGAATCCCATTTGTCCTCTATGCAGGTTAGAAAACCAGTTTGTCAAATCACAAAGAAAGAGGGCACACCAATTTGGGATATGTTCTTTGATGGAGCTTGCTCTAAGGAAGCTGCAAGAGCAGGTGTAGTTCTTGTGTCACCCACAAAAGAAGTCATTCATTTATCTTTCAAACTAAATTTTCAGGTCACCAATAACATAGCAGAATACGAAGCCTTGATATTGGGCTTAAATGCTTCTAAAGAAATGGACATCAAAGGTCTCAAAGTGTTTGGGGATGTAGATCTTATCATTCAGCATGTAAACAACACTTTCCAGGCAAAGCATCAGAGGCTGAAGGCATATAGAGATGAGGTATGGAAGCTTAGGGATTCTTTTAGCGATTTCAATATTTCTTATATCCCTAGAACAATGAACCAACTGGCTGATTCCCTTGTTGTGTCTGCTAGCATGTTTATTCCTCCTTTGCCTCCCAAGTTGACTTATGAAGTTCAGGTGAAATATATACCAGCTTTGCCTGATAATGTCAAATACTGGAAAGTATTTGAAGATGATGATGCGATTAATAGATTTCTTCAAGTCATTAATGAGTTTTCTGAAATGCACATTGACCAAGATAATGAAACTGTTGAGGAGTCCAACAAGCCCAATTTGAAAGATAAAATTGGTCAGGATAATATTGTTCAGTTACCAAGTAACTATATCCCCAAAGGTTTAGTGCCTCTAGAGAAACTGTTTGATCATAATGATGTACCTTATAAACTTGTCAAAAAAGAAAATGAGTCTGTTGTCCATAAACATAACATTGGAAGTCAAGCTCATCCAAAGTTCATAAATCTGTCTACTCAGTTGTCTTCTGCCCAAAGTTCAGAGTATTGCACCTAGATGAAGCAATTTGCTAATGTTTTTTCTTGGGAGTATAATGATCTTAAAACCTATGACACCAACATCATTCAACATAAGATTCCCCTTGAAAAGAACACCATTCCTTTCAAGCAGAAATTAAGGCCTATCAACCCTCTTTTATTGCCTTTGATTGAAAAGGAAATCAAGAAGCTTTTGGATGCCAAGATCATAGTTCCACTAAAGTATTCAAAGTGGATAGCCAACCTTGTGATAGTGAGAAAGAAGAATGGGGAAATCAGGCTTTGTGTTGACTTCATAAATCTGAACAAATGTTCTAAAAAAGATAACTACCCCTTGCCTAAGATGGAACACTTGCTGCAAAAGGTTTCAGGGGCCAAAGTCATGTCTTTCTTAGATGGCTTTTCAGGTTATAACCAGATTTCTGTACATCCTAATGACCAGGAAAAAACTGCCTTCACTACTCCTTGGGGTACTTTCATGTACTCCAAAATTCCTTTTGGATTGATGAATGCTGGGGCCACTTTTTAGAGGGCCATGGACATAGCATTTGTGGGAGAGAAGGACAGGTTTGTCCTTATTTATCTTGATGATATTATTGTCTTTTCCAGCAATCACAAAGATCACTTGCGGCATTTGAAAAGAGTGTTTATGAAGTGTAGACAATTTGGGATTTCTTTAAACCCAAAGAAGTCTCAGTTCGCTCTTGAAGAAGGTAAACTTTTGGGACATATTGTTTCCGCTGAAGGTGTAAAAATTAATCTAGCTCGAGTTGAAGCAGTTCAGAAATTATCTATGCCAAGGTCAAAGAAGGACATTGAATATTTTCCTGGTAAGATTAACTTTGTCCGTTTATTTATTCCAAACTTTGTTGAACTGGTAAAGCACATCACTTCTATGTTGAAGAAAGGATCAAAAATAAAATGGACATATAGTGCAAGAAGCTATTTCGAAGCCATCAAACAGGTTATCATGGAAGCTCCTACTCTGATTAGTCCATATTATACCAGAGAGTTTTATATTTTCTCTTTTGCTTCTTATGATACACTTGCAACAGTTCTGTTGCAAAAAAATGATGAAGGGATAGATCATCCAGTGGCCTTTTTCAGCAAAACTTTGAGGGATGCTAAACTGAGGTATGATATTATTGAAAAACAGGCCTATGCTCTCATAAAATCTTTAAAAGCATTTAGAGTTTATATTTTGCATTCCAAGGTTATTGCATATGTTCCTTCAGCCTCAGTGAAGGATGTTTTAACTCAGCCAGATATTGATGGAAAGAGAGCTAAATGGATTGCAAAATTCATTGAGTTCAACATAGAGGTGAAGCCCACTAAGCTTGTCAAAGGCCAAGGCTTGGCCAAGCTTATGGCTGAGGAAAATTGCAACTTGTTAGGTATTAACTTTATTGGTTTAAATTCAGATGATGAGCAGATAGAGGGAACAACAAAAGAGCAGGACCACAGTTGATCTTTGGCTGAAAATTTAGCCACATGTGAATGGTATTCCAACATAGTTCATTTTTTGTAGAAATTAGAAGTTCCTCCAGGGCTTAGCTCAAGTCAAGCTTGAGCCCTTAAGATCAAATCAGTAAAATTTTTCATAAGCAAAAATTTGCTTTATTGGAAAGATCCATCAGGAATCTTTTTGAGATGTCTAGACAAAAAACAATATTTGGAAGTCATGCACCAACTTCATTCTAGCATTTGTGGAGGTCACCACTACTGGAAGACTACAACCCACAAAATTCTAAGGGCTGGATATTATTGGCCTACTCTCTTTTTTGATGTATGTGCTTTTGTCAAATCTTGTGACAAGTGTCAGAGGTTCACAAGGAGACAACAACTAAAATCTCTGCCCTTGAAACCAATACATGCCAATGGTCCTTTCCAGTAGTGGGGCCTAGACTTCATAGGTGAGATCAATCCACATTCTAGTGGCTAGCACAAGTGGATCTTGGTAGCCACTGATTACTTTACCAAGTGGATAGAGGTTATACCCACTAGAAATGCTAATCATCAATTTATTATGAAGTTCTTGTATGAAAATATGTTTACTAGATTTGGTTGCCAAAAGAAACTAGTCACTGATAGTGCTGCAACTTTCAAAGCATATGAATTGGTTGCTATGTGTGAATCAATGGGCATTCAGTTGGCACATTCTACTCCATATTATCCTCAAGGAAATGGCCTTGTAGAATCATCTAACAAGAGTCTTGTGAGGATCATCAAAAAACTGTTAGAAGCCAATCAAAGGAGCTGGGATTCCAAGTTGAAGTTTTCCCTTTGGGTTGACAGAGTTACCAACAAAAAATCAATAGGAACTTCTCCATTTAAGCTGGTTTATGGCACTGATGTTGTTTTTCCTATCCAGCTAATTCTCCCTGTGGCCAAATTCTTTCAAGAAGAACAGGATGAAACGAATGACATGGTAAGGAGAATGAATAACCTGGTTGAATTACAGCAGATTAGGGAGCAGTTGGTTGAGAAGTCAAAAGTTCATCAAAAGAAAATCAAAGAAACGTTTGAAAGGAAGGTAAAAGTGGACAATTTCCAAGTTGGTGACTGGGATCTCAAATGGGATGAATTGAAGGAAAAGAAAGGTAATCATGGTAAGTTTGACTCCTTATGGACAGGTCCGTTTGTCATCACTCAAATTCAACAAAACAATACCTTTATTCTGCACAGTCTAAGGAGAAGATGTTTTTGGTGGCCCAGTCAATGGGCAGTTCTTGAAACTTGATTTCATTTAAGGCTTTAAAGCCTTGATATTGTAAATATGTTTTTTGTTTTTCAATTTTTATTTTCTATGCAAAATAAAATCCATGCCCAATGGAACACTAGAAGATAGATTTGATTTTGGTTTTACAGGAAAGGCATTGGTATGTGGTTCTTGAAACCTCACAGGGAGGCTTTCATCCCCAGAAGGAGCCAGTGTTATCTCCTGAAATAAAATTGTCAATTTTATTTCATTAGGTGATAGAAGGTCTTTTTAGGAAAGATTTTTATTTAATTTTTAGACTCATTTCATTGAGTCTTAAGCTTGTAATCATGTTAATAAAATTTCTAGTCAGCTCATTTTTGAAAAATCAACTTTCGATAGCTAACCCACATTCTCAGCAGACCTCTTAGCTACCGAAATCGCAGGTTTTTCAAACGATAAACTGCTTTGGGAAAACTCAATTTTCTCAGCCGTGGAGAGGCCGTTTTACATGCTCAAATAGTCGATTGACAACTAGACATCCTAAGCTATATAATGGTACTTTCAGATATGCATTTAGAGCTCGGGAAGGCAGTAAAAAGTCCCCCGCAAGATGAGGCAGCGTTTTCAGAAATGTGGCGTTTCTACTGTGCTGAGTCATCATTTTCAAATGATGATTCTGAGCGACTGGAGGATCATTTTGAGAAACGGTCGGAGGATTTTGTGCCTAACATTTCAAAGAAAAATAACCTCTTTGGGTTTATACACAGGTGTCATAGATGTGGAGAACTGAATCCATCTCTGAGCCCCAATTTTTCAACAGTTTGGCCCAATTTTTGTGGCAGACAGTTTCAGAAATTGATTGTAACTGATTGTTATCTTCGGGATTTGGGAAGATTTCGACCTCATCCATCAGATCCTGAGAAATCTGCAGCTGTTGAAGATTATGAAGACCATTTGTACAAGAATTGACCAGTTAAATAGGATCTATTCCTATCTGTTTTAACTTTTCTATTTCCTATCTGTTTTAACTTTTCTATTTTAGGTGTTTCAGATCCATTTTTATAGGATCTTGACTTTGATGTAATGGCTATAAAGCCTAGAACTCTAGAGATGAGAAGAGGTTTGACTTTGGAGACTTTTCATACTTCGTAATCTCAAGCTTCTCATTTTCATATTAGTAATACAAGCTTCTTTTGCTATTATCTGTTCAGATTTACATCTTCTTATCTGTTCTCTGCTTGCACCTGAATATGTTATTCATGTTATTCCTATTTGTCTAATGCCAGATAACTGTCACCTTATCTTTGCATTGATGAATTATAATTGCAAGTTTCATTTACCTTTTGTAATTGGCCATTCATATGTGTTAATGTATGATTCTGTTGGTACAATAAGGATTCTTCATACATCCACTTATTTATAAACCCTCTGAACAATAGTAGTTGAAAGCCTTGTTAGTCTAAGAGTGTTTATGTATGCCTTGAGTGAATAAGATTTGATTCAGTCACCCGACTTGATCCAAACACATTCCCATAATTGAGAGAACCATTGAGGGATATTTATATGTTACCAGGCATCTTCAAACTATAACCTAGAAGAGTTTCCTGGAGTGCTAACAGTCCACATGGGCGAGACAAAGATAACAACTGATACAACACATTTAAAACATCATATGCACTAAAACAACTGAAATAGTTCAACTATCTTAGTACAAGTTAAAGCAACATGCATTACAAGCATCCAAAGAATAGTCTTACAAATGAATATAATGCATGTGTGAAAATGTGCTTGCATGTGACAGGCTTATGAGTTAAATGAAAGTTCCAAGACACATTCGTACACCATACATCACAAGCCCCAGTAGTGGAGCGTTGGAGCCACTGCTCGCTCCTCAAAGAGAAGATTACAAATTCTCAAGCCTATGTGGGAGGAGCCAAGGTGAAAAGTCCTTTGCATGTACAAATGAGGGGTATATATAGCCAAGGGTGAACTTGACCCTTGTGACACTTCGACTTCCCTCATGACTATTCAACTTACATGACTCTTTAACTATATTCATGGGTCTCTTGGACTTCCATGCCACATTACATTGATTACACAAGTATGACCCAAAGTAGTGATGTGGCTGAGGAAACTCATGACACAACTCGACATGACACTGCTGGTATGCACATGCTGGCTATGATGTTCATGTCGAGCTGTTGTGCTGCTGAGTGATGAGTGTGCTCGTGGTGCATCATAGCTTCACCTCCACATGGCAAAGCGTGAAAAGTCTTCAATGGTCTTGGTGTTCGCTTAATGGTTCATGCGTGTGCATGTGTCTTCTTCGCTTGCTACATAGTATGCTTTATGTGTTCATCCAACCATGAGCAAGTCTCCTAGCATGCGCTCCTAGTTCATCCCGTTTGTCGTCGTGACATGTCTCATTCATGTACCTATTTCTGCAATCATTCATGACGAGAGGACATAAAATCCATAAATCCCCTAGTCTACCATGATGCATCATATTTCGTTTCCGGGTGCAGGTGACCAGGAGAGAGGACAAGGTTCTGAAACTATGCAGAGCACATTTCAGGCTGGGATGAGAGGCTTTGGAGCACTATAGGGAAAAAATGCGCAAAGGTCACTCTGAGATGTTGGGTTGAGCAGTCCAAGACAACAGTGACATCTGCGGGATATGGTTCAACTGGGAGACAGAGTTGTGTAGTTTTTCCAGGGAAGGAAGTGTAGGCAGCAGGAGGCACTGGCAGTGAAAATTGCGCTGTTTTCCAGAGGATGATGGGATCGGGCTGCGGGAGACTACCGTTAAGAACTGCACAATTTTGGGAGGAAGTCAAGCAGGACATGACTACATGGTTTCAGGGTTGAGCAGGGTTCTGGGCAGTAGATGGATTGTTAATGAAAATTGCGCAGTTTTTAGGAGTGGAGAGCAAGCGAGCTGGGGGACTTCCTGGCAGAGCTTCACAATTTCCCGGGACAGTGCAGTGATAGGCAGTGGGTGCCTATCCCTCATGTTTGCGCAATTTCTTCAGGCAGTGCTGGTAGGCATGCTAGACAACTACTGCGTATTTTTCGAGATGAGTGCAACCCTGGGACACTGCTCAAGTCAATTTTTCTGGTTGACTAGCAGGAGGCTTGATGGATAGGCTTGCGGGAAGCATAGACTGAGATGGCTTCTTGGGAAAATTTTGCGCTATTCTGGGTGATAGTCAACTAGGTTGATTCTAGAATTGTGCAGTGCAGATTCCCTAGAGGGCAACCTTAAGCTCTGCGCATTTTTGGGTAATAGTGCTTGGTCATTGAGGGATGAGATTTCATAGTTCCGCTCAGTAGAAGTTTGGCTGATGGAGGGTGGTCCGGTTGACAAATCTTCGGAAAAATGGTTAAGTGTGTGAGCGAGTGAACTCGTGTATACATGAACCTGCGAACACACACTCAACACAACTCAAAGACAAAACACCTCAAACCAACAAGACAACATGTCTCAGTGTGACTGTTTAAAGGTTGAGAGCGACAAGTGCGACACTTGAGATAGATCATTGAACGACTGTGATGACACTTGCGTGACATTGTTTACAACTTTGTGTGTGAGTGTGATAGATGTTTACATAGCGAACACAAATCATACAAACAAAGAAAAACCTTCCACATCATCAGAACAAGGCCGCAAGCATGACATAACAATCAATATGCTGAAGAAGACAATTGGTCAAATAAGGGAAAAGGGAGCCAGACATGTAGAGGAAACACATGAAATGAATTTTTGTGTTTGCACACATGCATCTTACTGAAGACATGATGATATGACAATGAAAAGCAGTCCTGCAAGCTCAAATAAGGGATGTATTTCGAAAGGTGTTCTTTATTTACCATACTCATCCTCAAGATGATCATGCATCCGACAGAGTTTGCATGCGGTCCTGATATTTTTCCATCACCTGGTTTCTTGTTCCTTCTCCTCAACTCCTTGAGAGTGATCTGTCATGTCATATTTTCTTGTAATCACTGGGAGATAGATTCGCACAATTTCAGCAGACAGTGACTGCTGTCGGGATGATCTGCGTAGTTTTCCAGAGCAAGGTTGGGCTGCCTACTCTATGCAATTTCCGAGAGAAAGGCTGGCTGTCTGACAGTTCTACGCATATTTGGAGAGCAGTGTTGGCTGGGAAGCTGAGGGACAATACTGTGCATTTTTTGAAGACAGTGGGTTTCGGCTGGGGAAGGACATTAGAGGAAACCACTGTGCAGTTTTGGATTCCAAGGGAGGCTGGGGTCTTTGCGCATTGCGCAGTTCCAGTAGGCAAGGAAAAAAAACTTAAGGGTTGCAAAAGCAAAGTTCACAGGTCCGGGAAGTTGGATGAGGCTAGGTTGCTTGGGAGATAAGCTAAGTGTGAGACCAGTGAAACATATTTTAACAATGATAGGACTTTACTATGATCACACATGAACACTTAGTGATACAACATAGACCATCCAGAATTTATAAAACATACTCTTCTTGATGCAACAACCTTCGTGACTAGAGTGCGTGAAGTGAGTGCGAAACATGTCTATGTAATGAAACCAACTCATACGCACAAGATTTCACTTGAAGCAAAACAACGTTCCTTTTGCATGAAAAACAACAACCTCTATGCCCAAAGATAACACATGCTGCATAAAGATGAGAACATGAACAACTCTTAATATCAAGGAGGGGAGCTTGAGATCATCAACTTACGAACAAGTGACCAAGGAATGATTGATCGCAGGATCCAAGGTAGGCTCCAAGACTCACTCTAAACAGAACATATTGTCCATCAGGGTATCATCGACTAAAGAAAACAAGCTCTTCATAAAGAGAAATGACCCAAGATAACGAGATGTTGATAGATGTCCAAATCCTCTTAAATTTTCCCGGGCTTGTCTCGAGAGCCAAACACAGTTTCATGTGAGGCTAACCTACATATACAAGCAAGCAAAGAAAGAAAAAAGCAAAAAGTAGAAGTAAAGTGAAAGAAAAACAAGTAAGAAAAGCAAGCAAGCAAGCAAAGCAAAGCAAGTTAGCAAGAAAACAAACATGCAAACCAGAAAGAAAAGAAAAGAAAGAAAGAAAACACTACTCATACTCCTACGCTAAGCAGTCAGGGTTTTGTGAAATGAAATTTCCAGTGAAGTCACCATAGGTGTACCCGATTTGCAACCACGAATATACAAGCGATTAAAACAGATAAAAAATAACATGTAACAGAAAATACAAAAAATTGACAATCTTGAACACGTGAGAGAAGGCCTTTCCTATGGGCAGAAAGATGTGTCACAACTAGCCAACACACATGCTTACCTCTTCGATGACTACCATTTTTCAACAAACCTCAGAAGCCCCTTGCACGTGTGCGTTCATCTGCACCAAGTTTCTTAGCGAGTGCGAGGAAGGATTGAAGCTTGTTACCTGCAACACGACTCGCCAAGTAAGACTGTTGTAGCCATTCAACGATTGGATCATAAAATTCGTGACGACTATTTTGAAAGACTCTTGATCTTTGAAAAGATGGATTTATAATTCGAGAGAGGGAATCGTGATGGGAATCTGGTACAGATAGATAGATCTGATCATTTTCGTCGGTCATGTCAAGACAGTGAAGACCTGCCATAGTCATTAGCGCAGGTTGAAGTGCCTCACTGCCTTGTGTCAATCGAGGATATAACTCATCAGATGAAGAAGCAATAGAACAAGGAGTATCTCCGCCAAATGTAGATGCGTTATGAATGGTAGGACGCATGGGAAAGTGAGTCGCAAAGGAAGTTTTGATATGAACGTCTTCTTTGACCAGAGGAAATTCTAGATCTAAGTTAGAGTATTCATGATAAAATGGAAGATCACATGATGTGCTTGGGCGTTCATCACGACATATGGAAGCATGGGATTGATGAATGCCCAAGACTAGGGTTTGATCAAAATAATTAATTATACAAGATGTTTCATCGAGATTAGTAGATTGAGGATTGTTAGAGAATGGAATCTCATTGTTTTGATGTGGACAATTTTGAATCAGCGAGGGGGAATTGATAGTGTCCTCACCTTTCTACTCCTTTGCCGGTGTAATGTGACTGCCTTGCGCTTGATCGCAATTTGAGCCAACAACTTGAGAATCGAGAGAATGTGCATAGTTGGATGGTGAAACAGATTGATCAAGTGAATCATGGTGCAAGGAGTCATGGCTATTAGATAATGGAGGATGAAAGAGATGCAGATCAGACTCAAGGCTTAGGTTATGAACGATGATTTCCTCTTGCGGAAAGGAGGAATGATTCTTCGCCATAGGATTTCTGAGCCATTCTGGAATTTATTACATTGGAGTGGGAGACGGTTGAGAAGATGGGCTCGGAATATGCCACACATATTTCTCACCTTTGTGACTGCTACAAGGGGGCACCCTCTATGCAAATTTCTTAGCTTTGCGACTGCTATGAGGGGGCACCATATGCATAGGTTTCTCAGCTTTATGGCCACTGCGAGGAGGCACCCTCTATGCAGATTTCTCAGCTTTTGTGACCGCTACGAGGGGGCACCCACTTTGGGACCGGAAAGGGAGGAGTACAAGGAATAAACGGGGTGTTGGGATCCTCCTCTGCAAACTAAGGGGCCTCATGATCCGTAAGAGTCAAGGAAGAAGGGACATTAGGAGGTTCACCATGTCGGGAAACATGAACCAAATGTTTCAATTCTTGGCTCATGAAGTCAAGGTCCAAAAATTGTTCAGGAATTTCGTGACATAGGTGAAGGAAGCGGGTAGCAAAGTCCTCAATTAATTCGCCAAGCTTCATTCTTAAACAAGATATTCTTTGATAGACATCTTTATTGTTACACTTATCGAAGGCTTGATGGAGCTCCTTGAGGAGAGGGCAAGGGGAATGGACGGAAGCAAGTGGCAGGGTTTGACACCACCGATTAGCACGACCTTCAAGGGTGAGGAAGAAAAGTACACAAACAAGCTCTTCATTATCGATTTCATGAGATTCGCAGAAATGAAGAAAATCAGAAATGTGCCTGGTTACAGACGTTTTGTCCTCACCGTTAAACTTTAACAAGGACAAGTGATCGAGAAGCTCATCGGAGAGTGATAGTTGATTAAGGGAGAAATGGGAGAAACACCTCGGGACCACAATTTGTGTATGATCCATTTTGATAAGGGATTCAAACTAGATGCAACGAGCTCAACTTGTCATTTGGCCCTCCTTCTAGCGCTAGAAATGTTGACAGTGATGGATCCGCCAACATTCAGGGGATCTCCCCAGTATGAAGTCCCAACTAGACCTCACACCATTTGATGTAGGATTCCCATCTGGTATGATGACCTAGTTGCCATTATCTTAAAGATGTGCCTTAGCTCTTGCTTGTCAACACATGAGAGTGGTATACTTAGTTTTCAAACAACGAGGTACGTGTGCCTGGTGAGTGCTTAGAGTCACTTGTGTCAAAGCTATTTCATTGTAGAGGGGAGGGGTGAGAGTGAGTCTCAAGTCGAAAGGGAGTAGTCCCAACTCAGGTAGAGACACACCACACACCATGATCTGCACAACTTCCGGTGGAGTAGTCCACACTGATGAAACAATCATACACACAAAGGTGAACAGATATCACGTACAACACCCAGCGGAGTAGTCCACACAAGTGTCACGGTCGTTATAGCAATTTTACAAGAATGAGTCTGTCTAGTGTTTGACGGAGTAGTCCACACAGATGAGACAATGATAACAATTGATACAACACATTTCCAACAACATATGCACTAAAACAATCGAAATAGTTTAACTATCTTAGTACAAGTTAAAGCAACATGCATTACAAGGGTCCAAAGAATATTCTTACAAACGAATAAAATACATGTGTGAAAACGTGCTGGCCTGTGACAGGCTTTTGAGTTAAGCGAAAGTTCCAAGACACATTCGTACACCATACATCATTAGCCCCAGTAGTGGAGCGTTGGAGCCACTGCTCGCTCCTCAAAGAGAAGATTATAGACTCTCAAGGCTATGTGGGAGGAGCCAAGGTGAAAAGTCCTTTGCATGTACAAATGAGGGGTATATATAGCCAAGGGTGAACTTGACCCTTGTGACTCTTTGAATTCCCTCATCACTATTCAACTTACATGATTCTTTAACTTAATTCATGGGTCTCTTGGACTTCCATGTTACATTACATTGATTACACAAGTATGACCCAACGTAGTGATGTGGCTAAGGAAACTCATGACACAACTCGACATGACACTGCTGGTATGCACATGCTAGCTATGTTATTCGTGTCAAGCTTCTATGTTGTTGAGTGATGAGTGTTCTCTTTTGTATCATAGCTTCACCTCCACATGGAAAAGTGGGCGGTGTCTTCAATGATCTTTGTTTTCACTTGATGGTTCATGCATGTGCATGTGTCTCCTGTTGTAACATGATTTATTTTTGATAATTTAGTTTTTATTTTATAAAAGAGGGTATGAAAAAAGTAAAGAAAAAATGGAAATATAAAAAAATATAAAATAAAAAAAGAGATGAAATAAAACCCCATCAAAAGACAATCAAAATTGTATATCTGTGCTTGTTTAAACGCCACTTCACAAAAATAAATTGCATTGTAATAAATAAAGTTTTTGTGTGCAACTTGTTTATATGCCACAAACTTTTCTTCTGATTTGGATCAAACTGTTTAATCTTGATTAAATCATTTAAATTTATGTTTTAGATTAGTGAATAAGTTCACCAAACTGTTTAAACTTGGTTGAAGATTAGAAGATATGATAGAATAGGATAAATTAATGGCCTAATATGCTCAAAATTTGGCCAAAGTTCTATTAGATTAGGATTAATTAGTGAATTAGGAAAATAATGGTTGCTAGTGTAAATGCGCCAAAATTAGATTAGTTTTTAATTAGCATTTAATTACCTTTTAAATCGTGATTAATTTTTTTTAAATATATATTGTTATGCTTTTAATTCAAAGTCATATACGACAAAAGGTGATTTGTCATAAAGCAATAAAGTGCAACTACAAAGCGACGACGATATGCTTCCCCACCCAAATCAACGGTAGGGAACCCACTTTGCACCCCCTCGCCATGATATGTGATAACGACAGCGTGGGGGGCGGGGGGACGACGTGTGAAAAGTTGTTTTACATGCGTGGCCCCCCGTTAATGTGTCACCACCTCTGCGCTTCACACCCCCTCACTCCTTACTGCTTATTGCCACCCTCCCCCCTCCAAAATCCGCCTATCTATCTTCCCGGGCCTCCCGATACCATGTCAATGATAACATGTCTCACACCTTTCGCCTCCAACCGTTGGATGCCACGTGCCCATTTCCGCCTATCCATTGCCACTGATTCGTTTCCGCCGATTTGTTCCCTCCCGTTACTGTTCTCCCCCTCCATCAAATGCCCAATCTTCTGAATAGTAACTACTTTCCCATAACAGTAAGCTAATCCCGATCATAAATAATCCCCTCGCCCAGTCATGCCTGCTTTCCTAAACTGCTCTTTCACTATTCGAATTTATTGTTCCCGTTTTTACAGTTTATGCCACTGCCGAGTCTACAAAGAACACGGGTCATCTTAAGGTATCCCTGTTGCTTTTCCTCTTATCCTTCATTACAGTTCTGTTATCATGGCTCCTAAGAAGAAAGACAAGCCATATACTAGTTCTTCTACATTACAGGAAACCCCAAAAGCCTCCAATGCCTTAGACCTGGACCACATCCCATTAGCTGACCAGTGTTTTAAAATTACAGACTGAATGTGAACTCGACATGTTCGAATTAAATAATTGGCTAAAACAGACCTACATTGACTCTGAAGATGACATAAATCTATGGGAATCCCTTCTGCCTCTGTACATGTTCCCTCAAACCTATTCTTTTCCTGATCTAGTCATGTGGTGCCAAGCTAAGTATAACCCCTTGCAGAGAACCGTGGTAGCTCAAAATGGAGACATTCTGATATCTATCACCCCAAAAATCATCAACAAAATGCTTATGATCCCTAAAAATGATTCCCTTAGCTTTTTCTCCACTGCAGTATTAATGGACCTATATCAAAATCTCACCTTCCCTCAAAGAGCTCAAATTTTTGAGATCTTTCTCCCTGAAGATGCTGAGCTCCCTAAAAAGAATCCTCCTTATCCAGCATCCATGTTCCCTGAGAGAGCTAAACACATAATTTACCTAATTTCTTGCTTGTTAGGCTACCAAACAGATTAATGGGTAGATGAGGCTATCCTAGGTTATATGTCCATTTTATCTAAAGAATATAAACCTGCCTTCATGTATAATTACAATCAATTCTTGGCTGAAGCTATGCATGAGAAATTGATGAATATAACTACTGAAGGAGTGTTTAAATACTCCTCTGTGCTAGTACATATGTTTATTTTTCAGCAGGGAGACAAGTTACCTATTGTTCTATAAAAGCAGGATGATTAGCAAGAGAATCAAGCAGTCACACAATGGACCTCATTGATTAGGAAGAACTCAATTGAGTTCAGATTTTCAGACTTAATTGATTGTTTCATTCACCCAGTTGCTCAGCTTCTCATCAGCTAGAGTGAACCCAGGATCAGTGCAGAAATAAAAAAGATCCTGCATCTCAGTGATCAAGTTAGAACAGGAGACTGGTATCTTTACCAGAACTCTACAAATATTAGAGTATATGGCTGTGAATTAGCTCCATATAAGTTGCCAAAATATGTTCCAATGAGAATTTTCTCTCTGGAATAGATTAGGAAAATGATTAATATGGATGAACTTCATTTTATTTTAGGGAAGAGGAAATCTCAGTTCAAGATAAAGGCAAAGTATGATCATTCATTTCTAATACTAGATCAACAGGTTTAGAAGCACATGCAATACTCAAACAGATGGGTTTCCAACCGAGCTTCACCTGGTTTTATGACCCATTCAGTATTATTTCAAACTTAATGATGGAAATCAAAACCACACCCTACAATCATACACTAAGACCAGAGATTGAGAAGTATAGAAATCAAGAACAGTGGGAAGTGAATACACTTCAAGAAGCAGAAGAACATGTTTTACCTCCTTCTACTCTTTAGACTCCTACTTCTCACCAAGTAGGATAAGAGGCCCAGAGAAGGATCTTCATCATCAACAGTTGGAGAAAAGGAATTCATTCACTACTAGAAGAAATCAAGGATTGACTCCAAAGGCACTACTACTACTACTTAGGGTCAAAAGGAGCCCATCATCACCGATTTGGATGATTCACTGGTTTCTATAGGGACAGAAGAACCTGTAATCACTACTCCATATTCTTCTTCAGCTTCACAAAATTTGCTAGAAATCACTCAATCTATAGGACCAAGTGAAACATAGGAGTCAAACATCTTCACTAATTTCCTTGAAATTATGCAGAACAATGAGGCTATAAAGGCAAATGTTTATGCATAGTTTTCGAAGCAGACTTCTACTTCACAACGCAGGTTGTTGACAACTTTTGACAACGAAAAGGGTAGAATGCAAATGGCGTTTCTACATGCTCAAGTCCCATTTCCCAATGCATCTTATTATTACAAGAAGACTGTATTTTATTTTGATGCTAATCAGATTCACCCAATTGATCAAATGAACATGCATAGGTAGTCTGGTGAGATGCTTTTTTGTACCATGACCAATACTATTATGGAATTGTCAAAACTTAGAACTACTCTGTCAAATGTGCAGTCACAATTGAAGATTGAAAGGATATCATATTTAGCAAAGGATAATAGGGTCAAGTCATTAGAAGACTTAGTGATTAAAATTGGATATGACCCTACTGATGTTAAAGTTGCAGAAGCTATTATCAAAAGGAAAAATGCAGATATTATAGCGTTGAGGAAGCAACTCAAACTGCCTTCTACATACGACCCTCAGACCATGGAGATAGCAGAAAGTGAACAATACAAGGAAGAAATGCTCAAACTGATCATTGAGCAGAATGTACAGATAAAGACCATGGAGGAGAAAATTAAGAAATTGCTTAAGGAAAAGAGAAATTTACTCAGTTAACTATAGCTCCCATCTCAACTATTCCTATTACAACGTCCAGAACGCCAGGGCAATCAACATCAGCCATAGCAGAATCTACACCAACAACATGATACTTGAACAAAATCTTATAGGAGCTGGCTCACCAGAAACAAGAAAATGAAAGGCTTCATAAGAAATTTAAGAATATGGAAGTTCAGAAGATAAAAGATGACACTCTGTGTTGAATAAATGCAGAAGACCCACAGGTTAAACAGAAGAATAGAAGAATTGCAGAGTGAGTCATTAATCGCTTAAACCTTGGCCCAAGCCAAGGAAAGAATTTGGGAAGATATTAGTGAGGCCATAACTGAAGTATGGCCCTCCATTTAGATAATTTTTGAGCAGGAGGAACTTATAAACAGATGTCAAATAGCTATTGATGAAGTTATACAAATTCTTAACGACAAACCAAGTGAAGCTACAAACATAATCAAAGTTCTTAATTCAAAAACCAGGGCCGAGTTGGAGCAGATTGAGATTCTAGATAGAACAGAAACCATTTTGGAGATCAAGAAGGTTTTACCAAAAAATAACCTTATGACTCAGTTAGAGACTAAGTGCCAAACCTTGAAGATTTCTGTTAAAAGGTTTCATTTTAAGTTTAATTTACTCAATCAGAGAGGACTGCCAGGATTAGTGGCCCCAAATGATAGGTTGATCAGTTTGGAAGAATACTGCCAAAATATTTATACTATAGCAACTAATAAAGTAAATTTTGCAGGCATAGAGGGTCATATTACAGGAAAACGAATGTTAGAAGCTTTAGATTTTGACTTGACAATTAAGCATGAGATTAAATAGATTTTTGTAAATAAGCCCACTTTTGAGAAGTACACCGAGGTTGATTAAGTTTACAGGAAATTGGTAAATCTTGCTATACCAAGCGAAGACCGATAGGATCATTTGTGTGAAGTTATCAATTAACTTTCATCAACAACTGAAAGACAATCGGACATCACTTTTTGGGGACCACATCATCAATGGATTCCTAAAGAATAGTGCCAACACTTAGCAGTTTTGAAATTCCTATAGTTTTATACTATTTTTGTATTTTTGTTCTGAAAATATCTAGAAGAACTTTTTTGTATAAATAACTGCTCCTTCAAGTTATTAAGGGTTGAACCCTTGGATGAGATTTGAGAACAGAATTGTAACTCAGCTGGAGATTTGCTTCAAGTTAATGAAAGGATTCTAAATTTTCCTTCTATAGTTGGTCTCCTAGTAAGTTTTTTTTTATGTGCTTATTTCATTACGTCTCTCTTCATATATTTAAGTCTTTATGCAGAAATTTGGGTAGGATCATACTGAGTATCAGTCAGTTTTAAATCCCCTGTGAAATTATAAACAATAATTAGGAATTAGTTTATAAGACTATCTGTTATTATAAACTCCTCTATATCAATTAATTGTCACACCCATCTGCATTCGTTTAAATATGTTTTGTTCTACAAGAAACATTGTTTTCCTGTATTCTTTGCTTATAACCAATCAAATATTCTGTATGAATATTTAGAAAGTTATATTTCATCAAGATTCTTCTATTCACCAATTTTAAATCAATTAACTATAGCTAGACAAATAGCATCCCTTTCATCCAACTTAGTAATTGTTAAGGCTTAGGCAACTGCTTTCAAATTATTGATAACATTGGTCATCCAAAAACTTTAAAAACAAACAAAACATTTTAGATGCTCTAGCATGACTAACTTACCTAGAGTCATCTCAAAGGACAACATCTCTTTCGCTTGCTACTTGGTATGCTTTGTGTGTTGGTGCAACTGCGAGCAAGTCTCATAGCATGTGCTCCTAGTTCATCCCATTCGTTGTCGCACCATGTCTCATTCATGTACCTATTTCTGCAGTCACTTATGACGATACGACATCAAATCCATAAATCCCCTAGTATACCATGATGCATCATCTTTCGTTTCCAAGTGCAGGTGACCAAGAGAGAGGACAAGGTTCTGAAACTGTGTAGAGTACATTTTAGGCTCGGATGCGAGGCTCGGGAGCACCGTCTTGAAAAAATGCGCAGATGTCACTGAGAGGCTGGGTTGAGCAGTCTGAGACAACAATGAAATCTGCGGGATATGGCTCAGCTGAGAGGCAGAGTTGCACAATTTTTTCTGGGAAGGTAGTGCAGGTAGCAGGAGGCACTGACAGTGAAAACTGCGCAATTTTCCAGAGGAGGCAGGATCGAGCTGCAGGAGACTGTCGGTCAGAACTGTGCAGTTTTGGGAGGTAGTCAAGTAGGAAATGCATGGAAAATTTTAGAGGCGAATTTCTGCCCTTGGGCTAAATTAATGGGTTTTATATTTTTATTGGGCGAATATTTTATATCATAGTACATTGTTACAAATCGCCTCAAATTTATTTTATAAAAAAATTAGGTATGGAGGTTAGCCCACCTTATTTTAAGGGAGAGGGTAAAAAAAGTAAATTTAGCCCTTGAAATTAGGAGTTACAATCTTCCATTCGCCTTCATTTTCAAGAAAATGTATTTATGATAGTTATAAATAAAAATATAAATACAGTAGAGGTACGGTAAATAAATAAAAGCTCTTTTTATACTTACTCCAAAGGTATGGTAAATAAATAAAAATACAAATAAACTAGAGCTATGGTAATCCTATGGGCCAAATACCATATTTATAAAAGAGGTATGGTAAATTAATAAAAATATAAATAAACGAGAGGTATGGTAAATAAATAAAACATTTTTTTATATATACTCCATATGTCACCTTATATTTATGAACATGCAAGCGTGTAAATAAATAAAAATATAAATAAAGTGGAGGTATGGTAAATAAATAAAACCTCTTTTTGTACTTCAAAGGTATGGTAAATAAATAAAAATATAAATAAACTATAGGTATGGTAAATAAATAAAACCTCTTTCTATATTTAGTCCATAACCCTCGTTCTATTTAAGAAGGTTCAAGAAAGAGGTTTTATTTAATTGAATCCTATGGGCCAAATACCATATTTATAAAAAAACATGGTAAATTAATAAAAATATAAATAAACGAGAGGTATGGTAAATAAATAAAACATTTTTTATATTTACTCCATAAGTCACCTTATATTTACGAACACTCAAAAAATGTGTTATATTTAGGTGAAGCCTATGGGCCAAATACCATGGGTCAAATTATTATTAATACCATGCAAAAAAACATTATTAGCCCTAATATTAGTATTAATAAAAATAAAGATGGCACATGGTATTGACCCATGGTATTCACATGGAATGCAACCTATTTAAAGGGGGGAATTAAACTAGCATAGATCCATCTTTACTCTGGATCAAATATCGTGATATGCAAACTAAAATAGATCAAGAGTAAAAATGGATCTTGTAATTTAATGTCACTTAAACATTTTAACTTGGTTAAAATAAAAAAATAAAATAAAAATCAATTATTAATTTTATTAATTTTTATAAATTACTAATAGTAGTTTTTAAGCCCCAGGTTTATGATAACCCATGGTAATACCATGGTATTCATGTGAGCATAGACTATTTAAAGGGGAAATTATATCATCTTAGATCCATCTTAATTCCGAGTCTAGCAAGTGCTGGGAGGGATAAATAGATTTCATCCCTCTAAGAGTGGTAGATGTGGAGTTAAGATGGATATAGGTTGGTTTTTATGTAATGAAGATATTAAATAGACTTAGGAAATTATATTGTAAAAAAATCTTAACGTGAATGGTTAAAGCTACATTTAGTCACTTCACAAAATTTAGTAAAAAATACCGATATCTCCATTAATATTTGTTTTTTTGATTTAACAAAAAAAAATTCAAAACAATGAAATCTTAACTCTTTCTGCATCACCCTCTCAAAAGAGAGATAGTCACTGCCCAGATTTCCCACCCTTTTTCAAACATTCTCAATATGATATCTTCATGAAAAAGTTAAGGTACTGATATTGGATTAGTTGTTTGAAAAATATGCTAGTTTGTACAACTTTCATCTTCTATGCTATTCTTAGTTTGTCGTAATGATCTATAGGGGACGGGTCACTGCACCATATTGTCCTAAAAGGCGGAGATTGTGCACCAAAAAGGAAATTAATCCACATGTTACAATGCTATTAAAAATGGTACGAAGGTAGTGAATTATGCTAATAAGAAATTTAGATTGGGAGAGATGTAATTAAATTTTATTATTTAATTGAAGATTTCCAATTAAAATAATAATAAATCTACATTTATATATTTCTATATTGATTGGAAGGCTTCTGGCAACGGTCACTTCTTTCCATTAGATCCCCTTCAGGTCTTTGGGATACCTACTACTTCATTATATTATATAGTTGGGGCTTGCTACTTGTTAGCATGTTGGGGTAAACAAACTTGATGTTTGTTTGTTTGGGATTTTTTTTTTTTTTTTTTTTTTTTTTATTTTTTTTTTTTTTTTATTTTTTATCTCGCAGTTGGAGTCTATGGAATAAGAAAGAAATTTAATAGCTTTGCAAAAGTGGTAGCTTGACAAAAGTGGTAGAGAAAACATTAATCTCCCCTACCATGACAAACATGGCCACTAAAACTTGCAACATTGTTTATAGGAAGTGAAAATTATGTTTCTTTTTTCCAAACATGTATGTTAGTATATTACAGTTTAATGAATATGTTTTAGTATTATCATATATGGTTTCATACTTTAACAAAACATTTGCCAAGACTTCAAAATGTTTTATTATTCAGTGAAAGATTTTCCAAGATCTTACAAGATTTTATAATTCAGTGAAAGATTCACCATGACTTTACAAGATAATATAATCTGGTGAGAGATTCGCCAAAAATATATATATATACATATTATATTAGTGATAAAATCACCTCCCATTTTTCCTATGTATCATGGGGATTCGCCCATTTATTATACATATAAATTTAGGGCGGTTCTTAAAATTTTCCCTGAGGACATGTCTACGCAGTTTCTGGGATGAGTGGGGTTCCGGTCAGCAGGTGGACTGTCAAAGAAAACTACACAGTTTTCAAGAGGAGTGGAGAGCAGGCCAATAGGGGGACTGCTTGGTAGAATTACAAAATTTCGCGGGACAATGCAGTGACAGGCAACGTGTGCTTGTCCCTCATGTTTGCGTAGTTTATTCGGGCAGTGCAAGCTGGACAACTACTACATAGTTTTGGAGATGAGTGCAGCCTTGGATCACTGCTCAAGTCAACTTTTCTGGTTGACCAATGGGAGGCTTGATGGATAGGCTTGTGGGAAGCGCAGATTGAGATGGCTCCTTGGGAAACTTATGCATTGTTCTGGGTGACAGTTAGTTGGGTTGATTCCAGAATTGCGCAGTGCAGACTGTCTGGAGGTCAACCTCAAGCTATGCACATTTCTGGGCAACAGTGCTTGGTCACTGAGTGTTGAGACTTCACAATGCAGCTTAGTGGAGGTCTTGTTGATGGAGGGTGGTCTGGTCGATAGATCCTTGAAAAAATGGTTAAGTGTGTGAGCGAGTGAACCCATGTATACATGACCCTGCGAACAAACATTAAACATGACTCGACGACAAGACACCTCAAACCAACAAGACAACATGTCTCAGTGTGACTGTCTAAAGGTTGAGAGCGACAAGTGTGACACTTGAGATAGATCATTGAATGACTGTGACGACACTTGCGTGACATTGTTTACAACTTCATGTGTGAGTGCGATAGATGTTTACATAGCAAACACAACTCATACACACAAAGACAAACCTTCAACATCACCAGAACAAGGCCACACGCATGACATATCAATGAACATGCTGAAGACGACAGTTGGTCAAACAAGTGAAAATGGAGCCAGACATGTAGAGGAAACACATGAAATGACTTTTTGTGTTTGTACACATGCATGTTACTGAAGCCAGGATGATATGACAATGAAAAGCAGTCCTGCAAACTCAACTAAGGGATGTACTTCGAAAGGTGTTCTTTACTTACCATACTCACCCTCAAGATGATCATGCATCCGACATAGTTTGCACGCTATCTTGATCTTTTGCCATAACCTGGTTTCTTGTCCCTTCTCCTCAAATCCTTGAGAGTGATATGGCATGTCATATTTTTCTGTAATCACTAAGAGATATATTTGCGCAATTTTAGCAAATAGTGAATGCTGCCGGGATGATTTGCGTAATTTTACAGAGTAAGGTTGGGTTGCCTGCTCTGTGCAATTTTTGAGAGCAAGGATGGATGTTTGACTGCTCTGCGCATTTCTAGAGAGCAGTGCTGGCTAGGCAGCTTAGGGACAACACTACGCAGTTTCTTAAGACAGTGGGTTCTGTTGGGGAAGGACACTGGAGGAAACCACTGTGCAGTTTTGGATGCCAAGGGAGGCTAGGGTCTCTGCACAATGTGAAATTCCAGCAGGAAAGGGAAAAAAAACTTAAGGGTTGCAGAAGAAAAGTGCACAATTATTGGAAGGTAGACGAGGCTAGGTTGCTCTGGAGATTGGCTAAGTGTGAGATCAGTGAAATAGATGTAAACAATGATAAGGCTCGACTATGATCACACACGAACACTTAGTGATACAACGTAGACCATCCAACATTTATAAAACATACTCTTCTTGATGCAACAACCTTCATGAGAAGAGTGCGTGAAGTGAGTGCGAAACATGTCTATGTAATGAAAACAACTCATACGCACAAGATTTTCCTTGAAGCAAAACAACATTCCCTTTGCATGAAAAACAACAACCTTTATGCCCAAAGATGACACATGCTGCATAAAGATGAGAACATGAACAAATCTTAAGATCAAGGAGGGGAGATTGAGATCATTAGCTTACCAACAAGTGACCAAGGAATGATTGATCGTAGGATCCAAGGTAGGCTCCGAAATTTGCATGCAAACCAAAATTTTGGAGGGTGGTTGTAGCTGCTACAACAACTTCTCGTGAGTTGCTGCCAATATTTATAATAACAATAGATAATCAATTTAGTTGTAGAATAAGAAAAAGATACCAATGGACAAAGGCTACTGATCTACAACATTCTTGACACCTCATAGGGAGGATGCCATCCCCAATGAAGCTACTGTTAGGGTCCTATAATTTATAAGATAAATTAATGATTATCTGTTGATTTTTATGTTATGAGATATTGTAAATAATGTTTCATTCTGCAAATTATTTCCTAGAAAAGAAAAGAAAAAATAGAAAAGAGAAAAAGAAAAGAAAAATAAAAAATGAAAGGGGATACAAAAAAGAGAGGATATATATATATGTGAAAAAAAAATCAAAAGAAATAAAAAATATAAAAAAATCAAAATAGCCCCAATAAGTGAGCCAGTTCAAATGCCACTTTAATTAAAAAAAAGAGATATATTGAAAAAATAAAAAAATGATTAATATTTGGATGGCTTGAGGACACTCATGGGAAGGTGGAGCTTGAGCTAGGGTTGGAGTTGGCGCTAGGGTTTTGATTTTGGGTTCCATGGCGGGATGCGCAGGGGGGAGTGTTGCTCCCTCCTATAGTCAGGTAGTTACAGATAGAAGTAAGGAAGAGGGGAAGCAACATTTCAAAAAACCTCTGAAGAAGGTTTCAGAGGCAAGAAGCAAGGATACATTGGGAAGACACAAACTTCAGGAACAAGAAGGGGATCAACAGGAAACAGGTAAGGAGAAGGAGAATGGGGGAAGTAGTGGAAAACCTGCTTCCATAAGGGCAACTGGGGTCTGCAAACCCAAGTCGAGCACTATTCCACGGGTCATATTGAGCAATCCAGCGCTTCAAGCGCACAGAGATCATATGATGGAACATGCGATCATTTGAAAATTAATGGGGTTATGGCCGACGGAGAGGGCATTACATGTCTGGATAAGGAGCCACTGGAAGCCAAAGGGGAAAATACACCTCCATCTGGGTTCTAAGGGATTCTTCACAATGGTGTTCACAAACCTAGAGGACAAAGATAGAGTGTTCGAAGGGGGTCATATTTCTACGCTGCTGCAGGACTCTACATGTGGCCATGGATGATGAACATTGTCTCGGAATGTGAAACATTCACATCGGTACTAGTATGGATTAGACTATACTCCCTTCCTCTAGACTATTGGCTACCAGAATATTTGAAAACAATAAGCAATAAACTGGGGCATTTTCTAAAGATCTCAAAGGCGACTCTAAAAGGAAAATATACCTCCTTCGCCCGAATATGTGTGGAAATGGATCTATTTGGAGCCCTTCCGGAAGCGATAATTTTAGAAGTGTATGATGAAGAATGGGTGCAGACTGTGGACTATGAGCACATCCCATTTAGGTGCCGTAAATGCCATGAACATGGGCATTTATTCAGAGACTACCCAACAATCAATATGGAAGGTAATGTGAAAACTACCACAGATAGAAGTCACAAGGGTTTCACCAAGGTTGGGGGCAAAGGGAAAGGTGGTAAACATCCACAAAAGAAACTAAATGAGGATAAACAATCAAGACACAATCGTTTCAAGATCCTAGAGGAAGAAGAGGGAAACAAGGAAACAATCTAGGATATGGAGAACATAATCAAGGAGCAGGAAAAGGTAGTTGACATGGAGGATATCACCGTAGACAACCAGCAAAAGGATGATATACCAAGATGTATCGAAATAAGTAGGGACCATGAGATGACTCCAAGTGAAACAGGAACAGAGGACCATGAACTACAGGAGATTCTAGATAGGGAAAATCTATATCTAGAAAAATTTCTGGAACAAGGGACGATCATAGGAGTGGACTCCTTGCCAAAATAGGATTATGACAGAGTATAACAAATCTTTCTATGGAGATCACAATCGAAGGGAGCTGGAGTCAAAAGAAACCATGAAAGCCAGGAGCACAGTGGGGTCAAAATTATGGATAACATACAAATACAATCTCCAAAGAACTCAGGAAGGAAAAGAGGAAGAAAAAGACAGAATGAGCTGCTAAACGAATGTGGAAAACTCTTGATTAACTCAAGTAAGATGAAAGATCTCACCAACTATTCCTTTACTAACCTTTATTAATGAAGCTCACAACTTGGAATATTAGAGGCATAGGAAATAGAAGGAAACAAAGAAATCTCAGTAATAGAATTAAAGAGGAAAAACCAGATATGGTTTTTATTCAGGAGACAAAATGTTTGATGGACAAGATTAGAGAAATTCATAATAAGTGGTTAATCAAGTATGAGTATCTATAGGTTAAAATAAATGACTCGGCGGGGGGGATTCTTACGATGTGGGATCCACAAAAATTTCGAATCTTGGATGCTGAAGCATCTAGGAACTACCTTTCTTTGATATGTCAACCTCTAGGTGATAAAGAGATATACATGATCACAAATGCTTATGGACCTCAAAAGCAAGAAGATAAACTCCAGCTTCTCATGTCCCTTGATGATCTAAGAGCAAAACACCCGAATATGCCCTAGATCATTGCAGGAGATTTCAATATGATAAGATCTCTTTCAGATAAAAAAGGTGGTATTAGACAACTAGGAAGAGACTCCATGGCCTTCCAGAACTTCATTATGAACATGGGGCTAGTGGATACTGAAACAATAAATGGAACCTTCACCTGGAACAACAAGAGGGGAGGGGCTTCTCAAGTTGCCTCCAAACTTGATAGATTTATTATCTCAGAGGACCTCCTTCTCACGGGCCTTGCCATGACAACTTCTATTATGCTCTTTGGAGGTTCGGACCACTGGCCTGTACAACTGGAAGTCACCTTTATGGGTACACCAAGAAACAGACCTTTCAGGTTTGAAAAAGCTTGGCTCTCTCACCCTAAATTCACCAGTAACATTGATAAATGGTGGCAAGAGGATTTGAAAATTCAAGGCACTAGAATGTTCATGCTCCAACAGAAACTTAAACACATCAAATCTAGACTTAAAGGTTGGAACAAAAAGGAATTTGGCGATATCTTCAAAGCCAAAAGAGAAGCTGAGCAGAAGCTCTAGGAGATCAATCAGATCAACATCACAGATGGTTTCACCGAAGAGCAGCAAAAGCTAACTGACTCTTTGCAGGAAGAATGGGAAGATCACTATTTGCAAGAGGAAATCTTCTGGAGACAGAAATCAAGGATATAGTGGATTAGAGAGGGCGAAAGAAATACAAAATTCTTTCATAGATCCACCATGGCTCACAGGGGGCACAACATAATCATAAGGATCAAAGATTCTCAAGGGATTCAGGTTGTCTCTCACAATGATATGGAATCAGTCCTTGTTCAACACTTCTTCAACATAGCAAAGAAGGCACGGGAGGATAGATCCAGGTTCATCGACCAATTCACTCAGTATATCCCTCAGCTAGTTACCATAGAGGATAACCACAATCTTAACAGGCCAGTGTCGGAGGAGGAGGTCAGGGAAGTGATTAATGAAATGCAAAATGGAAAAGCACTAGGCTCGGATGGGTTCAATGTAGATTTCTTCAAAGCCTGTTGAGAAACAGTCAAATAGGATATCCTTGAGGTTATGGAAGACTCAAGAAAATCCAAAAAGGTTCTGAAGGCTCTTAATGCTTCCTTCATAGATTTGATTCCAAAACAGGAAAATGCTATAACTCCGGATAGTTTTAGACCCATAGCCTTATGTAACATGGTGTATAAAATTATTTCTAAAGTGATAGCCAATAGAATCAAGCCCCTTCTACCATCTCTCATCTCGGAGGAGCAAACAAGCTATGTGGAAGGAAGACAAATCCTCAACAACATCATCCAAGATCATGAGGTGGTACACTCTCAAAACCAACAAACAAGTTGGTATGATCATTCAGTTGGACCTAGCGAAACCCTATGACAAGCTAAGTTGGTCTTATATGAGAGAAATTCTAAGAGCCTATGGCTTTGACCAAAATTGGATAAGATGGGTTATGACACTTGTAACCACGACCAGTTTTTCCATACTGCTTAATGGAGCTCCATCAAGAACCTTCACACTCTCTAGAGGTCTCAGACAGGGAGATTTTCTCTCACCTTTCCTCTTCGTTCTCATGATGGAAGGGCTAGGCAGAGCGATCAAAATGGAAAATGATGAAGGACAAATACAGGGCATCAAACTCACCTTGGATGGAGCGACAAATACTCATCAACAATTTATGGATAATACAATGCTGTAGGGCATACCCACAGTCAGGGAAGCCAGAGCAATCAAAGGCATCTTAAATTACTTTGCTATGGGAGTAGGCACAGAGGTAAGCCTCAACAAATCAAAAGTTTTTTTCTTTAACACTAACATTGCTATTCAGAGAAACATTACCAGAATTCTGGGGTTTCAAAGGGAACAACTACCTTCCAAGTATTTAGGCATACCTCTTACTGATAAACCTCTAAGCAAGAAAGTGTGGGAGCCAATAATAATTAAACTTCAGGACAAGGTCAGAAAATGGACATGTAGGTCACTAAATTTGGCAGGGTGCCTGGTGCTCACACAGGCGGTCCTGCAGGCAATTCCCATTTTCATGTTCTCAGCTCTTCCTACTCCTAAGGGTATTAAGCAACAAATTAGGAGTATACAAAGGGATTTTCTATGGGGCAGAGGAGAAGAGAAAAAGAAGTGGGCTTTAGTAGCGTGGGACAAGATATGTAAGCCCAAAAGCCATGGCGGCTTGGGGCTTCATGACCCTGAAACCCTCAATAAAGTTTCAGGAGCCAAACTTTGGTGGAGGTAGATCAAGGAGTCGACAGATCCCTGGGCTAAGCTTTGGAAACAAAAATATGCCAAGTATTGGAAGGAGAAAGATCACATTAGAATGTCAGGGAAAATCAGGGGCTCCCATATTTGGAACCTTGCCTGGGAAAATAAAAGTATTGTTCAACAACATAGTTTTTGGGAAATTCGAGCAGGGAACCTAGCACGATTTTGGGAGGATAACTGACAACAGGAACCCAATCTTTATAAGGATGAATTAGCAGCACTCAAGAAGGACACATATAGCAAAGGTCTACTTATGGTAAAAGACTTCTGGGACCAGGAAAGGAATAATGGAAAATGGAGGAATTGAAAGGATCTAGGCCATAGTGATGAGAGTCCTATGAAAGCCCAGACAGAGGCTCTTACCCAGGATCTAGACCATAGAAGGATTCTAGTATCCTCCTTTCTTGACCAATTAAGATGGGAAAAAATACCGAAGGTAACTTTAACCTCAAAGAAGCTAAACAGGAAATAACAGGATTTAACTATATGAATCCTGATCAAGTCTGGAAGAAACTATGGCAGAACACCCACTGGATGAAAATAAAGTTATTCATCTGGCTGGTGCATCAAAGAAAAATTTTAACTTGGGAGAATCTCCTAAGAAAAGGCTTCGTTGGTCCTTCCAAATGTTACATTTGTGGCTCACACGAGGAGACGATGGAACACCTTCTCAACCTATGTCCTTTCACATCCAACATGTGGGAATGGGTGGCCTCTATCTTCAAACAAACATATAGGGATAGACTCAGCATATCAAACACTTTGAAGAACTGGAGGAAAAAATTCTCAGGGAATGAAATTATTAATAAAGCCTGGTTTCTGGTTCCAGGCTTTGTTATTTGGAAAGAGCGCAACAGTCGGATCTTCAAAAACAAAGCAAGTGAGCCCCAACTCATAATGGACCAAATTTTAAGGCAACTCAAAGACACTTTAAGAAGCTTGTTGAGGACACTTCGCAAGTATCCTCCTCTGCCCTAAGAGGCGAGTATTATACATCACTTGGGTCTCCAGTCCATAAGCCCACATGGCATAATTAAGGGAGTGAGCCAATTAAAAACAACTATTAACATTTGGAAGCTGCCTCCTTATGTTTTTTTAAAGGTTAATATAGATGGAGCATATAAGGGCAACCCAGGGTTAGCTGGCTTTGGGGGTGCTATAAGATAATATGATCAGGGTCAGATAAAGAAGATCTTTCATGGCCACTTGGGGAAGGCCACTAATAACATGGCGGAGCTCATGGCACTAGAGCAATGCTTGGAAATCTTGATGGATTCAAATTCACAGAATGTTATCATTGAAGCAGATTTGGAATTGACCATTAGAGTGGCCAAGAAAATATGCAATGGTACTTCTCCCGATAAAGTGTCGAAGCATTGGAAGCTTTTGCAAGTCTTTCACCGTATTTACTCCCACCTACAAACCTTAAAAACTATCAGATTTGTCCATGTGAAAAGGAAAGATAACATGTTAGCAGATCATTTTGCGAATGAAGGAGTCACCAATATGGATAGGGATTCTCAGTATGTCTGGGATTTGTTACCCCCAGGAAAACTGTTGGTGGACTGTCTCTGTTAAGCGAACAAAGATATGGAGCTATGGATTAACAAGATGGACCTAAATGATGCAGGAGATAGGTGAGAGGATAGGGAACCCTAAATCAGATGCCCAGTTTGGCATTGGTTGCAATCCAATGCTTAGCATTCCATCGGAGGTGTGGCGAAAGGACTGACTCGGGGAGCACCACAGGTTTGGTTGTTAATTTTCATTTCGCTTTGATGGGGTTTGGCAGAGGGTCTGGATGGAAGGCTTATGAACCATCCGATTGACTTGATAATTAGCTATTGCTTGGCGACAAAGCATGCAAGATACTCCGTGAGGCGTTCGTTTCTAAAACCACATGTGGTTTATCGGACGGGGTCCAAGTGGTATCTGGTTTTTTGAGGAAAGCGCTCGATTCCACTCTTCGTGCGACACATAGAAGTGAGGAGGCGAGAGAAACCCACTCTCATCGGGTGGTTAATCCTCGCGCTACTTATCCACCCGATATCTACGAAGGTCGTTGGATCTACATCGGGTGATCAACGGTGTAGATGTGTTCGTGAAAGTTGATTTGGCGTTGTGGGCCCAAAAAAGTTTAGAGAGCTGGCCTAAAGTTTTCTTTGGGTCCGTAAGAGAGATTTAAGTGTGGTTTGATGTTGGCCCGCTTTCAACACATGGTCTGTTGATTGCTTTTTGTCCAAAGTGTTTGGCTGGAACTCCCTGGTTTTTCTTGTTTGGGCTTTCTCATGGTTTGGGTGTGTGGTTCAGTTTTTGCCAGCCCTGCTGCCTATTGAAATCTCACAGAGCAGGTGTGGCTTCATGTAAATTTTGTATTATTGGTTAGGTTAATAGAAGGTCCTACTCTTACTAGATAAAAAAAAAAGAAAAAATAAAAAAAATGATGAAATAAACCTTAGAAAATAAAAACATGTGTAGCTAGTTTAAATGGCGCATTTGATTTTAATAAATATGCTTTGTTATTTAATTTCACCATTTAAGCACAATTAGATTAGTTTAATAAAGCTCTTAATTAGTTAATCACACAATTTAAGCACGATTAATTAAATGTTAAACCAAGTCAATTGATATGATGCTTTGTCGTTTTGTAATAAAGGTCGAATTATAATGAAGGGCCTTGATCTAACCTGCCTAGATCAATGGTGGGAGATCACTTCGCCCCCCCTCCGCCCCTTCGACAATTAATCAAGGGTGTGGGGTCCAAAAAGCTGATTCCCCAAATCTAGTTTTTGTGATGTGGCACTCCTAGGCAGACTTTAGACCCCGCCCCCCACCTAAAATTGCTTACCACTCATCCCCCTCCAAAATTAACTTTTCCCTCTTCCCACCTAGAAAGTGATCATTAACTCCGTTTCCTACTCCACTCCATCCCGTCATGCCACATGGCACATCCCACCTGCCCCACTCCACTACTTCCAAGTGGCACATCCCATCCGACTCCGCTTCCTATGCTATCACATCCCTTCCCACTCCATTCCAATCTTCTCCCGCCACATGGCATTTCCCCTTCCCATTTCCCCCCTCTCCTGTCGCATCCCTACCTATCATTTAAACATTAAAGTTACTGTTTTGAGATAAACAATCCGCTTCGTTACACGGGTAATTCCTCAACATTAAATGATTTCATGCTTAAATAAAGCATAAACCCATTCAGTTAGCCCTTCCCCTTACTATTCCAAGACACTGAATGACATAACCTGTTGCAACGACCAGTGATCAAGCCGATCTGTCACCACTACCAGTTACCGAGTCACCAGTGTCATCTGACCAAATTCTCGGGTAATTTCAGTATTTCAGTGCTTTTATTTCCAGCATGGCCTCATGGCCTCTAAGGGTAAATCAAAATCCATAGTCGAAAACCCCCTTCTGCCCCCTGTAATTGACTTAGACTGCCAACCCCTGGTAGATAAAGAATACAAAATCATTGAAACCAGTTGTGAGTTCAATCTATATGAACTCCAGAACTGGTTAAAAAAATATTCATTGATCTTAGCGATGAATTTGGTTTGTGGGATGTTTTCCTACCCCAATTCATCTTTCCTCAGACCCATCATTTTCCTGAATTTGTTTCATGGTGCCACTTCTGGTACATTCCTAGTCAAAGGGCAATTGTAGCCCAGAACAATGATATTATTTTCACAATTACCTTTGATTCCATAAGCCAAATGCTTCAGATTCATAATTATAACCCTCGGAAGCCCTTTTCAGTAGATTCCCTCATGGAACTCTACAAAAACCTTACTTTCCCTCAGAGAGCCAAAATCTGTGAGATATTTATACCTGAGGATGTCTAATTGCCTAAGAAAAATCCTCCTTATCCATCCTCCATGTTCCCTGAAATGACAAAGCAAATTATCTCAATAGTTTCTTGTTTACTGGACTATCAATCCGATCAGTGGGTTGATGAAGCCATCATAGGGTTTTTATCAGTTTTCTCAACAGGTGAAAAGCCCTTAGTCATCTTCAATTACAGTGAATTCCTAGCAGATGCCATCCATGAACAATTCCTAAAGTTTTCTACAGAAGGGGTTTTTAAGTATGCTTCAGTTTTAGTGTATTTGTTTTTGTTCCATCAGGCAGACATGTTTCAATTTCCATTACAGAAATTGGATGAACAAGGGAATGCCCAATCTGTGATTCATTGGACTTCCTTGGTAAGGAAGCATACCAATGAATTCACCTTCAGTGATTATGTAGACCAATTTTTGTATATAATTTCTTTCCTATTGAATAGTGATGTTGAACCAAGGATAGGACCTGAGATAAAATGATTTCTACACCTTAGTGAGAAAACCAAGACAGGTGCCTGGTACATGTACTAAAATTACCTTGAGATCAGAGTGTATGGGTGCGAATTGGCTCCATACAGGTTAACCAAATTTATTCCTATGAGATTTTTTTCACTAGAATATATTAGACAAATGATTAATATGGATGAACTGCACTTTGTGGCAGCCAAGAAGAAATTTCAATTCAATGTCAAAACATAGGTTGGGTCTTTTATTTTCAATACCAGGACAACAACCAAAGAAGTAGATCTTCTCCTCAAGCAAATGAATTTTAAACTAAACTTTCCCTGGTCATATGACCCTTTGGGAATAATTTCAAAACTGAGAGTAGAACAGAAGACTAATCTATACACTCATACTCCTAGGCTAGAAATAGAAAAATATACGAATCAAGATCAATGGCAAGAAAATACTTTGTAGGAAGCAAAAGAATAAGTACTCTCCACAATGACATCAAAGACTCCAACACCACAGGAGAAACAAAAGAAAAAGGCCAAGGGAGGATGTTTCCCATTTAGTTACAGAAATCTAGGGAAAGGAGTTCAAAATTTACAAGAAGAGACAGAAAGTCAATCCAACAGGAGAATTTTTGGAGGAGGAAAATGTACAGTCCACCATTGTTTTGACATGCCCCTATACTTCTACTGGGAAGGAATACATTTTCATAGGATCTCCATCATCTTCGACCTCCCAAGAGCCACTGGACACATCTCAGTCAGGAGAATTGGTTCATGACCAAGTTGAACCAAATATATTTGCCAAGTATAAGGAAATTAAGAAGAAAAATGAGATTCTAAAAGCTACTACCTATTCTCAATTTTGGAAACATACAACATCCTCACAGCATATGCTTCTCTTTTCCTTTAACCCAGATAGAGGAAAGATGCAGATAGCCTTCCTCCAGGCTGAGGTTGCTTTTCCCAAAACTCCAGATGATTACAAGAAATCTATCTTTTCCTTCAATGTTGATCAAATCCATCCCACTAGTCAGATTGAATTACACAAACAAACAGGTGGTATGCTGTATTCAACCTTGACAAACTCAACAATGCTAGCTTCCAGGCTGCAAGCGTTGGTCAACAACATTCAGTCCCAACTCAAACTAGAAAATAGATCTTATTTAGCTAAAGACACTAAGAATAAGTATTTAGAGGATCTAGTAATCAAATTAGAATATGATCCCAGTAATGTGAAAGATGTAGAGGAGATTATTAAAAGAAAAAATGTTGACATTGCAGCACTAAAGAAGCAACTCAAGCTCCCATCCACTAAAGATCCTCATACAAAGGAAGTTGGACAACTAGAGAAAGAGAAAGAAGACATGTTCAAGATTATCGTTGAACATAATGGACAGATTAAAGAGATGGAGACTTATATGGAGAAACAACTAAAGGAGAGAGAACAATCAGCACACTCGGCAGTCATTCCACTCACAAAAGTTCTGATTGCAGGTATATCAACAACAGGAGCTTCCACTTCAACAACCATCACAATAGAGGGATAGTCTACAGATTCATTAGGAGAACTAGTCAATGCTAAGGAGGACCTGTTTATTATAGGGTGGAGATTGAAAAGTTGAAAGTTCAACTAAATAATCTCTAGGAATAGAAATTAAAGATTGATAATGTGTACATAGTAGAGCTTCAAAAGACTCATAGGTTATCCCAAAGAATTGAACTATTGGAAAATGAGCCTGCCTTGGGACAAACAATTGCAGAGGTAAAGGAAAACATTTGGATAGAAATCAATGAATCTATGACTGAAATATGGCCTTCCATCGAAATAATTTTTGAGCAGGAGGTATTAGTGCAGAGATCCAAAGAAGTTATTGGATAAGTAAAAGAAATTTGGGGACAAAAGCCAATTGAATCCATTGCATTAATAAGGATTCTAAATTCAAAGACAAAGGAGGAATTAGAGGAATTTGAGGTTGCAGACAAGATAGAAACAATCCTTGAGGTGAGAAGAGTCCTTACAAAAAGGAACTTGATGTTACAATTAGAGAATATATGCCATAACTTGGAGGCCAGCATTCAAAAGTACCAAAGAAAATTCAATATACTTAATCAAAAGGGGCTGTGAGGTTTGAAAGGAATTGGAGATAAATTGGTTCAGTTAGATGATTATCAACAAAAATTATACTCTATAGTCAGAGAGTAGTTAAAGTTTTCCACCATCAAGGGAACCATCACAGGAAACGATTTCATGTAAGGTTTGAAATTCAATTTACTTATCAAACATGAGATAAAACATTTGTCTGTAATTAAGCACAACTTCTAGAAATATACCGAGGTGGATGAAACCTACTGAAAGTTAATTAAATTATCCACCCTAGATGAAGACAGATGGGATAAACTATGCCAACTACTTGAGTAAAACATGTGTTCATATTCAACATAAAAGAAACATTTTTTCAGGCCAAGTCAGCACCAGAATCCTCGAAGATAGTGCCAGAGAGCTACAACAATTTTATTTGCCTATATTTTTGTACTATTTTTATAAACAATTTTCTAGGATATTTTGTAGAAAATCTTGATATTTTAAATCAATATATTTTGATAAGTTTTGTATAAATACTTCATAATTCAAAGTACAAATGTTGGAACTTGTACCAAGAAATCAAACCTTTGATGTAAAGTTGTGTACTGAGCTAAATTGATCATTTCATTAATATAGAAAGTCATTCCAAGATTCATGTGTTAGAAAAATTGGTGATGTTTTTCTTCTTCTGTAATTTTTATTTCTTCGTTTTTCCATATGTTTTTCCTATCTATATTATTTAAAGAAAATTAAGGGTTGAACTTGTTTAATTACACTCTACTCTGGCTTATAAACAATATCTGTGTTTTCAAACTGAGATTAAATATAGAATTCATTCTAAAATGCTCTATGTTTAATTGAATCTCAATCTTTTCCTCCCTTTCATTCCACAAAATCTCCAAAGATCCAATAGCTTGCCTACCTTTCCCTATTACATCTGTTCTGGCATTCTTGTATCTGATCACCCTAATACTTTTTGACTCCATTTCCCAATGGCCTTTCCTTGCAGTTTCAACCAAACATTTGAACAAACCAAACTCTGAACCTAATAACTAGAATAAAATATCAAAACAACAAATCTAAATCCAATAGAGTGATCCCTCTCTGAGTTTAGAGGGGATAGCTTTTAAGCTTACAAGTGGTTTTGTGGTTACCTATGGATTTCATTCACAACCTTAGGAAATTACAGAGTGCTAACAATGCTTATACCCAAGGGCCGCAAAAAACATACTTTCAGACAAAGCAGACCATACATTGTCCTCCATTTATTCCCTTCATTAAATCCTATAAACAACATTAAGATACAACTAAATAATCCAAGCTTCTATTAGGTCCAATACATCATGTACTGGAAAATATATTCACTGAATTCCTTCTAAAATACTATGAAATTTATAAAACATGCCGATAGACAGTCAAGGCACTATCCCTCGATTCCTCAAGGAGTAAGACGCCTTCATGCATCTGTTGAAACTCCTTGGAAAGTGCATTTGCATTGATATTGAGCTCTTGGAAAGTACTGAGTATATGAAGCTAGTTAAAAAAGATTAGATGCTTCCATCAACTAATCTGCAAGTGGCTTCAAAATAACACCATAAACCTGTGAAACTCTTTCCATCCAATTGATAACCAAGGAAGAGTCTTGAAATATCTAAAGTTGGTTAGTTTCTTTCTCTAGTGCAAAGTTAGTCAGAAATCTCAAGGCCATCATTTTTGGATAATTATTTGACTACTGCCCTAGTATTGCTTTGAATTTTAGACTGTGAGAAGAGAGTGGCACCATTACTACTAAATTATGCTAGGCTCTGCTAGGTCCCATCAAAGAAACTTCAAGAAGAAGAAAAATCATGCAATATCTCACCCAACTACCTTGGAATTTTCTGTTCTGAGAAAAAACTTGAAAAGTAGGTACCTTTCTCTCTTCAATGATTCCTGCATTTTGAGCCCACCATATACTCCATAAGATAAGTCAAGAAAGATCTTGAAATTCTTTGAATTTATCAAACCATTTTTTTAAACATTCTTCCACAGAAACTCTTTTCCGTACATTCGAATTTCCAGTGAAATGTTTCGAGTCTTTCGAAAGATGTTGTGCTTAAGGACACCAAATGATCAATTGAATGAGTTTCTACTTGTCTTGTGAACATAATTCATAAAATAGGGCCCTATCTAATACTTTATTGCCTCACCTCCTAAGTGAGGGTCTTGTTCCTAAAAAATAACCATAGAAGGATCCGAGTCTCTCCTTCAAAGACTTCAATTTTAAATCTTTGAGTACCACCAGTCAGCCCCTTGGAAGAAACATATCTTTGTATCCTAGACGAGATGTATATACCTTTGAAGATTTATTTTTGACCTTGCCAAGAATCCACTCTTCCCTCATCTTGTTGCTTCTAGTTTAAAACATGTTGAAAGAAAGAAGTAATCAATGGAGTGCCTTGGAGGGGTTTTGTAGGGCCCCATACAATACAATCTGTCATTTGGAAGGTAAAAGCCCCAAACACTAAGATGATTGATTTTTGTAACTAGGAGGTTAGCCACTGTCACCTTGCCAACCCTCCTCTGCGATACAGGCCGACTCTTCTCCAACTCAGGCGAGGCTTTTGTAATTTGGATTGCTGGAATTTAAAACTATGAAGTGCAAGGAGATGTGAAGGGTAGTTGATAGCAAAAGAAATTTGAAAAATTTGTACAAATCAAAGTGTGTCTAGTCCATTGTATGATGGAGTCATAAAAAGGTTCAAATGGGAGGCTGTTCTAAATATGGTCAAGGGGCGATATCACTGAAAAATACAAACTGAAAGTCTCCATTTGTTGGTTCTTTGTACTGTAGAAATATGGTCAAGAGTGTTGCATACGTATAAAATACTCAATATTTGAAGCTATTAGAGCTACCGAGAACCATGTGAGAAGTTTCAATCCATGAGGAGGGACATAAATATATTTATTAGCCAAATTTTAATGATAACAATATGATAGAAGATAGGAATAATACACAACTCCCTCTAAAATATATATATTCAGTTATATCAACAACAAAGGGAACAATAATGAAAGATACACAAACATATTCATCCACAAGAAGTTGGTTATCGAAGCACATCCAAGGGCTTTTCTTTTATGCTCCAAGGGAAGGAGTTTTTCAAAATCCAACTTTGCAGATAAGAGGGGGAGCTTCTCTTTAAATAGATTCCCTAGATCAATCTTGTACATTACAAAAAAATGTTATTACATTATTAAAAAATGTTGGAAGTTTCCTCTCCACATGTGATCCCAGAGTAAAATAGGTTGTTGAGTAATGAGAATACATCACCCCTTTTCACGGATAATGATAAACTCATGGCTATGTTCTGTAAACTGTTGTGGATATTCTATTGGATAGTTTGTCACAATAGATTTGTGAAAATAAATGGAAATCTATACTAAGAAGGGTCAATTCCTTTTGATTCCAATTTTGTTATTACTGATTTGTTATTTATGCATGTAGTAGATAAAATGAAAAAAAGAATAAGAGAAAATTGAAATACAAATTCACACACCAATCACAATGAACACCAAGATATGTTACGGAAAACCCTTTCAAGAGAAGCCTAGTTGGAAGGCGAGACTGCTTTGCCCTCTTTTGTCTAGAATGGAAGTGATGCAAATACAAACAAGAAGGCACTCTCTATGGAGTTTCTTGATACTTGTGTCATGTGTGTTGCTAAAGAACATAAACTCTCTTTGTTATGATCTCTTTCTATCTACTCTCAGTGAATTTGCTCTACTATGGAACCAAATGAAAACAAATAGAATTGCAATCCTTTTCTTCCTAGTGCGTTAGCTATAAAACAAATTGTTAACCAACTAGGGGTTAGGTTTGAGCCATTCAACCTTCAAATTGAGTTACAACTAAACCCTTCTAGAGTCTTCTTGATAGCCCCCAAGTGGCTAGCCCCTTTTCCAGAAGTAATTTAGGTTGACGTGACATCCTCAAATTATGGTGGTTAATCACGGTAGGTCAACTTCCAGGAGGCATACATCTTGCCTTTGAAATTTGATTGATGTTATTTTTGCACCTTTGGAAATATTTTTGAGTGTAGATTGTTGTCACTATTGAATAATGTAGGGAACCTGAGTTATAATGAGATTCTTCTAGCAATGATAACCATTTGTGAAGTACTTTCCCTTTTCTTGTTGACACAATCTTCTTCTTCTTATTATTAGTGTATGTTCTCTTACTTTGTCAAACAATTACCAAAATACAAGAGACAAGAACACAAGATGTTGGCTCTAAGCCAGGGAAAAACCTCTCTCTCTTAGAGGGGAAAACCATTCTTGAAATTTCTCTTATTAAAGCTTCTATTGATAAAATCCAAACCCTAGACCCTTGACAATAATATCCTCCAAGCACAAGCTATGCTTGCACTAGAAGAGATATTTTTTTTTGTTCCTTAGTAGAATCCTTCCCTTATGAAGAGTACCTTATCCCTCTTACAATTGAGCTCTTCCTTGAGATATAGTTGCAGGTCTGATGTAAGAATAGTGTGGCCTTATTTCTTCGCATGTGTGAGGGGATTCCTTCAAGAAACTGATGCTAGATTTCTCTCCTTCCTTCGCTTGTGTGGTCTTCTTCTTTGCTTGAGTGAGAGGCCTAATAGGCACTCCTTTCTTAGCCTAATCAATGAACTTTTATGACTGTAATAGGAGGAATGTTATGGCAACAAAGAGAACCTCCTTTTCTTCACACGTGTGACTATAATAGACCCTAAGACAACCCTATTAACTTCAATGTTTTTTCCTTCCTTCTTTTCTGCACTAGAGGCTCCTTCTTCATCCATTTTCGTACCCTATATTGTCCTTTTCCTTTGCTGATTTCATAGTTTAATTGAGTTGCTTTGGAGGGGTGGAATGACCCTTATATATAGAGGTATGCTCCTTCTTTAGGCCGACTTGACTTCTATGCTTCAAATTGCTTCCTTTTGTGATGTCGTTGCATGGAGGAAGCTTGTGACTTGGCTTGGAGGTATTTCTTGGATTGTAATACATAAATATACATGGTGTAACATGCCCTTAAGGGTCTTCAACATTTATTTTGACGCTTTGACTTCCCTATAGCACTTTGACATGTGCTAGAACTATGCAATGAGAAAGAAACTCATTGATATAAATAATAATAATATTTCTTTTCTTTTATAAATACAAAGACCAAAATTACATTTATGAAGACTGAACCTAGTTACACTTTCTTTAACACTCCCTCTTAACTACGAAGGTATTCATAAATCATTACAAGGTGTTTGGATATTTTCAATCTGAAGAATTCACATAAGAGGAATTGGATTGGCAATCCATCTATTATAGCATCATAGTAACAAACATTGTTTCCACAACAAGGCATTGACTGATAGATCTATCTCTCATTAGATCAGAGCACCATTAGATCAGAGCACAATGTTGGCAATACCAATGACTACAGACGCCTTCATCATTGTATCTCAAGATACATACCCACTCGGGTGTTCACTGAAAATGACCTTCTAGAACTATTCTCATCTTGGGTTCGCAACCATCAAAGAATATCGATCCTCTTGCCTACTCTTATCTTGGATGCCCTACACATCCTCAAAGAGCACCAGATTCCATATGATTACCCAATCCTTCATTATTTCTTCCAAAGTGAAGACAAGAATGTTGTGTCTATCTTTCCCTCTCAATTGGTAACGGTATTCCCATTCCTTGAAGGAATGTATCCAAGCTCCCTCTGACTAGGAACTTTCCCAAGCTCCCTTTTAATCAGGAACTTGTCAAAGATCTATTTTAGCTAGGGACTCTTCTACACATCAACAATTTCTTCTTCATGGGTCCTTCAACTGCTTGATCAACTTCTCTCCTTGATGTCATGAAATTCAGTTGAGCTTCTTCTTTGTAGGGCATCAGCCATCGATCACTTTCCTTCTTGGTTCGTCATGTCATTCCTTTATGGAAAGTGGCCTTCTTGATACATGTCTGGATCTTCTGTCATATAGCTACTTCTTTTTCATCATGCTTCTGTCCAGAATATTCATCATATGAATGCTTAGTTGTACTTGCATTTTCAATACTTTGTTCTAGTAGCCCTGCATGACTTCATCTCGATATTACTCAAAAATTAAATGAAATAGTACTTTTCTAGATGGCTTTCCATCATGACATCTTGTTGACTTGAATCAGTATCCTGTATCTTCATATCTCCAAGGCCTTTCTAAGTGTCAAGGGTCCTTTGATCTTTTTCTTCCTTTGTTAGAGTTCTCGAGCCTTCTTTCGGGAGATGTCTTCAACGAATTTGTCAGATGATGATTCCTAGTGACCATGGTGTTCTTTCATCTTTGATCTCTTTTCTCATATGCTTCTTCATAGGTTGTTTAGTCAACCACCTCATACTTCTTATGAGGGAATTTCTCATGTTGACCTTTATTGGTGTGTAAATCATGCCTTCGAGCATGTTATTAATGAAAGAGATCTTCCCTATTCTTGACCATGTTTTTAGAGCCATCCCTCATGCTCATTAATACATATGATGACATGAATTTTAAACTGAAAACATAGATGCATACATACCTCATCTTGACTATTTCCTTGATCATCTTTGCTTCCTTTGATATCTTTTTGAGATTGCCTCTTTGTTTTGCTTCATTTTTTTTCTTTCCTGCATATCATCCTTTCTTGAATCCCATGAGTGGAATTCCTATCAAGACATCTGCTTTTTTTTGAAAGTTATGAATCTTCTATTGAAGATTCCACCGGAGGATCTTAGTAGTCCTCATCTTGCAAATGCTTCTTCTTTGTTGATGATAGTGGCTTTATAAGATTTTATCATGATCATTTCCTTTCTGCATTGATGAGGTCATTGAATAGCTACATCCTTTCTACATGAATAACTTTATCTGAGCTATATCTACATTATGCCCCTATATTCCTAAAGATTCCATTTTTCCTAAACCATGCATTTTATCCTACTTCTACAAGTCCCTATGATACCCAAAACTTTGAAAGAAGACTTATGTAAAGAAGTTGACTTAGTCATAGTATAGATCTGGAGGGTCCTCCTTTTTCTGCTTCTTCTCTTCTTCTTTCACTTCTTCAGTAATGTGATCATCTTCTCTTTTCCTCTTATTGTTGTCCTTCTTAAACTTGGGGCAATCCCTTTTATAGATTCCATATTCTTGGCAGCCAAAGCATTGGAATTTGGACATATCTATGTTACCTATCCTTCGTCGACCAAAGTTGCCAAAATTTCCTTTTCTCTTGGCCATAGCGACAAATGCTTGCTCCTTTGATCCCACATCATCTTTGGCTTTGAGTCTAGTCTCCTCAATTTTGGATAGAGACCAAATTTCATTTAGTGGGGTAGCTTCCTTCTTGGCATATATAAGTTTTCCCAATCCTTAGGTAGATCATTTAGTACTACAGATGTCATTTCTCTGTCAGGCATGACTTCTCCTAGCTCTTGTAGTTGATCTCTAAGAGATTTTCATGAAGTAGGGAGCTATTCCTTCCTTGGATATCTTCATCTTGTACAATTCATTACGTAATGATATCACTTCTCCAACTGTGCTAACTGAGAATAGCTCTATCAATTTATCATAGATTTCTTTCGATGTTTCAAGTTTGGAAACATAAGGAATGAGAAAGTCCTTGATGGATTCTATTAGAATCCTTTGAGCCCCATTTTCATCCTTATTATATTTTGCTAGGGATTGAGTTTGTTCCTTAGCAGGGACAATGATATTCCCTTTGATTTGTTCTAGAAGTTCATTCTCCTTGAGAAGTAAATTAGTCCTCTTTTTCCATGCAAGGAAATTAATAGTCCCAACCAATTTGTTTCTTTCCTTGCAAAAAAACATTGTGATATATTCAGAAGAGGACATACAAGTACGTACTTGATAGTGTTGATGATGAATAAGTCTTGCTTCTTCCTTGAAGATTTGATGATTTGCCTTCTTAGATCTTGGTGATCTTCAAATTTCTTCCTTCAAAGAGATTTCTTGGTGATGCAGACTTCTTTGAATTGGAGTGCTTTTCTTTTCTTGAAGATCATGTAACTTGATGTAGATTCTTCTCTTAATGGATCTTCTTGTAGGTGACTTTATATGAAAGGATCTTCTTCTTGATTTGTAGTCTTCCTTGATTAATCTAGAAGAGTATATGATAGACCTCATTGTCCTTGATGGATTTGAAACACTTAGCTTGTAGAGTTGATGCTTCAACCTTGTATGTGTTCTTGAGATTCCCTTCCTTGATGTGTCACCGTAGCCCTGATACGATGTTGAATAATCTATGGCACTTGAGTTATAATGAGATTCTTCTAGCAATGATAACAATTTATGAAGTACTTTTACTTTTATTTCTAACACAATCTTCTTCTTCTTCTTATTAGTGTATGTTTTCTTACTTTATCAAACAGTTACCAAAATACAAGAGACAAGAACACAAGATGGTTGCTCTCAGCCAAGGCAAAACCTCTCTCTCTTAGAGGGGAAAACCCTTCTTGAAATTTTTCTTATTGAAGCTTCTATTGATAAATGCCAAACCCTAGACCCTTGACAAGAAGATAATCCAAGCACAAGTCAAGCCTTGTTCCTTCTTTTTTCGACACTTCATTCTTCTTCCAACAATTGATAGCAACCCCAGTTATGCTTCCACTAGAAGAGATATTTTTCTTTGTTCCTTTGTAAACTCCTTCCCTTATGAAGATTACCTTATCCCTCTTACAATTGAGCCCTTCCTTGAGATATAGTTGCAGGTCTCATGTAAAAGTAATGTGGCACTACTTCTTCACACATGTGAGGGGATTCCTTCAAGAAACTGATGCTATATTGCTATCCTTCCATCGCTTGTGTGGTCTTCTTCTTCGCTTGGGTGAGAGGCCTAATAAGCACTCCTTTATTAGCCCGATAAAGGAAATTTTATGACTGTAATAGGAGGGCTATTATGATAGCAGAGAGAGCCTCCTTTTCTTCGCATGTGTGATTGTAATGGGCCCTAAGACAACCCTATTAAATTCACTTTTATTCCTTCCTTCTTTGCTGCACTAGAGGATCTTTCTTAGTCCATTTTCGTACCCTATACTTGTCCTTTTCCTTTGTTGATTTCAGAGGTGATTTGTGTTGCTTTGGAGGGGTGGAATGACCCTTATATATAGAGGTCTACTCCTTCTTTAGGCTGACTTGAGGTCGACTTGATGACTTGAGGCCGACTTGAATTCTATGCTTCAGATTGCTTCCTTTTGTGATGTCGTTGCATGGAGGAGGCTTGTGACTTGGCTTGGAGGTATTTCTTGGACTCTCATACATAAATATACATGGTGTAACATGCCCTTAAAGGTCTTCAACATTTATTTTGACTCTTTGACTTCCCTATAGCACTTTGACATGTGTTAGACCTATGCAAGGAGCAAGAAACTCATTGATATAAATAACAAAAATAATATTTATTTTCTTTTATAAATACAAAGATAAAAATTACATTTATGAAGACCAAACCTAGTTACACATTCTTCAACAGTTACAAAATCCAACGCTTAAGCATGAAAATATGCCCCGACCCTCCCTTGAAAAAACTGTCATTTAAGGCCCAAAATAACCTTGGAAGTTTTTAGACTCCAATAATCCAAACTAGGCCTAGCTGATAAAACTACTCATGTAAGATGATTACTTCAATTTTTTCACTCTAAAAGCATTGATTTGGATGATAATTATCCAATTTGGATCATTGTATGTACACCAGGTTGGAAAAAATGAAGTTCGATGGTTGAGATGCAATGACTCGATTGTTGTAACAAGGTGGTTTCATTTCAACATGATTGGGATACACTGTACGCTTGCTTTCTCTTTGGCTACTCCATGGATCCATGACATGAGTTGCATGACATTCTCATGGAAAATCATAAAATTAAGTGTGGAAGAAACCTCTTCTATGCGCCATTGGATGCCATGTGAACATGGCCCCATCACCAATTCTAGCGTGATCTATACCTCAAGTGGTATTTTTAGACGGCTCACGCAATCTTGATGGAAGATGTGATGACCCACTGTGGTCTACAGAACAATCTCCAAGTGGTTGGACGATGGCTTAATTTAGCTCCTCAATCCATTTATCATACTTGTAATCTTATTAGAATTTGGTTGCTGAATCTAAAAAAATTAAATAATTGAAAGGTCTGTGAAAATTCAACTATTGAGTCAAATTTAAATAATTGGCAAGACATGACTTCATTTTATCCATTGTGTCATGAAATTGGCTCCATTTCAAAATAATTTATAAAGGTGATTTAATGATTCAAGTTTATGTATGGCATCACCTTCCCATAACCCACGACTTCATATGCATCCAAGCTGCCATCAGTATAAAGGAAAATTAAGGTGGGCATTAAAATATAAGTTAGCTATACCCTTAAATCTCCCTTATTTTATTAACCCATCAACTTATGATATGAAGTAAGAGTGTGGCTATCTTTTTGTCAAGCTAGGAATGAGTAACAACTCCACACACTGATTTCCATTAATGTATAGTCAAATGATTTACATTGATGTATATTCAAATTTATATAAAGAGGTGACCCTTAATTTATTTCTCCAAGGGTCGTGACCCTTATTTTAATTGTCCAAGGGCCCCTCCATCTTCACATTCTTCTAATATTATTTATTTATAGGAAAAAATTCCCGAAGAATTATGTCCAACATTCCTCCTTTAAGCCAAAGGGGTGTTTGTGAGTCCAAGCTTCATGTTGAAAATTTCAAACTTTTTTCCTTCTAAGTGCTTTGGTGAAGATGTCTGTGATTTGTTCATTTGTGGAATGCTGTCTTGAATGAATAGCCTTAGCATTTACATGAAAACAAATCAAGTGATACTTTGTGTTGATGTGTTTGGTTCAATTCTAGAATATGGAATTCTTGGCCAATTTAATTGCGGAAATTTTGTCAACCAAAAGAGGAGTAGAACTCACTTATTTCTCTTGAAAATTTTCAAGTATTTCCTTGAGACACACAATATCCTTTGTTGTTTATGTAGCTACCTCATATTTTGTCTCTATCTTACTTTCCGGAACAAGTTGTTTGTGTGACCTCCAAGAGACAACATGTTGATATGAGACTCATGTGACAGCTTGAAGTTGACACTCCATAGGATTTCTCTCCATCAAAGTTTGAATTAGAATATCTAATAAAATCGAAGCTATCCACCTGTAAATATTTGAGTTGAAAGCCTTGATTTCCTTTCATACAAGACTTTTGCATAAATTTGAAAAGAATTCCAACAACAAATGAAATATCTAGTCTAGTAGTGGTGAGGTAGATAAGACTTCCCACAAGCTACCTGTACTTTGTTGCATTTTCAAATTCATTATTATTATTACTTTTTTATGTGATATTCAAATTATGTTCCATCAGAGAACATTGAGGATTTCATTCAAGGATGCCAAACATATTCACCAATCCTCTAATGTATTACTTTGGGAGGTGAATATGTACTTTGGATGTTGAGTCCCTTTAATGCCCAACTAGTAGTGAAGATGCTCCAAATTTGTCATTTTAAATCCTTTCTTCAACTCTTCTTTAAGGATGCAATATAGTTTTCATTGTTTATTGTTATCAACAAATCATCTACATACATTACAAGATATACAAAATTTTTGTGAACTTTCTTGACAAACAAAGTTCCATCGTCAAGATTAATGTGTTTGAAATTCAATTTCGGAAGATGCCTAGTTAATTTTCATACTAGGGTCACGATGCTTGTTTTAGGCCATATAAGGAATTGACATGTATACATACTATCTATTCTTCTCCTTCCACAAAAAAAGCCTTCTAGTTGAGACATGAAGACATTCTCTTTCATCTCTCCATTCAACAATGCAATGTCCACACACATTTGATGAACTTTCCATCCATTTTGATCTACCAAGGAAAACAGAGTTTAGATGGTGGCCCATTTTGATGTGGGGGAAAATTTTTCTTGATTATTAGCACCTTTTTTTAATGCAAATCCTTTAGCCACGAGCCTTGCTTTGTGCTTGTCAAGCGAGCCATATGATTTGTACTTGTTCTTATAGATTCATTTGCAGAGAATTGGTTTGATTTTGAATGTAGGGTCCTATTATCACTTGGATTAATAGTCTTGCAAAGGTAGGGAAAAATACTAGAACGACACCACGTAGGACAAGTTCCAACTATCACCTCGAAATGAGTCCACACTCTTTATACCAACCCCTAAAATTCCATGGGAGGCTTCCCCACCAAATAATAACAGTCCACCACAAGATTAGTCTATTGGGAGATGGGGTCTAGGAATTTGTTTAGATAATTGCAAATTTAAGTGAAAGATATTCTATAGCTGTAAATTATAGACGAACAATCAAAACAATCAATAAAATAGTGAAATAAGCCTTGTAAATGCACCAAATTGAGTGTAGGCAACCCTTACCAATTAGGATATGTTTATCATTGACTGTACCTTAGGATATGGTTGTAGTTAATACCTCATGCATGGTGCAATGAACTTGCAAACTTCTTTTTCTGTATAAAACCATAGGAACAATAATCTAGGGTCCACGTTAGGGCCACTAGAGAGCCTAAATGTTCAAATAAAGCATGACTATGGGTTGGAGGTGTTAGTACTTTGAAATACCTTTCCAATGAGCTTATAAACATCTCAAAACACTAAGTATTTTAAAAGATGTGCACATTTAGAAAACACTATGTTTTGGGGTCAAATATCCACTATGATGAAAACTCATTTAATCTCACTGGTTTTTATTCCCGACAAGCTTGGGTTAGATTTTATGCTTCAAGTAATGTTCAATGAACTTCAGGAAGAAAAAATATTAGAGGAATGATAGATATACCTTTTGAGACCAAAAATCTCTTGAAAAGATGTAGGGCATAAAATTTACCAACAACATGACAATGAAAATTTAACCTAAATTTACCAATTTAATTGTAGATATATACCTGGATATCTGGTTTGAAGTCAATTCCGGGTTGTAGTTGCTTTTGAGCAACTCTTTTTACCAAACTGACCATTTCCTCCTAGCCTATTTGGGATCAACCTATCTAGTTCCCTGATCCAAAAGACATCAAAATTTAGTTCTTTTGGTCCTTGTGCCCAAAACCCCAAGAACAATGCTCAAATCTCGATTTGTCAGTTAATTCCACCCTCAAAACCCCCCCTTTCACTGTGGCTCTTCCTCTATTTCTTTCCACTACGTTTCACCAAAAAATTTCCCTTTTGTGCTTTTTCGTTCAAGATTCAGAGTTTTACTCCCTAAATTCCTCTTACACCCTTTGAAAGTCCTCCGTCGATCCCCTTATATTCACAAGGTTCCTTCCATTTCCAACAATCTCTCCACCATTCTTCATTACTTCACTTCCTTGTCATTAAATTATTTCGAAATTCTCAGGCGATGACCACCTTTTGACATGGTAGGTTCATGGTTGGACATTATTCCTCTGATTTATATTCCTTGTTTAAATTGTTGATATTGTATTCCCTTGACTATATATATATATATATATATATATATATATATATAGTTCCTTTTATTTAATATAATACATACACATTATAATTTCTTCTTAGTTTGTGTGTGTGTGTATATAATTCCCTTTTTATTTTGTTTATATATATATATATATATATTATATTGTTTGTATATTATATATTATATTTGCTTTATGTTATTAATAAGAACAATTGGGTAGAAAAATTATAAGTATTAATTCTATAAAAGAAATAACAATAATAAAGAGATATATACTATTTTTTTGAGAGCGTTATGTTTAGGGCAAGGTCTATCTTCTTAATGGTTTAGGTATTTAATCTAGTATTTTTAATACTTAATTCATTTATCCTTTGTTTAAACATTTTTTTTATATTCATTTAGTAAGTATATTAATGCAATGCATGTGATGCATCCATATGTAGCTATCATATGCATTCTAATATTCATATCCTATCCATAATTCGGGTTGGGTTGTTACAAAAGGGCTTGTTTACCTTGTAATAGGTAGTTGTAACTTGCTGTTGCAGACATGCAAACCCTTGGAAAACAATTTGTTTTGATGAATAAACACTTATCTATACATACCACTACCTTTCTTGGGCCAACTAGGTAAGTCAAATGTAGCGAAACCCATGGCCAAACTAGCCGAAAATTGAGAAATTAAGTACAAACTAGTGATTATTTTTTGTTTTTTTTATTTAATTTTGTTTTGGTTTTTAAAATATATATAAAACATAAATTGAAAATATTTGAATTTTGAGAATTTGGTGAGAAAATGAAAATATGTCTTAAATTTTACCACACCGATTACCTCTTGATGTTTCTGTGATCACAACCCTCTCTAATTGAACCCTTAAATTTATTAAATATATGTGAATTTGAAATGCTTGTACTAGTTGCTTCCACACTTGTTGAGACTTTTTTTCCAGTGCCAAAATTCAACTAGGAGCGGTTCCTTTCGTGGAACACCTTTAACAAATGGATTGACAATGAGACTTGAGAAGTCCCCAACAAGGGTTTGTCCAAAATTTTGATTTCAAAAGTCCTATCTAAATAATAAAAAGGTGAGGCATAACACCCTATCTCTTTTTATTCTGAGTGACTAAGTATCCCCTCGATGGATTGATCTAATAACTGTGTAATTTTAACCATAATCCAAAAAATAATCTCATTAAGCACATATCCTTATAAGAACCATGAAAATAATAGAATAACCATTCCACAAATTGAAGACAAAATGTTTGCAACGAGATCCTATTATGGCATTAATTATCTCACATTTTCACAACATGGTTTGGTAAGGAGAGAGAGCTCTAAATTTATAGTTGAGGTTCTCAACAATAATCATCCTTAGATCCACAATCATAGGTGACATATTATCCACAACATTTTTGACAACTAAGTCAAAATTATTTTTGAATTTACAATGCTTGAAACCCTCACAAAAGGAGGTTGATATCTCATAGGATGGGGTTGTAGCCTATAAATGAGGGTTGTTTAGGCCTTTCTAGTGCAAAATTCACTTGTACTTTTCTTGATCAGTGTTAAAAAATTATTGGATGCTTTCCGATGCTTAAATGCTCCATTAAAATGCTTCAACGTTCCTTAAAAAAGGCCCTATACATTCTCAATAGCTAGCACATGTAGACGTCTCCTTTGCTTTGAGAAGAGACTTGCAAATAAAATTGATTTTTAACTTTCTTTCATGCTTTCATCCTTCATTTGTGATTATTTGATGATTAAGAAATTCTCTTTTGGTCCATCCTTTGCTTGACTTGACTTGAAATCCTCCACAACTTTACACTTTTAAACATCTCTCTTGATGAAGTCGAATTGGTCCATTTGACTTTGAAATAGAGGCTTTCTCCCTTACCCTCGTTAATTTGTCTTTTATTTTGCTTGAAAACATTTCCTTCAACTTCTTGATTTTTCTTGTTTCAAATTTCCCTCGAGTGAGTTGGAGGGCTCGTCCAGCTCCATTGTGTCGCTAACCCCCTAGAAAAGTAAGCCCCAATTTTAGATATCCAACACCTTTGGTTGTTAGAAAATTTTCGGACCTAGATTCTATAGCAAAAAAAATTGTAGAAGCCTATAAATTGCTCATTTGCCTCGTTTGACCAAGGAATCACCTCCATTATGCCTCTAAAAGTCCCACGTGCCCCTCAAAATAGGACCACCCTCTCTAATTGAGCATATTATCTTCTTGAATCACCATTTTTGAAAAATTCCAACGGGTAGTGGAAGTAGAAGTTTTGCTACTTCATCTGTATACTTTGATCAATGACCCTTTGGTAACTTGTGCACTGGGATTTGCAAACTGCATTGGGAATTACACACTATTTGAAAATGTTGGACTCCCATGTTGAAGAGCTATGACGTGATAAAGACACCAAGGCCAAGGAATTCCATACAAACTCAGTAAGACAACCCTGTGGGGAAATGGTAGGTGCATTAGGATCAAAGAGATAAATAACTGGAAAGTATAATAGATGATCACCTTTACAGGGCTAGACATGGAGTCATCCTGTAAATTATGAGTTATAATAGATCCACCTCTAGGATGCCCGTATACCACCCTAGGACATAAGGAGGCCAGTCAAGGTAGGAAGTTACTGCCCACTCAGGGAATGTCAACAATACCATAAATCCAAGCATCATGGAAATGAAGCTAAGAATACTGACCATGACCATCCACACAGCGAACATCTAAGACACACTCACACATAATATCAACCAATATGGATTTACATGGGTTTAGACTTGGGTTCCTTGTGCTTACAATGGTGATGCAAAAAAATGAATCTGCACACATCTGTACCGCTATTGCTCTAACCAAAGGTCACGTGCTCCACCCAGGAGGATGTGAGAAGCACAAAATCTTTCACTTGTCACTTGAAACACATCTCATAAGATTTTGCATTAAAGACTTAGAGGAATAGGATGTGAAGTCCTACCCTTTTGAAGATGAAAAACATCAAAATGGAGAAAACAACCAATCCAAGATAAAATGCGTAATTAATTAAAGAAGTTCATTACTCAATGAAATAAAACCACACAAGAAAAATTGGAATATAAGCTACTATGGTACAAAATGATGCCCTCAATAGTGTCATATACTACTTTTGAATAACATTTTTAGAACTTTCCCCTACATAGGCAAGGGAAGCTTGTCATCTTTGAGATGGCTGAGGTAGAACAAATTTTGGCTTGCTATCTATTCAATTTGGTATGGACCAGGCTAAAATATCTCAAACTTGCCATGATTCCCTAGTGTTCACCTTTCTTGTTCCAAAGTAAGGCCAAATCATCATTTTGAAAATCTCTTTGGTGAGTCTCCTTGTCAAACTTTTCTTGGTCTTTTCTTAGCTTTTGAATAAATATTCATATGCCTTTCTTCCAGTCTCATCTAGATTTACCAATTGATTAGCATTGCTATGCATTGCAGCTTCTTTGGTGGAGAAATGCTACATCAATATGTATACAAGAAGCTTGAGATGAATAGGAAAGTGGCATCCATCATGTATACCAACTCAAATTGGATCTTCTTGGTGGGGTCCTTTGTCATTTGATCTATTCATAATACATATTTTAATTTTCTATTCTGTTGCCTCTTGTTATTTTTTGACACTTTTCTTGATGATATTCATGAGGTTCTTGTTACTTGACTCAGTCATACCATTTCTAGTAATTTGAAGAATGAGAAGGAGTAATAATAATACTCAAAACAAAAGGAATTCATCTTGGTTGAGCCAAACACTTTGGAATTATTTGTAGTTATCTTTGCAAGCACCCCAAATATAGTGATAATATTGTCTTCTAAGAAATTGATGACCAATTCCTCGGTTGCCTTGTTAGTTGGAATGGATTCCACCCCTCTTGTAAATATTTTGTTGTTATAATAATCCATTTATGCCCATTACTAGAATTATCCTTGAACTCAACAATGAAGTCTATGCCCCCCTACTGAAACGATATTTCTATTACAGCTCATTAAAGAGGTGTTACTGCTAGCTTCTATTTTCTTGTGAATAATTGACAAAGTTGGCATTCTCTAACAAACTTGTGCATGCCTATGAAGGATTGGCAAGGCTGGCATTCTCTAACAAATTTGTGCATGTATGTGAAGATAGTTTTCCAATAATAACCACCTCTAATAATCTTTTGCACTATGTTATTGATACATGATGTCCACCACAAAATCCATGATGAAATTCTTTTCTTCATCCATATTGACACATATCAGGACTATACGACTGGGATTCCTCCATCGCCCTGCTCTATAAAGTAATACTTAAAGGGATTCAACCTCAATCCTCATTTATTGTGTTTTCAGAGATGCTTAGGACTTGTAAGATGCTTAAGATAGTAAATAATATGTGTGTACCACTCTAGCTACTCTAGTTCTGAAGTAATTGCATTGAATGTGTTGATTCCAAGAGATTTGTCATTACTCTATGTTAGAAACTTTATAATATATGTGTACCACTCTAGTTTCTCTATTTTGGAAGTAATTAAATTGATTGTGTTGATTCCAAGAGCTTTCTAGTTACTCTATTCTATAAGCTTTGCAAATCCTTGTCCTTGATGATCTTGGTAGGTTTTATCTACAAATCATATTCTTGAATTTTAGCAACCCATTTTCCTATTAATCCCAAGCAAAATTCTTGTCACAAAATGTCTTTGAACATTGGATGAGGAAAAAATGCTATGACCTTTGAATATCCTGTAGGTTATGAAGTTCTTCAATAGTTTTATTAAAGCATATCCATGTTTACCCATAATGGCATAATTCAACTTTGCATCTCTTAGCAATTTACTCCTGAATGCTATCAACTGTTCATTTCATTGTTTATTTTTCTGGAGTAAAACACTTGCAATCATATTGTTAGAAGCAAAAGAAAAAGAAATAAAATATTTTTCAAAAGCGGGGCTGACCAAAGTAAGAAAATGAATTATGACATCTTTTATACACGAGAATGTTGTGCGAATTTCATCATCCCATTTGAATGCTACATCTTTCTTCAATAAATTGTTGAGAGGTTTTGTAATTTTTGCAACATAAGGGATGAATCTTTTGATGGAACTTACTTTATCCAAGAAAGATTGCAATTCTTTCAAGTTTCTTGGTTGATGAATTTTCTGAATTGCTTGGATCTGTCAGGATATACTCTTACCCCTTTCTTGGGAACAATGCGTCCAAGGAGTTTTCCTTTTGTAACTACAAAGACAATCTTCTTTGGATTGAGAAATGTTTCATATTTCTAACACTTGCCAAATGTTAAAAATAATGACAAGAAATCCTAATTTAATCTGCCCTTGAATTAAATTAGGAATTAAATTGAAATTCTATTCTCATAGAAACTTGTAATAGTTAACTAAGATAATTTGACATAGTTGACTCAGTGAATTTGAGTTGGAAGTCTATCTAGAGTCATGTAGAGCGATTCCTAAATTTTATGGGTTTAGATTGAGTTCTTTTGAGTTGTAATTAATTAACTCAGTCTAACTGAGTTATAATAAGTTAAACTAGTTCAATCAGCTGGAGGAAATAATATGAGGTATAGTAGTAGGGATCAACTTCAATGCTCCACCAGTTAACTGAATATTCACTCATAAATAACTCATGCATGTAAGTTCAGAGAATACCCAGTTGAGATTAGAGTTCAGGGACATTGTACTATAAGTTGTATAATTTTCCGAGTTGTATAGATGGTGCATGCAATCAATAGAAAGCCTATGGATGGATTGCGAAGTTATGAGTGGGGAATTTCCCAATTAAATATGGGCTAATTCTCTCAACAATTGTGCAAGGAAGTAGGGGCTTAACAGGCATCATATTTGGCTAGGTGTTGGCTTGAGCTGGTTTGTAAAGTAGAGAGATAAATTATACTTGTGAAGGAATTGTTCGGGTTGAACAAGCATTATATTTTCTTCTTAGATCTTTTGGTTAACGCAATATAGATAGTTGGGGTTTTGAGTAGTTGCTTTCCCTAGAAAAATATTAAATATTGTCTTATGTGCGATTGAAATTCTTCCTTTTCTGATTAGTGTTTTCATCGATCAATTTTGGTTTCCGTTGATGAGTAGAGTAGATTCTTGTCTTATGTTTTAGCATATCACATAAGTTGTTGAATCTACAAGTAAAAATATACATGGTATCAAAGCTGAAGACATTATAGAAGAGGAGAATTCAAGTTTGTTGTGCAGGTGAAATCAAATTTGCAGGTTCATACTTCACAGTCAACAATATGTCATTGTACGGTTTGAGACTTGAGTATGCACTAGAGGGAAGCTCGAATTACATAAATTGGAAGGACAGGATGGAGGTAGTGTTGGAAGACAACAGACTTAAGGAATTCATAGATCATCATATTCTGATGCCTCCAACATTTGATGCTAAAGATATGGATGAATGGTCAAAGTGTGTGGAAAAAGCGAGAAGGATTATCCTAGAAGGAGCTTGAGATCATATTGTCTTAAATCTCCATGGTAAAGAAACTCCATTTGTAACGTGGAAGGCATTGACAGGCCTGTTTCAAAATAGTAGTGACCACAGGAGGCTGGCACTGAAGGACAAACTCAGAAAGATCAAGATGGAGAAGAGTGAATATATTAATAAGTACTTGACCAAGTTCACTCAATGTTGGGATGAGCTTGGAAGTGTTGGGATTACTATTTTTGAAGACAATCTCGTGAGCCTAGTACTTCTAGGACTTCCCAAGGGCTATCATAGTTACCGAGATTCAGTTAATGGGTGGGAGAAGCTACCAGAGTGGAAGCGATTGTGGTTCGACTTGGTACAACAAGAGATTCGATGGAACACCAGAAACAGATCCTCATCAAAGCATGACAATGAGGAGAATTGTGCCTTAGTGGGTAAGGAAAAGAAAGGTAAGGGGAAGTCATCCATTCCAAATCAAATTCTTGTCAGGGCAGAAAAAATAAGGACATGTTGAAAATCAAGTGTTTTCACTATCACGAGCTGGGAAAATTTTGCACACAGTGTCCAGACAAGAAGGATGGTAACAAGCCCTTAGGAGGAGCGACAGGTGAAGCTCTTGCTTAATAGTTTGAACTGCACTTTACCCTCATCACTTGTATGGTGTCATCGATGATGGGTAGTGTGTGGTAACTCGATAGTGGAGCTTCATTCCATGTGACCGGTAACAAAGAGATCTTCAGTAACTTGGAGGAGAAGGACCTCTAGATTCATATTGAGATGGGTGATGATGGGAGGTATAGCGCAACCGGGATCGATACATTTAACTTTCGTAGGGGGTCTGGTTCTCCCCTCACTTTGCGAGATATTATGTATGTTCTAGGTTTGAAGAAGAACCTGGCTTCTGTTGCCATGTTGGAGGATAAAGCATATGACGTGATATTTAGTAAGGGAAAGGCGTTTCTTTATCACATAGCCACAGGATAGGTGAAGAGGATAGGGGTTCTAGTGAATAACCTCTACAAATTGGAGGTAGAAGACTGTGCTGCTTTGAGCACTAAAGCAGAGAAGGTGCAGAGCCGAGACATCGGTGAGTTGTGGCACAAGAGATTGGGTCACTTGCATCATGATGCTTTGAATATATTGCAACAAATTTCTAAAACACTTCCCAAGGGTACACTAGAGCAAAGAGACACATGCAAATGGTCCACATTGGGGAAGTACACCAAAGCTTCCTTTCATGACAAAGACAATTGAGCATAAGAGATCCTTAATCGAGTTCACTCTAATGTGTGTGGACCGTTCTCGATAGCATTCACGACCAGACATATGTATTATGCTATATTTGTTGATGATTTTTCTCGTAAGTGTTGGATTTTGTTCATGCAGAAGAAAGATCAGACGTTCACAAAGTTTTGTGAATTTAAACTACTTGTCGAGAGAGATACTAGCAGAAGCGATAACAATGGAGAGTATGTGTCGAATGAGTTCAAAAAATTCTTTGCATTAGAAGGCATTTGATGGGAGTTGATAGTACCTCATAACCCACAATAGAATGGGGTGGCTAAAAGGAAGAACATGAGTATTGTGGGAGAGGCACAAGCGATGTTGCATGATCAGGGCATACCATTACACTTGTGGGATGAATCATGAAACAAAATTGTTTATTTGTAGAACAAAATCCCTCATCATATTCTGGGGATAAGTACATTGGAAGAGGCCTTTTCAGGGAAGAAACCAGATGTGGCACACTTCAAGATATTTGGTTCATCAATATACTGCCATGTTACCAAAGATGCATGGAAAAAGCTAGAGGCAATAACAGAGTTGGGCATATTTGTGGGTTACACTGATACACCTCACAGCTATCGGGTGTACTTGCCAACCAACATGATGACAGTGGTTCGCATAGATGTAAAATTTGATGACGAGAAGGCCATGAGATGTTCCCTTGAGAGGGAGATTCAGTTACACGAAGTTGAGGAGATTTTAGCTCCAAAGGAGGAACCTCAGGATGATGTGGAGCAACCACATGCAAAGGAGCAAGGAGTGGAAACACCCACTCATGCAGAGTCTTCCAGAGATGGGAGAAAGCGCACTAGAGAGGCTGACAAGTTATTTCATGATGCTAGAGAGAATATGGGAGCACCCACATCACAACGTAGGAAGATGAGGTCACCATAGAGGTACACTGGCTACATGACTTTGATGAGCGGGAGTGTAGAGATTGAGCCATCCTCTTTTGAGGAAGCAGTGCAACAACCAATTTGGGTTGATGCCATGGTTGAGGAGTATGAATCCATTATCAGGAACAATGTTTGGGAAGTGGTCCCAAGACTGGCAGACAAGTCAGTGGTGAGTTCTAGATGGCTTTACAAGGTAAAGAAAGAAGTTGATGGTAGTGTGGAGAAACACAAGGCCATGTTTGTGGCCAAAGGGTTCTCTCAGGTGGAGGGGATTGATTACGATGAGAATTTTTCTCTTGTAGCATGTTACTCATCAATCAGATCCATTCTAGTACTGTTAGAAAAGATGGGATGGAAGATACATCAGATGGATGTAAAGACAACATTCCTTAATGACATGATTGAGGAAGAGCTGTTTATTGAGAATCCTTAAGGATTTAAGATACATCAGATGGATGTAAAGACAACATTCCTCAATGACATGATTGAGGAAGACTTGTATATTGAGAAGCCTAAAGGATTTGAGACCTTCAATAGAGAGTTGCATGTGTGCAGACTCAAGTGAGTGTGGTATGGACTGAAACAATCACCTTGTCCTTTGTACACCAGGATCGATAGCTATTTCATGGGGTTGGGCTTCACCAAAAGTGATGATAAGTTGATCAAGTCTTGCAAAGAGGATCTTGCAAGAGACTTCGAAATGAAGGACTTGGGGCTCATGCACTACTTTCTGGGGATGGAAGTATGGAAAGGAGACGATGATTTTTTTTTTCTCGGGGAAAGTATGCCAACGAGATACTGAAGAAGTTCCACATGGAGAGCAATGAACCCATGGAGACTCCTCTAGCTGGTAACTAGAGGAACTATGATCCTACTTTCGATGAAGTAGTTGATGCTACTATTTATAGGTAGCTTGTGGGTTCACTCATGTATTTGGTGAACACACGATCGGACATGTGTTTGGAACATGTGTTGAGATACCTCATAAACACCACTCAATTTGGTCTTTGGTACAAACAGAGAGAGGGAGTGAAGCTTCAAGGCTTCATCGATGCATATTGGGCAGGGAGTCCATTCGATAGGAAGAGAACATCAGGTGGGATCTTCAGTATTGGGTCAACAACTGTTTCTTGGTACAACATGAAACAAAGATCAGTTGCACTCAGTTCAACAGAAGCAGAGTACATGGATGCTAGTCAAGCATCTTGTGGGGCTATCTAGATGAGGAAGATTCTTGTTGGTTTGTTTGGAAGATTCTTTTGAAGATATGTCTCAACCTCGCATAGATGGTTTAAGGCTGATCATCAACTGAAGGCATGCTCAGGGGCATTTTTGTCTCTGGCTACAACTCTGAATCTGGTATGGCAGGTTGTGGCTTAGGCTCACTTGATGTGGCTTTGAAGCTTGTAGATGATCATCACTTCCCCCCTTGTCAAATACTAGGTGAGATGATGGAGAAAACTCAATTGCAAGATTGTTCAATACTCTAGAAAAAGTTCTGACATATGAATGAAATATCTTCTTGGCTATTGAAGCCCATTGCTAAGAAGCGATCCATCCAAGATGAATCTTTGTTCTTACAGGAGGCTTGTTTTTGAAGCATCTATTTGAAGAATGAGTGGTTTTATGACAGTGCTCACATGGATGAAGATCAAAACAATGATCTTTCATATGGACAACTCGGTCACAATGTTGGCATTTAACAAATTTTGATTGTGAATGTGGAGGAGCAGAATCTGGAATAGGTGAAGGTGAACTGCCATGAAGAAACCCAACACTTTGAAATTGAATGGGCTTGGAATAGTCTGGAATATGAAAGGATGCCTCCTTATCATATCCAAGACTTGTTCTGTGCTTGTTGTGGACAAGATCTTCCCAAGGTCTGGTGGTTTGCTTGGGAAGTGCACGTTGAATTTCTACTTCTGCAGGCAATTCTGTTGCTTCATTGGGTACTCGATCTGAATCAACCTCAATCTTACTAATTTCATCACTTACTGGATGTTGATGGGTGTTTGTTTTAACCTTGAACAAAGGATTCTTTTGAGCAAAAACAATTTAGAATGAAAAATCTGCTGAAGCTCATCTCGCTAGAACTGAGATTCAAGTTGCAAAAAATCAATATGTTCTTGTGCATCTTGTACACAAATTCTAATATTAGACATAATATCCTTGCTGATTTTTACCATCCCATCAACACTAGAATGTATTAGAGTATTCAAAAACTCTAATATTCCATCAAGTCTGGCCATATTTCTAAAAAATCAAGAATAAAAATAGGGGAGTAGCTAAAAATATCAAAGGCTTCAAATCAATGTCACTAGAAAATCAACTTTTACCAAAAAATATTCCTTTTTTTTGCAGAGTGCAAACTCTTCTTTGCGGAAGTGATTTCAAATTCTAGGAGCATAGTTCTTCAGACTCTAGAAGTGGTAACAACCATAAATGGAACAACCCTTCAATGCAACAACCAACCAAACAATCTTTTCAATGCAACATAGACGCACAAACATAGGCATTTCACAATCTTTTATTATGACCGTGGAGAAGAAAGATCATGAACCAATGCATCAATATACAAATCCATTTAATAACTCCATTCAACGTTCAACGCACATAGAACTATGCGCATCCACCAACATCGATGAAACTATGATTCGTGTTGTGGACAAATTTTGAAATATAAATCTCATTAATAATGTGCACACTACAATGATTGAAAATCCATCCATCTGTAATGTACAATAGCTAACTATAGCATCTCCAACTATGTTCTTTCAATAATTCATTCCAAAACGTGGTTGGCTACAGAAGGCTTCTCCCAATTATAGCCTGTTAAACTTCACTGGTTCTAAGATAGGAAATTATTTCTGCCCAAATTTCCTTTCTGAATAAAGTGACAAAATGTCCTCGCATGTAAGTAAATCACATTGTAAATGATCCTCCTTAAAGTTGAAGTTCTGTTCCAAAATAATGTTCAGGCTTTGGCCTATCCACTACCACTATACTTTAAATGCAAATATACTGTTTGTTAAACAAAAAATAGCCATAAAACTGATTAGGTCAAACACCTTGCAAAAGCAGAGGAACAAACAAATACAGTAAAAAGGGATGGCATTCAATAGTACGGGATATAAAAACTCCTATACTTATACTCAGTCAAATTTCATGAATCCCAAACATATATAAACAACTTTCAAGCCCAGATAAATTGTTTGTGATTGCACTGATATACTCCACTAAATTACAGGAATTACTACAAGGAGCCTGGTGATATTTTTGAAGCTGATCATTTTTTTCACTTTCTCCTTCATTAAACCCTTCTGAATCCAAGTCGTGATAGCCGTTTCCATTAAATAACACCCTTCTGAGTCCCTTTGACAGGGATTCCAAAAATTGTGTTGTTTTGATAGGAAACGCATGCGTAGTCTCATGGGCTAAGTGAATGATAGAGGAACGTTGAGTAGAATGGAACACAGTGAAAATAAATAATTTACCATATAAACACCCAAGTGGAACAGAGTAACATTATTTTTATAGCTAACAAGCCAAAGAGGGAAATGGAAGACAAGTTATGGAAAGGATGCAAATCTGACATAATCTAAAAATGCCTAGGGCCTGCCCTATGATACCATGTTAATCATGACAATGGTAGAGATGGAATATGAATAATAAACATTGAATTGCATATATCATTGACATGATATACATTTATAGTACATTGGAGTGAACGTTGGATTCCATATTCCAAGGTCTCTTGGACTCCAGTGGTTGTTCACATTCCACACCAACCCATAGAGGATTAGGTGTCCAACAATGATTTACTATGACAATTAGAGTTGTATCAAACTCTTTGAGAATCTAGTTTTTCATGATCAGTGCAAGCATATTAATATATGGTATCAAGATCTTCGAGACTGTGTGCAAAGGAGAATCATGTTGCTAGAGTACATTCCCACAGAGGAGCAAGATGAAAATATTTTGACAAATGCCTTGTCAAGGTGAAAATTCAAGTTTCACAGAGGTACGATCGGGGTAGCAGATAATCTCTTTCGTGTTGAAAGGGAGTGTTAAAAATAACAACAATAAATCCTAATTTAATTTGTCCTTGAATTAAATTAGGAATTAAAACAAAATTCTATTCTCATAGCAACTTTTAATAGTTAACTAAGTTAATTTGACTTAGTTGGCTCAGTAAATTCAGTTTGGAAGTCTATCTAGAGTCATGTAGAGTGATTCCTAAATTTTAGGGGTTTAGGTTGAGTTCTTTTGAGTTGTAATTAATTATCTCAGTCTAACTAAGTTATAGTAAGTTAAACTAGTTCAATCAGTTGGAAGAACTAGTAGGAGGTCTCGTAGTGGGGATCAACTTCAGTTCATCTTCAGTGCTCCACTAGTTAACTGAAGATTCACTCATAAATAACCCAATTGAGATTAGAGTTCAGGGACAATGTACTATTAGTTGTATAATTTTCCGAGTTGTACAAATGGTGCATGCAATCAATATAAGGCCTATGGATGGATGGCACAATTATGAGTGGGTAATTTCCCAATTAAATATGGGCTAATTCTCTCAGAAATTGTGCAAGGAAGTAGGGGCTTATCAGGCAACAGATTTGGCTAAGTGTTGGCTTGAGTTGGTTTATGAAGCAGAGAGATAGATTATACTTGTAGGTTGAACAAGCATTGTATTTTCTTCTCAGATCTTCTGGTTAATGCAATATAGATAGTCGCGGTTTTGAGAAGTTGCTTTCCCCCAAAAAATATTGTGTTATATACGATTGAAATTCTTCCTTTTCTGCTTAGTGTTTTCATCGATCAATTTTGGTTTCTACTGATGAGTAGAGTAGATTCTTGTCTTATGTTTTAGCATATCAGATAAACTGTTGAATCTACATGTAAAAATCTACACCAAAAACTTGTCTCAAATGGTTGACATGATTCTTTTTGAGAAAATCGTGAGATCATCTTGGTAATCCTCTATTATTTTCTTCATGATACCTTTGAAGGCATAATCCATGGGTCTCTGAAATGTGGCTCGTGCATTTTGTAATCCAAATGACATTCTAATGGAATTTAAGTGTCCTAAGGTGTATTAAATGGGTTCTTTTCTCTATCTTATTCTCTAACCAAGGTTTGATTGTATTATGAAAACCCATCGAAAAATGACTTCATCCTGGATCTTGTAATTCTTTGGAGCAATATTTCGATGTTAGGAAAAGGATATATGTCTTTAATGGAAGCTTGGTTGAGGTTCCTAAAATCCACACACATCCTTATTTGCCTTATCTTCTTTCTAACCACCATAGGGTAAGATAACCATGAGCTGTGTCTTGTCGGGACAATGATATCGGCATCATCCTGGAGCTTGTAATTCTTTGGAGCAATATTTCGATGTTGGGAAAAGGATATGTGTCTTTAATGGAAGCTTGGTTGAGGTTCCTAAAATCCACACACATCCTTATTTTCCTTATCTTCTTTCTAACCACCGTAGGGTAAGATAACCATGAGGTGTGTCTTGTCGGGACAATGATATCGACACTAAGTAGCTTTTCTATCTCTTGCTTAACTAGAGGTGCCACCTTCAAGTTGATTTTTCTTAGATTTTTTTGAAGTCACTAGACACCTTTTATAAAGGGAATAATATGTTGTATGATATGACCCTGATAAGCATTCAGGGTATCATATGACCTAGAAAAAACATCCTTATAGGTTATGACCAATGATTTGACTTTCTCCATTTCTTTTGAAGTAGTTCCTTTTCCAACTTTTATCATCTTCGAATCTGCTTCTATTTTGACATTTATTTCTTCATACTCGTATGGCTTGATTGTCATTGTTCTTCCCTTAATTAAGCACAAGCTAGTGATTATCTTTTGGTTTTTAAAATATATATAAAACATAGATTAAAAATATTTGAATTTTTAGAATTTGGTGATAAAATGAAAATATGGCTTAACTTTTACGACGCAGATTACCTCTTGATGTTCGATTGCGATCACAACCCTCTCTAATTCAACCTTTAAATTTATTAAACTAGATGGGAATTTTCAATGCTTGTACTAGTTGCTTCCACACTTACTGAGAATTTTTTTCCAGTTCCAAAATTAATCTAGGAGCAGTTCCTTTAGTCATGAACACCTTCAACTAATGGATCAACTATGAGACTTGAGAAACCCCCAAAAATGGTTTGTACAAAAAATTGATTTCAAAAGTCCTAGCTCAACAAGAAAAAGGTGAAGCATAACACCCTAACTCTTTTATCTAAGTGACTAAATAGCCCCTCAATGGATCGATCTAATAATTTTGTGTAATTTAATCATAAACCAAAAAATTATCTCATGAAGCACATATCCTTATAAGAGCCAAGAAAAGAATAGAATAACCATTACACAATTTGAAGATAAAATGTTTGAAACAAGATCTTGTTATAACATTAATGATCTCACATTTTCGCAACATTTTTTGCTAAGGAGAGAGAGAGTTATAAATTTATAGTTGAGGCTCTCAACAATAATCCTCCTTAGATCCACAATATTAGGTGACATGTCATCCAAAACATCTTTGGTGACCAAGTCAAAATTATTTTTGAATTATAGTGCTTGAAACCCTCACAAAAGGAGGTTGATATCTCATAATATGGGGCTATAGCCTACAAATGAGGGTTGTTTAGGCCTTTCTAGTGCAACATTCACTTGCCCTTTGCTTGAACAGTGTTAAAAAATGATTGGATGCCTTCCCCATGCTTAAATGCTCCATCAAAATGATTTAATGTTCCTTCAAAAAGGTCATATACATTCCCAACAACTACCACATGTAGATGTCTCCTTTGCTTTGAGAAGAGACTTGCAAATAAAATTGACTTTTGATTTGCTTTCATGCTTGATTCCTTCATTTGTGATGATTTGTTGATGAATAAATGCTCTTTTGGTCCATATTTTGCTTGACTTGACTTGAAATCTTCCACAACTTGTCCTTTACACTTTTCAACATCTCTCTTGATGAAGTCAACTTGGTCCATTTGACTTTGAAATAGAGGATTTCTCACCATGTTAATTTTTCCTTTATTTTACTTGAAAACATGTCCTTCCTCAACTTCTTGATTTTTCTTGATTCAAATTTCCCTTAAGCAAGTTGGAGGGCTCTCCCAACTCCACATGTGTAACTAACCCCCTACAAAAGTAATCCCCAACTGTAGATCTCCAACATCTTTGATAGTTAGAAAATTTCCGGACCTAGATTATATAGCAAAAAAAAATGTAGAAGCCAATAAAATGCTCATTTGCCTCTTTTGACCAAGGAATCACCTCCAATATGCCTCTAAAATCCCCACGTGCCCCACAAAGTAGGACCACCCTATTTGACTGAGCATATCTTCCTCTTGAATTACCATTTTTGAAAAATTCCTAGTGGTAGTGGAAGTATAAGTTTGGCTACTTCTTCTATATACTTTGATCAATGACCCTTTAGTAACTTGTGCATTGGGATCTGCAAACTGCATTGGAAATTACAAAATATTGGAAAATGTTAGACTTCCATGTTGAAGATCTATGACATGATAAAGACACTAAGGCAAAAGAATGCCATACATAATCAGTAAGACAACCCTGTGGGGAAATGGTGGGTGCATTAGGCTCAAAGAGATAAATAAGTGGAAATTATAATAGGTGATCACCTTTACAAGGCTAGACATTGAGTCATCCTTTACATCATGAGTTCTAATAGATCCACATGTAGGATGCCCACATACCACCCTAGGACATAAAGATTTTTGTCAAGGTAGGGAGTTATTTCACACTCGGGGAATGTAAACAATGCCATAAAGCCAGACACCATGGAAATGAAGCTAAGAAGACTAACCATGACCATCCACACACTGGACATATAAGATACGCTCACACATAAATATCAACTTATATGGAATTACATGGCCTTATACTTGGATTCCTTGTGCTTATAATGGTGATGCAAAAAAATGAATATGCACATATATGAGAAGTACCTGTGTTGCTTTAGCCAATGGTCACATGCTCCACCCAGGAGGATGTGAGAAGCACAAAATATTTAACCTATCACTTGGAACATGTCTCATAATATTTTGCATTAAATACTAGGAGGAATAGGATGTGATGTCCTACCCTTTTGAAGATGAAAAAAATCAAAATGGAAAAAACAACCAATCCAAGAGAAAATGCGTAACTAATTAAAGAAGTTCGTCACTCAATGAAATAAAACCACACAAGAAAAATTGGAATATAAGCTATTATGGTACAAAATGATGCCCTCAATATTGTCATATACTACCTGTGAATAACATTTTTAGAACTTTCTTGTACATAGGCAAGGGGAGCTTGTCACCATTGAGATGGTTGGGGTAGAACAAATTGTGGCCTGCTATCTCTTCAACTCGGTATGGACCAAGCCAAAAGCTCTCAAACTTGCGATGATTCCCTAGTTTTTTCCTTTCTTGTTCCAAAGTAAGACCAAATCATCATTTTGAAAATCTCTTTGGCGAGTCTTCTTGTCAAACTTTTTCTTGGTCTTTTCTCGACTTTTGAATAAATGTTCATATGCCTTTCTTCTAGTCTCATCTAGCTTTACCAATTGATTAAAATTGTTATGCATTGCCTCTTCTTTGGTGGATAAATGCTAAATCAGTTTGCATACAAGAAGCTTGAAATGAATAGGAAAGTGGCATCCATCCTGTATACCAAATCAAATTGGATCTTCTTGGTGGAGCCCCCCTTGGTTATTTGATATGTTCATAAAACACATTTCAATTCACTATTCCACTGCCTCTTGGTATTGTTGACACTTTTCTTGATGATATTCATGAGGTTCTTGTCACTTGACACAGTTAGACCATTTCTAGTAATTTGAAGAATGAGAAGGGGTAATAATAATACTCAAAACAAAAGGAAGTCATCTTTGTTGAGATGATCATTTTGGAATTGTTTGTAGTAATCTTTGTGAGCACCCTGAATATAGTGATAATATTTTTTCCTAAGAAATTGATGACCAATTCCTCGGTTGCCTTCTTGGTTGGAATGGATTCTACCCCTCTTGTAAATGATTTGTTGTTATAAAATCCATTTATGGCCATTACTAGAATTATCCTTGAACTCAACAATGGAGTCTAGGCCCCACTGCTGAAATGGTATTTCTATTACAACTCGTTAAAGAGGTGATGCTGCTAGCTTCTATTTACTTGTGAAGAATTGATGAAGCTGACATTCTCTAACAAACTTATGCATGCATGTGAAGAATTGACAAGGCTGACATTCTCTAACAAACTTGTGAATGTATGTGAAGGTAGTTTTCCAATAGTAACCACCTCTAAGAATCTTGTGCACAGTTGTTCTTGCTACATGATGTCCACCACACAATCCTTGATGAAATTCTTTGGCCAAGCTCTTTGCTTCATACATATTGACACATCTCAGGACTAGACCTTTGGGATTCCTCCATCGCCTTGCTCTATAAAGTAATAATTAGAGGGCTTCAACCTCAATGCTAGTTTCTTGTGTTCTTGGAGATGCTTAGGACGTGTAAGATTCTTAAAATAGTAAATAATATATGTTTACCACTCTAGCTACTCTAGTTCTAAAGTGATCATATTGAGTTTGTTGATTCCAAGAGTTTTCTCATTACTCTCTACTAGGAGCTTTATAATATATGTGTACCACTCTAGTTTCTCTAGTTTTGAAGTAATTGAATTGACTGTGTTGATTCCAAGAGCTTTCTCATTACTCTATGCTAGAAGCTTTGCAAATCCTTGTCCTTTGATGATCTTGGTAGCTTTTATTTTCAAATCATATTCTTGAATTTTAGCAACCCATTTGCCTATTAATCCCAAGCAAACTTCTTGTCACAAAATGACTCTGACTGTTGGATGAGGAACAAATGCTATGACCTTTGAAAATCCAATGTAGGTTCTGAACTTCTTCAACTATTTTACAAAAACACTTGCATGTTTCTCCATAATGGCATAATTCAACTTTGCATCTCTTAGCAATTTACTCGTGAATGCTATCGACTATTCCATATATATATATATATATATATATATATATATATAATATTTTTTTTTGGAGTAAAACACTTGCAATGGTATTTTTAGAAGCAAAAGAAAAAACACTAAAATCTTTTTCAAAATCCGGGCTTACAAAAGCAAGTGAATGAATTATGGCATCTTTTATACATGAGAATGTTGTGCAGATTTCATCATCCCATTTGAATGCTACATCCTTCTTCAATAATTCGTTGAGAGGTTTTGTATTTTTTGCAACATAAGGGATGAACCTTTTGGTGAAATTTACTTTAGCCAAGATAGATTGCAATTCTTTCAAGTTTCTTGGTTGAGGAATTTGCTGAATTGCTTGGAAATGTCAGGATCTACTTTTACCCCTTTCTTGGAAACAATGTGTTCAAGGAGTTTTCCTTCTGCAACTCCCAAGACAATCTTCTTTGGATTGAGAAATATTCCATATTTTTGACACCTGTCAAAAACTTGCCTCACATGGTTGACATGTTTCCTTTTTCTTTTTGAGAAAATAGTGAGATCATCTTGGTAAACCTCGATTATTTTCTTCATGATATCTCTAAAGGCATAATCCATGGGTTTCTGAAATGCGGTTTCTGCATTTTGTAATACAAATGACATTCTATTGGACTCATATGTGTCCCAAGGTGTAGCAGATGGAGTCTTTTCTCTATCTTCTTCTCTAACTAATATTTGATTGTATTCTAAAAAACCCATCAAAAAATGACCTCATCTTGGATATTGTAATTCTTTGGAGCAACATTTTGATGTTGGGCAAAGGATAATTGTGTTTAATGGAGGTTTGGTTGAGGTTCCTAAAATCCATGCGCATCTTGATTTTCCTTTTCTTCTTTCTAACCACCATAGGGTAAGATAACCATGAGGCGTGTCTTGTCGAGGCAATGATATTGACACTAAGTAAATTTTCTATCTCTTGCTTAACTAGAGGTGCCACCTTCTAGTCGATTTTTCTGAGCTTTTGTTGAAATGGCCAAGCACCTTCTATAAATGGAAGTATGTTGTATGCCACCCTCATAAGCATTCATGTTATCATATGACCAAGCGAAAACATTCTATAGGTTATGACCAATGATCTGACTTTCTCCCTTTCTTTTGAAGTAGTTCCTTTTCCAATTTTTATCATCTTCAAATTTTCTTTTGTTTAGACATTTATTTCTTCATACTCATCTGGCTTGATTGTCTTTGTTCTTCCCTTAAATGCATCATGTTTGTCAAAATTTGCTTCCAAAGGAACCAATCCTTGAGTGATCTGCTAGTTGGCAATTTCTTGATTGAATCTTCTTCCATCCAATTAATCTCATTTTTCTCAAATTCACCAATGTTGTTGAGGAATTTGGTTATCTATGCATAGTCTTTAAACAATTTCCAATTCTCAATGTTGCCCGTGATTGAAGGTCTCTAAATGGTTCTCATTTTGGGCCACCTTTCTCAAGTTCTGGTCAAGGTTGAAGTAATGAGTCTAAAACTGCTAGGGAATTTTCTTATGCATTTGTGGATCTAGGCATGGCCTCTAAACCTAAAGCATCAAAATGTTATGTTGCTAAGAACATTGCCTATCGATATCTTTTCAACACTTCATTTCTGCAAACATGCAACCCTTTCACTTGGAAAACATTAAGGTCATGATCACCTGTGTTTTTCAGCAATTTGATAACCAAATCCTTGGCCACATGCAAACCAAGGAAAAGAGCCTCATACTCGGCAATATTGTTAGTAGCTTCAAATTCCAATCTATAAGAAAAACAAAGAAATTGTTTATTAGGGGAAGTTAGCATTATATCTGCCCTATTACCTTATTTGGAACTTGCACCATCGAAATTCTTTTTTCAAATTATGTCTGTTAGACACCTTATGCTTAGAGATCGGGCAAGAAAATTGTAAATATGTAAATAAAGGAAAACGAAGAGTTAAAATAGGAAGTGACCTTGGAATATGAATCCCAAAGGTCACACCTCTTCATGTTATATATTTTTTGTATTAATGCAAATCAATCAATTTTGGGAGTTATTTTCCTTGGCCTTACATGGTATCAGAAACAAGTTTAGATATATTTATTAGAGACAAGTTTAGATATATTTGTTTTTGAGTGTAACTCCTCTGCTATCTATACCACTTGCTCATACCTATCTCTATATTTCTACCATTTGGCTTGTCATATCTGTATATGTTCCCTGTCTATCAACACAGGTCTGTATCTCTTTAGATTTGTTACTCGCCCTTGCTCCCTCACTATTCCTCTCTTCGTATGTTTGACTGCGGCTTGACCGTGTAAGCATTACTCCGGAGTCTGACCTTCTCTCCTCTCTTCTTGTTTGGTGTCTACATGTTTGGTAATGCTCCAGGGAATCTGTAAACACCAACTAAGGAACCCCTTACTTTTTACCCTTCCTGACTGATCGAAGGAATGGCTTATTGCAAGGTAAATGGTTCAGTAATAACTAAAACCTGCATCTGCGAAATGGATCAAGCAGATAAGTGAGGTAGTTAAGAAGTGCACCTGTGAAAGTTTCTGAGTGATAAGCAATTGGCCTACCATACTGCAACAGTGTTGCTCCCATGGCATAGCCCGAGGCATCAACTTCAATGTGGAAAGAAAGCCTCAAATTGGGCAATCCCATTAACCTCGGCTGGCGCTGTTCCACCATCATCATTCCCCCCACTTATTACATATACTTCCTTCCTTTCCTTTTTATTTACCGCTTCTTCGGCCTAATTCTTTACGGGGGACATCACGCGAGAAGCTGTGGCTTGGCATCGAAAATAGGGCGTATTCTCATCCGTGGGCTGGAGTAAACAATAGAGCATCTGCTCATTTGCGGCCTGGACTCAACAACAGGGTGTCGGCTTGTTTGGTAACACTCCACTCCATGGCGTCTTCTTATATTTGGCTTGGCATCGACAATAGGGCGTTTTATTGTCTGGCAACGCTACAGGGCGTTTTCTCATTTGTGACTTGACAATCAGGATGCACCCTACCAAGATTCATTCGAGATCAAGTATTCCTCCTCGTCAGACAAATGTGTTACATGAGTGTTGAGTCCCCAGATTAAGATTTGCATGGTTAATAGAAATGTTGTTACCCATGTCCACTGCGAGAAGAGGAATGGTTTCTTGTTGAAATTCCTCGCAGTGTTCGTAAAACTCCAGCTTGCAGTGGTGAATGCTAGCATTCTCTCATTCCAAGAAACTATCTTGGACTTGATATCTAATGCTCAGATGGAAGAAAGATGTGATTTAACATTGAAGGACATAGCGAAGACCCTGCGGGGGTTGTTCAAGTAAATGAGTTAAATCAAATTTCCTCCATTTATTTTATGTGTATACTCAAATTAGACATCCTTCTTTATTAGATCATATTCACTTGATTGAATCCCTATGAGGATATATATAACCATATACTAGCTCTCGTAATACATGAAAATTTCGGCAAGTGCGTTAATCTGGTTGGCAATCTTATAATTTCTCCTTCATATTTAAATTTCTAATAAATGATGTTTGGTTTTTTTTAAGGTTTATGAGAAATATTTTCTCTTAAACATGGGAAGAAACAAAGATTATTATTGCAACGTTTTTGTTTATGCATTGAGCTCATCTCGAAGATGCATCTTTCATCTCCATGGAGTAGTATTGATTTGCGAAGAGAATTACCAAAAAGGTCCAGAAAAATTAGGCGCACTCTCATATTTAATGACTTGTGACAAGGCATATCGGAAGGAGAAGGTGACAATGTACCTATCAAGCCCACATTAGATAAGGAGCTATTCATTTGGGAGAACAAAGACAACAGGGCCTATGCCTTAGTTGCTTCTTCTATAAATGAAGAAATGAGTCGTCATATTATTCCAATTATAAATTCTTATGATCCATTGAAGAATTTAAAAGATTTATATGACTTACACTTAGAATTGGAAGTGGTTCAACCAATGAATAAGCTCTTCAACCTTGAGTTGAAATACGATGACCCCTTAACCCTTTAATTAAATATTAGAGCCATCATGCATGATATAGAAGCCAGTGGGGTTAAAATGGAGATTCCTCTCACAAACTTTGTTAAGGTCCTCTATCCTACTTACTCGCATGATCTTGAATCAGTAAAAGTTAGTGCCCAACTCAAGGACATTAATTTTGACACTCTTGTGGAGAATTTTGCAGGGAAGGAGAAATATTTTATGAAGAGGAAGATAACTTCTCAGTCCTATGAAGAAGCAGCGTGTCTTTCACAGAAAGAAAATAATTAGCCACAAGATTCTCCTAGAGGAAGAGGCCGTAGAAGAGGATGTGGAAGGAATAATCATAGATGTACGGGGGTAAACTGTTGGAAATAATACTGAGAGGGAGGGGTGAATCAGTATTATTAAGTCAATAAAACTTTTTCATTTCCATACTCTGATTCATATATGCTGCTTCAGTTAAGAATACCCGTGTATATTTAGTAAACTTATGATTCAGTTAATTGATCTTCAATGAGTGCATTAGAACATTATTAACCATATTAATAGTAACCAGGTGCAGTAAAATAGAACAAATCATAACACATAAGCCACACACATGAACACCATGATATAAGGTGGAAACCCAATGTGGGAGAAAACCACCTGCTGCAAGTCATCTCAATCTTCTTCTTAATAAGAAAATCCTTTTACAAAAGTTTTGTACTAGTGCAGTCCTTTACCAGTACGCAAGCTACTACCTGCAGAGAGCTACAACCCTCTCTCATTCTCCAGTCTCTCCTGGAGGGGAGCTACAACCCCCATAGTTCTTGTACTAGCCAATCCATTTACTAGTACGTACGCTGCTACCTGCTACAATGCTCCAAAGTTTTGAACTACTACTGGAAGGGAGCTACCACCCCCTTAGCTCTTGTACTAGCTAACATACTAGTACGTAGGCGCCGGCCTACAATCTTCTCTCCTCCAAGTACCATGTTTCATACATTTTCATACTGAATACTCCTAAAGCACAACACATAATCTGAAAGGCCACGTTTCATCCAATTTTCATACTGGACCCATTAATATCGTTGAAGCACATAATCAATCAATCTTCTGAATCACCCAATCACCAGATCAATACATATACAAAGATAGTATGCGTGTCAGCAATCAGATCTAGTCCATCAGATCATACAAGGATAATTCATTATGAACTTGATCCATTCATCCATCAATACTGAAGCTAATCATAATCATTCAATCAATCACTTCTCAGAATGCTATTATCAGAACATAATACCAGCTAAAACATATTTTAAGAAAAGTACGCAGCTTCTTCAATGGAAACCTGTGGGTATCCACTCCTACACCATCTATTCATCCGCGGGTATCCGCACCTGAATAGGCTTCTGACCTGCGAGTATCTGCAGCTTACAGTCTTCTTCTCTGTGGGCATCCACACCTACGGCTGCGGGTTGCCTGCGCACCTCCGCACTGTACCTGTCTCTGGCCTGCGATCCTCCTGCAATCCTCCGCACCTACACCGATCTCTGGCCTGCGAACCTCCACACCTTTTCCTCAATCTACTTGCGGATCTTCGCGCTTTCTCCTTCAGAGGCCTGTGGATCTCCGCGCCTGAAACGTGTCGCACCTGCGGTCTAGTCTTTAAATATGCCACAGACTATCAGATCTACAGATCTGATCATGCGCAAAGGAGATCTCGACCCATCAGTAGATTTTCCCTATAAAGCTCAGGTTTCTCCTTGATGTAGATCTAGATATCACTCACCAACCAGAATTTCAGATCTTGCTCTCCTTAAGATATTCAACCCATAAGCATCCTCTAGCCAAATGATCTCCTTCCTCTTTTATAGCCTTAGGCCTTTCACAATACCACGGTCCAAAACCATAATAACACAATACCACGGACCCAACAACCATAAGATTCCCACACGTGCGCTTTTCTTTGCATGAAAGTGTTTGAACTTTTAGGACCACACCTTTTGTTTTGTTAACCTGCGAATATGTCCGCACCTTCTGAACGGAGTACCTGCGGACCCAACCTATGACCGCACCTATTACATGACGCACCTGCGAACTTCTTATTTTCTTCATTATTTGTGGGCTGATCATCAATCTCTGCTACTGACCTGTTGTACTGTGACCTATCACTTGTATGAGTTGCCATCAAGGACAACACTTTAGCCATAATGCCAACAATCTCCCCCTTTGGACTTGATGGCAAAGCTTACTGTCATACTAAGGACTTGTCATTTGATTCCTTTGAGCTATCCTACATCCCATGTATTATGTCATGTCTGATATCTCTTCTGTGGATTCACTTGATTTTATATAAGTGAGATGTTCTTCTATGAGTGGGTTGCCATCAAGTACAACACATGCATCATAATTCCAACAATCTCCCCCTTTGGACTTGATGGCAACAACACCAAATCACTCTTCCCCTTTGACATCAAGGGCAAAGGGCGGACCAAGATATTCTCTTCCTTTGCTGTCCATACTCCCCCTGAGTACCTGCTGAAATCTCTAAATGAGCTTCCCCTCTGTATATGCCAAGAAGTACCATTCTGTCCATGCTTCCTCTGAGTACCTGCTGAAATCTCTGAATGAGCCAAGGTGTACCCATCTGTCCATGCTACATGCTGAAATCTCTGCTCTGCTGACGTGTGTTGTTCATGCTCCCCCTGACAGTAAGCAAGGCCTGCAAAAAGATGTTCTACAAGAAGAACATGACTCTATACATCATAAATGACCTTCCTATCACCAAAGTTTCATACATACATCTATCTCCCATCACAATGGTGATATACCAAGAGTTTACATATGATAACATAAGAGAATAACATCATTCATCCCAGGCATAGTGGGGAAACCAACATAGGCCGTTAAATGACCTAAAGAGATCTCATCAAATGACTACAATAGATAGAGACACACTATTACATCATGAGTCTTGATATGACCTTTACAGATACCAATCACCTAAATAAGATCATGATAAACATCAGCAACGACACTATATGATCTGCTCCATAGCATCGAATCATTCACATTCTATCATATGTGAGAAACACCATAGCCATCCAGATCTGCATGGACCAAGTATCATCAATTGGGAATATCTGCATCAATTAACACATGTACGAAACAACCTATCATCATATAGGTAAGAACTCATCATCATCATGTCTCCAATAATGCAACTTTGAATAATCATCCATGTATCCAACCAACAATCCTCATCCATATATGTGCCAAGAACAATAGGAATCCTGCATCATAACTGTAATATATGATCTTTATGCATATGACGACAACAACATATGAGTGACTCATCATCAAGTAAAGAAGATGTGAATTCAAGCTATGTACTTCTCCTTATCCTTATGATGATCACCATGTAAGCACCATTAGGGAATCATCCACAAATCTGATCTAAATATCCACTATGTAACCCCAAGAATCATCTGAACAACTCATAACCATATCATAGCAAGATGAATCATTTATCCATATAAGTATCATCACCAAGGACTATTAACCATAATGCCAACAATGCATTAAAAGCATATGCTCCCCCTAAACCTGTGCCATCTGTTAGATCAGACTGTAACTATTAACCAATCAGATCCTTTTTCTGAGCCTGTCCCCACTGCTTTTCCTTAGACTGAGATATACGTGACTTTGTAGTGTCTAACTTGCATATATACGCGACTTCCCTTTAAGAAACTTGCGTATGAGATTCAGGAAACTAAAGTTTTACACTTTCAGCTCCCCCTGAGTCTGTTATGTCTGTGTTGTGTTGTGTCTCAGTTCATTGTGCTGTGCCACATCTTTCTGACTGTACTTCCTTCTTCTTCCATATCTTCAAGTGTGATGATGTTTTATCCTGTGATGTCCATCCTTTGTTCCTGCATTCCTTTGCTATATGTCCAAGCTTGTTACATTCATAACATCTTACATGTTTCATATTCCTCCTGTAGCAATTAGCAGCTTTGTGACCAAACATATTGCAAGAAAAACAATATCCATTAAAGTACCTGGAATGTGATGATCTTTCTGTGTGATGATCTTGAACCATTCTTATTCTACATCTAGCTGCAACATGTCCAAGATTATGACATTCATAACATTCAATATTATTCATCTGAGTAAATGGCCGACCATTACTTCCATAGATAGGAGTAAAATATTTTCTTTGAAGAATCTCTTTCCTTGATTGTTGATGGGGTTGACCTCTCATCTCTTTTATCTCCTTGTTGATCATTTTAGATTTCTCTTTAGAGTTCCTTGCCTCACCTTGTGAACTAGATGCACCTTCAACAGATTCATGAAAACCAAGACCAGTCTTGATAGCAGGAGACCTTTGACTACTAAGAATATCATCCAAGGCTTTAGTACTATCTTGAAATCGTAACAGTTTATCCTTTTCTTCTAATTTACCTTTCAAGATATTTACCTCAACTTGAAGTTGTTCTTCCTTTTCTAGACATTGCTTCTTCATGTCTTTTTCAGCTTTCCTTCGTTCTTCCAACTGATGCCTTAGTTTGAGAATCTCCTTTTCTTGTTCTTCATTCAGGTCCTGCTGCATTTGACGAATTCTGAAGGTACATTCCAGCTGAGATTTTAAGCTGATAACTTCGTTTACCTATTTTTCAATACCTTGGAGTAGATCTTTATTTTGCTTCTTTGATTCTTCAAGATCTTCCTTTAGTGAGCAGATCGTGGCTTCAAGACTTTCATAGTAACTGGATCTATCTCTGAGTTTCTTGATGGTTGTGCTTCTTTCATTGATTTCATCTCTTAGATGTTACTTCATCCTGCAACTTTTGATATTTGTCCTTGAATAATTTCCTTACCTTGTTTCCTCCTTCTAGTTGGGCCTTTAGTTTGATAGCTTCTTCTTTGAAGTCACATTCCCTTTTGTTCAATAGATCTTGTTGATCCCTGATTTTATCTGAAAGCCTTTTAAATTCTGCCTCTATTTGATATCTTTCTTGTTCACCCATAAGAGCAAATTCAGTTGTTTCGCTATCAATTTCATCTTTTCCAAATGGATAGATAGCTGGAACATCAGAGGATAGCAAATTCATACCTGATAATTCATCTTCATTTTGAAATGATACTGAATCTGATTCTGAATCTGAAGAGCTTCTTACACCTAATCCCCAATCGATTCTCCCACTGTCATAGTTCTTCTGAGATGTCTTCTTCTTCTTAGGTGCTTTCTTCTTAAGCTTCTTTCCCATTGTTCCACGGATCTCCTTCAAGTGATCAAGCTTCTACCAAAGGACCAGCTCTGATACCAATTGTTGGAAATAATACCGAGAGGGTGGGGGGGGGGGGTGAATTAGTATTATTAAATCAATAAAACTTTTTCATTTCCATACTTTGATTCATATATGTTGCTTCAGTTAAGAATACCCATGTATATTCAGTAAACTTATGATTCAGTTAATTGATCTTCAATGAGTGCATTAGAACATTATTAACCATATTAATAGTAAACGGTGCAGTAAAATAGAACAAATCATCACACATAAGCCACACACATGAACACCATGATATAAGGTGGAAACCCAATGTGGGAGAAAACCACTTGCTGCAAGTCATCTCAATCTTCTTCTTAATAAGAAAATCCTTTTACAAAAGTTCTGTATTAGTGCAGTCCTTTACCAGTACGCAGGTTACTACCTGTAGAGAGCTACAACCCTCTCTCGTTCTCCAGTCTCTCCTGGAAGGGAGCTACAACCCCCATAGTTCTTGTACTAGCTGATCCATTTACTAGTACGCAGGCTGCTACCTGCTACAATGCTCCAAAGTTTTTAACTGCTACTGGAAGGGAGCTACCACCCCCTTAGCTCTTGTACTAGCTAAGATACTAGTACGTAGGTGCCGACCTACAATCTTCTCTCCTCCGGGTACCACGTTTCATACATTTCCATACTGGATACCCCTGAAGCACAACACATAATCTGAAATGCCATGTTTCATCCAATTTTCATACTGGATCCATTAATATCATTGAAGCACATAATCAATCAAACTTCTGAATCACCCAATCACCAGATCAATACATATACAAGGATAGTATGCGTTTCAGCAATCAGATCTAGTCCATCAGATCATACAAGGATAAGTCATTATGAACCTGATCCATTCATCCATCAATACTGAAGCTAATCATAATCATTCAATCAATCACTTCTCAGAATGCTGTTATCAGAACATAATACGAGTAACCAGACATCACTTCAAAACCCAAAACACTTCAGTAAACAATAGAAGCAGCTAAAACATATTTTAAGAAAAGTACGCAGCTTCTCAATGGAAACTTGCGGGTATCCGCTCCTGCACCATCTATTGATTCGCGGGTATCCGCACCTGAATAGGCTTCTAACTTGTGAGTATTTGCAGCTTACAGTCTTCTTCTCTGTGGGCATTCACACCTAATGCTGCGGGTTGCCTGCGCACCTCCGCGCTGTACTCGTCTCTGGCCTGCGATCCTCCTGCAATCCTCCGCACCTACACCAATCTCTGGCCTGCTAACCTCCACACCTTTTCCTCGATCTACCTGCGGATCTTCGCGCTTTCTCCTTCAGAGGCCTGCAGATCTCTGCGCCTGAAACGTGTCGCACTTGCGGTCCAGTCTTCAAATATGCCATAGACTATCAGATCTACAGATCTGATCATGCGCAAAGGAGATCTCAACCCATCAATAGTTTTGCCCTATAAAGCTCAGGTTTCTCCTTGATGTAGATCTAGATATCACTCACCAACCAGAATTTTAGATCTTGCTCTCCTTAATATATTCAACCCATAAGCATCCTCTAGCCAAATGATCTCCTTCCTCTTTTATAGCCTTAGGCCTTTCACAATACCACGGTCCAAAACGATAATAACACAATACCATGGACCCGACAACCATAAGATTCCCACACGTGCGCTTTTCTTTGCATGAAAGTGTGTGAACTTTTAGGACCGCACTTTTTGTTCTATTAACCTGCGAATATGTCCGCACCTTCTGAACGGAGTACCTGCGGACCCAGCCTATGATCACACCTATTGCACGACGCACCTGCGAACTTCTTATTTTCTTCATTCTTTGTGGGCTGATCATCAATCTCTGCTACTGACCTGTTGTACTGTGATCTATCACCTGTATGAGTTGCCATCGAGGACAACACTTTAGCCATAATGCCAACAATCTCCCCCTTTGGACTTGATAGCAAAGCTTACTTGTCATTTGATTCCTTTGAGCTATCCTGCATCCCATGTATTATGTCACATCTGATATCTCTTTTGTGGATTCACTTGATTGTATATAAGTGAGATATTCTTCTATGAGTGGGTTGCCATCAAGTACAACACATGCATCATAATGCCAACAATGTCCCCCTTTGGACTTGATGGCAACAACACCAAATCACTCTCCCCCTTTGACATCAAGGGCAAAGGGCGGACCAAGATATTCTCTTCCTTTGCTGTCCATACTCCCCCTGAGTACCTCCTAAAATCTCTGAATGAGCTTCCCCTTTGTATATGCCAAGAAGTACCACTCTGTCCATGCTTCCTCTTAGTACCTGCTGAAATCTCTGAATGAGCCAAGGTGTACCAATCTGTCCATGCTACATGCTGAAATCTCTGCTCTGCTAACGTGTGTTGTTCATGCTCCCCCTGACTGTAAGCAAGGTCTGCAAAACGATGTTCTACAAGAAGAACATGACTCTATACTTCATAAATGACCTTCCTATCACCAAATATTCATACATACAACTATCTCCCATCACAATGGTGATATACCTAGAGTTTACATATGATAACATAAGAGAATAACATCATTCATCCCAAGCATAGTGGGGAAACCAACATAGGCCGTTACATGACCTGAAGAGATCTCATCAAATGACTACAATAGATAGAGACACATTATTACATCATGAGTCTTGATATGACCTTTACAGAGACCAATCACCTAAATAAGATCATGATAAACATCAGCAACGACACTATATGATCTGCTCCATAGCATCGAATCATTCACATTCTATCATATGTGAGAAACACCATAGCCATCCAGATCTGCATGGACCAAGTATCATCAATTGGGAATATCTGCATCAATCAACACATGTACGAAACAACCTATCATCATATAGGTAAGAACTCATCATCATCATGTCTCCAACAATGCAACTTTGAATAATCATCCATGTATCCAGCCAACAATCCTCATCCATATATGTGCCAAGAACAATAGGAATCCTGCATCATAACTGTAATATATGATCTTTATGCATATGATGACAACATCATATGAGTGACTCATCATCAAGTAAAGAAGATGTGAATTCAAGCTATGTACTTCTCCTTATCCTTATGAAGATCACCATGTAAGCACCATTAGGGAATCATCCACAAATCTGATCTAAATATCCACTATGTAACCCCAAGAATCATCTGAACAACTCATAACCATATCATAGCAAGATGATTCATTTATCCATATAAGCATCATCACCAAGGACTATTAACCATAATGCCAACAATGCATTAAAAGCATATGCTCCCCCTAAACCTGTGCCATCTGTTAGATCGGACTGTAACTATTAACCAATCAGATCCTTTTTCTGAGCCTGTCCCCACTGCTTTTCCTTAGACTGAGATATACATGACTTTGCAGTGTCTAACTCGCGTATATAGGCGACTTCCCTTTAAGAAACTTGCGTATGAGATTCAGGACACTGAAGTTTTACACTTTCAGCTCCCCCTGAGTCTGTTATGTCTGTGTTGTGCTGTGTCTCAGTTCATTGTGCTGTGCCACATCTTTCTGACTGTACTTCCTTCTTCTTCCATATCTTCAAGTGTGATGATGTTTTCTCCTGTGATGTCCGTCCTTTGTTTCTGCATTCCTTTGCTATATGTCCAAGCTTGTTACATGCATAACATCTTACATGTTTCATATTCCTCCTGTAGCAATCAACAGCTTTGTGACCAAACATATTGCAAGAAAAACAATATCCATTAAAGTACCTAGAATGTGATGATATTTCTGTGTGATGATCTTGAACCATTCTTCTTCTACATATAGCTACAACATGTCCAAGATTATGACATTCATAACATTCAATATTATTCATCTGAGTAAATGGCCGACCATTACTTCCATAAATAGGAGTAAAAGAATTTCTTTGAAGAATCTCTTTCCTTGATTGTTGATGGGGTTGAACTCTCATCTCTCTTATCTCCTTGTTGATCATTTTAGAATTCTCTTTAGAGTTCCTTGCCTCACCTTGTGAACTAGATTCACCTTCAACAGATTCATGAAAAACAAGACCAGTCTTGATAGCAGGAGACCTTTGACTACTAAGAATATCATCCAAGGCTTTAGTACTATCTTGAAATCGTAACAGTTTATCCTTTTCTTCTAATTTACCTTTCAAGATATTTACCTCAACTTGAAGTTGTTCTTCCTTTTCTAGACATTGCTTCTTCATGTCTTCTTCAGCTTTCCTTCGTTCTTCCAACTGATGCCTTAGTTTGAGAATCTCCTTTTCTTGTTCTTCATTCAGATCCTGCTGCATTTGATGAATTCTGAAGGCACATTCCAGTTGAGATTTTAAGATGATAACTTCGTTTACCTATTTTTCAATAGCTTGGAGTAGATCTTTATTTTGCTTCTTTGATTCTTCAATATCTCCCTTTAGTGAGCAGATCGTGGCTTCAAGACTTTCATAATAACTAGATCTATCTCTGAGTTTCTTGATGGTTGTGCTTCTTTCATTGACTTCATCTATTAGTGATGTTATTTCATCCTGCAACTTTTGATATTTGTCCTTGAATAACTTCCTTACCTTGTTTCCTTCTTCTAGTTGGGCCTTTAGTTTGGTAGCTTCTTCTTTGAAGTCACATTCCCTTTTGTTCAATAGATCTTGTTGATCCCTGATTTTATCTGAAAGCCTTTTAAATTCTGCCTCTATTTGATATCTTTCTTGTTCACCCATAAGAGCAAATTCAGTTGTTTCGCTATCACTTTCATCTTTTCCAAATGGATAGATAGCTGGAACATCAGAGGATAGCAAATTCATACATGATAGTTCATCTTCATTCTAAAATGATACTGAATCTGATTATGAATCTGAAGAGCTTCTTACACCTAATCCCCAATCGATTCTCCCGCTGTCATAGTTCTTCTGAGATGTCTTCTTCTTCTTAGGTGCTTTCTTCTTAAGCTTCTTTCCCATTGTTCCACGGATCTCCTTCAAGCGATCAAGCATCTACCAAAGGACTAGCTCTGATACCAATTGTTGGAAATAATACTGAGAGGGGGGGGGTGAATCAGTATTATTAAGTCAATAAAACTTTTTCATTTCCATACTATGATTCATATATGATGCTTCAGTTAAGAATACCCGTGTATATTCAGTAAACTTATGATTCAGTTAATTGATCTTCAATGAGTGCATTAGAACATTATTAACCATATTAACAGTAAACAGGTGCAGTAAAATAGAACAGATCATCACACATAAGCCACACACATGAACACCATGATATAAGGTGGAAACCCAATGTGGGAGAAAACCACCTGTTGCAAGTCATCTCAATCTTCTTCTTAATAAGAAAATCCTTTTACAAAAGTTTTGTACTAGTGCAGTCCTTTACCAGTACGCAGGCTACTACCTGCAGAGAGCTACAACCCTCTCTCGTTCTCCAGTCTCTCCTGGAAGGGAGCTACAACCCCCATAGTTCTTGTACTAGCTGATCCATTTACTAGTACATAGGCTGCTACCTGCTACAATGCTCCAAAGTTTTCAACTACTACTGGAAGGGTGCTACCACCCCCTTAGCTCTTTTACTAGCTAAGATACTAGTACGTAGGCGCCGGCCTACAATCTTCTCTCCTCTAGGTACCACGTTTCATACATTTTCATACTGGATACTCCTGAAGCACAACACATAATCTGAAAGGCCACGTTTCATCCAATTTCCATACTGGACCCATTAATATCATTGAAGCACATAATCAATCAATCTTCTGAATCACCCAATCACTAGATCAATACATATACAAGGATAGTATGCGTGTCAGCAATCAGATCTAGTCCATTAGATCATACAAGGATAAGTCATTATGAACCTGATCCATTCATCCATCAATACTAAAGCTAATCATAATCATTCAATCAATCACTTCTCAGAATGCCGTTATCAGAACATAATACCAGTAACCAGACATCACTTCAAAACTCAAAACACTTCAGTAAACAACAAAAGCAGCTAAAATAGATTTTAAGAAAAGTACACAGCTTCTTCAATGGAAACCTGCGGGTATCCGTTCCTGCACCATCTATTGATCCGCAGGTATTCGCACCTGAATAGGCTTCTGACTTGCGAGTATCCGCAGCTTACAGTCTTCTTCTCTGCGCACATCCGCACCTACGGCTGCAGGTTTCCTGCGCACCTCTACACTGTACCCGTCTCTGGCCTGCGATCCTCCTGCAATCCTTCGCACCTACACCGATCTCTGGCCTACGAACCTCCGCACCTTTTCCTCGATCTACCTTCGGATCTTTGCGCTTTCTCCTTTAGAGGCCTGCGGATCTCCATGCCTGAAACGTGTCGCACCTGCGGTCCAGTCTTCAAATATGCCACAGACTATCAGATCTACAGATCTGATCATGCGCAAAGGAGATCTCGACCCATCAGTAGATTTGCCTTATAAAGCTCAGGTTTCTCCTTGATGTAGATCTAGATATCACTCACCAACCAGAATTTCAGATCTTGCTCTCCTTAAGATATTCAACCCATAAGCATCCCCTAGCCAAATGATCTCCTTCCTCTTTTATAGCCTTAGGCCTTTCACAATACCACGGTCCAAAACCATAATAACACAATACCATGGACCCGACAACCATAAGATTCCCACACGTGCGATTTTCTCTGCATGAAAGTGTGTGAACTTTTAGGACCGCACCTTTTGTTCTGTTAACCTACGAATATGTCCACACCTTCTGAACAGAGTACCTGCGGACCCAGCCTATGACCAAACCTATTGCATGACGCACCTGTGAACTTCTTATTTTCTTCATTCTTTGTGGGCTGATCATCAATCTTTGCTACTGACCTGATGTACTGTGATCTATCACCTGTATGAGTTTCCATCAAGGACAACACTTTAGCCATAATGCCAACAATCTCCCCCTTTGGACTTGATGGCAAATATTACTTGTCATACAAGGACTTGTCATTTGATTCCTTTGAGTTATCCTGCATTCCATGTATTATGTCACATCTGATATCTCTTCTGTGGATTCACTTGATTGTATATAAGTGAGATGTTCTTCTATGAGTGGGTTGCCATCAAGTACAACACATGCATCATAATGCCAACATAAACAACACCAAGGAGAAAGGTATGATCTTCACTACATTCACTATGATAGAGATGGACATGATGCATGCACATGCAAAATCCCTTGGGAAAGAATAAAGCAAAAACACAAAGAAGACAAAGGTAAAACACTGGATCCAATGAAAGGTAAAGTAATTGCTTACGCATACACTGTTTCCCATTGCAATATTGGAGAAATTAAAGATATGCTTCATACTTTATTTTCTTCTTGAAAATATGCATCTACTTGATACTGGTGCAACATGCCATATGAACTTTCAGAAAGAGTTCTTGAAGAACTTAGTTAAAATGTAGATGGAGCAGTTTAATTTGCAGACAAGTCAAGTCTCAAGCCATTCAGACTTGGTACCTAGTGGGCTCCAGTATTGTAGCAATAATGCTACAACTCCTGGGGCTTCCTATCTCTAATTTTATCAACCCGGTAGTTCGTACAAACTTGGAAGCGACGGTGCTGTATGCACAAGTACTAGCTCTCGTCGCAGCTGTCACTTGTTCAGCTGGCACAAGTCCGCTAGGGCTCAAGCCAACTTCTATATGCTCTCAGAAGAAGCTTTCTAAATGATGGACGAAGGCTATCTCAGAGGAAATCAATCTACTTTGCAAAAATGAACTGAAAGCCAACCAAAACATGAAACCCTAGTAAAACCTAATTTGACTAGCTTGACCTCTATGATGCGATAATGAAAGTGCAAATGTCTAAAAAGGATGCCATTACTTCTAATGATGTGAAATGCATGAACTCAAACTACTTCCATTAAAAAGAACATTGTTTTTGTATTTTTGCTTAAGTGGATGAAGTGATTACGGTTTTGTTTCTTATTAGGGTTTGGCTGTGCAGAGGTGGTGCGAAGGGAGAGAAAGCTTGGTAAAGGTCAGGAGGGCTAGGAGAGGTCCCTAGCATCAGTCCATAGAAGTCTACAACGTTCAGATGCTCGGCAACCAAGTTTGCAGGCTTCTATAGGATGTCTGCAGGGGATCCTACAGGAAACTAAGGAATTCTACAGGAAGTCTGCTAACTTCTACAGGATGTGCTGTAAGTGGAAGTTTTGGGTGATGGTGAAGTGATGGAGCGGTATGGGTGGATAGGTAAGGTGGAGATGGAGCTTGTGATGGCTCAGGGGCAGAGGAATAGGATGGAGAAAGAGCGCACGAAGTTGGTTGGTGAATAGAAGGATGGAAACAACGAAAGGTCAAAAAAATGAAGCTACGTGGCAATGGAAGAGTTGGAAGGTGAACGAGCTGAACAGAAGTCGAGTAGGTGGCTGTGGGCGAGGTTAAGAAGAAGAAGAAGGAAGTGGGATGATATTGAGCAGTGTAAATAAAACAACTTACCTATGTCTTGCACCAAGAACGAGAATCCATTAACCTGTGCTACCTGTGCTATTAAACCAATGAACATCAATGTAAATCATGAAGAAAAGTCGTGCATGGAATTGTAATGAAGAAGTATGGCTCAAGAGCAAAATGCATGGAAGGATCCACGATTAAAACGACTGTGTTGCAGCTTGCATGAAAGTAGAAAAGACTGCGTTTTTTTGGTGGTTGGTATAGACTACACCCAAATCCCTAAACAGAGATGGCAGTGGAGGCACTAACAACCTTTTCTTGGAGCTCCAGTGAATTACAAACCTCCTATTCTGATCTAGGCAACTGAAAGTGATTTAACCATAAGCTAATCCTACTCAATCTTATTAAAGAAATCAAATCAGTAGACTGTGTTCTTGAAATGCATATTAAAACAAGGAAACAAAGTGCTGGAAAGAAAGGTAAATAACACTACAAGAAGAGGAGATCTATTGCTCTCAGGTTGGGCCCTAACCTGAGAGCTATAACTCCCTTAAAAGCTCAGAATTAGATCCAAATCTGCTTGCCTTTATTCATAATCAAAAGTCTAATGTCATGCCAAAACTGGCTTACAAAAACAAACACCGAGCTGTGCTCAGGAATTACAATATCAGTCCAAAAGTTCAAAAAGCTCCTAACAAAGGCTACGGCCTTCATATTTATACAAAATGAAGATCAAGCTGGATTCCTCCATTCGTGGAGCTTGGTTGTCCAACTGAAAGTCAAACTGCTGTAAAACTGCTGATCCTGTAGAACGTGTTGGCTGCCTTTAAGCTCGGTGGGGAGAGTTGTTGGAGCTCGGAGTTAAGGTGAAAATCACGAGGAAGGTCATCAAGACCGTGGACAACCTCCCTATGAACCCGCAATGTCACCTTTGTTGTCTCCTTGTCTCCTTTTGCGTGGTCTTTTGCTCTCTTTAATGCCAAAAACCTGAAATCATCATGGATTAGCCACATAGATATAATGCCTGCCCTTCTTCCTACAAACAACACGAATATACTAAGAAATGAATGCATAAGTGATAAAAGATGAATGGTCGAACAAGGTAAGTAGGCCAATATGAGCCCAAATTGTACCAAAAATTGGGGCTTATCATCACCCCCCAGCTAAAATATTTGCTCATCCTTGAGCAAATTAGTCCAGATCTTCATCCTTCATTGCTTTTACTGCTTCCCTTACATCCCAAGGCTCTGTGGTAGTGTCCTCTCTGCTGATATGAAACCCTGCTTTCTTGTTCACCTCTTCCCATTGGTTACTGTCATCCTCCTCTGTATTGCCTTCAGTCAACCCTAGCAGTAGTGGTGGGCTGAGTTTAAGGCCAATCCAGCTGGCCTGGAGGCTTTGCATGGATTTCTTGTAAAGGTCTACCCTTGCCAAAGCTTCCCTCATCCGAATTGGGGTATGGTACTCTCGGATTTTCAAGCTGTGTGCCAAGGTATTCCATCTGCGTGTACATGCTTGGGCAGCACTTTCTCCTAACAATCTTTCCATGTCTTCAAAATGAGCTATGGCTTGGGCCTGTTGGTCCATAAATCTCAAGGAAGCTGTGGGATCAGTAGACAACTGTTGGTGGGCTGAGATGAGTGCAACCGGATCCTCTGGTTCTGCTCGGATGAACAGTGGCTCGCTCACTTCTCGGTTCATGATCGATTTTGCTTCAGCTGCTCTTTGATCCTCATGGTTCAACCATGAAACGAACACCATCAATTGCATATCACCCAAGGCAATATTGGGATCCCAGGAGACTTCATTAGGCAAAGCCAAATTGTGGAGGTAGAACTCTGCTAATTTGGCTTTGTCTTCTGACGAACTAGTACTGCACAATTCAGAAAATTGTTATGGGTTTTGGATATGTGAAATACCTCTTTGTGCCAAGGTATTTATTTGGAACTGCAGCCATTGATCTTTCAAGTAAAAACCATAGGATTTTGCAGGTTGTCTGCACTGTATTGCCTCCATGGCCTAACTGGCCATGCAGGCCAATTGTGCTTCCTTTTGCTGCAACTGTTCTTTTAGAGCTTGCACTTCAATTTTTGTTTGCTGTTCTGCTTCCTGTAGAAGTGTCATTGGCTCTTCAAGACCGGTGGTCAGCTCCTTTTTGCCTTGTTGTTCTTTTGTGATGTCTTTGGAGGATGTTCCTGCCCCTACCCTTAGTTCCTGTAGCTGCAATCTCAGCTTCTGATTTTCTTCCTGTAGAAGCACACGTTGGAAATTAGCCACATGTTTAGCCATGGTGAATTCGCTCCTGACCTCCTTGAGTTGCTCTTGTAAAGGGCCTATGTCCGCCACACCCTTTGACTTGGCGATCTGCATCCATGTGTGGGTACGGACTCTTTCTTCCTCCAATGCAAAAAATAGGGGTACAGTAAATTTCTGCGGTATGATTTTGTCCGCCTCTAAGAAGGTGTAGTATGAACTCAGACTAGGCTGAGGGCTGGGTTCTGGTATATGTACTTCTTCTGCCTCTTCAGGTGGCTCTACCTCACCCTCCTTTGGTGGTGATGAGGGTCCTTCTCCTTCCCTCTTCTCCGTTTCCTGTAGCCGGGCCAGAGTGTCCTGTAGAACATTTTCAGCTTCCTGTAGCCGAGTTTTTTCAGTCAACAGGTCTAACCTTTCTTGCCACGTATTTTTCTTTGGACTCCCCTTCTCGTAGGTGACTGTTATCCTTGAGGGAGACTTTTCCTTGGGAGAAGCAGGGGTATCTTCAATGACAATCGGGCTGCTGGACGGAGGCTGTGGCTTGCCCGTTGTTATCACCCAGGTTGTTCCCTATGACTCCCAAGGGAATACGGCCGGGGTAACCACTAACCAATCTTTGGATCACAGCTTCTAGCCAAACTGTGATCAGAGAGGGCTCTCTCTTTATGATTTGTCTCTGTTATGATGGTGTTTTTAGGCTAGCTATTATGCTCAGGTTTTGGTTTATGTTTTGGTTGAAGGATTTCTTTCAGGTCTTATGATATAGTGTTTAGATAGTGAAATACCATTGGGCAATGGAGTCTGGAGTTGCAAAATGATTTGATACGCTGGATTGGTGGTGTTCAAACTGCAGGGCCTATTGTGTATTTTAGACAAACAAAATTAGCTTAAATGGTGATGTATGTCAACCAACAGAAAGCAATTAAGAATTTTCTATTAAGTTGGTGAGGTGAAGGTGAACACACTGCACAGGAGCAAAACTTGAATTCCTGTGACAAAGGCCACTGTGAAAGGTGTATTCTGAAAGTGCAGCAATTAAGAATTACACTTATCTAGATTACAGCTGAAGAAAACATTCATAAACAACACAGATTGAACTCAGGGTACTCAGTGAATAAATCCTGAAAGTTATTCTTTTTCATTGTTGCTTAGTATTGAAAATCAGATAACATATATGGATTTTAACAAAACAACTAATTGACAGAGAGAGTTACAGATACTTATTGTATGGTGAAATACACAGGAATCCAGCAGTTATCAACAGACACCAGAACGCATTCAACACTTCAGAAATCCGAGAAATTCCATCGCTTTCTTTATTAAACTTCTGAAAGGATTACAGCATAAGAATTTCTTTTGGAGAAATCAACAACAACCTTTGCAAGCTCATGCGAAGGGGGCTTTATAGGAATGCGTATACAAAATATCTCAGGCATTGAGTCATCTGAGAGAGAAAATATCTTCATAAATTTGTTCAGAAAGTAGAGAAGAAGTTATTACAACTTTAAATGCAGCATAGATGCCCTTTATGTCTGTCAGAGGATAATTTTGACCTTTGGAGGTCATTGAGTCGGTTGCAACGCTTAGCTTTAATGCTGATAAATGCGCCTTTATTTCTTGCTGCGCTGTATTTTCTCGGCCCTGCCAGCTGTAGTTTTCTATTTCTGCTTTGTTGGCCGATCCATCTGCTGAGTTGGCTCAGCTTTAATCCGCCGTGCATGCTGATTTTGTTAAACTTTGCTTTGCATGACAACTGATATTTTTAAGAAACAAAATTGTTAAGTGACTCCCTGTTTACAAAATCTTCTGTATTGCGTTTGTCCACCATTCTTGCGTAGGGAGTTGATGCCTGAGAATAACATCCATTGTCTCCTCTGCCTCTGTGTACTTGAAGAAATTGGGAGCCACCCCAAACAGGTGATTGATCTCATTCATTATAAAAAACAGATTCTCGACTCTGTTGTAAAGAGACTGTCCTGTGGCTGGCCCTGTTTCCTCTGAGGTGCTAGGCTTATCACTGATCTGGATAGTGGCAAATGTATTGACCCTTTTAGCATATTGGTCATGTGTGAACAATCTCCCTGCGCTGTTCAGTAAGCTAGGGAGTCCTCTGCTTTCTAACACTTGAAACTTTTCCAAAAACTTGTTCACCTCAGTCTGCATATCCTGGGTTCTTCTCTCCAATGTCTGCACTAAGTTTCTCAGTGTGAGAACCCTTTTGACCATTTGGATAGTCTCAGTTCTGTTTGTAATTCCCATGGTAGCCAACTGAGAACTTGTTCTATGGTTAAGTACATTGATCATTCTGGTGGCCACTTCAGGCATATTGCTCAATGAAGCTCTTGATCTGTAAACCTCCTTCTGTGCCTTTGGGATGAGCTCTAATTGCTCATGGATTGTCTCAATATATGGCCATTGCACATTGATAGATTGACCAATGTTAGCCCACAGCACTATTTTAAGCTCAGCCACCACCTTATCTAACTTGAGCTCATTCTCTAGCTCTTTGATCTTGTCTTTGAGGGCTTTGATTTCCCTGCCCTTTTCTGCCACTTCTCTCTTTGATTTATCATGTCTGTCATTTACCTTGGCCAACTTATCCCTGGTCTCATTTAACTCTGTCATTTGAGCTTCCAGGTTTTGGATTTCATTCTTCAGCTTTTGCATATCCAGGCTTTGGGCCTGCTCTGTAGTTGTTGGCACTGCTGAAGTAGATGTTGCTGTCTGTTCAGTCTGTTGAGGAGGAGGAGCAGTGATAGGAGCAGTTTCCTCAAGATTTATGATTTGAGGAGGAGGCTGAGAGGTCTGACCCTCTTCTCTTTGTTTTAATGCTGCTTGCAATGCTGCCTTTGCAGCCTCTGATTCTCCTAATTTCTCTTGTGCTTGAACAAGCTCTTTATAAATGGAGATCAACAAATCTGTGGTATATTTCTCCTGCCTTTGTTGGGCTACCTCATCTGTCTGAGGGTGCATGGTGGCTGGGAGTTTGATTTTCTTCCTCATGGCAGCCATGTCAGCATCCCTCAACTTCAAGATTTCCTGTATCCCTGAAATATCTTTGGGATCATGCCCAATTTCAATGATTATGTCTTCCAGGGACCTTATTCTGTTGTCCTTCGCCTGGGATGATGCTTTCTCCAATTCCAATTGGGAGGCTGTGGCATTAAGGCTGCTCTTTAGTTTGTAATTTTCTAATGTTTCATCTGCCAAGGAGGCATACACCATCTCACCAGTCTGTTTATGCAGTTCAATTTTGTCCATTGGGTGTATGTCTTTGGCCATGACTTCCAGGTTGGTCCTGAGGTAATCTGAGGCAGATTGGGGATGCAGTGCTGTGGGCATAAAATGACTCATGATCATTTTGCCCTCACCTACATCAAAGGCAGACATAAGTCTTTGCTGATTGGTAGGAGCCATGTTTAGCAGGTGATTGTACAGCTGTATTTTGATAGGATCATTCCTCCTTTTGATGTCTATAAATTGCTGTTTGATGCTTATTTGTCCTTCTTTTTGTTGGCTGGAGGAGCTGACCTCCCCTCCCATGGTCCTGTCCTGTTCCTGCTGGAAGGAACTTGCTGAAGCTTCTCTGCTGGGTGGGCCCATGCCCAATGCTTGTCTTATTGCTGCATCATCCTCAGAAAAGTCATTTAATCTTTGTCTCTTCTCTCCCTGGTTGATAGATGAAGTGAGAGGAGTTTCTCTATCCCTTTTTCTGCTTAAGTCCTCCTTCTGTGGAGTTTGGAGGACCGAGGCATCAGTGGTGACTTCTGGCCTAGGAGGCACTATGTTTTGAGCCCGTTGCTCAGTGGAAGTTGGGGTATCCACCACTCTTTCCTGCTGCAAGGGTTGCTGTCTGTCAGGTTGCCCTTCTTCATGCTACCTTTCCTGCTGTTGTTGATGCTGTTGCTGCTCTGCTTGCCGCTGTTCTTTATCTAGCTGCTGTGGCTCTATCTCCATTTCCTTTTCTTTTCCCTTCTCTGATATGTTTTCAACAGCTTTTGTAGTTTGCTGTTGGGCAGTTGAGGAGGATGCAGCTGCTTCAATTTGTGTGCTTGGAAGTGAGCTCACCTGTGAACAAAGTTCAAGGTCAGCCATCTTCCTTAGATTCCTTACTGCCCTCAGATTTAGCTCTTCTTGTGATACAGGCTCTTCTAGGGTCCCTCTCCTCCATTTGTCTTGATTAACATATTTTTCAATGTGAGGGATACTATGATGATCATAGGCAGACAACTTATATTTGAGCCTCCTCATTGTTATAAAATGATTAGGGTCATAGGGTGTCCATGGGAAACTTGTTTGGAGGCCAAGGAACTCAAGCATTCTATCTGCTTCCCTCCATCCTTGCTCCCTCTCGTTATAGATGAGATGGCCAAGTTGGCTTTTCACTTTTAACTGTGCCTTTTTGCCTTTTCCTGAAAAGTGAAGCACATCAACTCTGCCAAATTGCCTAAAATACTCTAGGGCAAATAGCCTCATAGGCACATACTTAGGTAATCTGAATGGAGGCAAATCACACCCATATATCCTGATGACAGTGTGGTGTTGGTAGAAGTACCAATCCCCAATGCTGTAAGATTTAGACAGCTGAAGAATTCTCTGCATGTCATCAGTGAGTCTTGGAGGAGGTGAGCTCATTAGCATTGTCATAGCTGGATGGATGAACTGATCAATAAATTCACAGTAAGTGTATGGAGAATCAGGTGTAGAGTGGAAGATAGAGGACCAATAGACCACTGATCTAGGATTGCCCTGGGCATCCATTCTTTTGATTGAAAAATGAAATCTGTCATGTTGATGGTACAAAATCAAATGATAGATGTAGGAGGTATATCTGAATACCCTATCTCTCGCCAAATTCATCAATTGCTCATGAATCTTGTCTGATATGTAGGTGGCATAGTCATAGCAGATTGGTGACTTGCCAGGAGCAAACATAAACATCATTGCCAGCACAGTTATGTCAATATGCTCAATTGAATTATATCCCAAGATGGGACTAATCATGTTTGCAAGGTCTCTGCCCAGCCCATTGAGATATACATGACCAATTGGAGGGTACATCACCATGTCAGAGTTAATGTATAATTGATTGAGTTTGATAATTTGAACATCTGTCAGTTTGGCCCCTTGATTTATCAGGTTCACTAGTGACAAAGGGACCAGCTTTTTCTGAGGGTTGAAGCAAAGCATGTCTCTGATAGCTTGAGGGGTAACATAGAAAAGTACTGAACCAGATGGGTCAACAACAACCCTCTGAGAAGCATCATAATGTTCAGCACACAGGTGGATTAGTTCAGGAAACTGGTTGACCTGAGGGAGCTTGAAAATAGGGAGGAAAGAGTCCCATATACCCAATATATCTGTCCCATTTTCATGCTTGGTTTTCAACTCATTTAACAGATGAATGTGGAATTTGCTGCCCATAATCATTTCTTCTGTAATTTGGTAATCCATATCTGCCAAGGCTTGCCATTTCAAGTTCCTTTGAGGGGCATTCAGAGGCTGAACATTTAGTACTACAGGGGGGACTGATGGGTCCATGGTTTTTCTAGGATTGTGGGTAGAGTTGCTATGCAGAGCAACACAATCAGGTTTTCTTCAATGAAAGATGTGAATTGTAGAGGACAGAGAGTGAATGGGAAGGTTGCAGCAATTGAAATACTGCTCTGAGCCAATAAACCAGTAGCAGGACCGAGCAGAGTGTCTTCTGTGGTGAATTTGGTTACTGAAGGTAGCTGGTTCACGACTGCGCGAACTATCTACAGATTTCAGTTCAATTTGTCCAATGTGGCCTTATAGGAGTGCAATGGATGCACTGGCTGGGTATAAGTGCTGGTTACAGTGTACTTTAATGGTGAAAGCCAAGTTTTCAGGTGTGTTCACAGATTACTCTCGGAATTACGGATAAAACAGACTTCTGGGATAATTATCGAGAATACCTGGAGAATTCGTCGGCAAGAATGGCGAATGCGCGAGTGCTGGAGGCTCTGGCGGTCTCGGAATCCCTTTAGCAAGCTGGTGCTGGTCTGGACGTGAGCCACATGCAGAAATAACAGTAGATATTTTTACCAAAAGTAGAAAAAACGTGAAATTTTGGCCTAAATATGGAATTTTGGTAATACTGGCGCGCTTTTTTGCTGACGTCAGCATGACGTCATAGGTGGGGTCAGGGTCGGATGACGTCAGCATGACGTCATCAAGCCAGGTGGCGGGCTCTGATTGGTCCAGGGGGATGATGAAGTGGCATGACAGATCGGCCAATGGTTGAGCGCAAAGGTTGACGTGACGGCATCGGTGGCAGTGACGTGAGGTGACGGGGAGCTGACGTAATATAGGTGGGATGCGGGAAACCGGAAACCGTCAGCGGTTTCATATCGGACCGCTTACGGTACGGGGGAGGTATGTGTCAGGCGTACCTCCGATGAACGGTGGTGGAGACGCGTGGCTACCATATGACGTACCCAAAATACGGCCATCGGAAGATAACTTTCGGATGGGAGATCCGCTCCGATGCAACGATGGTCGTCAGATCTGGGGGGTCTGATCGGACGGCTATCGGGGAACTGATGTGACCGGGGAATAAGGCGGGTAAACAGCGGACGTCGGAACAACTCCGCTGCGAATAGAGCCGTTGGATCTTCAATCTTTTAATCGGACGGCTGTCGGGAGGACGAAATAGTCAACGGATATGGTGGGGGGGCGGGGATTATTTAATGATTATTTTCGGCATATGTGCATGAGCGGAGAACATTGGACTTATGGGTTTTCGTGAAATTTTTGTGACTATGCGCCCGATCTTTGAACTTTGGGTAAGGGGGAACAAGTGGGTTTTGATGTATTTTTAGCAATTTTGAGCGGGTAAAGGTAGAAACAAGGTTTTATAGGTTTTATGTGTAAATGGGGGCCAAAAGTGAGAAAATGGATTTAAAAAAGGGGAAAGAGGGTTTGGCTTAGGCTTATCAAAATGACCATATGTCATTTGATCCCTAACATAGGACTTATTGGCTATAATGCCAAGGGGGTGGGTATTTATATAAGATTTGGGGTTTATACACCATGGTGTTATCATTAGTAGGGGAAAGGTGAAAATAGGGGAGTTACATAATAGAATTAGAGGTTAATATGGATGAGGAGGGTAAGTGAGGGGAATACCACTAAGTTTGTTTGAAACTTACTTAGTTTAGAGAGTAGATCAAAATGAAAAGAGTTTTAGACAAGAAATGTGGCTTTTGAATGAACAAGAACCACCATGAAACCATAATTCTTCCATGAATCACAAGTGATGAGGGAATGTTAGTAAATGACATGAAAAAGGGAAAAGGGAAGTTAGTCATGCTTTCTGCTGCAACTTGATGAAGAAGAACACCTTGTCAACTGATTGACTTTGCTCTGGTAAACATAGTTAACACATTTGCAATGGTAAAGATAACCTTTCTGCAACCCCAACTACTTACCCAGCTACTTGCCTAGCATTTTTTATTTCTTCTTGGAGGGTGCACTTGGACTTGCAGACCCTTACTTGCCTTTTCTTTTCTTTGGCTTTTCTTTTGTTTTTGTATCCACTTCTACCCTTATTTCTTCCAAGGTCCCAGATTAAGCTGTCGGGAGCCTATTTTCTCTACCTAAGCTACTTGTCTGCCAAGATTAAACAGTTTGGACAGACTTCTTTCTCTAATCTACAACTGAAAATTCAAAACATGGCATGATCCAGATTAGACTGTTGGACCATCCATCAAAATTGGGATGCATTAATCTATTTACACACCTTGTACTTCCTTGGAAATATGTGATCTTTGCATGATCAAAGCAGAGCATATTTGGACCTTCCCTTGCCAATCATGAAATATGAAACCTATTGGTATAGGTAGCTAACACCCGTCTTTATCCTAACACTCCTTCGAGCTTTAAAGTATAGAGGGGTCTCCCTCTTCCTCTTTTCTTTTGGCTTAGGTGGCGTGCTGAGGCTAGCTAATACAGCTGCTGCCTCCCTTGCCAGAATATCCACCTTCTTCTCTTTGGGTTTCACCTTTTCAGGGCTTCTTGTAGAAGCCCCTGTTTTGGTAATTTTCGGGCTTCCTGTAGAAGTCCCTTTTTCAATGATTTTCGGGCTTCCTGTAGAAGCCCCTTTTGCCAATTTCAGGCTTCCTGTAGAAGTCCCTTTTTCAATGATTTTCGGGCTTCCTGTAGAAGACCCTTTTACTGTTTTCGGGCTTCCTGTAGAAGCCTGTTTCTGCTTTCCTGTAGACATGGGTGTCACCACCTTTGCTTGCTTAGCTGCATGGGTTTTGCTTTTTGGTTTGATTGCAGGTGCTGACGAGGTACTTGGGCTGATGTGGACCACCTCAGCTTTGTCCGTTCTGCTCTTCAACCTCTTTTCTCTTGTTGACAAGATGGGTGTGCCACCTTTTTCTTTGTCATCCTCTTCCTCATGCTTCTTCTTTTGTTCTTTCTTCTGCACTGTGGTCGGGGTCTTCTGGCCTTTTTATTTCTTTCCCTCGGCCACTGCTTCTTTTTCCTCACTGCTGGAGGAACCCGTTTCTTCAATCAACATTTTTATGTCTCCATCTCTTGTCAAATTCCTGAATGATTCCCATGAGAGGGGAACCTTATATGAATGAAGCGCATCCTCCACAAGAAGTTTGATCAACCCATGGTGGGCTACCTGATCTGGTATGCCTTCTTTTAACTTTGTGGCACACTCAATTAGGGACTGTAGCAGGAAATAAGGAATGCTCAGTTTTTCTTCTACAGGAAGATCAATCCGGTGCCTCAATTCAGTGAGCAACCGAAAGTGATATGCGTACACGATGCTAAAACGGCCTTCACAGGTTATATACTTCATGATTTGCAGGCTGACTTCATTCCATGGTGGCAGCAAGCTGGTTCTTCGCACCCCATTTTTGTCCTCCGAGAATTCCTCCTCAGGTGGGAAGAATTCTTTCTTGGCCTGCTGGCTCAACTTCCTTTCTTCCTTATCCCATGGCAAACCCATCGGAAGTTCAGTAATTCGACTGATATATTGCGGGGTGAGCTTGAGGCTTAGACCCCTGAAGTTCACTGTGGCCAGTGTCTTGGATTTCAGCTTCAGAGCCTGCAAAAATTCTTCTGCCACTTCATCATCGTACCCCTGCAATTTGTCACGAAAAGATATCCATCGAACCCGTGTGAAGAGCTCTACCACTTCCTGGTTTTCCCTTAACTTGGTTGAATCAGTGGGCTCTCGTCTTATAAACCCACCCGGCATGATAAAACAGTTTCCTTAACCAGAGGTGGTAATTGTGGAAGAAATTTTGGTTTACTGAGACAGAGCGTAGAATGTCATGCACATAACCCACAAAACTTATCCCTGAGGAACTTAACACAGTTTAATTACTCGACATCCTGTCGAATGACAGTATAGGCACAACAGATAACAACTTCACCGTTTTTCTATGACCAGACTGTGGACGACAATTCTGCCACCTTTAATAACCAGTTGCATGAAGAGTTCAGGGTTACCTTTTTAATTGGCCACCTTTTTTACGTGAGGCACCCGCTTTCCTGTAGAAACTATGTTCCTGTAGGATGACAACGTTCCTGTAGAATGACAACGTTCCTATAGAATGCAGTGCGCGATTTTCGGGAGAGACTGCAGTCGGTCTGCGCCTTGGGTGTGCTTCTCAATCATTCTGATAGCCAAAGGCTCGGCATATCAAACTGCAGAAGGATCAGGATAACCGCTCGAGTTCAAAACGGTGGTTGATAAATGCATGAGTGCAATCTAGCCGACTAGATTTTGAATTCGGCGGAATCCGCGGCGCGGGGGTGAGCTGTCCCCGCCGGACCGTTGGGTGACATCACCCCATCATTCAACTGCGCGTTCACTTGCTGCCGCATCAATTCCCGCAGATCTGCCGCCGCCTCTTCGGTTAAACTCGTTTTTTTCGACGGGATTGCTCTCACGTGCATGATGCTATTCTTTTTTCATGGCCGCCACCCACACATCCCCTAGACCATTAACTGGCCGACGTGGCCGGCCAAATGGCCATACGACCGCTCAACCCATTCACCTTTACACTTAGCAATCATTCAAAGTAACATTCATGCAATCTGATGGAAGGAAGGGTTGAGACACTTACCTGCGCGGCTGCACACGATGTTTCGGTTCTTTGGACGCTGATGAGTCGATTTACCTGCTGCTGGCGAACTTACATAGGCCCGGAGGTCCATGTTCACGAGTTGCCGATGATGGATGGGATGCTTTAGTTGCATGCCCCCACGTTTCATTGCATATGGCCTGCGCGGTGAATGGTATCCACTCTAGCAGGCTTAACTGTTACAGGACTCCCGCAGGATGTCTTGGAACAGTTCTTCCTCCTTGGGTGCATGCTGCACGACGATGGATGGCCTCACGGTCACGCTTCCGGAGCTTCTGGATGACTGGGATGCACATGGTGTGAGATCTCTAGCGTTTTTTCATTTACAATTTTCTTTTTCTTGAGACTCATCGATCTGCTTTGCTGGTGCAGGTAGCTTGTTGCATGTCGACAAGGATGGTGGAGCAAGATAACAACAATGTGCAAGGGTGACAACAGTGGCTTGCATGCGTCCAAACCGATCCTTAGCCGTTAGATCTCCTCATGAAATGAATTCTGGCCCGTTCTGAGCTTCTACAGGAAGTTTCCTGTAGAAATACAGAGCTTCCTGTAGAAAGGTTGCGTTCCTGTAGAGAGTTTGCACCTTCCTGTAGAAAATCTGCATCTTCCTGTAGAAACTTTGCATCTTCCTGTAGAAAATCTGCGTCTTCCTGTAGAAGACTCAAGCTGTAATAAAATTGCACATACCTTGGAAAAAATGAGTATTCTTGGAGGAGGTGCTGGTGAGGTGTCCTGACTGCATGATGAGGACCCTTGGCTTTGAGTTGAGAGGCTTCCTCTCCTCCATAGAACACCTGCATGCAATTTTACATAATGAATCTGCTGACCTTGTTTTTTCTTGTGTTTTTTTCTTCTTTTTTTTTTTTTTTTTTTTGAAAGATAACAGGGGCGCCTCATTGAGGTTTTCACCCTTGCCATCTGCCTTAAGCGCCTCAAAGAGGTTTTCACTCAAGGATCTTTTTCCAATCTCTTTTTTTTTTTTTTTGAAAAGACAATAGGGGCGCCTCAATGAGGTTTTCACCCCTACCACCTGCCTTGGGCGCCTCAGAAAGGTTTTCACCCAAGGATCTTTATTATTTCTTTATTTTTTATTTTTTATTTTTTTAGATTCTTCAGGGTATGCCCAAAGCAGAGGCATAACCCTTCTCTATGACCAACACTGTCTTCTCCATAGTTTTGATGAACTCTTGTCTTGAGGGAGGCTTCCTGTAGATCTTCAATCGATGCCCATTGACAAGCATGGGGATGGCTTCCTCATCAATGGTCCGGATAAGAACAGATCCATTGTCATGACATTTTTCCACTGAATATGGCCCTAGCCATCTGGTTCTCAGCTTTCCCTTGAAATCTTTGTATCTGGAGTCATACAACAAAGCCCAATCTCTCGGCTGAAATTGCTTGTCATGGAGATGTTGGTCATGCCACACCTTTCTCTGAAGTTGAACCACTTCTGAGTGAAGGAGGGCCTGCATTCGGTGCTCATCCAGTCCATTCAGCTGCAATAGCCTTTCTTGTTGTGCATGGCTGAGATCTAGGTCCAGCTGAGCTGCCATCCTCAAAGTGTTGTATTCAAATTCAATGGACAGTAAAGCTTTCTTCCCATAGACCAGCTCATAAGGTGTGAAGCCGGTGGTGGTCTTCCAAGTGGTGTTGTAAGCCCATGTGGCTTCAACCAGGTGATCTGCCCAGTCCTTTCTGCTGCTGCTCACCACCTTAGTCAAGATCCCTTCTAATGCTCTATTGGTGACTTCCACCTGCCCATTTGCTTGGGGGTGATAGGGGGTGGAATTCCTATGCTTGATCTTGTGATGAGCTAGTAGATCTTCAACCAGGTTGGAGGTGAACTGGCTCCCTTGATCGGTGACCAGCTCTCTTGGATAGCCAAACTTATAGAAGATGTTTTCTCTTAGGAACTCGGCCACCTTTTCTTCTGTTGCTGCTTTGATTGCTTTGGTCTCTACCCACTTTGTCAGGTAGTCAGTGCACACAATGATGTAAGACCTTTGCCTCGAAGGAGGGTTGATTGGGCCCACAAAGTCCATACCCCACTTCTCAAATGGCTCAAGAGTCACCTGAGGTTGGAGAGGCATCTCATCCCTTTGGGTTGGTTTCCCCATTCTTTAGCATTGGTCACACTGGCTGACATATCTTCTGACATCTTGATGAAGTGTGGGCCAATAGTAGCCTGCCTGCAGGATTTTGAAGGCAGTTCTCTTTGCTGCAAAATGTCCTCCACAAGGCCCATCATGACAAGTGAGGAGGATATCAAAGACTTCCTCCTCCCTTACACAACGCCTTAAGATCTGATCGGGGCCAAGCTTGAATAGATTGCCCCCGATCCAAGTAAATGAGGCACTTTTTCTGATGATTCTGCTCTTCTCTCTTGAAGATAGGTGCGGAGGGAATTGTGCTGAAACAAGGTAGTTTGCTATATCAGCAAACCATGGAGAGAGTACTGAAATAGAAAACAGATGTTCATTGGGCATCTGGTCATCCACTGTTCCATCCTCATCTGCAGACAAATCCAATCTAGATAAAAAGTCAGCAACAACATTTTCTCTACCTGGTTTGTCAACAATGGTCAAATCAAACTGCTGCAATAAAAGTAACCATCTAATAATACGAGCATTCACATCTGGTTTATTCATTAAGTATCTAATTGCAGCATGGTCTGTATGTACAAAGGTTTGATAGCCAGTAATATAATGTCAGAACTTGTTCAGTGCATGGACCACAGCCAAGAATTCTTTCTCGGTTACAGTGTAATTCAGCTCAGCTTTGGACAAGTTTTTGCTAACAAAGTAAATGGCATATGGAAGTTTTTGCTCAACTTGTCCTAAAGCTGCACCTATGGCTTTGTTTGAGGCATCAGTGTGGATGTGGAAAGGTAGGGCCCAGTTTGGACCTCTCAGGATTGGGGCTGACACCAACTTGTCCTTCAATTCATTTAAAGCCCTCTGACAATCGTCAGTCCATTTAAACTCCACATCTTTTGCCAACAGGCCAAACAATGGTGAGGCTAGCTTGCTGAAGTCTTTAATGAATCTCCGGTAATATCCTGCTAATCCCAAGAAACTCCGAACATATCTTACCTTTTGAAGAGGTGGAACCTTCTTGATGAGAGCAATTTTGTTAGGATCCACCTGTAACCCTTGGCAAGAAATGGTATGGCCTAGCACGGTCCCTTCAGTCATTAGGAATTCACATTTTTCAGGACTAAGGGACAGGTTCATCTCAATGCATTTGGTTAGGACTTTTCCCAGATTGGACAATGCTTCCTGGAAGTTGGCCCCATAAGGAGTAAAGTCATCCATATAGATTTCCACTGCATCATGGACCAGCTCCGAGAAGATGCTTAAGACAACTCTCTGGAAAGTAGCAGGAGCATTGCATAGCCCAAAGGGAAGGACTCGGTAGGCAAAGGTGCCCCAAGGACAAGTGAAGGTGGTCTTATCTTGGTCTTCCGGGCTGATTTGGATTTGGTTGTACCCGCTAAACCCATCCAGGAAAGAGAAGAACTTCTTTCCTGCCAGTCCATCCAACACTTGATCTATGAAAGGTAGAGGGAAATGGTCTTTCTTGGTAGCTTTGTTCAGTTCTCGGTAGTCCACACAGATTCTCCATTTCCCATTTTTCTTAGGAACCAACACCAGAGGGGACACCCATTCACTATCTGAGATGGGGTAGATGAATCCGGCATCCAACAGTTTTTGCAATTCTTCCTTGACAATGTCCTTAAGGGCTAGATTCATTCTCCTCTGGGGTTGCCTAACCGGCTTGCAATCCTCTTTGATGTATATGTGATGGGTACAAACCGAAGGATGGACTCCTTTCATCTCCTTATAGCTCCAAGCAAAAGCATCTAGGTGACTGGCCAACAGGCTGCACAACTCCTTTTACTGGGAAGGAGATAGGGAGGAGCTGATCTTCAGTGTTCTCTCAGGGCCAAACCCCACATTCTTGACTCTGGGAGTGACAGGGTTGGTTGTACAAATATCCACTAAGGTGCTAGCTTGGGCATCCTCCACCAATTTCTCTAAGGATAGTGCACTGGAAGGTGGATTCTGGATCAAGGTCTCAATCAAGTCATCCTCGGTTGGGGGGTCTCTTCTGGTGGTATCTAGGGTGCACAGAGGTGCTGAGTACACCTCGTCTTCCTCTCCTTCTTCTAACCAGAGTGGTAAGTCATGCTCTAAGGAGGGTTGGGCAGGAGGGTATAGGACTAGCTGTTTGGACATAGGACCATTTTTGATGGTCATATTTCCTGCACGGCAACTTATGTAAGCATCTGCAGTGGCTAACCAAGGCCTTCCCAAAATGAGAGGGTATCCAGTAAGCTTTGCCTTGGGTTGCAGAACCAAGAAATCTGCAGGGTATTCCCAAGAGTCGATAGAGACCAAGGCATCCTCCACAATCCCTTCGGGAGTCACAGTGGAGCGATCTGCTAATTGCAGTACTGTCGAGGTCTTCCTCAAGGAACCCTGAAGATTGAGTTTGAGCATGGTTTCCCTGGTCATCACATTAATGGCAGCCCCTAGATCAATCAAGGTGTGAGGTATGATGGTGCCATTGATGTGGACATCTACTACAGGACTTCCAGGATCTAGGTACTTTGGGCAGATGACTTGTCCTAACATAAGGTCAGACAGTTGTCCTATGACATTGATGGTTGAAGCATCTTTCTTCCGCCTGCCTGGGTGTTTGAAACACTTTTCCTTAACCAGTTTGTTGTATATTGGTACATCCTTGATGGCTTGGAGAAGTGGTATTTTTACACACAACTGCTTGAGCTCACCCAGAAGCTCATCCTCTTCTGGGTTGGGTTGTGTGGTGGCTGTTAGTCTCTCAGGAAAGGGTGGAATAGCCTTTGGTTCACTTTCCTATTTATCTTCCTCATCCTCTGGGGGAGGAGGTTGGCGATTTGGTAGAGTCTTTCCAGATCGAAGATTGATCTCCTGGATCTCCACAACATAGGTAGGGCATGAGGTTTCCCCAGTGTATACCTGCTGGGCCTGTCTATTGTTGGGGTTTGGGTTCGGTTGAGCAGGCATTTGAGTTTTCCTTGGAGGAGCAAGAGGTAATGGCTGAGGTTGAACTGGTGGTGGAGGCAAAATGGCAGGAGGAGTATTGTACTGGGGCCTCCACCCCGACTGAGGTGCATTCCACTGAGGCTGTGGCTGGGCATGTGAATGATATGAATGAGAAGTAGGTTGAGTAGGGTACTGAGGTGGATAAGACCATGGAGGAGGCATGGACCAGGAAGGATGAGCAGGGGGACCCGAGGAAGGCATAGGAGTCGATTGGTTGGGGCTGTAATAAGCTTGAGGTGCCCCTTGCATCCCCTGCTGATAAGGTCTAGATCCTTGTGGTCTCCTTTGGTTGAGGTAATAGAGAGGTTCAGTGGGAGCTTCTGTCCCTTGGTACATGGCTTTAAATCCAGGTAAGGTTGGACATTGGTTTGTGGGATGGTCCTCCTCACAAACGAAACACACTTCAACCGAATGCAATGGGCATTCGTTTTTAGGGTGTCTCCTTGTGCACCTAGGGCAGAAGACAGCCAAGGCTCTCTCAGCTTCTTCTTTCTTCTGCTGGATCCTGAATGTGTCCAGCTGCATGGCAATGGTCTGTCTCACCTCACTCTTGAGATCTTCTAATTGATTTGCAAGCTCATGTTTGGAGAAAGGGACACTAGTTGAGAGGAGATTTCCTCTACCTCGTTTCTGAGCTGCCCTGGAGTGGTTTCTAAACACAGTCTTGATGTCCTCATAAGGCAGTTGGTAAATTTCCCCCCTAGCTAACATGTGAAGGGTATCTAAGAGGTCTTTAGGGACTCCTCGGAGCAGGACCAACTTGAGGGATTCAGGGTCAAGTGTGCACCTGGCCCGCTTATAGCTAAGTTGGAACCTCTCCTCATAATCCTCTAAGGACTCATCATTTCCCATGGTCATCCGAAAGATTTCTCCCTTGGTTTCCTTGGACCTACAGTAATCCCTGTACTTGGTATTGAAAGCTTGCTGCATCTGAGCCCAAGTTGTGATACTATTCCCAGGTAAGCCCATGAACCAACGTAATGCTGCATCCTTAAGAGTTGAAGGGAAGAGTTTCAGCTTTTGCTCATCTTCAGTATAGTCATAGGTTCTACAAAGGACAACAAACTCAAACAAGAAGGTATCAGGATCTTCAGTAGTCAGTCCATGGAAGTGAGGTAAGGCGGAGGGGCTAATGTTCTTCATTTTCATCTCTCCATTGGTCTCTCGGATGGGGAAGGCACCTTCTATTCTCTCATCCTCTCTTCTATTGTCAGCCATAGCTTCAGATGGAGTGGTCTCTAACTCTTCTTCTACTATAGGATCTTTGTATATCTCGGGATGTTCACCTATAGGTTCTTTTGGGTCACTGTCACCAAAGAAGAGAGAAGGGTGACTCAGTGATGTGGTGGGGGTGTTGGGTAGGAATTTGCCTGATTTATCTCGGTTTCTACGAGGCATGAAATGGAAAAGACTTTCTTTTTTGATTGCTTTTGTTTTTTCTTCTTTGGTACCTGCAAAACTGAAACAGATTGATCTACAACTAACTATAAAGATGCAGAATTAAACTGAAAGCAGGAAAGAACTAATCTACTTTGCTCAAATGAAATTGCAGGAATGGAAATGCTAGTCTACGCTTGCAAAATTGAAACACTAGTCTACGCTTGCAGAAATGAAATGCTAGTCTATGAAAGCAGGAAATGCTAATCTATGAAAGCAGGAAATGCTAATCTATGAGAGCAGGAAATGCTAATCTATGGAAGCAGGAAATGTCTATGCTACTTTTGCAGAATGGAAATGAAATAAACTACTTAGCAGAAGGCAAGAGTAAGAAAATAGAAGAAAAGCAACAATTACTAATACTCTGACGCTTCCCCGGCAACGACGCCAAAAAGATGGTGGGCTCCAGTATTGTAGCAATAATGCTACAACTCCTGGGGCTTCCTATCTCTAATTTTATCAACCCGGTAGTTCGTACAAACTTGGAAGCGACGGTGCTGTATGCACAAGTACTAGCTCTTGTCGCAGCTGTCACTTGGTCAGCTGGCACAAGTCCGCTAGGGCTCAAGCCAACTTCTATATGCTCTCAGAAGAAGCTTTCTAAATGATGGATGAAGGCTATCTCAGAGGAAATCAATCTACTTTGCAAAAATGAACTGAAAGCCAACCAAAACATGAAACCTTAGTAAACCCTAATTTGACTAGCTTGACCTCTATGATGCGATAGTGAAAGTGCAAATGTCTAAAAAGGATGCCATTACTTCTAATGATGTGAAATGCATGAACTCAAACTACTTCCATTAAAAAGAACAATGTTTTTGTATTTTTGCTTAAGTGGATGAAGTGATTACGGTTTTGTTTCTTATTAGGGTTTGGCTGTGCAGAGGTGGTGCGAAGGGAGAGAAAGCTTGGGAAAGGTCAGGAGGGCTAGGAGAGGTCCCAGAGGGTCCCTAGCATCAGTCCATAGAAGTCTACAACGTTCAGATGCTCGGCAACCAAGTTTGCAGGCTTCTACAGGATGTCTGCAGGGGATCCTACAGGAAACTAAGGAATTCTACAGGAAGTCTGCAAACTTCTACAGGATGTGCTATAAGTGGAAGTTTTGGGTGATGGTGAAGTGATGGAGCGGTATGGGTGGATAGGTAAGGTGGAGATGGAGCTTGTGATGGCTCAGGGGTAGAGGAATAGGATGGAGAAAGAGCGCACGAAGTTGGTTGGTGAATAGAAGGATGGAAACAACGAAAGGTCAAAAAAATGAAGCTACGTGGAAATGGAAGAGTTGGAAGGTGAACAAGCTGAAGAGAGGTCGAGTAGGTGGCTGTGGGTGAGGTTAAGAAGAAGAAGAAGGAAGTGGGATGATATTGAGCAGTGTAAATAAAACAACTTACCTATGTCTTGCACCAAGAATGAGAATCCATTAACTTGTGCTACCTGTGCTATTAAACCAATGAACAATAATGTAAATCATGAAGAAAAGTCGTGCATGGAATTGTAATGAAGAAGTATGGCTCAAGAGCAAAATGCATGGAAGGATCCACGATTAAAATGACTGTGTTGCAGCTTGCATGAAAGTAGAAAAGACTGCGTTTTTTTGGTGGTTGGTATAGACTACACCCCAATCCCTAAATAGAGATGGCAGTGGAGGCACTAACAACCTTTTCTTGGAGCTCCAGTGAATTACAAACCTCCTATTCTGATCTAAGCAACTGAAAGTGATTTAACCATAAGCTAATCCTACTCAATCTTATTAAAGAAATCAAATCAGCAGACTGTGTTCTTGAAATGCATATCAAAACAAGGAAACAAAGTGCTGGAAAGAAAGGTAAATAACACTACAAGAAGAGGAGATCTATTGCTCTCAGGTTGGGCCCTAACATGAGAGCTATAGCTCCCTTAAAAGCTCAGAATTAGATCCAAATCTGGTTGCCTTTATTCATAATCAAAAGTCTAATGTCATGCCAAAACTGGCTTACAAAAACAAACACCGAGCTGTGCTCAGGAATTACAATATCAGTCCAAAAGTTCAAAAAGCTCCTAACAAAGGCTACGGCCTTCATATTTATACAAAATGAAGATCAAGCTGGCTTCCTCCATTCGTGGAGCTTGGCTGTCCAACTGAAAGTCAAACTGCTGTAAAACTGCTGATCCTGTAGAACGTGTTGGCTGCCTTTAAGCTCGGTGGGGAGAGCTGTTGGAGCTCGGAGTTAAGGTGAAAATCACGAGGAAGGTCATCAAGACCGTGGACAACCTCCCTATGAACCCGCAATGTCACCTTTGCTGTCTCCTTGTCTCCTTTTGCGTGGTCTTTTGCTCTCTTTAATGCCAAAAACCTGAAATCATCATGTATTAGCCACATAGATATAATGCCTGCCCTTCTTCCTACAAACAACACGAATATACTAAGAAATGAATGCATAAGTGATAAAAGATGAATGGTCGAACAAGGTAAGTAGGCCAATATGAACCCAAATTGTACCAAAAATTGGGGCTCATCAGTACCATCATGATTAAACAACTTGCACTTCTTGAATTTATTCTGCATGATGTACTCTACCTTCCAGAATTGCAAAGAAACCTCCTGTCCATTGTTCACATTTTCCAGCATGGACACTCCATTCATATGGTTGATGGCAAAGTAAATATAATAAGAGCATCAAACAACATAATTGTCATGACTGGAATAGAGGAGGAAAGACTATTGAAGTTGTAAGGAACATCTGCTCGTGCATAGAACTATGCATAACTTTATCAATATAATGAAGGTACATTTCCATTTAGTCTTCTATGACATGCAAGATTTGGAAATCTTAATTATGATAATCTCCCTTTGTTGAAAGGGAATGATGTTTCTAGTTTTCCAGCTATTAATGTGGAAAATAAGGTTGGAGTCATTATGAACATAGTTAGGAAGTTGTTTCATGTAAATTCATTTTTGTAGATCCCCATACAAGAAGGAAAATTTAACATCTCCTATCTATGCGAGATAACAAAGGCCAGAACACGGGAAATATAATTCATTTTAGCTACAAGGAAAAATGTTTCGTGTAATCAATTCCTTCAACTTCAGAGAATCATTTAGAAAATAATTGGGCCTTACATCTTTCAATTCTTTCATTTGATGCACTAACCATCCTAAGCATCATTCACCATTAAAGAATGATATTCTTGATTCATTGCTACATTCCAATCTAAATTGCCAGAAGATTTTGAAAATGTTTTTGGATTATGTCTTTGATACTTGATCCGAAAGAGAGAAGGCCCATTGGAACTATGAACATGTATGTTGTTGATTTTTAGGATCACTAGCAAGATCACTTGGTGCTTATTGTGTTGAATAAACTCATTTGAAACGTTGTGGTGCTAGTGCAAGGTTATGTTTAATGGACTCAACTAGAGGAAGGTAAGTAGGTGGAGGTTGATTTCCATCCTCACTATCATCATCCGAAGAAGAAAGTAGATATATGATTAAAAGATGGAAACATGTTGAAGATGGATCAAAATCCAAAGATGGCACAAATGCTGAATTAGGATTGTAGGTTAAGATATTTTTCTCAAACTTAACATCTCTTTTAATAATTATTTCATTGAAATGACGTTGGAGAAGTTTATAACCTTTTACATTTTTAGAATATCTAACAAAATGCACTTCTCACTTTTAGGTTATAGTGGCCATGCTTCACTACCAAACACACGAAAGTGTCTTATATCTAATTTACTTTTACTCCATGATTCTTCTGGTGTTAACTTTTCTAAAGCCTTTGTATGGACTATGTAATTGTGATCCGAAATGGATCATTATATAATATTTTATCCATCTTGATACTTTTAGAGTGGAAAAAGTGGAGGAATCAACTCATAGGACCATTTTTATCATCCGGTCCCAGTTTGGTGAAGTAGGGTTTTAATCATTCCAAAAGTAATTTGAGGCATATAATGCCATTTTTTGGGGATAAAAATTTGTTTCTTAAATTTAGCACCCATTATTTCTATTCTACACATATATACCTTTCCAGCAATGCAAGAATCATCTCAATGGAAATATGTATTCAAAATTTATGCCACTTGAAATTTGACTTTTTGGTTTTGACCACCATCATTTGAGAGGATGCCATGTCATCCACCATTATTCATCGAAAAGAGGTTAGCCACATGATCATGATGAAAAAGACTCTAGAAAATTCATCATTTTAAGTCTAGTTAAGAGTTTAAGGAATCAAACTTAACCACTAGTAGGCTATCAGACTGTGTTATAATTACGCCACCAGGAGGAAATGGGGTTCCATTTGATTTGAGCACATTTTTGTTCCATAGATGCTCAGAGTAGTTGATAATGGATAGGGAGAGAGAGAAAAAAAGAGGGTTTGTGCACTATAGCAACCCATGGGCCATAAGCCACACTTCTTTCTACTACATCCATTTCAATTAAAAGAAAGAGAGAGAAAAGCAACCTCACGTTCCAGTTGGATTTTCCCCCAAAAGGGTTTCCCAGGTCATATATTGTGTTATTATGGTTGTGAGTGATTGTTTTTTTTGTTCTCTATTTTTTTAATTTTCTATATTATATGCATAAAAAACAATTACTTAATAAATCCAAAAGTATAAGGTAAATAATCCCCGTATATATTTCAAATTTTTAGTATAAATTTATTTGACCTATTGTGATGAATAATCTATTGGAATATCCATGTTAGTCTATAGATAATATTGCTATGAAAGAAAAATTCTTTGGGTATGTTATGGGGAGTTGCAGGGGACCCATATTGCATAATACAAAAGCCATAAAACCCCGATGATGGTCCATGAATCCATTAATAACACTCAAGGTCTCACAAAGGAGAGGTTTGTGTAGTTGGAAGCACAAGTTGCAGATATAAACAATAATGTGAGCCTCCTCATGGAAACCTTGAATAATAAGCTTGGGCTATTTGGAGGAGATGGAGGTTTTAATGCGAAGGTCAGATTAAAGGGGAAATAGACAAATCAGAAAGAATAAGAGAGGGAATCTAAGAAGGAACTTGAAAATGAATAACTTAGTTCAAGTGTCATGAACAATTCATAGTTCCTATTCGAAATGGAAGAAAATTTCGATATCAATCCAGATCAAGGTGATATTAACGCTTGAAGTTAAATCAATGGCTGTAGAAATTAGAAGTTTATTTTAGTGTTCATTGTATAGAGGAAGAACAAAATATTTCATTTGGTTGGCTAAAATTAGAGGGCCATGACCTGATTTGGTGGGAAAGCCACATGGAGATCTCAATGTTGGAGGGAGATCTCTATTGACTAAGTGGGAGGAAATTAAAACCATCATCGAGTCATAATTTTAACCTATGGGGTATGTAGAGAACTAGTGGATCTAACAACATTACTTCATGTAGAGATAGGGGAAGAGTGTACAAGAGTACACCACATAATTTATGAAATTGGAAATAATGCTATGTATCTCCCCAAGGAATCAAAATGTATTAGTCAAGTATTTGGGGGGTCTACACATCCATCTGTGAAAGAAAGTGATGTTGTTCAAACCAAGAATGATGGACGAGGCTTGTGTACATGAATAATACCTAGAGAACATAAGCCATAAGAAATGGAAATCAAGTGGGTCAAAGTAGAAGGAGCACTAGGAAGATTCCAAGGAGGGGAAGAAGAAGTGGAAAGGGGGAAAGGATAAAAATGTAGTAGTCAAAATGTATTAGTGCAAAGATCCCAACAACCACTTCAACCATTATAACATAGACAATCATATAGAGGAGAAGTATTGAAAGTTGCATCTAGAGCTCAATCTAAAGAACAAAAAGAAAGATACTAAGAATAAGAATCTCATGGCCACTTATTCGAGCAACTAGGTGGAAAGAAACTCATATGTGGATGAGCATATCATTTGCATGTAAATGAAGAAGGGGGTGAAACTGAGTAGAATTTAACAACATGAAGAGAAGAAATGACCAAACTCTTCCATATAAAGTTAGAAGTCAAAATGACAAAAACTGATGTTCTATTCGACTGGAGATCATAGGAAAATTTCATTGCAGCAGAGCTAGTCAAAAAATTGAGATTGGAAGTTTGTGATCATCCAAGCCCATATCCACTGAGATGGGTAAATAAGGATGCAGAAATAAAGGTAACCAAATAATGAAAAATCATTTTTCCTACCAATGTTGGTTTTATTGATGAAGTAGAACTAGATGTATTTATGTGGAGTGGTGTTTAGAAGGCCCTATATGGACATGCGATTTGTAATCTTAATGTAGAGATCCAATCAATACTACCTCATCATGGATGGAAAATCCTTCACCATCAACAGGCACAAGGGAAAGTGAAAAATTTTGTTAGTGAGTGCCAAGTAAGTCAGGAAACTGATCAATTCTTGCAAGAAGTATGTTTTACTATTTTAAAGAGAAAATCAATGTGTAGAAGGGTGAGTGAAAGAAAAGTCACCCCTAAAGAGGTGTGCTAAGGAAAAAAAAACAACTAGAAGAATTTCTATAGTCATACAAGGGTGTGTTCCAGAAGCCTAAAGGGATATTGCTTAAGAGGGAAGTGGAGCATGAGATTTAACTATTACGAAACTCCTCATTGCCAAACTTTGGGTTGTATAGGCAGTCTGTTATAGAAGAAAGTGAGGTGAGAAACAATTGCAACAACTACTGGAACAGGGTGTCATTTGACAAAGTACCTCACCACGTGGATCACCCATCGTCATTTTTCTAAAGAAGGATGAGATTTGATAGATGTGTATTAATTATAGAGTGTTAAATAAAATTATGCTCAAGGGTAGGTACCCCCTACCAGGATAAACAATATGTTGGATTAGTTGCAGCAAGCTATGTGGAATGCTTCCTTCAAAACAAGGCAACTTTTATATCAGTGGTTAGACTTCATGTTGTTTGGCATATGCAATGTGTCAACTACATGTATGAGTTTTTTATTGCTAATGGAAAAACTTGTGAGCAATTTATGAAACCGATGTTTCGGACTAGCTAGGTGAGTACATGTATGAGGTTAATGAATGATATATTGTGCCCTATTATAGATTCATTTATTATTGTCTATTTGTATGATATATTGACATCCAATCCTACCTAGGAAGAGCACATATCACATTTGATGTAGGTGCTAGAGACATTAAAAAAGGACCAACTGCTAGAAAATATCAAGAAGTCTAAGTTTACACAACAGTCTATGGTGTATCTAGTGTATGTCATAGGTTAGATTCTGCCAAGATTGAGACCATCATGAAATAGTCAGTGCCTACTAATGTTTATGAGGTCAAGGTTTTTGTTTGGGTAACACAATACTTGAGGGAATTCATATCCTCACTTTCAACAAGAGTAAAACCACTTCATGCTGTAACAATGAGAGTCAAGTGTTTCAAGTGGGGAAAGGGTCAGCAAAGAGCCTTTGATGAGTTAAAGAAAAAGATCAATCAAGCACAAGTTCTGACATTATCAAACTGGCAACAACCCTTCAAAGTGGAGAAATATGTGAGAGAGTATGCTATGACAACAGTCTTGATGCAAAGAGGAAGGCATGTATGCAACCATTCGTAAGTATTTCATGGGGAGGTTCTCAACTACCCTACTTACGACAAGGAGCTCTATGCCTTGGTGGAAGTTGTGAAGAAGTGGAAACATTATCTGATGGGAAATTAGATAGTAATACACACAAATCACCAACCACAATAGTACACATAAGCCCAAAGTAAGCTACAATATACCAAGAATTATAGGTGGATAGGGTTTCTACAACAATTTCATTTAATGATCAAGTACATTAAGGGCATCAAAAAAAATTTAGCCGACATGGTTTCAAGGTCACCCACATCAAACATCACAACTTTGGAAACTATTATGTGTTGAGTTTTCAAGTGCAAAAGATACAATCACAAATTTCTGACATACTGATAATTACTTCAAATGATGTGGATCTTCTTTTAACAATTCCAGTTTATCATTAAGTAATTACACTTTATAAATTCAACCATAAATCATAAAAATAGTAGAGATAAAAATGAAAAAGAAAACACAAGATTTACCCTGGGAAAACCCAGTTGGGGGGAAATCCCAACAACCTTTTCCTTATATAAATTCTTTAGTTCAAAAAGAGATACATCTAATGCAGCTAGTCAATTATGAGTTCAAACTGACCAACAAGCTATGGTCAATCTTAGTCAAAGCAACCCTCTAGTCAAATCAATTCAATTCAAACTTCTTCCCTTCAACTTTGGCCCTCTTTGATCTGCTTAGGATGAATTTCGACCTCCTAGAATATGCCCAAAAACTTGACCTCCCTAGAATTTCGGTCTGCCCATAATATCTTGCCTAGAAATTGCCCAGAAACTCAGCCTGCTCAGAATATGCTGCTAAAATATTCACACGTGTGAGATCAACAGAGAGAGAGAAATAGATGCTAGAGATGAATTCGTCCATTTTTCCCTTCTTGGTCCTTCTTCTTCTTCGCTTGTATGCTTAGAATATTACTTGTCTTGTGTGAGGTCGAATGATGCCTTAAGGAAGAGGTAAAATTATCTTTATATAGTGGTCTGCCTGTTCGAATGGGTATGTCTCTTCACTGGGGCCAACTTGACTAGTTTGGAGCCAAAAATTCAAAATTCAAATTTTGATTTTTTCTCTTTTAAATATGACATGAATAACATGTCTTCTAATAATTATTTCAAGGGCTAATTAATGAAATTACATGAAGAACATGTCTTACAATTATATTATACATTTCAAGGGCTAAAATTTAAATTATGAATACCAACCATAGCTACAAAATTAAACACTCCCTCTTAGCTAGGGAGGTATTCCTAATGACTATACAAGTGCTTTTTTGTGAACAAATTTCCCTAAGAAAATGTTATAGAAAAAATCATTACCATAATCGGGTCAACAAATGTGACACATGGTAAACTAGTAGCATCAAAAAATTACCATAATTAGGTCAAACAACTTTAACACGTGGTAAATTAACAACATCAAAAAATTACCATTATTTGGGTTAGTACCTCAGACCTATGGTATATCCTTACCATAATTCTGGTTGGTAATTAAGACACATGGTACATCCTCACCATAATTAAGGTTAATACTTTAGACCTTCGATATCTCCTCACCATAATTCATGTCAATACTTCTAACACATGGCATATCATTTAGCATAAACTAGTCACCACAATTTGGGTCGATACCTGACACATGGCAACCAGACTAGTCTCGGTCCACCATTCTTTAGGTAAATATATTTGACGCATGGTGAATCTCTAAAGGCCACACTCTCATTAAGTAATTTAGGGCCTGATGCTAAATGAACATGATGCTCCAAGACCATTCTTCCTCATTTAGGTTAACATACTAAACACAGGAAGAATGTCAATCCACTATCAAACCATTCTCTCTATTTCAGGTCAATATACTTGACATAGGGAGAATTTCAATCCACGATGCTATCTCATTAACACTCCCTCTCAATGAGGGAGGCATTCTCAACAAGTCCAAGATTGTCCGTAAAGTATACAATTTTTTTTATGGACAAAGGCTTTGTAAGAATATCAACAATATGCTCCTCATTAGTGACATATTGGAGCTTCATTGCTCCCTTCTGCACCATGTCACGGATGAAGTGGTACTTGATCTTGATGTGCTTCAACCTGTCAGGGAAAAATATATTCTCTGTCAGCTTCAAAAAAAAATTTGATTATCACAATATATCACAGTCGGCTCGAACACATGATCAAACCGATGCGTAACTTTTGAAGCCACACTACTTCAAAAATTGCTAAACTAGTTGCAATATTCTTTGCCTTGATAGTGCTGAGTGCGATAGATGTATGTTTCCTACTCATCCATGAAATCATAGCGGAGCCCAAATTGAAGAAACCTCTGAATGTACTCTTTCTCTCTTCAACTCTCCCTACCAAAACTGCATCCACGTAACCTTGCAACTTATATCACCGTTTGAGACATATCTTAAACCATAATCAACAATACCACACAAATATATCAGTACATGCTTCACTACAATCCAATGATTATGTCTTGGTTCCACCTAGAACTGGCATAAGTATTTACTACAAAGAAAATGCCCAAACTAATATTAACCAAATACATTAGTGAACCAATCAAATTCCAATACATGGATGGATCTACCAAATCTGACTTAGTGTCTCTCAACTTTCTCATATTTGTCATCATGAGAGTTTCCATCGATTTACAATCCACCATACCAGAATTATGTAGGGTCTTGATAATATATTTTCCTTGTCCAAAAAATATTTCACAAGGCTTTTGCCATACTCGGAACCCCAAATAATAGTGCATTAAGCCAAGATCCTTCATATTGAATTCAGAAGCCAACTCTCTGTTACTTTGAGTAATGAGATGCTCCACACTTCTTAGAAATAAGTCATCAACATACAATAATAGAATCACAAGTTCATTCCTTTTGACCTTTAAATACAATTTTCGATCAACATGACTTTTGGAGAAACCAAGTCTTGTTAGGAATCTGTCAATTTAAGAGTATCGACCTCTAGGTTCTTTCTTAAGTCCATACAAGGATTCCTTCAATCCGTATATATGAGATTCTCTTCCATGAACCTCAAAAACTTGAGGTTGTTCTATGTACACTTCTTCCTCAATCACACCATTGAGGAAAGTAGTTTTTACATCCATCTAATGTAAATTCTAACCCATATAAGAAGAAATAGAAATAATGGATCTAATGGTAGTGTACTTGGCAACTGAAACAAAAGTTTCATCATAGTCTTCTTCCTCCTTATGGGAGAACCCTCTAGCTACAAATTTTGCCTTGTATTTGTCAATACTACCATCCACTTCATGCTTGATCTTATATACCACCACAGACTCACTTTTGGTTCTATGACATGATACTCTCTTCCATGAACCTAAAAACCTTGAGGTTGTTCTATGTACACTTCTTCCTCAATCATATCATTGACGAAAGTAGTTTTTACATCCATCTGATGTAAATTCCATCCCATAGAAGAATAACTAGAAATAATAGATATAATGGTAGTTTACTTGGAAACTTGATATGGAATGGATCATTATATTGTTTTTCTTCCATCTCGATGCATTCAGGGTGGAAAAATTGGAGGAATTAGCTCACAAGACTATTTTTACCGGTGAGACCTAGTTTGGAAAAACAAGGTCTGAAGCCTTCTAGGAGCGTTTTGAGGCATCAAGTGATGTTTTTCAGGGATAAAACGTTTCTACCTTGTGCCACGTCCTTTCATGCTATTCTACACACACACACACACACACACACACATATTTACAGCGGTGCAAGAAGCACACCAATCAGAGTCTGTATACGAAAGTTATGCCACTCAGAAGTTGACCTTCCTTTTTTTACACCTATAAGTTGGGAGGATGCCGAGTTATCCCCCATTATTCATGGAAAAGGGGTGAGCCACATGATTATGCTGTAAAATACTCTAGAACAATCTATATTTTAACTTTGGTTAGGAGTTGAGGTAGTCAAACCTAACCACTAGTGGGCTATTGGGCTATGTTATAACCAGACCACTAGGAGGAAAAAGGGGTCCCATTCTTTCAAGTGCTTTTGTTCCATAGATGAGAAAAAAGAGCCAAGAGGGATATGAGGTAGATCACACAGAGATAATTTTCACATTGTAGCAGCCCATGGGCCATAGGTCATACTTCTTTGTACTTGCAATCATATTTCTAAACAGAGAAAGAGAGCGGAGCGACCTCACCTTCCAGCTAGGTTTTTCTCCCCAAAAGGGTTTCTCAGAGAAAATATTATGTCTTATGTGTGTGTGAGATTTTTATTTTGTCATTCTCTATTTTCTACGTAATTTCCATTCACATGCATGCACTATTTAGAGTAAAATATACGGATCTAGAAATTTAATAACACTGTAATAGTGTAGAATTTCAGATTTTAGGCAGAATATTATCAAATATGTTGTGACAAATTGTTGGGTATGTGTTATATTCTTTCCATGACTAGCCCCAAGTGAACCTAATAATAGATGGGCAGACCCAAGGATGGTGGACGGACCCACCCATAGTTTTGTGCATGGTTTCGGGCAAGATGGTTTTTTTCCCATGGTATTTTTTAGATCCGGTCAAGGGAACTATAGTTATGTTCTAATCTAGGGTTAATGGATTGGGTTTTATGAATGCTTCGTCATGTATATATATGTATTATAACATTGGAATGAATATAATGAAAAATCAATCTGGTTTTCCTAGTTTGGGTACAAAGAGAAAATATCTGTGTATATTTTATGTTCTTGCCATTGTTTTTTTTTTTAAGAATTTGTTTACAGGTAATTTATATACAAAGGTTAAAACCTACACGAACTATCCAGTGGAATATCCATGACTGTTTATGGATCAAAACTATAACACAAGACTCATCATAGTCTTATCCCTCTTTTTGGGAGAACCCTCTAGCCATAAATCTCACCTTGTATTTGTCAATTACTACGATCCACTGCATGCTTGTCTTGTATACCCATTTGGAGGTGACCACAAAATTCCCTTCACGTCAAGGCATAATATCACATACATCATTCTTCATAATCTATTCATATTCATTCAACATCACATCCTTCCAAACTTGTTGGGTAGCTACTTCTTCATAGGTTGAAGGTTCAAAATCAATGAGACTAGTCAACAATGTTGCATATCTAGAATACCTCTTTGGTCTCTTGATTTCCATGAAGTTGCCACGTGGTGTTTCATGTCCTTCTGATTCCTGCAAGGTATATATGAGCCAAGCTGGCCTCTTCTTGATCTCAGAAACAACAATCATATCCATTGGTTAGCTAGTCTCTTCTTTATGATCTATGAGACATTTTGGAGAATTGGATGAACCAGAACCTTCTTCCTTGGGAGCTTCATGTTCTTATTCCTCATCATAATCCATTGGAATTTCTTTATATTTCCACTATGAAACATTCTCATCAAAGGTCATGTCCTATTAACTTCAACCTTTCTTTGACCTGGGACATAGATTCTATAAGCCTTTGATAACTCACTATATCCAATGAATATTCCTTTATTTCCTGAAGGATGTAGCTTCTTTCTATTATCTTTGGGTGCATGGATATAAAATGGGAAACCAAATATTCTCAAATGTCCAACCTAAGGTATCTGTTTGGTGAATGCTTCTTTAGGAATCTTATTTTCCAAAATTCGACGAGGACTTCTATTTTGGATGTAAACAATTGTCATCAATGCTTCACTCCATAGGAACATACGTAAGTCTTGATCATGCATCATCGTCTTAATAGATTCTTCAATGGTTCAATTCTTTCTTTCAACAACTCCATTATGTTGTGGATTGTAAGGGACTATCAACTCCTTCTTAATCCCAACTTCTTTACAAAAGGAAACGAGCTCTTTGGAAGTATATTCTCCTCCATTATCAGATCTCAAGATCTTGATTTTCTTTCCCTTCAAGTTTTATACTTCAACGATAAATTCCCGAAACTTGTTAAATACTTCATCTTTTTTCTTCATGAAGTAAATCCATGTCTTGTGAGAGAAGTAATCATTAAAGATTACATAGTATAAATAGCTTCCAAGACATTTCACTGGAATTAGACCACATACATCAAAGAGGAATAGATCCAAAATTTAGGCTTGAACCTACTTTTGTTGCTTTCCAAGTGCACATCCTTTACAGACTTCTTCATGTTCTACCTACAAATATGGAACACCTGAAACCATATGTTTTAAGGCAGGAAAAACTCTATAGTGAAGGTGTGCATATCTTCTATGCCAAAGTTCACATGTATTGATGTCATTATGTACTAATGCTTGAGTAGGTTTCTTCTAGAGTCTATATTTTTGAGAAATCTAGGGCATAACAATTAAGTGATTTCTCTTCTATTAATAACTACTTGTGAGTGATTTTTTGTTATGAAACCAGCTCAAGAAAAGATAGAAAAGAAAGATCAACGCCTTAGAATTCAGCCTCTTCGAGGGGGCAACCTCCTTTATATTAGATAAATGAACAATTCTTGGATGATACAAATGACAAAACCTCCTTTCTATATATAGGAGTCTAAGGAGTCACAATATAATCCAGCCGACCTAACAATAATAATATAAAGCCACAAAAATAACAATAGAGGGATTCTATGGGGCACAGAAATAATAATATGGGGGTAATAGGGGCACAACAATATAAATAAGGGGTATAACTACAATAGTAATGGGGTAATCACTAGTATTATAGGGACCCAACATGCCCCTCTCCTTAAAAAAGTGTTGTCCTCAACGCTTGAGCAGTTCTCGATACTTCTGCATAAAATTCTCATCCTCCCATGTGGAATCTTCAGCGGATAAGTTCTTCCACTTGATAAGATACTCTGAAATTGATCGATTTCGTAGCTGTCGAGTTCTTGTTTCTGTGATTGTTTCCGGTTCTAATATAATTTTTCCTTCCTCGTCAAGTTCTGGCAATATTGTTTGAACTGGGAGCTTGTCACCTATAACCTTCTTTAAACATGAAACATGGAAAACTGGGTGCAATCGAGAAGCTGCAGGAAGCTCCAATTTGTATGCCATAGTACCAATGTTTTCCAACACCTTGTACGGACCATAATACTTTGGTGATAATTTATTATCCTTCTTAGCTTGCTTTAGGGACATTTGCTTATATGGTTGTAGCCGTAGGAATACCCAATCACCTACATCAAAACTTCTTTCACTGCGATGTTGATCTGCCTGTTGTTTCATTCTATTTTGTGCCAACACGAGGTTATCCTTTAAGAGTTGGAGGACTTGTTGTTGATGTTCGATGTGATGTTCCACTGCCTGAACCTTAGAATTTTCTCTTAAATATGATGTGATTGATGGTGGTTGGTACCCATAAAGTGCCATAAATGGGGTCATTTTTGTTGCTGTATGGAAGGAAGTGTATACCACCATTCAGCCAGAGGCAACCATTTGACCCATTGTGTCTGTTTATCAGATACAAAGCAACGAAGATATCCTTCCAAACATTTGTTTACTATATCAGTTTGCCCATCAGATTGAGGATGATAAGATGAGCTATGAGCTAACTGAGTACCAAGACAAGAAAATAATTCTGTCCAAAAATTTCTAGTGAAAATGGGATCTCTGTCACTTAAAATAATCTTTGGGTTTCCATGTAGCTTTTGAACTGTTTCCATAAATGCAGTAGAAACTGTACTGGCTTTAAATGGATGTGATAATGCACAAAAGTGTGCATACTTGGTAAGTCTGTCAACTACCACCATGATGACACTCTTTCCCTCAGACTTGGGTAAACCTGTGATAAAATCCATTGAAACCTCCTCCCAACGTTGGCTTGGAATGGATAAAGGTTGTAATAGACCCGGTGTCTTAATTGTTTCAACTTTATTTTGTTGGCAAACCAAACATTCTGCCACAAACTTTTGAATATCTGATTTAAGGCCATCCCAAAAAAATTCCTTCTTAACCCTGTGGTAAGTTTTTAAAAATCCTGAGTGCCCTCCTAAGGGAGAAGTGTGCAATTCCATAAGAATCTTTTGTTTTAGCTGGGAATTCTTACAGAGGTATAAGCGATCTTTGTACCATAACGAATCATTTTGCCAGCTAAATGTATCAGAAGTACTGGAATCTTGTTGTAGCTTTCGAATAAGTGCCCACACTTCTTCGTCATTCTTCCATTCCTCCTTTGCTTCGTTTATCCAATCTGGTTGGATAATAGAAATGGCACACAACAATGCTTCCATATCCTCATCCTTTCTTGAGAGTGCATCTACCACCAAATTTTGCTTCCCTTTTTTGTAGATGATTTCAAAGTCATAACCCAACATCTTTGTGACCCACTTTTGTTGCTCTTTAGAGGATAATCTTTGTTCTAAAAAGTATTTAAGGCTATCATGATCTGTTTTTACCTTGAAGTGTCTTCCCATTAGGTAGGGTAGCCATTTCTTAAGTGCATGGAGTATTGCCAACATTTCCTTCTCATAAATAGCTTTGCTTAAAAAATTTCCCTTGATTGGACGACTTTCAAAAGCAATGGGTCTTTCATCTTGCATTAGAACAGCACCAATTCCATTTCCTGAAGCATCACATTCCACAATAAAGGTTTTTGTGAAGTCTGGTGTAGCTAAGACTGGTGCTTGGCACATTGCCTCTTTAAGATGTTTAAAGGCCTTTGTTGCTTCCGGAGTCCATGAAAATGAATCTTTCCTCAATAATGTTGTTAGAGGTGCTGCTATTCTCCCATAATTCTTAACGAACTTGCGATAATACCCTGTCAACCCAAGAAATCCTCGCAGATGCTTTATGGATGTGGGGATTTTCCATTCCTTAATGGCTTTAATTTTGCTAGGGTCTACCTTAACTCCTTCATGAGATACAATATGACCCAAATATTCCACCTCCTGGACTCCAAAGAAACATTTGAATCTTTTTGCATATAATTGTTTCTCCTCCAATAGTTGTAGCACCTTGTCAACATGTTCAACATGATCCTTCCAAGACTTGCTGTAGATTAGTATATCATCAAAAAATACTAACACAAATTTTCTAAGGAATGGTTTGAAAATTGAATTCATCAAACCTTGAAATGTTGAAGGTGCATTGGTAAGGCCAAAAGGCATGACCAAAAATTCATAATGACCCTCATGAGTTCTAAATGCCGTTTTCGGAATGTCTTCAATCTTCATTCTGATTTGATGATATCCCGAACGAAGATCCAACTTGGTGAAGTAAATTGATCCATGCAATTCATCCAGTAATTCATCAATGACAGGAATGGGGAACTTATCTTTAATAGTGAGCTTGTTGAGCTCCCTATAATCTGGACACATGCGCCATGATCCATCCTTCTTGTGCACCAATACTACTGGAGCTGAGAAAGAACTTTGACTCGGTTGAATTATACCAGCCTCTAGCATTTCTGCAACCATACATTCAATTTCACTTTTTTGGACATATGGATATCTGTACGACCTGATGTTTGGAGGAACACTTCCTGGAATCAGATGAATAGCATGATCATGATCACGCATAGGTGGGAGACCTTTGGGAGTCTCAAATACCTTGGAATGATTGTCCAGGACTTTTTGGAGATCTGGAGGAATAAATGATTCCAATGTGGAAACATCTAGCGAACATAATTGTGCAATTACACCTCTTTGCTCCTTTTTTAGAAGCTTTGTCATGCCATTAGAGCTGATTATCTTTCCTGGTTTCCCTGCAATACCCCTTAATTCAACTTCCTTTCCTTCCACAGAAAATTTCATGAAAAGTTCTTGAAAATTAAAAGCTATTGTACCCAAGGATTGTAGCCATTGGACTCCTAGTACAACATCAGCACCTCCCATTGGAATGGAAAGCATTGGGCTAGTCAATACATATTCTCCCATGGATAGCTTGATATTATGGCACTTTCCAGAACAATTTATTGTTCCTCCATTTGCAATCATCACTTGACACTCTGGTGTTGGATATAGGAAGCAATTCAATTCTTTCGCTACCCTACAATGAATAAAATTGTGGGTGCTTCCTGAATCAATCAACACTATTACCTTTTTCTTCTTGATTTGTCCTTCTATCTTGATGGTTTGAGGAGTGGTAATTCCCGCCAATGCATTACAAGATATGGTCATAAGATATGGTACTAGGTGTTTGCATTTTCTTTCCTCGGGGCATAAGTTACCGATAATAATGCTCTACTATGCCCTTTGAATTCCTTCAAAATAAATTTTCAAACCAAGCTTAAGCAAAAATTTAAAAAAATCTACACACCTTTTTTCACTTTGTAGGAGCTTGATATTTCCTCTGATGTATCTCTATACTTTCAAATCATCTAGTTCTGAAATTGTGACCTGTAGTAGCTCTCTGTGTCCTCTTTCCAATGCCACTAGTCTGATCCAAATTGGATTCTCCAAGAAAGAGTTATGCACAATCTCCCAAGATGACCTGATTATAGACCTTTCCAGAAGAGTGAACTTGTATGAAGTGCCACGTGTACAATTTTCGACCTTTGGTTTTGAAAGAGATATACAAGAAACTACAGTCTGTCCTCTTTCTGTACCTTCTTACGAAATTTCAATCCGATCCCCAGAGAGAAAGTTATGATGATTTTACCTAGGTCACTTGTTTTGAATGTAATTCAGGAGTCTGTAAAAAGACCAACTTCCTCAGAGAATATCTCCACAAGTATCGCGCGAAAAGATTTGAAATTTGGACCCAAGGTTCAGCATGATTTCTTCTCAAATGGGTTTTTTTTGCGACTTCTAAAACGTCACAGAAAAAAAGTTATAGCGAAATTCCACGATGACCTGTTTGGAGTAGCGAAACCCTAGAATCCAAAGCTCTGATACCAAATGTTATGAAACCAGCTCAAGAAAAGATAGAAAAGAAAGATCAACGCCTTAGAATTCAGCCTCTTCGAGGGGGAAACCTCCTTTACATTAGATAAATGAACAATTCTTGGATGATGCAAATGACAAAACCTCCTTTCTATATATAGGAGTCTAAGGAGTCACAATATAATCCAGCCGACCTAACAATAATAATATAAAGCCACAAAAATAACAATAGAGGGATTCTATGGGGCACAGAAATAACAATATGGGGGTAAACGGGGCACAACAATATAAATAAGGGGTATAACTACAATAGTAATGGGGTAATCACTAGTATTATAGGGACCCAACATTTTTACTTCTTTAGATTAGGATATTCTTTTACTTAGTTTATTAGTGTTCTTATTCACCAAACAACTACCAATGCATAAAACATAAAGAGACAAGAGACATAGAATACAAAATTTCATCCAGGGCCAAAACCTCTCACTCTTTCAGATGAAAACCCGAAAAAATTAATTTTCTTATAGAGATTCCAATTGACAAATACTAAGACCAAGATCCTTGACCTATTTTCCACTCCAAGATCAAGACACAAGATCCTTAGTCAATGATAGTTAAACTTCAACTCCTTCTTCCTGATTGGCTTCTTCTTCAACCTTGGCTTCCTCCTTCTTTAGAACTTCGACCTTCTTGACTAACCCTTCTTCCACTTCAACTTCTTAGGAGGATTGCACTTCTCCTCAGATTTTTCTGCAACAGACTTACCTTTATCCTTCACTGCTGTAATAAAATTGTCCTTCACCACAAAAACAAACTTCTCCTTTACTGCTGCAACAAACTTCACGTATAGAAGTTTATGTGTCCTTAAAACAGCCCCAAAAAACCCTTAAGAACTTCTCTCTTCTCTTTTGTTACTTCACTAGTTGGGAGGCTCTTCCTTTTACACTTTCAAACTTCAAACTACAAAATTGTACTTCTCTGAAATTTTTGGTGATATGAACTAAGGCTAAGCTACCTATATAGAGTGGTTTCCCGATGAAATTAGCCAACATGAAGAGGGTGAGCCAACATGTTTGTTGGAGGAGACAATTAATTCTATATTTTAGTCGACATCAAGGAGAGGTCATGTGCTTTACTTGTAGAGATTTTCATACCTATTAAATGATTCATATAAAATGTAACATGGAAAAGAAGGGTCCTTCTTACATGACATAGAGTCAACTTGACTTTTATGACTAGATGAATTAATCCTAAGGGCTCCCAATGGGAGCCATCACCAAAATAAAATTCCTTACTCATGAAACCCATGAGACAAGAATTACAATAATAATTTTATTTTTATTCTTTTCATCAATGACATAAAATCACTATTACACATGTCATTATGAAGACCAAACCTAGTTACACTTTTCAACACCCCCTCTTAACTAGGGAGGTATTCATAATTGTACTTGGTCATTCTCAATATGAGGAATTTCTCATAAGAAGAGTCATATTGGCAACCCATCAGTTTAGCACCATATCAACCAACATTTTCACATCACAAGGCCTTGAATAACATCTTTATCTCTCCACGAGATCTGAGCACAATGCTGGTGAGACCAATGATGTATATACACCCTCATCATGGTCTCTCTTGGAACATACTCCACCCGAGTTCTCACAGTGTGTTCCACCAGGACTATGCTTATCTTGGATTCCCAGTCCTCAAAGAATATCGGTCCTCAACGACTACTCTTATATTATATGCCTTAATACATCCTCAAAGAGCATCATATGCCAAATGTTTACCAAATCCTCCATTTTTTCTTCCCAAGTGAAGACAATAATGATGTGTTTATCTCTCCCTCTTAATTAGGGAGGACAATCTATTCCAATAAAGGAATGTAATCATTCCTATGGAAGGAAGGTACCTAAGCTTCCTCTTTTCTTAGGAATTTCCAAGTTTCTTCCAAGTAAGAAACTTGTTCCAGGATCCCTCTTAATTAGGGACCTACAACAGCTCCTTGGGTGGAGATGATGGGACAACCAGCTGCTTGAAAAACTCCCCTTCACGATGTCATGAATTTCTTTTCATTATATAAGAGCCTTCATGTTTGTGACTTCTACATAGGGCATTGACCATCCATCACTTTCATCCATGAGTCAGCCATACCATCATCGGAAAGTGATCCATCAATCCATATATGGGCTTCTTTCATGACATGCTACTTTCTTCATGCCATGTTTACTTAATGATATTTCATCCTATTACATGTGCATAGGTGGTGTAAGACATTCATAGATCTTCCCTCAGCATCCCTGCCTAAACCCATATAGACATTTGTTCAAAAATAAAGGAATGAACATTAAAATCAAAATTACCTTTGTGATGGTCTTTCATAATGACATCTTCTAGTTTGCATTAACATCCTGCATACATATGACACATATCCAAAAGATATATATTGTCAAGGGTATCTTTCTTTTTCAGACTCCATCAGAGTCTTCATATCTTTCATGGGGATATCCTAGTCAAATATTCTTGGTCTTTCAAATGTTGATTTCCTTTACCATGGTTGCATATTCCACAATATCTTCCTTCATTTCTTCACACATGTCATTCCCATGAGCTTCCAATCAGAGTTCCTCAATTTTTGTCAACCTCCCCATACTTCATATCAGGACATATTATGTTTATTTCATCTAGTGAATGTGTGACCCATGCATTCCTACATTCCTCCGAGGGAGGATATCCTTCCTTTTGATTATGCTCTCAAGATAGAGGATTGATCCATGTTACCTGCAACCATATGACATGACTTCCACAATATTTAATGTAATCATGCATACCTCATTTTTATTTTGGGTCATCCAGAATTCCTACAACAACTTACTTAATTGAAAGAGCTTCAATCCTTGATCCACTTCACTTTTATGTCATCATACCATCATCCCGTGAATTCCACAAGTTTGGAATTCTTGATGAAACACTTTCTTCACCTCATGATCCGTGAACCGTTCAATGAAGATTCCATCAGAGAATCTTGAGGATCTAAAGAATCCCCACCAACAAATGTTTCCTTTTGACATATGTATGATGAACCTTGTATTAGATCACCTTGCCACTTGTGTTTTCATTGAGATTCCCAGGAGCTATATCCTTGACCTCCATAGATTCTAACCATCTTTCATGATTCTCTATGGTGATATTTCGAGCTCTTTCTTTCATTTCTTCTATGATGCCTTGATTCATCCCATTACTTTACTTAGTGAATCATGATAGCCATATATTAGAAGACTTAGGAACTTGAATGTGAGGAAAACTATCTAAATAGTGGAGATCTATTACTTCCTACTTCTTGGATTTCTTGTTTTCAACTTCCTCCGCTTCTTTGGTGATGTGGGCTTCTTCTTTTCCTCTTTCTTTATTGTCCTTCTTGAGTTTAGGAAAGTCTCTCCTATAGTGCTCATATTCTTGACACCCATAGCATTGCATTTTAGCCATGTTCTTGTAACAACGCCTCCCCTCATATCTATCGACTTTCACTGCCTTACCTAGGGTAAACATGAGATGAGGGGCTACTATGACAAGACTTGACCTCCTAGGTGGCCTTAAGGAACTGGAATCGCGGAAACCCAGAACACAATCCTTTTATACCTCCTACATGGCTCCCATAAGCCTTACCAGACATCCTCATGACTAGTCCCTGGGTCCCACTGCGTTTTGGACCATTAAACGCCTGGATGCTCCCTTGATATGGACAAGGGTGCATCTAGGAGGCTCCAAACGCTTCCACAACAAGGAATGGGTGCATTTGGAGACTTTTCTCCTCAGACTTGTGCCTATGATTCTAGGATTTTTTCCACTTTTCAACCCCAAAATCCAAGTCAATGCCTAGAAACCCCTATAGCTTTCATAATCCATAAATTACATGACAACAAGAATTGCAAGACAAAAACCAGCTCCATGATTAGCTCTGACCATCCCTAACTGGGACTGACACTCTGTTAAACACTTGGCATCAATGCAATTTACAAGACATGGATACAAGACATAAACATAAATGACTGGTAACTAATATGAGAGTTGACAAGAAGGATCATCACCCTCTTCCCTTAATTGTTTTGACATCAATTATGTCTTGCATCCATTATCCTTTCAGTTACAACTAAATACATGAAATAACCATGACTATAACCAGTCACATAACCATGCTTATTATTATCACTCTGTAAATTTCTCCAGGTCGAGGAGAGAAATCCTAGAGGTAACCACAAACCTCTTTTAGGCTAAGGTCCAGCTGCTGTAGCCTTGGAGAGGGCTCTCTCACTAGTTTTCTTCAATCAATCAACTAGATGACTGATACGATCTATATTTTAGGTTGGTTATGATGATTGGAGGATGATTTTGATTTTGATTTATTTAAGGTGGGTGCAGAGGGAAGGACTACTTAAAATCATAGCACTATTATAGGTCTGAATGAATCAGGGATATGGTGCAATTCACACAGGGGAAAGGTAGGCAGACCTATGGGTAATCGATCAAATTAATTGTAGTAATAGTGTGAATGGAGAAAAGGGAAAAATCAAAATCTGATCATCGATACAAGGATGAATTCAAATTGTCATGGAGGATAATGATACACAGATAGTGATCAGGAGAATTTGCCAGAGAAACTCATGAATTCTGAGAATTTTTTTCAAACTAAACATGAAGAAATTTACTGTATGAATTAAAAATCATAAACAAATATGAAAACAAATTATATCATGCAATAAGAGAAACAAGATACCAATAAGCTAGAAACATGTATCACTGTCTAAATATTCACCTGCCTTCTTCAATTCATTTAACAAAAGATACAAAACTTGCAGAAACATAGTCTAGCATCTAACACTCTCAACCCGAACCCTTTTACATCTCCTTTCATCATTAAATACAATAAGGAATTCAAAATTACCACTCTAGGTGGTCGAATTCATTGCACATAATTTTAATAGTCTAGATACAAGGCATATGCATAAAAACATGAGCTACCATATAGAGGCTATCACAAATTTAGAAATATCATTGATTTAAAACTTAAAAAGGTTTAGAAACATCATGTATGGACTTATCAACCACTAACTTATCCATGCTTATCCGACCACTAAAATCAATTCTATAAGGTCCCAAAATACAAATTTGTAAAAATAGCCATGATTGATATACTTGCACAACAAAGTGAAATAGCTTTCCAACTCAACATGGTTGTAGGTTGTACTGAATAAAATTGAGCTATTGGGTGTGACTTGAGATGATGCTGTGTTGGTGTAGAACCTTTGATATACCTTCTTCAACCTTTGTATACCTCCCAACTGACCGATCGTAACATGTGCAACATAAATGGAATTCTGAATTTGTATTAATGACTCTCGCTCCAAATTGATTTATAGTGACTAGTCAACCATCTTATTCAACCTTATAGCACCTAGCATACTTCCAATCTACAAAAATCTTCGCATTGTCACCAAAATATGAAATTATTTCACTATATAACAAGCCCTTAGTTATACGGATTTAGCCTTCAACAAAAGGAAACATAGCATATAACTTCAAAATTTTCAAAAATGGCAACATGAACAGGACCTCCTTATGCCACCTCAGTTTTGGGTAGCCTCAGCGAAGATGCTAAGGCTACCTCCTCCTCCTCTTGCTAGATGATGGTTTGGATTCCTTGGATTTCTTTGTAACTGTGACCTTCTTGCTAGATGACTGCTCGACTTGCTTGGATGACTGTTTGGTTTTCTGGAGTTGTTTTCTAGTCTTGGCCAGCTTTTGTTTCATCAGTCTTAACCTTCTTCTCATGATCAAATTCCTTGTGTAGTAGCTCTTTATCTATATGTGTAAAGGTAGAGTCCATTTCAAAACTACCTTTTCTTTATCAAATTTGTCAAGGGCTTCCAAAACTTGAGCATATAGTTCCTCTTTGTACCTTTCATTCCTTTTTGTCACCCAATCAACTTGATGTTGGCACTCCTCAATTTTCTCAAACAACTTCTGATACTCTTTCCACTCATCAAACTCTAGGTTTTATTTTACTTGAAGGGTCTCTTTCATATGTTCTTCCCTCTTAGCTGTTGATCTTGTCTTGGGTTTTGCTGGCTGTTCTTGCACATTGAACTCTTCCACATCAATCACTTGCTTTCCTTTGACTTGAGCTGTAGGGCTAGAAGGTTTCATGGATGACTCAACTTCACTATATTGGCCTGCCTCTGCTCCTTTTTGTCTTATCTCTCTGTTTTCCTTCTACAAATAAGCCACCATGAGATGAGCTTTGTCAAGGTTGTCCTGCAGCTCTATGATTTTTAGGTCATTGTCCTCCATGGGAGCCTCTTGGCTATCTTCTCCAAATTCTTGATCACCTTCCTCTAATTGCTCTAGTGCATCATCATGTGGCTCAATTGTCTTCTTAGAGGCTGGTTCCTCAATCATATTTTTTGTAGCTAACTTGGTTCTTGGTCTATGGAGAAACTGTGTTTCTTCTTGAGTAGCTTGTGGCATCTCACCTTTCCCTTTATCTACTGCTCTCTTATCCTTCAATGATTTTTTTGTCTTTTCAACTTCAGGCCTACTGATAGATTCTTCAACTGTAGGTGCTCCTTCCTTTGTGCCGATTGAGGGAAGGTATTCTTGAGTTTTAGAGTTGTCTGAATGGTCCAGTAAACTTGAGGCTAACAAGGAATCATCCCAAGACCTCTTCCTCTTCTCTAGCTCATTCAAGACCAACAATTTAATTAGTGGAAAGTAGAACAAACTGAGAAAATTCTTTTCTCCCTTGGACTGAACTTTTTCTACCATTTTGTCCAATCTTTTGAAGAGGTAATGAGGTAAATTAAGGCTCCTTTTTCCAATGAAGTGCATGAGAAGCCTAATATGGTATTGGTATACCCTGCTAAAGCGGTCTCACTAGTGAAGTATCTTTGTATCCCCTTCAATAGTTTGTTGTGGTGGTGTTGATGCCTCGAAAATCGCTGCAACAACATTGGGGGATAACCACCCGGTCCGGACCTTAAAGCAACTCCTTTTCCATTTGGTGTGGTGGTTCCGACTGTTCAACTAGGTCCAGTTACCTTCTCCCTATTGCTATTGGTTTATAATGTATCTTTAACTACCAATAGACAGGGACATCAGATCACTTCTTCTTGCTGATCACGCAAGAGAATGACCCTTAAGCTGATTTGGGTTCATCCAAGCCACAACTAAAGTTTTGCCTCTTTGAGAAGAGGACTTAAAAAGATGTAGAATTTACTCTAAATGCAAGCTTATTCTATGATGCAAGCAAAATAAACTAATCTAAATCCTATCTTAATTAGGCAGATATAAATCTAATCCAACTAAGAGCAAGATAATTAAAGTATTGGGATTTGCATATATCTCGTTTATAATGAATATCAAGTTAATGAAGTAGTTCAATTAACTGATATTATGGTTACCAAAATACATCCCATTGAGACCTCTTAACTGAAATAATAAACCAACAACATTCAAGAAGTAGTTCATAAAAATGATATTAATTATCAAATCAGTAAATCCAATAATTGAATAATGATATGTGGAAATAGTTCACAACACATTACCATTCAATAAATCAGTTTTATAAGACAGATTTCTGAGTAAATAGTTACTCAGAAATCAGATTTTAATTCATAAGAACAGAGATACCTAATAACAAGATTGAGACAAATTACCCATATTGACAATAGTGCACAAACATGAATAAAATGAGACATTCCTGTTACCATAAAAATGAAACTGATATTTGAAACAGTAGTATTAAAAATACCAATTTATTGCATCCATTTCTCTGATCTTGGTCTCCAACAGTCCTTTACATTGCTTGAACTTCTGCCTTCAAAGCTAAAGCCACAATAGTGAAAACTCTGCTCCTCATACATAATTCAAGATACAAAAGAAAAATCCTCAATAATCCCCAGATCTGAGATTTTCTCTCCTCTCTCCTACAACTCTAAATTTCTATTACATTAGTGCTTTTAGAAGTCTAGCATTGCAGAGGAGAGCAGCCCCTTATTACATTCTGCAATCTATTACTTATACTATCTGTGAAGGAATTCTTGAGAGGAAAGTTTGGTGAAGAGAAATCTGTCAAATCCAATTGCTGAAGCATTCTTATTGATTGAGATCCTTTTCTCCATATTTCTTCCATTGTTTTCCTGTAAAAAGAAATCAAAATAAATTAAAATGCAACAATAAAATCAACATGGCATTGCTGGCATTTAAATCAAATCCAATCAAATTCTATAAAATATAAATTCTCTATTGATGCCTGGGATGATTTAATTGGCCAAGAATATCATTGACGAGTGAATATGCAATTAGAAGAGGCCTGGACCAATGAAAATAAAACTCAGAAAAATGATTTTGTTTTCAAAATTCGGAGCTTGATCTTCTGCCTGATTTTTGACCCAATAAATGACCAAATCTGTCAATGAAATTTCCTCAGAAATATTCTCCTTGATTTTCTCTTTCCAATGAGCCGTCCTGGACCTCATTTGGCCAAGTAAAACTCATTCTATGAGCTTCCAAAGTTGATGAGTCAAATCTGGCATGAATCTGGAAATTCTGTTGCTGGGCTAAAAATGTTGTAATTAAAAACTAATCTTAAATTAGTCTCTAATTAATTCTAATTTAATTGCTAATTATAAACTAAACTAATTATTAGTAAACTATTTATTAATTAATAATTAACTAACTATTATAATTAACTAATTACAAACTATATAATATTAATCTAAATAATAATTACAATTTAATTTATTTAAATTAATTATATTACATATATTACTAAATTTAAAATTAATTATTTTAAACTAATATAAAAAATAAATAAATATAAACTACCTTCCACTTATACGTTTTTTCTTTTTCTTTATTCACTCACTCATCGTGAGAGTGAGTTGAAACTTTAAAACCAAGTATATAAAAGACCTTTGCTTAAATGACTTAAGTCATTCGGCGATCGGCGACATGTTGTATCGGCAGTCGGTGACATGAGTGTATCGGGGTTTAATAAACTTGCACATATGAAAACTCTCGATGCGATGCATTGAATGCCTTGATGATCGGGGATCGGCAATCGGGGTAGGGTATATATCGGGGTTCTTAAAATGTGTTCCGAACAAAACTTTCGATCCGATTAAAAGCCCCAATGCGATCGGAACAATTTGTATATTATATATATATATATATATATTTTTTTTTTAAATTTTAATTTAATTTAATTAATTATATTTAATATATTAATTAATTTAAAATTTAATTTTAAACATAAATTTTTATTTTTGTTTTATTTTTATGAATATAAGTTTCTAAACTACAGTCACTTAAAAAATGAAAAAATAAGCTATAGCCACTTTGAAGAATAAAATAAAAATAATAAAAATAAACTACAGCCACTTGAATGTTTAGTTTTTCGAGATTAGGATTTGATTTGGAAATTAGAGTGAATTTCTTAACATCCCGATAATTAATAATTTGGCTGTATAACTAAAAATGAAAAATGTTAGTAAAAACTCGCTACGGGTTAATATTTAAAAAAGAATGCCTTATTGAACTAATTTATTTACAAAATGCAATATTGTACATTTTATGCATTTTTAACCCAGGCTAGATAAATGATGAGACTTCAAAGGAGTGCCATTTTCAAATCAGTTGACCAAATGAGGCGAAACAAGCGTCAATGGGAAGCTTGTAAAAAATCGATTCTAACAAAGCAATCAAAACAAGAATCCAAAGAAAATGTAAAATTAACGAAAGTGTAGGGCAATCAACTAAATAAAAATCCAAAAAGGTGTTTAGCCAAAATTTTTATAGAAAGGGTCCCCATTATTTGAGTTGAGCAAGTCAAAAATGGGGGGGTTGTGTTTTTACCACAACAATGGTGACACACGGGAGAAGAATCAGTTATCTATCTTTGATATGAATTAGATTTAAAGTAAAAATAATTAAAAAAGAGAGAATTATTTTTTGGAATGCTTGACTAGGTTCATTAATCTTAATAAAAACAAGAATCATCTAACTGTAATTTTCCTCAAAATTTCTCATAAATTAAAATATTTCAAAACTCTATATCAGTCCTTAATTAGTTGTAGAGATAAAGCAGGGGTCACTTTACAGCTTAGCTTTTAAAATATACTCCTTTGTCATAGGTAGAGCCATTGCTGCCAGCAAACATCTATAATTTCGACAGGGTTACCTTTTTGATCATAAATGATTCAGAATCCCATCTGTTTAAGAATTATTGATCTAGAGATAAATCCATTTATATATGTCTATTTTTTTATTTTTATTTTTATTTTTTTTGAATTTTATTTTTGTTATAAATCTTAAAAGCCATTGTCCTGGTTTGGTGGCCAGATAGTTGACAATGCCATTCACTGGCTATAATTGGACTGAACAAGCTGGCTCGTGATGAGACCCCTTATCTTATAATTGTTTGCAATCATAAGTCATTACCCTGGTTTGTTTAGCAGTGTTGGTAATGTTAGCCTATTTTTCCCCTATGATCATGGTAAGCAGACTCATGATGAGACCTCTTATTTCTTAAGTTTAAATATATTTCTGGATTATACTCTAGAAAAATAACACTCTTTGGGACAGGGAGAATCATTGAGAATCAGGGAAAAGTTGAAGGTGCTTTGCTGTAAAGTGTCTTTACTTGGTTAAAAATAACGTTTCTTGACTGATAATAGAATTCTGAAAGATCCTAATGAAATTTTGAAATCTCAAAATGATTACAATTTGATGAAAAAGAAATTTTTCAGATTTTATGATACTTTGCCAACTTCTTTTGATTGGTAATCTCTTCCTTAAGTATGTCTACCTTTATAATAAAAAAATCAAACTTTACTAAGAGATTTAAGAAAAGCTAATAGGTGACTATTAACAATTTTTCTCCACGTATCCTGACCATTGTTAAGTAACAAATAGGCATTCCATATAAATAATGGCAAAGTCACCAAAATCAAAGCTGAAATCCAAAGGAAAAGAATTCTTATACTAAAATGAGAAAAGAAATCAACAAACAAAAATAAAAACAAAGAAATCTCTAAAAATGGAAAGGAAAATCCAAGTTTCGCATGATAAACTCAAACAAGAATGTTTATACCAATGTCTCCAACAATATGAAGAAAAAGAAAATAAGCATGTAATCATTCCTTCTTATGTTGAGATTTAGAAAAACATACCTTGTAGAGTTGTGAATGCTTTAGGCTTTTAGATAACAGTGATTGTAATATTTAGCCACAATGAATACCTTTTGTCTGATATAAATCTTCTTGTTTCCAAGCATCATCTTAATCATTTTCTAAAAAGGAATGCTTAAAGAAACAAACTAAAGGTTCAGAAACTTCCTGGTGTGGCTGTTTCAATGAGGATTATTGCTGCTTCTTGAAATAAAGCCAGGAGAAGCGTATAAGACTTTGAAAATATGATCTGGCGGAGGATTGGAAACTTCAAATGGAGAGCTGCAAAACAGAGTTTTATATCAGCATAATTTAAAAACAAAAATGAAACTAGAGTGATGAAATGGAAATTAATGAAAGTGGGCACATGAATCTTACCATTTGATAATTGTTTTTGATCTTACCTGAAAAGTATCAATTTCTCCAAACTAGCTGACTCCTTATTTTAATTATCATTAAAAACATAAAGAAGTCAAACTAACCAAAATCCTATAACCCAAAATCATTATTTATTTTATTTAAACTAAGGCAAACAGTAAAATGTAAAAATGGAATTCTTAGTGTTCAAGGAAATTGAAATTAAAAGAAATGCATCAGAGATGAGAATGAGAATTTGCAGTAATGACTATTTCTCAAAATATTATAAGTTTCATATACACTGCATGATTTGATAAATTGTTCAGAATCAAGACCAAATCCAAAATAATAAAATTTAAATATGAAGATAGAGGTCTTGAATTCCATTTTTATTTACGGAATTATATATTTAAAACTAAAATGTATGAGAAATTGAAATGATTTTTTGTATGCTGCAAATTTGTCATTAATTGCCTTTTTCCCATAGTGGTTACCCAAGCTCGTTTTAACACATCGCCTCATCGGATGATCCACACAGCATGTTTCTTCACCATGCTTGAATTTTAATTTGCAAAACTTTACTTTTATTGCTATGCCATATATTGATTAAATGTTAACGGCTTAGAGGCATGCATTGGAAGTTCTCGCATCAAAGGTTGCAACGGCGAATCACCGATATGAAAATATGCGATGAGAAGTTGTGCTATGAGATGGAGCGATCGCATCATTAAAGAAATATTATATCGGGGGTCTGGGCATATCTACACTGTGCTTCCCACATCGCACATCGCAGATTCCGAGATATGATATGATATGAGCATAAATAAAAATGCGATGAGATGATTGCGATATCGGCGATTGCTAATCGGCGGTGAGTGGACTTTTGGTACCCGATGTAACACAATATGATTCTTGCGATGCCGATATGCGATGAATGACATGGCTAATCGGCAATTGTGATCGGCAATCTTAAGTGTATGATGTAACAATTCTCAATACGCCGATATGCGATGAAAAGTGGACCCGATAACTTTATGATGAAAATTTGATAACATATCGGATCCGAGACATCGGCCCTTTAAAAGTTATGCTCTTACCATTATTGCGATTAAACGGATGCGATAATTTTATGACTTTGATTTGAATTTCATATCGGGTCCAGAATTATGTGTTTATCGCAATATCGGTAAAGTCGATTATGAGAGATCAGCGATTCATGATCATGGAAGTATACTTCACTTGCAAACCTCTGATTTGTGAAATGCGATGTGGCATATGAGTAAGATAATACGTCGGAGGTTTTTGATGAGCAAAGAAATGCTAAGAATTACTTCCAATGAAAACTTATGATGCGAATGGTCTTATGATATTCCTTGGAATTTCAATTGGGTTTTCTAAGTGAATAAAATAAAAATTAAAAAATGCTTAAATTCTAATGCATCACAAATAAAATTTCCCTGAGCCTATTGCAAATTTGAAATGGGTTTACTGCTTACTTCAAGTTTTTGAAAACAAATGAAATTCTGTAAAGAAAATAGAACACGAATCAAAAATAAACTAAGGAAAAGAGAAACTAATAAGAGATGAGAACGAACTTGCAAATGCGTACCTGGAAGGAAATTGTTTGCGAATTTTACCTTACGAATCTTCAAATTCTTCCTTTGATTTATCAAAATTTTGACTTTGTTCAAAATCATCTCATCATTTATTCTAAATCTAAGTGTGCAATCAGTTTAAATAAAATCTGTTTATTCATGTCCAGGGAATATAAAATTTATCAGAAATAAATATTAAGTTATGCTTCCCTTTCCAAGTGAAACAACAATTTATTACCTCTGCTCATTCCGAATTAATCTTGCAAAAAAAAAATCTGTATTGTTATAGTGACTGTTCAATGATGGCTTCAGTAAATAAAGATGATGCATTTTACAGCATCAGATAATAAACTAAAGATTAGAATGAGATTAAGCCACTAATTGTGGAAAATATCAAAACAGATTTGAATGTGTGCACTTGGCAAAATGGACATCCTTAAGGTCAGCGTTTAGCAAATTCCGAGGAAGATAATATGAACTTCATATGATTACCGTGAGAGGTTGGACTCGCTAATAATGATGGAATTAGAATTAAGCTTATCATAGACAGTCATACATTTCATGGGATAATGGGGTCATGAAGCTTTTTTATCCTCAAATCCTTACCATATAAATTTCAAAAGAAAATCTTAGAAGGAAATCCCGAAATGAAGGAAAGTGGCTTTGAGGCAATCGATACCAAGTGCAACTTTAATTGAATTTAATCAAGACATTATTCGAAATAGGCATAGTAGAGGTATTGCTGTAAGAAATTTAAAAGAAAGCAAGAATTAAAATTTTCTGATAGGGAAAAATATTTTCACTGAACATGTATGAGAATGGCTGATTGCTTTGTTTTATTTTTAATCTACAGAACTGTTAAAAATAAATTATCTATACAAAACAAACAAACTAAATTAATTCTACTCCTATTCTAACCATATACATGAAAATGACTAGGTATAGTCATATTTCCAGTGTAGCCATTTTCTCATTTTTATTCCCGCGTTTATGTACAGTTCAAATGTTAGTAATAAAAATACAGATTTGACTAAACTAAGGAAAATAAATATGAAATCAGAATGTACAGTTATTGTTAGGAACTTAATTAAAATCTCTCTCTCCTGAAATTTCCTTTCCAATTGACTACCAATTGGATCATAGAAGTCTGGATGGATTTCCGTTAATGATTGGGAAACATTCAAAGGAAGAGATAACAAGCCAGATTGTGAAGATGAATTTTTGGATTCTTTGACCTGAAAAAATTTGTTAGTGTTATGTACAAATGTTAAATCATTGACAATTTTCCTTGAAGGAAAAATTTCCAAACAATTTTCAAATGAGTCAATGAAAAATGGATGGAAGATTTTCAAATAAAATGGCAATTTGTTAATTGAATTGAATCGCTGGCCAGATTGCAAAAATACATTCTCTTGTTGACATTGCCTTTGAAAAGATAGAAGATTTTGATGAAACATTAGCATTGATATACATTGGAATATTAATATCTTTCGATGCTGATGATTATAATATGAAACTTGAATTTCCCAATTGGGCAATGCATCAATTGAGTGTTTGATAGTAAGGTATTCAATATGCTAGCGAAAAGTGTGGAAAATTTGAAAAATTAAATCTGATTTTATACAAAATAAGTGGGAAAATAAAAATAAAATGAAATCACTATTTTTACAACTAATGTTACAGCACAATTGGGATTGTTTTGAAATGATTTCATTTTCACAAGGAATGGCCAGAATTATGGAATTTAAATAATTTTGAATTCCAACTTGTGAAATAGAAAACGAATTATGATTATGAATAGGAATGGGAGTTTGATCCTCATATGAATCATAAATTGGAATGTTTTCTTGAATGGTGAAATCATGAAGATAATTTGCTGCTGTAAAATGAGGATTAGTTGGGATAATTTCTAAATTGAAGCGTTCCTCATTCTCAGATGTTATTTGAATTTTAACATGAGGATTCTCTTGAGAAAATTTGAAATCAACATTGATCCGGATTTAAATGGGAACGCAATAGATTACAGAGATAACCATAAATACAGAGATGAGATAACCATAAATATTGAGATGCAACGGAAATAATACTTCATTTCATTAATGGAAAATACTGAAATCTGCTTACAAACAGAAATTGAAAGAAACCAGCTAGGGCGATGGTAGCTTATCTCTGAGAAGAGATGTGGCGGCTACATGCCTCTGAACTGTTCCGAACTGTATTACAATGAGGCTCGAAGGCCTATTTATTGTTGAGAAACAATGGAAAACCCTTCACATCCCAAAACCTAACCCTAGAAGATGAAACGCCAAATTGTGGGCCCCGTTTGGGTAAATTGGTACACCAATTTCACGGGGTCGTAACTTTGGCATACGATCTCCGTTTGATGCGTATGATAGCTCGTTAGAAATATTTATCCGAGTACTACCACTTTGGGAGGAAACATAGGTCATGTTGCCCTAGATTCCCAAAAAAACGTCGTTTAGGGCCTCAAAACGGCTCCGGAAGTTCAGGACCCGAAAAACTGCTAAAAATAGTAAACTGTGCTACAATTTAGGAAACTGAAAAGACTGAAAGAGATAGTTGTGGGGGTCCAAATGTGTTGGTGGGTGGCCACCAACATCCACCTGGATCATTCCTCCCCCCTTAGGAAGCAATGGCCCCCATTGCGTTGAGTTCCTCCCTGAGATGAGGAGGCTTCTGCTGAGTTGGTTCTCTGGCGAGCTGTTCTGCAATCTTTGATGTGTCCAGAAATGGTGAGAAGCATGGTCGACGACGGTACTCATTGAACACTCGATGCAAGTGAAGGAATGGAGGAATGCTGTGCTTCAAAGCATTGTTTCCCATAGCCTTGGTACTGGTGTAAGGACCATGTCGGAGTGGTCTGAGTTTCTGATGGGTTCTGGTAAGGCGTTCTCTCTGGAGATGCAACCAGACTTTGTTGCCCACTTGAAGCTTGTGTGGTACCCCTGTGGGTGAGGAGAAGTTGTTCCTGTGTTCTGTCATGACCGTATTCCTTTGCTGCTGCTGCTGTGTAGAGGAACCCTTTGCAGGGGTCATGGATGTAGCAACGATCTTCCCCTTACTTTGGGAGTGAACCAGACAGATGAATTTCCTGGTCTGTGATATGAGCTTGCTGCCTTTCTTGGTAGTGATCAAAGATGTGGCGGTAGGTGGGGCTACCTCCGGTATCCTGTATAATGAATTATTCAAAGAAATAATGATAGCACGAGGCCTTGACTCATACACAGCATGTCGCCTCCACAAGTATGGCTGGCCTAATAGTACATCACAAACATCCAGAGGTGTAACATCACACAATACCTCGTCTGTGAAGGGCTTGATGCTGTAGGGAAGGCGGCACTGCTGGCGAACTTTGAGATCTCGTCCTTCATGAAGCCACCCGATACTGTACGGCTGTGGGTGTGGTGTAGTTGGTAGGCCCAACCGCTTCACGACCTCTGCTGAAACGAGGTTCTTTTGGCTGCCACTATCGACAATGAATTGTAGCGGCGAACCCTTCACCCACATCTGTGAGTGGAAAAGACGCTCCCCTTCCTCTGGATTTTCGGGCTCATCTTTCTGGATCTTGGCGGTGGCAACAGTGGCACTGGGATCCGCATCAATGATCTGCTTCCCTTTGCCATTCCCTTTGTTGGGTTCTGGCTCAGGGTCGGAACATGCATCTGATTTGGAAGCCTTCAACTCAGCCACCAGCGACTGTTTGGTCTGACACTCACTTGTGTTATGAGTGGGACTTTTGTGGAACTCGCACCACTTCCCTGTGTCATTCTTCGGATTCATGGTGGTGTTCTTTTCTTGTGGCTTCGACGAGTTGTCTTGGGTCACCCCGCCTTGGCTTTGTCCTTTGGGCTTCGGATTTGCAGATCCAAAGTCTCGCTTCTTCTGTTTGAACTTTTGCTCGATTTTGACAGCGTATCGGTATGTTGTGCCGAGTGAGGGGATGTTCAAGAACACCATCTCTTCCTGGATGTATCTGTGCAGGCAGCCACGGTATTTGAGTACCAGATGCCGCTCAGTATTTTTGATACCCAACTGTGTGCGAAGGGTATGAAAAATGTTTGTGAACTCCGGCACATCTTGGTCTCGTCCCTGCCGCAGTGTGGTCCATTTGATGTATTTGTCCTCATAGCTTCCGACAGGGTAGTACTGCTCCTTGATGGCATCCCGGAAGTCATTCCAAGTGGGTGCGGCTGAAAATAGTGAGCCTGTACTTTCATCCTTCTGCTCGCAGTAGGTTTCCCACCAGTCCTTGACGTGGGGGGCTGCTTTGAGAAGAGCGAAAACAATCTTTTCCCGACTTGAAAATTCGTGAACAGAAAAATACCCATCTAGCAGATTTAACCATTTATCTACGGCATCTGCGTCTATTTGACCCTCAAAGATGGGGATTTCAAAATTAACTTGTACCTTGAAGGGTGTGGCATTTCCAGAGTCACTGTTGGAAGCCGATGCGTCGCCTCTGGGTAGCCACTGAAGGATCTGCGCAAAGCTATCCATCATCGCGTTCCTTTGCCGCTCGAGCGCTTATTCGAGCAAGATTTTGATAGGATCTCCTGCCCCCTCGTCTTTCTTCTCATCCGCCATGGGAGGCCGTCGGGATTTGCGAGGCTGGTCTTGCAAAGGTTCGACTAGTTCAAGCCCTAACTCCTTATATCCCGACCTCGTTGGAGACATGCAAAGAAAAACAGAGAAAAAACAGACCGCTCTGATACCACTGATCCGGATTTAAATGGGAACACAATAGATTACAGAGATAACCATAAATACAGAGATGAGATAACCATAAATACTGAGATGCAGCGGAAATAATACTTCATTTCATTAATGGAAAATACTGAAATCTGCTTACAAACAGAAATGGAAAGAAACCAGCTAGGGCGATGGTAGCTTATCTCTGAGAAGAGATGTGGCGGCTACATGCCTCTGAATTGTTCCGAACTGTATTACAATGAGGCTCGAAGGCCTATTTATTGTTGAGAAACAATGGAAAACCCTTCACATCCCAAAACCTAACCCTAGAAGATGAAACGCCAAATTGTGGGCCCCGTTTGGGTAAATTGGTACACCAATTTCCTGGGGTCGTAACTTTGGCATACGATCTCCGTTTGACGCGTATGATAGCTCGTTAGAAAGATCTATCCGAGTACTACCACTTTGGGAGGAAACATGGGTTATGTTGCCCCAGATTCCCAAAAAAACGTCGTTTAGGGCCTCAAAACGGCTCCGGAAGTTCAGGACCCGAAAAACTGCTAAAAATAGTAAACTGTGCTACAATTTAGGAAACTGAAAAGACTGAAAGAGATAGTTGTGGGGGTCCAAATGGGTTGGTGGGTGGCCACCAACATCCACCTGGATCAAACATCCTCAATATCAGAGTAATCATCATAAATGACCTCACAAGACTCTCTAGAATTCCCTTCAATCTCATCCAATATATCCAAACAAGGAGGAACAAGAATTTCATGTTCATTAATGGCAAAAGAATGATCATTAATTGTTTCTCTATCTTGATAAAAACTTAATGGTAATTTATTTAATTCATCCTCTTTAATTTCTGAAATATCATTAATACCAGGAGGAAAAATATTACCATTATTGAAAATATCAGGATAAAGGGAAAAATGTGAACCTGAAACAATGCATTTAAAACTGTCTCTGTTTGAGAGCTCTTATGCATTATGCTCATTGTAAATTTCAGATTGCAGATCATTCCTTTGTGTGCATATGATTTCTTGAAGAACGCTGCTTTGCTTCTCTGATTTTGGCATTTGCTCGTCATGGAGAAATTCAGAAATTTGTACAGCAGTTTGCATTTTATTTACTTTGATTGCTGCTTGTACTTGCTGATTTGCGATTTGATTTTCCGAATTTACTTCGAAGTAGCTTTCAGATTTCAAGGCGGCTTTTTCTCCAAAATTGTTGCTGTTGTCTTCTTGTATTTGATTAGAAATATCTTCTAAGCTTTATGAAACCACTTCATCACAATTTATTTGGACACCCAAATTGGGATTCACATTTATGTTGGAAGGGGATGAAACAAAACTTGAACTAATTTCATATGGATTGGGAATGGGAGGAAGAGAACAAATATATTCAAACCAATCTAATGATTCTTCTTCCGTAGGTTTCTCTTCGTCTTTAAATTTTAAACAATTCAAATGAAATCGAATATTAAAATCACTAAGAGACTCATTTTTAAACCTTCGTAGATATTCAATTTCTTCACATACATGTTCATAATCATCGCCGTCAAATTTACAAATGAAAATTGTAACAAATTGATCCCAGCTATGGATTGAGGCAACTGGAAGAGTTTTGCACCAGTTTCTAGCTTTTGCCGCAAATGTGAGAGTAAAAATTCTGCATAAAATGCCTTCATCAATTCCTTGAAAATCGTAATTTGACACATTTTGAATAAATTGAAAGACATGGTTAAAAGCAGAAGAATTTCTCTTACCATTGAATTTTACCTGAGACAAGAGTTTTACCACTTCAGGTGGGGTATTGGAGGATGCACGTCCATGGATACAACTCCAAATTGGAAGCTTAAGAGGAGCCATAAACAAAATGTTAAAATTGAAAAGACTCCAATAGACAAATTTCTCATGCCCTCCTTCTAGCGCCAAAAATGTTGATGCCTCGAAAATCGCTGCAACAACATTGGGGGATAACCACCCGGTCCGGACCTTAAAACAACTCCTTTTCTGTTTGGTGTGGTGGTTCCGACTGTTCAACTAGGTCCAGTTATCTTCTCCCTATTGCTATTGGTTTATAATGTATCTTTAACTACCAATAGACAGGGACATCAGATCACTTCTTCTTGCTGATCAGGCAAGAGAATGACCCTTAAGCTAATTTGGGTTCAGCCAAGCCACAGCTAAAGTTTTGCCTCTTTGAGAAGACGACTTAAAAGGATGTGGAATTTACTCTAAATTCAAGCTTATTCTATGATGCAAACAAAATAAACTAATCTAAATCCTATCTTAATTAGGCAGATATAGATTTAACCCAACTAAGAGCAAGATAATTAAAGTATTGGGATTTACATATATCTCGTTTATAATGAATATCAAGTTAATGAAGTAGTTCAATTAACTGATATTATGGTTACCAAAATACATCCCATTGAGACCTCTTAACTGAAATAATAAACCAACAACATTTAAGAAGTAGTTCATAAAAATGATATTAATTATCAAATCAGTAAATCCAATAATTGAATAATGATATGTGGAAATAGTTCACAACACATTACCATTCAGTAAATCAGTTTTATAAGACAGATTTCTGAGTAAATAGTTACTCAGAAATCAGATTTTAATTCATAAGAACAGAGATACCTAATAACAAGATTGAGACAAATTACCCATATTGACAATAGTGTACAAACATGAATAAAATGAGACATTCCTGTTACCATAAAAATGAAACTGATATTTGAAACAGTAGTATTAAAAATACCAATTTATTGCATCCATTTCTCTGATCTTGGTCTCCAACAGTCCTTTACATTGCTTGAACTTCTGCCTTCAAAGCTAAAGCCACAATAGTGAAAACTCTGCCCCTCATACATAATTCAAGATACAAAAGAAAAATCCTCAATAATCCCCAGATCTGAGATTTTCTCTCCTCTCTCCTACAACTCTAAATTCCTATTACAGTAGTGCTTTTAGAAGTCTAGCATTGCAGAGGAGAGCAGCCCCTTATTACATTCTGCAATCTATTACTTATACTATCTGTGAAGGAATTCTTGAGAGGAAAGTTTGGTGAAGAGAAATCTGCCAAATCCAATTGCTGGAGCATTCTCATTGATTGAGATCCTTTTCCTCATATTTCTTCCATTGTTTTCATGTAAAAAGAAATCAAAATAAATTAAAATGCAACAATAAAATCAACATGGCATTGCTGGCATTTAAATCAAATCCAATCAAATTCTATAAAATATAAATTCTCTATTGATGTCTGGGATGATTTAATTGGCCAAGAATATCATTGACGAGTGAATCTGCAATTAGAAGAGGCCTGGACCAATGAAAATAAAACTCAGAAAAATGATTTTGTTTTCAAAATTCGGAGCTTGATCTTCTGCCTGATTTTTGACCCAATAAATGACTAAATCTGTCAATGAAATTTCCTCAGAAATATTCTCTTTGATTTTCTCTTTCCAATGAGCCGTCCTGGGTCTCATTTGGCTAAGTAAAACTCATTCTATGAGCTTCCAAAGTTGATGAGTCAAATCTGGCATGAATCTGGAAATTCTATTGCTGGGCTAAAAATGTTGTAATTAAAAACTAATCTTAAATTAGTCTCTAATTAATTCTAATTTAATTGCTAATTATAAACTAAACTAATTATTAGTAAACTATTTATTAATTAATAATTAACTAACTATTATAATTAACTAATTACAAACTATATAATATTAATCTAAATAATAATTACAATTTAATTTATTTAAATTAATTATATTACATATATTACTCCATTTAAAATTAATTATTTTAAACTAATATAAAAAATAAATAAATATAAACTACCCTCCACTTATACGTTTTTTCCTTTTCTTTATTCACTCACTCATCGTGAGAGTGAGTTGAAACTTTAAAACCAAGTATATAAAAGACCTTTGCTTAAATGACTTAAGTCATTTGGCGATTGGCGACATGTTGTATCGGCAATCGGCGACATGAGTGTATCGGGGTTTAATAAACTTGCACATATGAAAACTCCCGATGCGATGCATTGAATGCTTTGATGATCGGGGGATCGGCAATCGGGGTAGGGTATGTATCGGGGGTTCTTAAAATGTGTTCCGAACAAAACTTCCGATCCGATTAAAAGCCCCAATGCGATCGGAACAATTTGTATTATATATATATATATATATATATTTTAATTTTAATTTAATTTAATTTAATTATATTCAATATATTAATTAATTTAATTAATTTAAAATTTAATTTTAAACATAATTTTTTATTTTTGTTTTATTTTTATGAATATAAGTTTCTAAACTACAGCCACTTAAAAAATGAAAAAATAAACTATAGCCATTTTGAAGAATAAAATAAAAATAATAAAAATAAACTACAGCCACTTGAATGTTTAGTTTTTCGAGATTAGGATTTGATTTGGAAATTAGAGTGAATTTCTTAACATCCTGATAATTAATAATTTGGCTGCATAACTAAAAATGAAAAATGTTAGTAAAAATTCGCTACGGGTTAATATTTAATAAAGAATGCCTTATTGAACTAATTTATTTACAAAATGCAATATTGTACATTTTTAACCCAGGCTAGATAAATGATGAGACTTCAAAGGAGTGCCATTTTCAAACCAGTTGACCAAATGAGGCGAAACAAGCGTTAATGGGAAGCTTGTAAAAAATCGATTCTAACAAAGCAATCAAAACAAGAATCCAAAGAAAATGTAAAATTAACGAAAGCGTAGGGCAATCAACTAAATAAAAATCCAAAAAGGTGTTTAGCCAAATTTTTTATAGAAAGGGTCCCCATTATTTGAGTTGAGCAAGTCAAAAATGGGGGGTTGTGTTTTTACCACAACAGGTGGTTCAACAGGTAATTCCTTGGAAATGTAGGCCCATACTTGCCTTTATACTGAGGTTTTACAAAGTCTTTGTAGTGTGATGCATCAAGCTCCTTTTCCTTTAAAATAGATTTCACCAAGTAATGGTATCTCTATGGCCTAGGAGATGTTTTCCTCTGAAACTGTGAATTCCAAGTCCCCAATCTTCACCTGGTTACCTTTGAGACTAAGAGAAAATAGAATAACAAGTTGAAAGCAGTAACCATAGGTTTGAATCTTCTCACAAAACTCTATACAACCTATTTGTTCAAAAGCTACTCGGATATCTAGGTCAGCATTGCACATCTCCAAACTCATGGGTTCAAATCGGAACACCTCTCGTCCCTTTGTTTTCCTTATGTTCCCAGGGTTTTCCATATTGATTATGTAGATTGCTAAACACCCTTTAAACTCCAATTCCATGTACAAACAAAATCTATGGACAGAGGATTAAGCGACAACACAATGGTCAGAGGATTAAGTGACAATATGATGAACAAGTAATTGAGTGACAACACGATGAAAGAGTATTAAGGCAACTGACAATGATTTCAATGAGATGAATGACTTTGGGCTTTGGGAAGAACAAACATTGACAACCTTATATGGCTAAGTCATATCATAAAACACAAATTTACACATGAAATATGAGCCAGATCAATGAAAAACTCAGTTGAGAGGCTATGCTCGGCTTTCAATGGTGTAAAATGAGTCTTAGGTTAGATTTATATGAGATTTATCAAATACAAAACCCATAGAGCTGCGAAATGGATATTTCAGGCAGTGACAAACTTTGCGCAGCAAACATGGAGCAAATATAAACACGATTTATCTTAACAATACTCAACCAATTTTCTAATGAAAACAACTGCTGGAGAGCATTAATCCTACCTCGAACACCATGAAAAACCAAGGATAATGAGAAAAGGACGTACACAAACCCCTGTGAAGACTCTGAACCTTGTGTACAACAATTGAGTAGCATGGCCAGTTTGCACAATGGTTGCGCAACGAACTCTTTCCACCTGAGTTTCAAACACTAAGTTTCGACCTTTTGCAACCTTTCAAAACTTCTTAGAACACAAGCTGCAATGGAGTAGGAATGAGTGCAACTTAAAAAAAAATGAAATTAATACCTCCATATGCCTTGTTTCATGTCATGAGGGTGAATTTTGAGTGGAGGAAGAGTGAGGTGACATGAGGATATCCTTCATTGATGAGACCAATGATGAGAAGTAAAGACCACTAACCAGTCCCATAACAATTCTAACTAACTGAAATGTCGCCTTGAGCTCTCAATGATTCCTTTTCCCTCCATGATTACAAGTTTGAAATTATGACCTTATGACCCTCCCATAGATTTTAGACTTTAGACTTTTACAAAATTCAACTTTAGGTTCAAATACCCCTTTATGACATGAACCTTTAAAATGGGGGATGACAACCTATGACACACACAAACATTTTCAAATAAACCTTTAAAATGGGGGATGACAACCTATGACACACACAAACCTTTTCACATACAAACCTTTAGACTATGATACCTAGTGATTCATACACTAAAATTTACAAACATACCTCAAAAATGGAATAGTACCTCTAATTGGGATGGAAGCCTCCTAGTGAGGTGCCAAGAACATTGTAGACTAGTAGCCTAACCATTGGGCAATGGAGTCAAATATAAAAAGACTCAACTGAATATGACTAAATTGAATTTTACCTTACATATGGCAGCAGATCATCAAAACCTTAGGGCCTTCTCCTCGGGATTCAAGTTCCAATGATTGGCCACCCACACTTGTAGTACTGAAAATAGAATGGTATGTACAATGGAGTGTTGGACCAACTGAATTTCAAATGAGATATTTTTTTAGCAGCCTGCCATTAATAGGCCCTCCTCCAAGTAGTTCATCTATCAGGTCCTTCAACAAGTAAGCATTGTTCCCATGGAAAGCAGCAATTTTGAAGGGCCCCTTCCACAAATTCTCAAACTTCCCATGCTTTCCTTTCTCCTCATTCTTGGCATCCCATTTTAACACTAAGTATCCAATCTGAAAATCATTTACCTTAGTTCTCTTGTCATAAATATTCTTAATCCAGTCTTGTATCACCTGAGTATTCTTGAAAACTTCTTCCCTAGTCTGCTGCAATTGGATCATTTGATTGATCCTCCTTTGCACATCATTGGGTTCCACTTCAGCCTCCTGTAGCAACTTCATCACCGAAACTCCTAATGAAGAAGGAAACACAACATCTATTCCATAAACTAGTTGGAAAGGGGACATACCTATTGATTTTTTAGTGCTTACTTGTCAACCCACAATGCATTCACCAACTTCTTATGCCAATTCCTTTTGTTTTATTGCAACAACGTTTTGATGATGTTGACCAAACTTTTTTTAGAGTACTTAGCGAGGCCATTACCTTGAGGGTAATAGGTTTTTGAGTATCCAAGGGTGATGTTATACTTATTGTAAAAATCCACCATCTTCCTTGATTTGAAAGCAACTGTTATAGACATTTTTGGGCCCTACAACCCCAAGCATGAAATGTCCATAAACCAAGGGCTCCTAAGTCCCTAAAAGTGTTGTTCTAACCCCTAAAGGAACAAGGTCAACAGATTACAGCTTCTCCTAGAAGTTCTCCATGAGAAACTGCTCAGAATTGGTCAAAACAGGATCATTGCAGCTGCTCCACTGGCTAAGTGCGTTTCATCTCACCCAAATACACTGTGAGGGTGCGTTGCATTTCAAAAGTCCCTTCTGTGGGGTGCGATGGGTGAGAAATGACAAATGGCAGTGTCATTTCGCGAGGTGGAGAGGCAATGGAAGCTTCCAGAATCTTCTCCTGTGACACTTGCCTCACCGAATTCGACCAAGGATGAGTAAGAGATCAATGAGATCTCCAAGTGGCATCAAGAAATATCAGAGAGAAGACACTAATAAAAAACCCAGAGCTGACTCACACCTATGCAAATATCTATATATAGATCTCTCATCCCAGAGATCCAGAGGTTGGAGGCTGGAATTTTGCATATTGTAAGGAATTGCTGTTGGTTTCTTGAGACAAATATCAGATTGTTGGGTGATCTAAGCTTTGTTTGAGGTGAAGAGGGGCTTCTTTTCTGGGAGGTTGATGCTGGGTTAGAACAACTGGTTGTAACTCCTCTTGGCTCTTTTCTTGTTTATCAATAAAATCTATTCAAGTTTTCCTCCATGCTCTTGTATCATTGATGCTTGCTACATTTGTATGGTCAATTTACATCTGATCCTAGATTGTTTATGATTATAGATCCATGTCTTTGTGTAGTGCTATGCTTATGTGATCTTACAGTTACTTTGTGAAGCTGGGCGTGCAAGGGAGCAGGTAGCTGAAGACTATCAAAGAAGAGAGGAATCAAATCAGGAGATTAGCGCAAGACCGAGGTTGGTCTTTCTGTTCCTCTCTATCTATAATTCATAAAGGAAAAATGAAAGTAGCTTTTATCTATTTGTTTCTAAGGCAGCTGTCACACCTTAGTGGGATAGAGCAGTGCTATATAGACACTTTTCCCTGTAACAGCAACAACATTGTTCGTGATGATATTTCGAGGGCATCCAAACCTAGACAAGATATTGTTTTCAAAAAACTGTATGATAACCACATCTGTAGCCTGCCTAGTTGGGGCTTCTTCAATCCACTTAGTAAAATAGTCGGTGGCTATCAAAATCCACTTATGCTATCTAGATGAGACCGGGTGGATTTCACCTATGAAATCAAGTCTCCATTGCTAAGAGGGTGAGTCAACCACAATAGTTTTTAGGGGCACCAAGAGTAGCTTCCTCTTTCCTTCAAAAATATGTCATTCATTATAGTTGGAAACTCTTTTGTAGATATCAACAAACAACATCGGCCAGTAAAAACTAGCCCTTAAGATTTTGTTAGCAGTTGTCTTCCAAAACAAGTGTCCTCCACAATCCCCTTTATGAAACTCCTTTATGGTTTTATGTGCCTCATCTTCAAGTAAATAGTTCAGCAACATACCATCGGGCTCTTTCCAATATAAGGACTGATTTATAACACAAAACTTAACAACATTGAATTTTAGGAATCTAGATTTGGTTTTAGTCAAACCTGGGGATGCTTGAAAATGCTACAAAACATATATAATGTTTGTATACAAAGGATAAAAAACAAATCTTTCTGATACCTTTTGAACTAACCTTGAATCATTCTCTTCCGACAAAGAAACCTAAAAATGAATATCAAGTGCATGTAGATTTGATTTTGCCATCATCTTTTTCAATCCTGTCCCTTTAATCAGTTTCAAGGGTCTATTTTCCACATCATATTCAAGTATCACAACAATCCACTTACCCCTCTTACCTTCCGGGTCATTTTGAGTGAGGATGTCTTTCACAGCAGAGCTTGGAACATAGGCAATGATGTGTGAATGCAAAATGTACACCCAAAAATCCTTTAGAGATTTCACCAAGGCAAAGGCCTGCTTCTCCATAATGTTGTATTTGAGGGCAACATCTCTGAGACTCCTACTGAAGAATTCTATTGGCTGCTCTATACCTTGCTGGTTCTTTTTCATTAGGAAAAATGATATGCTATGCTTCGAATAAAATGAAAAAACAATGAAATCTTGAGTGTAATTCAAACTAATAAGAACAGGGACACAAGACAAGGCAGATTTTACCTCATTGAAATATTTCCTTTTTTCATATGTCCACTTAATCTCACTATCTTTCTTTAGCATGTTTGTAATTGCCCATATGATCTCTGCTAAGTTAGGGATGAACCTCCTTAAGAAGTTTATTCTCCCAAGAAAAGATTGAATTTATTTTTTGCTTCTTGGAATGTCCACCTTTTGAATTGCTTCTATTATGCTAGGATCTATTCTAATTCCATCTTTGGAAATTATATGTCCTAACAACTTGCCTTCTTCCAACCCAAACAAAGACTTATTAGGATTCAGGGAGATGCTGTACCTTCTACACTTTTCAAACACAATCCGCAGGTGTTGTAAATGATCCTCATCAGACTTTGAATACATGGTGGTGTCATCAAGATATATGACGAATTTTTTTTCCTTCTTATCAGCAAAGGCTATATCTATAGCTCGCTGAAACATTGCTCTCGTGTTCTTCAAACCAAAGGGAATTTTGTCATACATGGAGGTTGTTATGAAACCAGCTCAAGAAAAGATAGAAAAGATAGATCAACGCCTTAGAATTCAGCCTCTTCGAGGGGGCAACCTCCTTTACATTACATAAATGAACAATTCTTGGATGATACAAATGAAAAGACCTCCTTTCTATATATAGGAATCTAAGGGGTCATAACATAATCAGAGCCGACATAACAATAATAATGTAAGGGAACAATAATAACAATAGTGGGCTTCTATGGGGCACAATAGTAATAATATGGGCACTACATGGGTACATCAATATAATAAGTGGGTTATACTAATAACAATAAGGGGTTACACTAGTAGTATAGGGGCCTAACATGCCCCTCTCCTTCAAAAAGCGTTGTCCTCAACTCTTGAGTAGTTCTTGATGCTTCTGTATAAAATTCTTGTCCTCCCATGTGGAATATTCAACAGGTAAGTTCTTCCACTTGATGAGATACTTTGAAATTGATCGATTTCGTAGCTGTCAGGTTCTTGTTTCTGTGACTGCTCCAGGTTCCAATATGATTTTTCCTTCCTCTTTAATTTCTGGCAATATTGTTTGAATTAGGATTTTTTGCAACTTTTGAATAAGTGGCCATACTTCTTCGTCCTTCTTCCATTCATCCCTTGCTTCATTTATCCAATCTGGTTGGATAATATAAATAGCACAAAACAATGCTTCCACATCCTCATCCTTGAAGAGTCTTCCCATTCGGTAAGGTCACCATTTTTTAAGTGCCTGTTGTTTCGTTTGATTTTGCACCGAAGTGGCGTTATCCTTTAAAAGTTGGAGAACTTGTTGTTGATGCTCGATGTGATCTTTCACTGCTTGAACCTTTTTCTTCTTGATATGTCCTTCTATCTCTAGAGTTTGACGAGTGGTAATTTCTTCCAATCCTTTACAAGATATGGTTGGATTTATTTCTTGATGCTCGATGTGATCTTTCACTTCTTGAACATTTTTCTTCTTTATATGTCCTTCTATCTTGATAGTTTGAGGAGTGGTAATTTCAAACAATGAATTACAAGATATGGTTGGATTCATTTCTTATTTCTCAATGTGATCTTTCACTTCTTGCACCTTTTTCTTCTTGATATGTCCTTCTATCTTGAGATTTTGAGGAGTGGTAATTCTTGCCAATGCTTTACAAGATATGGTCTGATTCATTTCTTCTTTCTCTGGGGTGGGGTCCTGACGTATATCTTCTTCTTTTGTTGTTTCTTGATCCTTTTCTTCCTCCTCTTCATATTCTATGTAAAATAATTTCTTCTCAGCACACTTATGACCTTTAGTGCATTTGCTATCACAATTGTAACAAAGCCCTTTTTCTCTTTTTTCTTCCAATTGTTGTGGTGTAACCCTTGTAGGTTGTGGAAGGCTAGGAGAAACAACACTTCCATCTTTATAGTTGTGAGGGGTACACTTCCTGGTTTCCATAATTTTTCTTTCCACTATGTCACAAAGCCCTTTTACTCTTTCCAATTGTTGTGGTGTTGCTCTAAAGAAGGTGTTGCTCTTTGTATCCTCATAATGTGCTATCATTTCCTCCGTGAAAATTGACCACGTAACAAGTTGTTTACGAGAACAAAGCCCTTTGTACCATAAAAATTGATCTGGTTCTAAATATGAAGATGCAATACATACCTTTTGTAACAGTTGTACACCATGTATATCAAAATATTGCTCCATCTGAAGTATCCAATTTACCGGATCCTTGCCATCAAACTTCTTCATCTTGCTTTTTCTTGATTTTAGGAGCTCTACCTTGAAACAACTGTAACTTTGTACTTTAGAATGTTTAAGTTATGAAATTGTGACTTGTAGTAGCCCTCTGTGTCCTCTTTCCAATGCCACCAGTCTGATCCAAATTGGATTCTCTAAGAAAGATTTATGCACAATCTCCCAAGATGACCTGATTATAGACTAGTTCAGTAGAGCGAACTTGTACGACGTGCCACGAATCACAGTTTCAACCTTTGGATCTAAAAAATGCATAAAAGAAACTACAGTCCGTCCTCTTTCTGTACATTCTTACAAAATTTCAATCCGATCCCCAGAGAGAAAGTTATGATGATTTTACCCAGGTCACTTGTTTTGAATGTAATTCAGGAGTCTGGAAAAAGACCAACTTCCTCAGATCATATCTCCGCACATATCGCGCGAAAAGCTCTGAAATTTGGACCCAAGGTACAGTGCGATTTCTTCTCAAATGGGTTTTTTTTTGCGACTTCTTAAACGTCACAGAAAAAAAGTTATAACGAAAATGCCACGATGACCTGTTTGGAGCAGCGAAACCCTAGAATCCAAAGCTCTGATACCAAATGTTATGAAACCAGCTCAAGAAAAGATAGAAAAGATAGATCAACACCTTAGAATTCAGCCCCTTCGAGGGGGCAACCTCCTTTACATTACATAAATGAACAATTCTTGGATGATACAAATGACAAGACCTCCTTTCTATATATAGGAATCTAAGGGGTCATAACATCATCAGAGCCGACATAACAATAATAATGTAAGGGAACAATAATAACAATAGTGGGCTTCTATGGGGCACAATAGTAACAATATGGGCACTACATGGGTACATCAATATAATAAGTGGGTTATACTAATAACAATAAGGGGTTACACTAGTAGTATAGGGGCCTAACAGAGGTACCCCACAGTGTGGTAAATGCAGTTTTGTCTTGATCCTCCGATGAAAAAGAATTTGCTTGTATCCCGAGAAAACATCCAGCAATGACATCCTTCTTGTACCTACCACTGTTTGAAGAATGTGATCCATCTTGCGCAATGGATAGTTTTCCTTGAGAGACACCTTGTTTAAATTTCTAAAATCCACACACAACCTGATTTCTCCCGTCTTCTTCCTGACTAGAACTAAGTTAGACAACCATTTAGAAAATATGAGAGGCACAATAATTCTAGCATCAAACCATTTTCTTACCTCTTTTTCGATCAAGGGCAGAAAAACAGGGTTTATCCTCCACAGTTTCTGTTTTAATGGATTTTTGTCTTCTTTGATTGGGAGTATGCTGAATAAATCCTTTATCATAGACTTTCAAATCTTCGTACCCCCATGCAAATACATCGGAAAAATTTGTCAGGAGATCAATGTACTTTTGCTTCATTTCTAGGCTTAAAGATTTGGATAACTTGACCATATTGGGCTTGTATTATGTGCCTATGTTATAATACTCTACCAGTATTTCAGTGGGCATGAATTTTGGTCTTTGAGCCACATCATTTTGGTCAAAAAGTTCTTGAAGTGGTATCAACCCTCTCAGAATGACATTGTCTTTCAACTGCAACACCTTCAATTCTACCAAACGTTTGTCCAATTTCTATCTAATATGTTTTACGAACTTTTCCTCTTCACCTTCTTCCCAATCACTTTCATGATCAATCTGCATCTTGGGAAATTATTCCATCATTAACAAAAAAATTCTTGTTGCCTATCATTTTTAAAAACTTGCCATTACTTCATATCATCTGGGACAACGGACCTATGCCTGAATTCAATTTCATACCTTTCATTAGGGTGAATTGGAATTTCAAAATCACAAGCAGATGTAGCTAAGGCATCTACAACAACATTTTGTCTCCTATGGATAACTGACAAATTGTACTCAGGAAAATATTGCAGAAAATCTAGGACAACATTATGGTAGGCCTGCATCCGAGGGTGTTTTGTCTGGTACTCACCTTTGAATTTCTTGGTAATCAATTCTAAATCTACATAGGTTTATATTGTTTTATCCCCTAACATTTTCAAGACTTGCAAGCCCAAAAGGAGCGCCTCATACTCAACTACATTGTTGGTGCAGTCAAAAGCCAACTTGTAGGAACACAACTTGGATTTTCCAATTACTGGACTGATTATCCACACGCCTGCACCAACACCTTCCTTTCTTGCTGCACCATCAAAATGCATACTCCAAAGATTTTTCCCCTTCTTCTTCATCCACCTCGGCCTTCAACTCTTTTCCTTCCTTATCATCTATCTCACTGTCCTATTTCTTGTCTTCCTCTTCCTCTAATTCTGAAATGATAACTGAACTTTTCTTCTCCTCTTCAGGACACTCAGCGTTGAACATAATGAATGAATCCAAATCAGAATGTATTGCATAAACATGGTGATTGGTAGGATTTTCTTTACTAGTAATCATGTATGACATCAATGGTTCCTGATAAAGTCTCCTAGTTTGGCCACCAAAAACTGAAACAATGATGTATGACATGTCGGTCTGCACAACCCCTTGCAATTTTTCTATCCATGACCTTGATAAGAGCATTCCAAACTGTAATAGATCTGACCTACAAATATATGAAACTACAAATATGCCTAGAAATAACAAGATATGAATCTAGAAATGCTTCTCTTTATTAATCAAAACCCTTAAGGTAGGGTAACACCATACAATCACTCCTTAAGGAAGGAGAACAATCCAAAAGCCATATGCTTGCCAATATAATGATCCTTGACATATCTCCTTGTGGAGTCTCTAGCCTCTTTATAGGCTTTATACATACAATGCCATGGGTCATTACCATAGGTCTTTCAATACCATATATCTAATACAATGCGATTATCACATTATTCCTAACTACTTGTGGTCCCTTACATGATGCGGGTTAACCATTTTATTTATTAACTATGGCCCATTTATTTATTATCCTTACATCTCATTATTTCCTTGGGTACCTCCCTTTGTACCCCATAATATCCCCCCTAGGTATACTACATTCCACCCCCCTTAAACATGTTTCGTCCCCGAAACATAAGAAGGACACAAATAATAAGATCTACTCAAAAGAGTAGTCGATTGGTACCATGCATGTTCATCTATCCATCCAAGAGAAAGGTGAACTCTTGATCTAGCTAGTGCCTCTCTTGCTTGAGATGGAAGTTGATCATGGCGGCTCCTCTGTGTTGATGTGTTGTGGGTGGATCGTCGCACCACTCTATCAGTCATCCTGGGGTTTTTGTCCTTGTTGCTAATTCATTGCCACCTTGTTGGTTGTTGTCTCATTGGCTGCTGTGGGTGGTGATATGATGAAGCTTTAACTGATGGAATATCTTTCGTTAATTCCTATACTATTGGTGCCTAAGTGGTGTCTGGTGCTTTTTCTGGTACCTGGTTTGATGTTTGTGTTTGGTTGATCCAGGTGGATCTTCAGATACAATGGCATGGAAAAGCTCAAAATTCAAAGTGGTAGAAAGGTAGGTATCTTAACATCAGATCGAAGTGCTCGTCACCTTGATTCCAATGGTGTGAATTGCACTCCAATCTGAGTTCGGATGATGAAGTTATGGCAGAAAGAAGGTTGCCTTGCTCCTTTGGAAAATGAGGCATTTTCTCTTAAAAACGGGTTTTTTAAGCCTTTAAGAAGGAAATCGCATCGGAAAACATGCAAAGGGCATATTTAAAAACCCCGATCAGCGATCGCCGATCTGTCGGGTCGGAGGAAGGCAGGCAATCAGCAATATCGCAGACTTTAGACTTGCAATGTAGCGGTCGCTGATATCGACGTTGGTGAAACACAAGGCACAAGAACAGGACCTTCGGGCCGTTGCAATTTCGATTTGCTGATCATCGACGAGCAATCTCAGCCATCGGATTGGGAAACAGATCAACGACCAGGATTAAATCAGTGATCGACAGATTGACATGTCGGTGATCGACGGATCAGAAAATTGGTAATCGACAATTCCCCGCGATAGGACCATTGAACAGTGCGATAACGACATGCGATGCAATATGGACCGTCCAATCAAAGAACAGATCAACGATCCAGATCGGCGATCGGCGGATCGGCGTATCGACGATCAGCGATCAGAGATTCTCGATAGATAGGCCGATGACATCAGTGATAGAAATTGGTGATATGGATGAGACCTGATGGATTTATAGGTCTGATTTGATATATTTTGAGGTCCGACCTTTTGGGTTTTTCAATGTTTATTGTGTATATCACTTTGAGCGGAAAAAGGGCTATTTTAAAGAGTTTGTTGTGCTCACAAATCCTTCTACTCCATCGATTTCCATTATAAACAAAACAACCCCGATTTTAGCGGCCTTTGTCCTAAATGAAACATATAAAAGCCCGATGATTGGAAAAAGTGCGGGAGAGAGGATTTTCAGCACGTAGCTTGAGGCAGGAGGGCTTTCAAGTGGCCGATAGTGCATTTTGTCTGATTTGGACAAGTTTTATATATTTTCAGCCCCTATCAACGCCACAGACACATTGGTGCTGTCCATTTCTCGATCTTGTTAGCGCTTGAAATTTCGCCTCAGGCTAAGAAAGGCAAACTCCAAGGCAACATCAAACCACTTAGCCTTGTAGCTAGCCCTACGGGGTAGGAGAGGGCTCTCTCCGGTATATCTCAGCAAAGATCTTCAAAGGGTGGAGATAACCAATAAATAACATTTATTTTAGGCTAGTAAACTGATAAAAGGTTTGATTTGAGATTTTTAGGATTTTGGTGGAAAATCGGGGAAAGGCAATTTTGGGTGCGGGGATTGGACACAGTTTTTGCAGGGGGTTCTTTGGGGCAAGGTAGGAGACTGTATTGATGCCTTTGAAAGAGTCAGATGGGCAAGAATGACTGGTGAGGAGCTAAGGAGAGCAAGTAAACACCTTGAGTTCTCCTTAAACAGATGAAAACATTGATATTAAGCAAACTTAAAAGCAGAGCATGGCAATCATGAATTCTACTTTAACACTTCATTTTCCTAATTTGCAGAAGGAAAAGTAAGAAGATGAATCACATAACAAACTTACAAGTACAAAGAGAAACACACCATCAATACATGTAACCACAAGAATCCCAAAAAGGACTGCAAAACCCTGGTCTTTCTTCCTTTGCCAAAATTGCAGAGATACAATGAGTAATACAATAGAAGCTTTCTCCCTCAAGAGTCCAACCATGAAAATGACCAAGAAAGTACATAATATAGGCAATCTAACATCTTTCCTTGCCTCTAGGGGTCGAGCTCACTATCCTAGGAGCTGTTTCAACCAATTCTAAACTGAGCATTGAAAACTAGGCAGTCAAAACAACTTGCCTCTATAAGCTAGGAAACCAATTCATTCATTAAATTTTTGCCTATCTCATGAATGAATCTTCTAGAAGAGATAAATGAGTGTCAAAATATCATAAAATTACATCATTTACAACAAGGAGGATCAAAATCCACTCCAAAAAGTCAAATCCATTCAAAACTGCGTTTCGCTGAGCTGTAGGTGCATTTCTGTGAAAATTGCCCAACGCATAGCGCCCTGATTCTGAACGCGTAGCACGCCTTTGGAGAAACGTTTTAGGCACGTCCAGGTGTCCAAATGAGGCAAAAGTGGGCTTGTTGGAAAGGTATGGATGTCTACTTTCCAACCCAAGTGGAATTTTGGAATTTGGTGTCCATTTGCCACTCCAAAATTTCAATCTCCCAAGACTGCTTCCTGTGTGTCAAAAAAGTGGCAGAAAGTCATTTTTTGCTTTTTTTTTGACCTTCTGGAGGCTCAAAACTTGATGAAATCTCTTGGTAATTGCTAAGCAGGTGTATTTTTGCATGAAAAATCCAAAAATGCTGAGTTTTCCTAAAATGGAGTTGCCCATCTAAAGGGTCGCGCGCGGTGCGCTACGCGTTGGTGAAGAAAACTTGTTTTTAGCCCAAAAATTCACAAGTGACCAAAAATGCTCAATTTTTTTTGAAATTTGTGCTGGAGTTGAGTGATTTAGCACCATGCTCCTTCAAGGAAGCCTCAGCCAAGATGTGGAGGGGATTGGGCCCTTTTCTTCATTTTAGTGCCTTGGCCAACCGTCTTTTGAGCACCTTCATTCTCACCTTGCATACGTGCATTCAGGCCCAATAGTGGTTCTTCATGTTCCGGAGCAGGTCCTTATCTTTGTTGGCCTTGACCAGCAGCCTCTCCAAATGAGCATTGACCTGGAGGAGCATAGCCTCTCACTCAACGGGTACCAAATCACCGGGTCTCTTGCGCACCAAGTTGCGGTCTTCATGGATCCTCCGCAACTCATCAAGAGTGTGCTCATCTTCCAATTGCTTGTTGCGCTGCTCTAAGTAGGTGATTGTCCAATTTTCCATTTCCAACCTTTGTTGCAACGAGTCATTTTCTGCCCTCAGTTGTTGGATGATCTCCTTTGGCTCTAAGCTAGGAGAACTGATATGGAGGTCAACAACATCTATGCCTGGATCACCTGATGGCCCCTCATCAATTTTGGGTTGCTTGCCTCTCTCTTGTACCTATGCTGCTGTCGAAAACGAGGCCCCTTCCACCTAGTGTGGAGATAACACTCGCGGTGCTGATTAAGAAGGCGAGACCCCTTCCACCTGATGTGGAGAAAATACTCGCCGAGCTGATGCAAATAAGGCCCTGTGGCCTTTCTGATATGTGACCAATGGAGGGGAGCTGACATGTCTGGCCTCGGGGATATCATGCTGTTGTGAAGGTCCTCCCTCCTCATGAACAACCTCAGGAGGTGGTGGTGCTGTGAAAAAATCTCGAGAGATAAAATCCTCCCATGGGATACCCTGCTGAGCCAACTGATGCATGACCACAAGCTTGATCAAACCATAATGAAAGATGCTCCGATGTTGCTGTGCTGGGCTCTTTCTCTGCACCAAGGGCACCATCCTCTCAATATTCCGGCAGATGAAAAATGGTATGTTCATCATCCATACCCGTGTGAAATGCATCAACAAGCGGATATGGTACGAATACAAACGTGAAAATCTGCCCTCACAGGTGAAATAGCGAATGATGGGCCTCATCAAGGGAGCATACTCATCCCTCAAAAATCTGAAAGGAAATACACCAGTCATGTACCTCATGTACACAGGTTTAATGTAGGGCTCATACTGAAATATGTCCAATAGTTTGCGCTTGTTCCACTCTTTTCCAACATTGGGTATCCCTGTTGCTTGAGCAACAATCTCAGGTGACAATATAAAATCCACCCCTGCAAGATTTACCTGCCCATCATGCAAATGCAAAACAAACAAGCGGACCAATTCCCTATGGTGTTGAATTTGAGAAATCCTCTCGCAAAATTCATAACATGAATGATGGCGGAAACATGTGACTGCAAGTGGACAAGCCTTCAAATAGGTCAAAGAGGTGGGCTCCTCTCTCACATGGTGACCACCCTTACCACCCCTGTGAGGCCTCCTTTGTACCTCAACCTCTGGTGTTGACTCACGGTCATCACTTTGCTCATAGTCGGTTTCGGTTTCTGACATGGTTTCAAGAGAAAAGTGGCTGAAATGTATTGCTGCTTCTGCTCAAATGACCTGCTGTTTTTACTGTTGAAATGCTGCTTCAAGGGGACAAAAAACACAAGGGAGATGTTAGGGAAGGGAGACTTTTAAGGGGAATTAGGGAAAATATATGAAAAAGGGAATTAAGGGAAGGAATCATGACATATACAACATGATACAATTATAATTTGCCAGGGTTTTATGGGAAGTAGGGTTTAGGGTTATGTTATTGAATTTTAGGGATAGGGCTAGGGTTTTGGGCCTTTGATATTTTTGGTAGGGAGATTAGGTAAAAATGATAAGGGAGGTGGCTAGGATGTGGGGAAAAAATGGGAGTGAAAGAGATGACCTTGAGAGCAGCAAAACAAAACCCTAGTTTTACTTGCACTTTGACATTTTTAAGCAAATACACATGAAATTCTCATTTCAAATTGATGGCATTAAAACACATTTCCCATGCTCATTTTTCTTTATCAAGCAAAATACTTTGATGATCAGAGGCCTACCTGCAACCTAGAAGAAATTTGGGGTCGTTTGAAGCTTGTAGGCAAATTTTTTGTGTGTTATACCCCAACGCGTAGCGCGCGGGTCCTGACGCGTAGCGCCCGTGTCTTTTTCCCACTGTGCTGACCGCCCCGACGCGTAGCGCCTGCCCAACGCGTAGCACGCAGGTCCTGATGCGTAGCGCGCGGGCTCTGTCCACCAACTTGCACAATTTTCACACTAAATCGCCTTTTGCTCTTGCTTTTGGAGTCTTGGAAGCAAATAATGATAAAATGAAGGGAGGGGAGATTTTATAAACTTGATTTGAATTAATTTCCCCTCAAACCCACTTTCTAATGTTTATAAAATGACACTTTTCAAAATTTAAATGCTGCTGACTTATGGTTTCCTTTTTGTCCTGAAATTGGTTGAAATGATGCTTTTTCTTGAAAATTTTTGCAGAGGTAGCTTCTGAAGAGTCTTGGAAAAGGAGACCAGGGCTGCATGCCAACTTCTGGAGAGTTTGAATTTTTACAAATTTTTACAAAACATGAGCAAATGACCTTGCCTTCAAAAACAGGGTTTTTGAACTCAAGGTAGAAAAAATAGCTGTACAATATGAAATCCTTTGAATTGATGCTTAGATAGACATCCCTCTGGCCTGCTGGGCATTTATTAACCTTTAAAGACATGATCTCAAAGACAAATTGGACCTAAACTCTAGACCTAGGACCTTGACTTAAAAACAAGACCAATGACCCTGTAAAGAATTTTATTGACTGAAACAACTTGAACCAGCAGTGCCAAGAGGGGAACATAAAGACACAAGCTCCTCCATCAGGGTTATGGCATGCCTAATGGAATGCAATAAGATGACACTGATGAGACACCTACTAATGAAATGCAAAGAGCTTTGATCGCTGATGGAGGGCTACTAGACCGACTCTAACATTGGCTCCAATGGGGATGGTAGCTCCTTGGAGGTGCCAAGAACCTTAGACCTCTGGGAGAGCAGACCAGTGCCTTACAATCATTGGGCAATGGAGTCATTATTTACACATGTGACCCAAACCGGGACAGCTTTATTGACTTTAACAACTGACTGACAATTGGACTAACTTTGACCCAAACTAACTCAACTTTTGGACAGAAAATGGACTGATAAAAACAACATGAAAAACTCACACCAACTAATCTCCATCTTCAAAATTATAGCCTTCACCGCGGGCCCGAGACTAAAGATGAAAGATCAGTTCACATTTGCAGTGAAATAAAAGTAAAATGGTAATTACAATGATAATGGCTAGAGCAGAAAATGCTCAGATATGGTACCTTTTAAGCAGCCGGCCATTGACCGACCCTCCAAGACAATCATCACCATTCATTTCTTTGAGAAGAAAGGCATTTGGACCACAGTATGCCGCAATTTTGTAAGGACCTTTCCATATGTTGTCAAACTTTCCATGTTTCCCTTTGTCTTCATTTCGAGCATCCCACCTCAAAACAACATCATCTATTTGGAAATCATCCGGCTTTGCTTTTCTGTCATAAATTTTCTTTATGCGCTCTTGCAACTTAAGAGTATTTTGAAGAACCTCCTCCCGTGTCTACTGTAAATGAATCATTTGACTAATCCTCCTTTGCATTGGATCCTCCTCACCACCAGCTTCTTGAAGCAACTTTGCTACCGGAATACTAAGTGAAGTAGGAAACACCGCATTTGTCCCTTAAACTAGTTCAAAGGGTGACATACCAATTGAATTTTTATGACTTACATGATCAGCCCATAATGCATTTACTAACTTTTTGTGCCAGCTCTTCTTATTGTTTTCCAGCAATTTCTTTATGATGTTTACCAAAGATTTATTCGAAGATTCAGCCAGTCCATTTCCTTGCGGATGATAGGCGGTTGAATGCCCCAAGTTGATGTTATATTTGTAGCAAAAATCAATCATCTTCTTTGATTTAAACGCTACTGCATTATCTGTAATCAACTTATGTGGACAGCCGAAACGTGACAATATATTATTTTCAAGGAAAGAAATAATTACCAAGTCCGTGGCCTGTCAGGTGGGAATGGCTTCAATCCATTTCGTGAAGTAATCGGTGGCTGTCAATATCCATCGATGCTTTCCGGAAGATGCTGGATGAATTTCGCCGATGAAATCCAAGCCCCACTGCTGAAATGGTGCGCTGACTTCAATGGGCTTGAGAGGCAATGGCTGTAATTTCTGCTTTCCTTGAAAAATTTGACATTCATGACAACTCTTAACCGCTTGATATACATCTGAAAATAATGAAGGCCAATAGAAACCTGCCCTTAGGATCTTGTTTGCCGTGGTCTTCCAAAACAAGTGGCCCCCGCAGTCACCTTTGTGAAAATCCTCTACAGCTCTCTTAGCCTCCTCCTCGACCAAACAATTCAGCAATATGCCACCGGGGTCTTTCCAATATAGTGCAGATTTTATGATGCAAAATTTGGCAGCCTTTAATTTCAATGTCCTAGCTTTGTTTCGAGGCATCCCGGGAGGTGAAGACAAATTTTGAAGCACATATACAATATCAGCATACCAAGGAGAAGAAATAAAGATGTCAGATACCTGTAGTGCTGAATTTTCTTCATCTTCGTCGGACAAGGCAACAATCAAATTAATGTCTAGGACATGGAGATTTGTTTCAGCCATCAATTTAGCAAGACCTTGGCCCTTGATCAGCTTGGTAGGCTTAATTTCCACATCATACTCCAATAGTGCAGCAATCCACTTACCTCGCCTTCCTTCCAGTTCCGCTTGTACCAAAACATCTTTAACAACCGCGTTAGGAACATATGCCAAAATGTGAGAATTCAATATGTACACACGGAAATCTTTCAAGGCTTTTACCAGCGCCAATGCTTGTTTTTCAATGATATTATACTTCAGCGCTCTGTCCCTTATAATATGACTGAAAAAAGCAATGGGCTTCTCAACTCCATCTCTCTTTTGCATCAGCACAGCTGCCAATGTATGCTCAGAAGCAAATGAAAATAAAATAAAATCTTGTGTATAATCCGGGCTGATTAAAGTTGGGGCTGAAGATAAAATTAACTTTACCAAATTTAAAGACTTTACCGCCTCTTCGGTCCATTTGAGCTGGCTGTCCTTTTTTAGCATGTTAGTGATTTCTCTAAGGTGTTCGGCAAGATCCGGAATAAAGCGACGCAGAAAATTCAACTTGCCATTAAAGGACTGAATCTCTTTCTTGTTTCGGGGCTGCTCTAATTGCTGAATGGCTTCCACACGTGCCAGATCTATACGAATGCCATATTTGGAAATGATGCGGCCCAACAACTTTCCTTCACTCATGGCGAAAAGGCTCTTCTTTGGATTCAATGAGATACCATATTTTCTGCACTTTTGAAACACCATTGTTAAATGATACAAATGTTCTTCATCAGATTTAGAAAACACAGTTAAATCATCAAGATAAACGACCAAAAAGACATCCTTCTCATTAGCAAAGGCCATGTCCATCGCCCGCTGAAAGGTGGCACCTGCATTTTTCAATCCAAACGGCATCTTGGCATAATGAAATGTCCCCCATGGAGTAGTGAATGCAGTCTTGTCGCGGCCATCCTCATGCACCAAAATCTGATTGTACCTAGAATAACCATCAAGTAGCAACATCCTCGATGCCCCAACTACCCGCTGCAATATATGATCCATCTTGGGCAGCGGATAATTGTCCTTTAGCGACACCTTATTCAGATTTCTGAAGTCTATACACAAGTGGATCTCGCCGGTCTTCTTTCTCACGGGCACCAAGTTGGAAATCCAATCGGAAAATCTGATTGGCACTATAATTCCAGACTTGTACAACCTGTTAACTTCCTTCTCGATCAATGGCAGCAACTTAGGATTAATTCTTCTCAACTTTTGTCAGAAAGGCTTTTGATTTGGCTTTATGGGAATGGTATGCTGAATGATACTTGTGTCATAAGTTTTCAAATCTGAATAATCCCATGCAAAAACATTGGAAAACGAAGACAACAATCTGATATATTCTTTCTTTACCTTTGGCGACAATGCTTTTGATAGTTTCACCATCTTTGGATTTTCAGCTGTTCCGAGATTCACTTCTTCGACACCTTCTTCCGTTGGCCTCAAGGTTGGTTTACGGGCCACGTCATCTTGATCAAACAACTCCTCCAAGGGAATTAATCCTTTAGGAATGAAATTGTCTTTAAGCTGCAATACATCCATTTGATTTACTTCCTCAGGTTCTGTGTCTATGGAGATGTCTTTGAACTCACCTTCAACTTGCAGAAAATCCTTGATTTCTTCATCATCTTGGAAAACTTGCCAACATCTTTGATTGTTTGGAACTGTAAGACGGTGCTTCACATAAATCTCAAACTTATTGCTGGAATTCATGGGGATTTTTAGATTGCTTGCTGCCTTAGCCAATGCATCTGCAACACCATTTTGGATACGGGGCACACATGTTAAAGTATGTTCAGAAAACAATTTCAAAATATCTAGGAAACCATTTCGATATGCTCGCATACGAGGATGCTTGGCCTGGAACTCACCTTTCACTTGCTTTATAACCAACTCGGAGTCGCCATATACTGCTATCTTCTTTGCCTTCAACTTCCGATGGATTTTCAGGCCATCAATGAGAGCCTCATATTCCGCCTCATTGTTGGAACAATCGAATGCCAATTTGTAAGAACATACTCGTACCTTGCTTGGGACTTTGTTTCGGACAGAAAATGGACTTCGAATCCACACACCTATACCAGCACCATCGTTGCCCACAGCACCATCAAAATCCATGGTCCAAAGACCATCCTCAGCGTCTTCTAAGTGCTGAAAATGTGATGTCTCTGCATTTTCTGTTTGCTGTCCATTGATTTCAGCTGTTGGCTCCATGACAACGGACCTTTCTTCACTTTCTTTTTTCAAAATTTCTCTAAAATTTTCTGTAATGTCTGGTATATCTTCTGCTTGAACTAACTGACTATCTATCTCATTAAAATTATCCGCAAACAAAACAAATGACTCTAAATCTGTATGTACATAATTTACACGATGATTAACTGGCTTTTCCTTACTAGTGATCATGTATTTCATCTTTTGCTCCCTATATAACTTCCTCATCTGACCAAAAACTGGAATTGTAGCATAAGAAAAATCGAGCTGAAGTGTACCTTTGAGCTTAGCTCCCCAAGATCTTGAAAGCAACATTCCGAATCGCGGAGGAATATCCGCCACCACCACATCCATAAAAACATTCTTTGCTGGGATTTGATCTAGGCTCACTACCAAGTCCTTGATCAAACCAATACATTTTACCCGGCTGGAATCAAACGAATACAAATCATGATATTTCCTTGTGATGTCTAGTCCCAGCTTTTCCATAATTGCTTTTGGCATCAAATTATGCGAAGCTCCAGAGTCAAACATGGCATTATGTAAAACATACTCATGTAATCACAAACTGATATAGAATGGAGGAACATCACTTTCGAGAGACTCACCATTTAAAGCGGGCCCAAAAATCAATTCCGGCTGATCATCTTCTACATTCACCGTGTCTAGCATTGGATCAAAATTCAGCATCTTGGAGATTTGGCCTCGGTAAGTGCTATTCTTCATGATTTCCGTCAAAGGAATGGACACTTTCAACTTTGAAATTTCATTCTCCAAACGAAAGCTGAAACCTTCTCACCTTCTTTGGCCGGAACTTCTCTTTTTTCAACTTTATCTCTTGGTGTGCTTGATGGCTGATCTATCTTGCTTGCTGATGATGATTGACTTGCTGGGGGATCAATTATGTCTTTTCCTTTTGTCTGTGGGGAAGCTGAATCATTTTTTGCTGAAGTATCTTTCCTTTTCTGAATGGGATTTATGGGAACAGCTCGGTTTCTTAATTTCCTCTACTGAGCAGACAAAGCATTGAGATATACTCTTTGGTATTCCTCTTATTCTTCCTCAAGTACTGCCTCATTTGATAAGATATAATTCTCATCCTGATGTATGACTGAATTTCTCACAAATTCTTCTTCTTTTGTAATATAGGTAGGCAGATCATCAGGAGTGAAAAAGTGATTTTCCTCTCCCACTGTATCACCTTCATCCTCGGATTCTTGGCTAACAAAATTCTGCTGAAAAGGAGGTTTAATTTGCTGCTGAACTGCTGCCTATTGTGCTCTTGTTTCACGCTGTTTGATTCTATATTGCGGCTGCTGTGGACCTTGGAAATTAGGATTACGGATCTGCGGTTCCGACTTGCTGAGATGAGTATGTTCAAGTGCCCTTTCAATCTTTTCAACCTTATGAAGGAGCTGATCTGATGTAGAAGCTTCCTCTTTGATTGTGACTCGCTTTTCCGCCTTCATCCTTACTCTTTTAACATTCAAATTCGCTTCAACACTAACAACAATTTTCTGCATATCCTCCAAGGTAAGCGGATCTCTATCTCGCAATGAATAAGCCATCTCCGGATCAAAACCATCCGGGAATTTGAGAAGTGCTGATTTTCTTGACGGTCTCAAATCATCGGGAATAGCATTGTAAACTGTATTAAATCTGATAATGTAATCTTGGACCGACTCACCATGGTTACGCTTGAGGTTGTTGTATTTGACATTAATCTGAAGTGGATCCTTTCTGATTTCCCATCGATCTAAAAACTGCCTCTGAAGTGCTTCCAAGGTAGGTATGCTTCTAGCTGTCAAACCTCTGAACCATTTTCTTACTTCTCCATCAAATGTTTGTACAAACAAACGCATAGTTACATCCTCTTCATCTATCTCATATAGATCAAAGAAAGTCGTCATTTTGTCTATATGTTGTTGAGCAGAGATATTTTGTGGAGTGCCATCAAACATAGGAATTTTACTCTGATAATCGGCTGGCATATCATGCAGATTTTGGGGAAGAGCAAGAGGAGCAAATCGGGCAGCCATTGCTTTAGGTAGATTGGGTCTAGGAGTAGCAGGTGGAGTAGGTGTAGCTGTAGTATGAGGAGTATGAGGAGGAGAAGTGGTATGGGATGTAGAGGGAGAACCAACTGTAGATTCTGGATAAGTGATTATAGGAGAAACAGAAATAAAAGGAGGATTACTCTGCTCATGCGCCGTGATAGTGGATCCAATATGAACAGATATAGTTTCAACGAACTCAGCAAGATTAGTAGCGTGAATATCTGACTGAAGAGATCTTAGGATGAAGTTGTCAACCAATTTATTGTGTCTCTCAATTTCAAGGGCAGCTGCAAAATCATGGTTGGGAACTAGAAAATCAAGTGCACTTTAAGATTTGGTTTTGAACAAGGACAACTCAAAACTCTCGTCAAAATCAATGTCTTCAAGATACTCAAAAACAGCTGGACATGAATGAGATTTGAATATATGACCAGAATCTGAAGCCAGTTTGGATATCAAGGAACAAATAGCCAATCAGCCTGTGAAAACTATTAACTAATCATCCAAAAGTTCAGAGTTTGCAAATATACTGGGGTGAAATGCAAATGAAGTGTTACATTCACTAGCTCACGGAGATCGACTGAAGCAACGTTTATCTACTTGCGCTGATGCAAAGCAAGAGCATTTTTGAAGGCTACCTGGCGTATCTTTAGACTCCGTCTAAGACTTATGAAATAAACACATCAGTCAGCAAACAATTTGTTCTCCCCAGTATGGTCGCCAATATGTTAGCGCTTGAAATTTCACCTCAGGCTGAGAAAGGCAAACTCCAAGGCAACATCAAACCACTTAGCCTCGTAGCTAGCCCTACGGGGCAGGAGAGGGCTCTCTCCGGTATATCTCGGAAAAGATCTTCAAAGGGAGGAGATAACCAATAAAGAACACTGATTTTAGGCTAGTAAACTGATAAAAGGTTTGATTTGAGATTTTTAGGATTTTGGTGGAAAATCGGGGAAAGGCAATTTTGGGTGCGGGGATTGGACACAGTTTTTGCAGGGGGTTCTTTGGGGCAAGGTAGGAGATTGTATTGATGCCTTTGAAAGAGTCAGATGGGCAAGAATGACTGGTGAGGAGCTAAGGAGAGCAAGTAAACACCTTGAGTTCTCCTTAAACAGATGAAAACATTGATATTAAGCAAACTTAAAAGCAGAGCATGGCAATCATGAATTCTACTTTAACACTTCATTTACCTAATTTGCAGAAGGAAAAGTAAGAAGATTAATCACATAAAAAACTTACAAGTACAAAGAGAAACACACCATAAATACATGTAACCACAGGAATCCCAAAAAGGACTGCAAAACCCTGGTCTTTCTTCCTTTGCCAAAATTGCAGAGATACAATGAGTAATACAATAGAAGCTTTCTCCCTCAAGAGTCCAACCATGAAAATGACCAAGAAAGTACATAATATAGGCAATCTAACATCTTTCCTTGCCTCTAGGGGTCGAGCTCACTATCCTAGGAGCTATTTCAACCAATTCTAAACTAAGCACTGAAAACTAGGCAGTCAAAACAACTTGCCTCTATAAGCTAGGAAACCAATTCATTCATTAAATTTTTGCCTATCTCATGAATGAATCTTCTAGAAGAGATAAATGAGTGTAAAAATATCATAAAATTACATCATTTACAACAAGGAGGATCAAAATCCACTCCAAAAAGTCAAATCCAGTCAAAACTGCGTTTCGCTGAGTTGTAGGTATTTCTGTGAAAATTGCCCAACGCGTAGCGCCCTAATTCTGAACACGTAGCGCGCCTTTGGAGCAAATTTTGAGGCACTTACAGGTGTCCAAATAAGGCAAAAGTGGGCTTTTTGGAAAGGTCTGGATGTCTACCTTCCAGCGTAGGTGGCATTTCTGAATTTCGTGTCCATTTGCCCCTCCAAAATTGCAATCTCCCAAGACTGCTTCCTGTGTGTCAAAAAGTGGCAGAAAATCATTTTTTGCTTGTTTTTTGACCTTCTGGAGGCTCAAAACTTGATGAAATCTCTTGGTAATTGCCGAGAAGGTGTATTTTTGCATGAAAAATCCAAAAATTCTGAGTTTTCCTAAAATGGAGTTGCCCATCTAAAGGGTCGTGCGCGGCGCGCTACGCGTTGGTGAAGAAAACCTGTTTTTAGCCCAAAAATTCACAAGTGACCAAAAATTCTCAAATTTTTTTGAAATTTGTGCTGGAGTTGAGTCATTTAGCACCATGCTCCTTCAAGGAAGCCTCAGCCAAGATGTGGAGGGGATCGGGCCCTTTTCTTCGTTTTAGTGCCTTGGCCAACTGTCTTTTGAGCACCTTCATTCTCGCCTTGCATACATGCATTCGGGCCCAATAGTGGTTCTTCATGTTCCGGAGCAGGTCCTTATCTTTGTTGGCCTTGGCCAACAACCTCTCCAAATGAGCATTGACCTGGAGGAGCATAGCCTCTCGCTCAATGGGTACCAAATCACCGGGTCTCTTGCGCGCCAAGTTGCGGTCTTCATGGATCCTCTGCAACTCATCAAGAGTGTGCTCATCTTCCAATTGCTTGTTGCGCTGCTCTAAGTAGGTGATTGTCCAATTTTCCATTTCCAAACTTTGTTGCAACGAGTCATTTTCAGCCCTCAGTTGCTGGATGATCTCCTTTGGCTCTAAGCTAGGAGAACTGATATCGAGGTCAACAACATCTATGCCTGGATCACCTGATGGCCCCTCATCAATTTTGGGTTGCTTGCCTCTCTCTTGTACCTGTGATGCTGTCAAAAACGAGGCCCCTTCCACCTAGTTTGGAGATAACACTCGCGGTGCTGATGAAGAAAGCGAGACCCCTTCCACCTGATGTGGAGAAAATACTCGCCGAGCTGATGCAAATAAGGCCCTGTGGCCTTTTTGATATGTGACCAATGGAGGGGAGCTGACATGTCTGGCCTCGGGGATATCATGCTGTTGTGAAGGTCCTCCCTCCTCATGAACAACCTCAGGAGGTGGTGGTGCTCTGAAAACATGTCGAGAGATAAAATCCTCCCATGGGATACCCTGCTAAGCCAACTGATGCATGACCACAAGCTTGATCAAACCATAATGAAAGATGCTCCGGTGTTGCTGTGTTGGGCTCTTTCTCTGCACCAAGGGCACCATCCTCTCAATATTCCGGCACATGAAAAATGGTATGTTCATCATCCGTACCCGTGTGAAATGCATCAACAAGCGGATATGGTATGAATACAAACGTGAAAATCTGTCCTCACAGGTGAAATAGCGAATGATGAGCCTCATCAAGGGAGCATACTCATCCCTCAAAAATCTGAAAGGAAATACACTAGTCATGTACCTCATGTACACAGGTTTAATGTAGGGCTCATACTGAAATCTGTCTGATAGTTTGCGCTTGTTCCACTCTTCTCCAACATTGGGTATCCCTGTTGCTTGAGCAACAATCTCAGGTGACAATATAAAATCCACCCCCGCAAGATTTACCTTCCCGTCATGCAAATGAAAAACAAACAAGCGGACCAATTCCCTATGGTGCTGAATTTGAGAAATCCTCTCGCAAAATTCATAACATGACTGATGGCGGAAACATGTGACTGCAAGTGGACAAGCCTACAAATAGGTCAAAGAGGTGGGCTCCTCTCTCACATGGTGACCACCCTTACCACCCCTGTGAGGCATCCTTTGTACCTCAACCTCTGGTGTTGACTCACGGTCATCACTTTGCTCATAGTCGGTTTCGGTTTCTGACATGGTTTTAAGAGCAAAGTGGCTGAAATGTACTGCTACTTCTGCTCAAATGACCTGCTGTTTTTACTGTTGAAATGCTGCTTCAAGGGGACAAATAACACAAGGGAGATGTTAGGGAAGGGAGACTTTTAAGGGGAATTAGGGAAAATATATGAAAAAGGGAATTAAGGGAAGGAATCATGACATATACAACATGATACAATTATAATTTGTCAGGGTTTTATGGGAAGTAGGGTTTAGGGTTATGTTATTGAATTTTAGGGATAGGGGTAGGGTTTTGGGCCTTTGATATTTTTGGTAGGGAGATTAGGTAAAAATGATAAGGGAGGTGGCTGGGATGTGGGGAAAAAAAGGGAGTGAAAGAGATGACCTTGAGAGCAGCAAAACAAAACCCTAACTTTACTTGCACTTTGACATTTTTAAGCAAATACACATGAAATTCTCATTTCAAATTGATGGCATTAAAACACATTTCCCATGCTCATTTTTATTTATCAAGCAAAATACTTTGATGATCAGAGGCCTATCTGCAACCTTGAAGAAATTTGGGGTCGTTTGAAGCTTGTAGGCAAAATTTTTGTGTGTTATACCCCAACACGTAGCGCGCGGGTCCTGACGCGTAGCGCACGCCCAACGCGTAGCGCCCGTGTCTTTTTCCCACTGTGCTGACCGCCCCAACGCGTAGCGCCTGCCCAATGCGTAGCGCGTAGGTCCTGATGCGCAGCGCGCGGGCTCTGTCCACCAACTTGCACAGTTTTCACACTAAATCGCCTTTTGCTCTTGCTTTTGGAGTCTTGGAAGCAAATAATGATAAAATGAAGGGAGGGGAGCTTTTATAAACTTGATTTGAATTAATTTCCCCTCAAACCCACTTTCTAATGTTTATGAAATGACACTTTTCAAAATTTAAATGCTGCTGACTTATGGTTTCCTTTTTGTCCTGAAATTGGTTGAAATGATGCTTTTTCTTGAAAATTTTTGCAGAGGTAGCTTCTGAAGAGTCTTGGCAAAGGAGACCAGGGCTGCATGCCAACTTCTGGAGAGTTTGAATTTTTACAAATTTTTACAAAACATGAGCAAATGACCTTGCCTTCAAAAACAGGGTTTTTGAACTCAAGGTAGAAAAAATAGCTGTACAATATGAAATCCTTTGAAGTGATGCTTAGATAGACATCCCTCTGACCTACTGGGCATTTATTGACCTTTGAAGACATGATCTCAAAGACAAATTGGACCTAAACCCTAGACCTAGGACCTTGACTTAAAAACAAGACCAATGACCTTGTAAAGAATTTTATTGACTGAAACAACTTGAACCAGCAGTGCCAAGAGGGGAACATAAAGACACAAGCTCCTCCATCAGGGTTATGGCATGCCTAATGGAATGCAATAATATGACACTGATGAGACACCTACTAATGAAATGCAAAGAGATTTGATCGTTGATGGAGGGCTACTAGACCGACTCTAACACATCTGAGGTCTCTATTTCACAACCATTGTCCAGAATGGAGGTATAAGCCTCTTTTGATGTACTGATGATTGTATTCTCTTCTTTTCATGCCATTTAATATACGAAGGCCTCCCCATTGATCGAGTAGGGCCCAGAGATGTAGTTCGAGTTGGACAAACTCCGTTGTCAAGTCTTGGTGTCTTCTTGTCATGACTTTATGTGTTTCTGCTTCTTCTTTCTTGTGTGCGCATTAAAATTTTGTGTTAAGCTGCAATTTTCACATGTGATTATTTCATACATCTATAAGCGAAAGATCCCTGGATCAAGTGGTATCAAAGCAGGGCTTTTTAGGTGTGAATTGCATGTTTGTATGCTAAAAAAAAACAGGCTCCAAAGAGGCGAATGGGAACTAGAACCTTTTGATCCCAAAGCGGGGCATGCACATTAAAGGAGAAACATGGAAGACAAAGCTCATCTTGAAGAGGAGCGCAATTTCCACAAGACCTTCTATTCAATGGTAGAGAATATCAATCAGTTGGTTTTAAGGCTGGAGAAAGCAGAAGAGAGAAACCCGGAAAAACAAGGTTCGGCACATGGGAATGGTGGAGAAGAACCCCCTCGTTTTCCTTCTGGGAGTGAAGGTTCTCCTTCCTCTCACCACCATAATCGTAGAAATTCAAAGGATGCATCTAAGAAACCGTTCTTTAAATTAGATGTGAAATTTGATCTTCCCATGTTTAATGGTGAAAGTAATGCATAAAAGCTTAATAATTGGATTAGGTAGATTGAGGTCTATTGCAGGATTCAACAGATCGTAGAGGATGAGGAAAAGATTCAGCTGGCCTCTCTACGGCTGAGCAACACCGCTCTCATTTGGTGTGAGAGAAAATTGTAGAGCAGTAAGAATGTGGGTAAACTCTTTTCCTCATGTCCTGATTTTATTTCGCGTTAAAGGAACGATTTTATCCCTTAGGATACAAGCAAAAAGCTTTAATGAATTGGCAGTATTTAAGGCAAGGAAAAGGTGAGGATGTTTAGAGTTTTATAGAGGAGTTTGGAAAGCAAGCACTGAATCTGGGTATTGTACTTGATACATATGAAGTTGTAACTAAGTATATTGGCTCATTGCATAGCTACATTAGGTGTTCATTTTTTTTGTTTGAACCAATCACTATTGACTCAGCCAACGCGAAGGCAATTCATATTGAGAACAGGGGCAAAAATGAAAGAGATGATAATTCTAGAAAGCCACTGTTCAAACCTCCCAATGGGAAATCCAAAGAGGAATGGAAAGGAAAAGAGAAGAAGACGACAATAGCCAAAGAATAAGAACGGCTGTGTTGCAATCATTGCAAAAAGGAAGGCGACGATGACGATCACTATTGGAAACAACACCCAGGAAAGCATCCAAAGAAGTATGGAGGAAAAGCGACACAGAAGACAGTGGCAACTGCGTAGAAGACCTTGGATCAGATTCAGGAGATGAAGCATTGATCATAGCAGTAAGAACAAAAGGTACTCTTACACCTCATGTTAATTCTGAATCGCATGAAGGCATTAGTTCTGTAAATGAGTCCCTTCCTAATGATCGAAAAAGAATTGAATTGTTTCATATCAAAGTTGTTGTAAATCATACTAAAGTTGAAACTCTGTTTGATACTGGATCCCAAGAAAACTTAATCACAAAATCCTTGGTAAAGAAAATCGGCTTAGAAACAAAACCACACCCGAAACCTTACCTGCTTGGATGGATACATGATAAAGAAAAATTGAATGTAACCAAGCAACGTAATGTCAAATTTGTGATCGCTTCTAAGCTAGTAGACGAGGTAGAACTAGATGTAATACCATTGGATATCTGTGGCATGGTGTTAGGGATCCCATATTTGTATGATAGAAAAGCAGTCTTCTTTCGTCACGAAAACAAATACCAAATCACAAAAGATGGGGTAGAATATATAGTAAGGGCTCATCAAAATAAAATCAATGCCAGCCTTGTAAGTGCTGGACAAATGAAAAGACTGGTGAATTCTAGTAAGGGTTGCATGCTTATGGTTGTAAGGGAAAAAGAGGCAGAATTCACTGATGCTTTCCAAGGCTGTGATCAGGAACATAAACAAGAATTATTTGAATAAATTTCTAATTATGATGAGCTATTTTAGTAACCGAAGGGATTACCTCTGAAGAGGGAAATCCAACATGAAATCCATTTGCAGCATGATGGTCCTTTGCCAAATATTGGCATGTATAGGATGTCGACCTTTGAGATGGAGGAAATCAAGAAATAAGTGCAGGAATTGCTGGACCAAGGGGTCATCAGGCCGAGCACCTCTCCGTGTGGCTCACTGATTGTCTTAGTCCCAAAGAAAGATGGCACATGGATGATGTGCATGGATTGCTGCAGGCTAAACAAAATCACAGTGAAAAATCGCTACCCACTTCCACGCATTGATGACTTATTATATCAGTTAAAGACTGCTATTTGTTTCACGAAATTGGATTTGCATAGTGGTTATCTCTAGGTTTGAATTGCAGAGAAGGATGTGTGGAAAACCGCCTTCAAGACCAAGCAGGGGTTGCTCGAATGGATGGTGATGCCATTCGGATTTTGCCACGCTCTAGCCACTTTTATGAGGGTCATGAATGATCTCTTTCAGACTTTCATTGATGAATTTGTTCTTGTGTATTTAGATGATATACTTGTCTTTAGTAAAAGTTGAGTTGAACATGTGTGTCATGTAAAGAAAGTGCTTGATGTGTTGAGAAAAGAAAAACTCTATGTAAAGTTGTCAAAGTGTGTGTTTAGGAAAACCTCTTTGGGTTACCTAGGTCATATTGTTGGTCATGGTTAGTTAAAGATTGATCCCTCTAAAGTTGAAGCAATTGTAAATTGGCCTAAGCCTACTAGTGTAATCAAGGTTCGCATCTTTTTAGGTGCAGTCCAGTATTGGAGGAGATTTATTGCCAATTTCCCTATTATTGCAACACCTTTGCACACATTGACAAGTGTGAAACAGGTCTTCCAATGGGGAGGAAGACAACAGAAGTCCTTCGAAACATTGAAGGAAAGATCAGCACCACGCCAGTGTTAGCCTTACCCAATCTCCAACAGCCATTAAAGATCAAAACCGATGCCAATGGTTATGCCATGGGAGCTGTACTTATGCAGCAAAAGAAGCTGATTTTTTACCATATGAGAAGTTTTATCAAGCTGTGATAAACTATCCCACTTATGACAAGGAGATTTATGCCTTGGTGCAGAGTGTGCAAGGAGACCATCATCCATACAGATCATCAGCCCTTGTAGTACCTTCAGTCACAAACCAAGTTGCAGCAATCTCGTCATTTCAGGTGGATGGGTTTTCTTCAATAGTTTCATCTGGTAATAAAGTATAAGAAGGGCACTAGCAATAAAGTGGTCGACATGCTATCTCACCCTCCTATTTCTGCTTCTGTTATTTTGCATAATGCTTCATTTTCTTTTGAGAGTTATGTTGAAAAATATGCTAACGATGATGACTTTAAGGATATTTATGCAAAACTAACCTATGGTTCATAGGTGGACAACTATCACTTGCAAGGGAAACTGTTGTATCACCATGGTAAATTGTGTATTCCCATAGGGGAAAGAGTACATGTAATTCGATAGGCTCACACCCCTCTTGTGTCTGGACACTTTGGTGTCAAAAAGACTTTATGTCATGTAAAAAATTTTTGTTTTTGGCCTCGTATGAAAAACAATATGACTCGCTATGTAAAGGATTGTGTGATGTGTTCTATTTCAAAGCCCTCTAATAGAAAACTAGGGCTCTACACACCACTCTCTATTCCGATTCATCCATGGGAAAGTGTGTCAATGGACTTTGTAGGAGGTTTTCCTTTGTCTAGGAAGAGTCACGACTATTTGTATGTCGTTGTTGACCATTTTAGAAAGGTTTGTATTCTTATGCCTTGTAAAAATCATATCACTGCAGAGCAGACTACTTCTCTTCTCTTTCAGCATGTTTGTGTTCATTTTGGGCTGCCCACATCAATTGTGTCAGATCGGGACTCTCACTTTCTTGGAGAGTTTTGGACCAGCTTATGGAAGATGATGGACACCAAACTGAAAAGAAGCACGACATTCCATCCATAGTTTGACGGACATATAGAGGTTGTCAACCGCACTGTGGTACACTTGTTACGAGGCTATTGTGGGAAACATCCCAAGTTGTGGGATGAACATCTCCCATATGTACACCATTCCTACAACCGAGCAGTGAATTCATCTATGCAGCGTTCACCATTTGAGACATGCTTTGGTTACCTGCCAAAGGACCCTTTTGATATGGTCTTTGGAAGGGAAGATGGCTCTAGTGGACGTAATGATAGGGACAAAGCTCAGCAGTTCATTCAGTGAATCTAGCTGATTCACCAAGCAGTACAAGAGCAGTTGGAGAAAAGTCAAGCCCGTTACAAGGCTCGACATGACAAACATCGAGTTGACCACCAATTCCAAGTGGGCGACAAAGTGTGGTTCCACATCAGCAAGGACAGGATGAAGGGAGAAGGGAAGAAGTTGCGACCCATCCGGTATGGTCCATTCACCATATTGGAGAAGATTGGAAACAATGCCTTTCATCTTGATTTGCCGATATATATGCAAATGTACTCAGTAGTGAATGTAGAGAACCTAAAGCTGTATGAACCTCCATTGATCATGGACACCGATGAGATGGGCACAGTTCCTATAGTTGATGATTTTGCTCCAGAATATGTCGATGAGTTACCTGGAAGACATCATCCTTGACAAAAGGACCAGGACTTAATGGCGAGGAGATGTGGAATACCTTCAAGTTGGTTTCAAGGGAATGCACCCCAGCAAGGCCAAATGGCTGGAGAAGGAAAAGGTGAGGAAATAATTCCCTTACTTTCCAATTGACTTATGAAAGCTTTTGGCTGTCCAAAAGCTCCTCAATGGGGAGGATTGATCCAGGTGGATCTTCAAATACAATGGCATGGAAAAGCTCAAAATTCAAAGTGGCATAAAAGTAGATATCTTGACATCAAATCGAAGTGCTCGTCACCCTGATTCCAACAGTGTGAATGAAACTCCAATCTGAGTCCAGATGATGAAGTTATGGTAGAAAGAAGGTTGCATTGCTCCTTTGGAAAATGAGGCATTTTCTCCTAAAAATGGGTTTTTAACCTTTAAGAAGGAAATAATATTGCAAAATGTGCAAAGGGCACACTTAACAACCCTCGATCAGTGATCGCCGATCTATCGGGTTGGAGGAAGGCAGGCAATCAACAATATCGGGGACTTCAGACCTATGATGTAGCGATCGCCGATATCGACATTGGCGGATCAGGTCAGCGAAACACAAGGCACAAGACCAGGACCTTCGGGCCATTGCGATTACGATTTGCCAATCAACGATGGGCAATCTCAACCGTTGGATCGGGAAACAGATCAATGACCAGGATTAAATTAGCGATCGGCGGATCGGCAAGTCGGTGATCGGCGGATCAACAAATCGGCAATCGGCGGATCGACAAGTTAGCAATCGGTGGATCAACAAATTGGCGATTGGCGATTCCTTGTGACAGGACCATTAAATAGTGCGATAGTGACATGCGATGCAATCTAGACCATCCGATCAAAGGACAGATCAATGGTTTAGATGTAATTGGCAGATTGGCAATCGACGGATCGACGTATCGATGATCAGCGATCGGAGATTCCCAATATATAGGGCCGATGACATCAGTGATAGTGATTGGCGATATGGATCAAACCCGATGGATTTATAGGTTTGATTTGATATATTTTGAGGTTCGGCCTTTCGGGTTTTTCAATGTTTTTTGTGTATATCGCTTCGAGTATAAAAAGGGCTATTTTAAAGGGTTTGTTGTGCTCGCTAATCCTTCTACTCCACTGGTTTCCATTATAAAAAAAACAACCCTGATTTCAGTGGCCTTTGTCCTAAATGAAACATATAAAAGTCCGATGATTGGAAAAAGTACGGGAGAGAGTATTTTTAGCACGTAGTTTGAGGCAGGAGAGCTTTCAGGTGGCCAATAATGCATTTTGATTGGGCAACTTTTATATGTTTTTAATCCCTCCCAATGCCACAGATGCATTGGTGCTATCCATTTCTCCATCTGAGGTTTTCATTGTTAAGTTATGGTATGTTCTATGCTTATAACAGTTTACTTCTTTTTAAGCCCCAAGAGTTAGCTCAATCGGTCAAATCAAGTGCCTCGCCAATGGGAGGTCACAGGGTCGAATCCCGAAAGCTCTTGGGGTTAGGTCAGTAAATAGGCCGAGGGGTGTTGATGCCCTTCGGGTGGCGTCCACTCAGTGTTTAAAACCCTGGACGTAGCGGCTACCCACTGACCCGGGTATCCGTGAACCAGTAAGTGAAAAAAAAAAAACAGTTTACTTCTTTTCTTATTATATTCCATCGATTAGCAATCACATGTACATAAAGTAAAGTGCAGATAGAACATTAAACGATCGACAGAAAACAAACCAAGACAAGAGACACAAGATGTGGCGGCTAGCCAGGGACAAACCCCACAATGTGTGGGGAAACCCTTTGATCAAATCTTCTTTTATCTTCAATAATTCAGTAGAGAGAAATAGTACAATAAATCTGATTCATATCAGCAATAGCAAACCCTAGACCAGTAGCGTCAGCATTAGCAGCTTCATTATCAAACTAGGGCAGACCATATCTCACAAACCGACAGTTGGATTGACTTCATTCCACCAAAAGTTTCGACTTCTAGAGGAGGTTCAGATGAACCTACAATGTAGTTTAGATGAGGAGATCTTCTAGGCCACGCAAGTCAATCTTTACTTCTGCAGTTGCAGCTTCAGTTTCAGCAGTTTCCAGCTTCAAACTAGGGCAGTCGATATCTTGCAAACCGTTTGTCGGATTGACTTCATTCCACCACCAAAGGTTGCGGCTTTCAAAGGAGGTTCAGATGAACCTAAAGCACAGTTCCAAAGAGGATATCTTCTAGGCCGCGCAAGTCAATCTTTACTTCTGCAGTTGCAGCTTCAAATTCAACAGCTTCCGGCTTCACATGTGTGAGAGAGAGAGACCCATTTCAGTGCACTAGAGAAGAGACTCATATCTGCGCAGTAGAGAGAGAGAGAGATGTGATGAGATGAGTGAGTCCAAATGAGGAAAATTCCTGTTATATTTATACACAACGTTGGCGGGTGAATATATGCGACTGTTGGGCTTCTGAGCCTACATGAGTTGTAGGTCGGCTTGATAATAATTCCATAATCAAAATAAATTCATATCTCCATGAATACTTATCGGAATTGGATGATCTTTATATCAATCCTACACCTCTCGATGAGAGGAATCTAATACAAATATTATTAGCCATGAATAAGATGACCCACATGAAGTTTTGCCCTCATTGCCAATTTTAACACTCCCTCTCAACCATGGAGAACTTCATCTGCAATTTGTCTATCATTGTTACTATTCATCCATCAAATGAACTGCCTTGTACAGCCTGACCCTTGCCCTACTCTACTCTATTTTGCCTGTTCTGCTTTGTCTTGTTTTGCCCTGCACTGATCTGTACTGTTTTGTTCTGTTCTGCTCTGCTCTTGCACTGTTCTATTCTACTCTGCTTTTGTCCGAATTATGAAGAAGAAGAAATGATCGAGGATGTATCATACTGACTCAAAGTCAGTCTCAAAGTATGTACCACTGGTCCCAGACCAGTCTCAACCAACCCAAAGTCAGCGTCATAGTGAGTACAACTCCAATGGTCCCAGACCAATATCATCCTCCACTGACTCAAAGTCAGTCTCAGATATGTACCACTGATCCCAGACCAGTCTCAACCGACCTGAAGTCAGCGTCATAGTATGGTACAACTCCTACCACTGGTCCCAGACCAGTATCATTGATCCCAGATCAATGGAGGTCATCCTAGCGTAGGGAGTACGGTAGTTACAATGATGCGTCCATCGATACTACTATGGTCCCTAACTTCATTTCCCTGCTCATTGATCAGATGAGAGGTACTTCCCATGAGTCCCAGACTGCATGGGTAGGATTCCTCGACAGGAGAACTAATCAATCTTGCTACAATTGCCATAGAGAACACATCAATCCAGGCCTCACAGGAGAACACATCAATCCTGCTACAATTGCCATGGAGAAAACATCAATCCAGGCCTCACAGGAGAACACATCAATCCTGCTACAATTGCCATATAGAACACATCAATCTAGGATGCCATGGAGAACACATCAATCCAGGACTCACAGGAGAATACATCAATCCTGCTACAATGTCGCCACAGGGTGTACATGTATACCACCAGGGGATAGTGAATAATCCTGTGGTCATATGCTGCTCCAAGAAGCACCCCGCACCCCCCTGGAGCTCTCAGAGCTCAATGCATCATACATGACCCTCATTGGAGGGTCTTTGAACAACTCCAAGTTTTTTACGAAAAGTCAGAAATTTTACTTTCCCAAGGGGTTTTGTCAGAATGTCGGCGACCTGTTCATCTGTACCGATATGATGGAGCCTTATAGCTCCCCGTTGCACCATATCTCGAATATAATGGTATCTGATATCAATATGCTTAGAGCGATCATGGAATACAAGATTCTCTGACAAACACATCCCACTTTGGTTGTCATAAAGGATCACAGTGGTATCCAATGTGAATCCAAACAACTCACTGAAGAGCTTTCGCAACCAAACTGCCTCACAAGAAGCCATGCCAGCAGCAATATACTCTGCTTTGGCGGTGCTCAAAGCCACCGAATTTTGTTTCCTGCTCATCCAGGATATCGAAGCAGATCCCAAGGAGAAACAACACCCGGAAGTGCTCTTACGGTCCTCCACATTGCCTGCCCAGTTAGCATCTGTGTATCCAAATAGTCTCACATCTCTGGCAATGTATCTTAACCCATAAGTGATAGTGCCACGAAGATATCTCAGCAGATTCTTGGCACCAATCCAGTGTATGTGGTGGGGCTCAACCATATGCTGGCTCAACGTGTTGACTGCAAAGCATATATCTGGACAGGAGTTCACTAAGAACATTAATGCTCCGACGAGTTGCCGATACTCGGTAGCATTTCATAAAACAGGTCCAGAAGCACTACCGCTTAACCTCTTGAAGTCAAGCTCCATCGGAGTAGTTACAGGCTTGCAGTCCACCATTCCAAATCTTTCCAATATCTTCACCACATATTTTCCTTGAGATAGGAAAATTTCTCCTGGCTTTTGCCACACTTCAAGTCCTAGGAAGTAGTGCGTCAGTCCTAGGTCTTTCATTTCAAATTCAGAGGCCAGCTCCCTCTTACATTTGTGAATGAGAGGGTCTGCACCTGTTAGAAAGAGGTCATCCACATACAACACTAGTATGAGAGGCTTTTCATCTTCAACCTTAAAGTAAAGGTTAGAATCGGCTTCACTCCTAGTGAATCCCAGCTTCATCAAGTAGCTATCGATCCTCTCATACCATGCTCGGGGTGCTTGCTTCAGCCCATAGAGAGCTTTCTTCAACCTGCATACATGAGATTTTCGATCATAAATCTCAAATCCTGCGGGTTGCTCCACGTAGACCTCTTCTTTGATTGAGCCATGCAAGAACGCAGTCTTGACATCCATCTGATGTAGGTTCCATCCTTGTGAAGCGGCAAGGGCTATGATCGAGCGGATGGTCGTATATCTGGCAACAGGTGCAAATATCTCATCATAGTCTATACCTTCCTTTTGGGAGAAACCTCGAGCAACAAAACGAGCCTTATACTTTTCCGTGCTTCCATCTGCTACATGCTTTATCTTGTAAAGCCATTTGGAAGTAACAACAGTCTTGTCCTGGGGTCTGGGAACTACTTCCCAAACATCATTCTTTATGATAGACTCATATTCTTCGGTCATAGCATCCTTCCATACTTGATGCTTGACGACATCTGAGAATGACGAAGGCTCATTTTGTATGATCGTGCTCATGATGGTCAGGTATCCTTGATACCTATTAGGTTTCTTACTTTCACGAAAGGTTCCTCGGGGTGCAGCATGTCCTTCAGCATCATCAAGTAACCCCTTAAGCCATGAAGGCCTCTTCCTGGAAGAGGAAGGATCATATGGAGGAGGATCAATCAGATCCATGGGTTCTTCTACATCAGGCATTGATTCATCATCCTTTTCTTTCGGTTCCCTAGTGTCGGCTTCTTGAGAGCTCCTCAAAGTCAGAAGATTGATCACCTTGCTGAGAGCCATATCTTCGTCAAAGGTGACATCATGACTAATTATGACTTCCCTTTGACCGGCTACATAGATTCTATAGCCTTTAGTATTTTCACCATAGCCCACAAAAATTCCCTTCTTTCCAGATGCTCCCAATTTATTTCTTTTCTCTTTCGGCACATGAAAGTATACAGGGCTTCCAAAATTTTTAAAATGAGAAACATCAAGTTTCTTACCGGTGAATTTTTCTTCAGGAGTCTTGGAACCCAATGCTTGATGAGGGCATCGATTTTGTACATATACGACAATGTTTGAAGCTTCAGCCCATAGAAACTTAGGAAGACTTTGATCATGTAGCATGGCCTGGACTGCTTCCATAATTGTGCGGTTCTTCCTTTCTGCCACACCATTTTGTTCAGGAGTATATGGTGTAGTAGTCTCCCTCTTGATGCCAGCCTCTTTACAAAAATCATGGAACTCATTAGATTCATATTCAGTCCCATTGTCAGTTCTTAAGATCTTGATCTTCTTTTCGGTTTGATTCTCGATTAGGGCTTTGAAGTGTCGGAACCAAGGGAACACTTCATCCTTCTTTTTCAAGAAGTATATCCAGGTCTTTCGAGAATGGTCATCTGTAAAAGTGAGATAATATGAGTATCCTCCCAAGGAGTTCACAGGCATCATACCTGATATGTCTGAGTGAACTAGTTGTAATATATCAGAGGTCTTGCTTTGACTTGAAGGGAATGGTCCCCTTTTGAGCTTTCCTTCGGCACATCCCAGACATACACCTTCTTTCTCTACTTGGAATTCAGGCATCCCTGTTACCATCTGTCTTACATCGAGTAGAGCTTTGTAATGAAGGTGGGCAAACCTCCGATGCCAAAGTTCGGACTGAAGCGTTGTGTCACAAGACATGACACCTAGCGGACTTCCACCGACTTGATATAAAGAATCAACTCGAAACCCAAGAGTGAAAGCATCTTTAACATTATTTTTCCATATGCGTACCTTACCATCGCTGAAGGTTACCTTATAGCCTTTGTCTTCCATTGCCGAGATGGATACCAGGTTCTTTTTGAGATCAGGCACATATAATACATCTAGTAAGTGAATCGTATTACCTTGATTCAGTTTAAGAGAAACATTGCCTACAACCTTCACTGGGTATTTCATGTCATCTCCAAGGACAATTTCCAGGTTAGTTTCTTTCTCTACCAGATTATAGAGTATTACTTTGTAACCAGTGAAGTGTCTTGAGGCACCACTATCAATGAGCCAAATTCCCATTGAGTTCGAAGGAGCAGAGGTAGATAGAGCAGCTGGTAGATAATATTCAGCCTGCTTATCGTCAACAGTGTTAGATTCATACCTGGAATTTCTAGCCTTTTTGAATGGTTGCCCTCTTCCTTGATTTCCCGCATTCCTTTTTCCTTTGTTGTTGAATTTTCCATTCCTTCGATTACCATGAGAGGGATTTTGATCATCGTCACGGTGAGAGTCCATTCTATCAGGGCATTCCCTTGCATAGTGACCTGCTTTATTGCAAATGAAACATCGTCCTTTTCTTCCACCATTAAATCTAGCTTTTCTTTTCGATTTAGACCCAGAATTATTTCTTTTCTTAGCATGAGAAGAAAAAGCAGCAGGAGGACCTTTAGGCAAGGGCATTTCCTGCTCTTCTACCCTTGTTTGTTCTTGAATGCATCTAGCCATTAATTCCTCGAAACTAGGAATTGCATTATTGTTTAGAAGAGTAGTCCTGAACACATACCATTCGGATGGTAATCCTCCGAGAGTTGTGAGTGCCATTTCTCTGTTAGTAATGGTTTCCCCAATAGATAGGAGATCGTTCTTGATCTCGGTGATTCTTAAGAAGTATGCTTGCATACTTTCATCTTTACCCTTCTTGATTTCCCTCAACTTATTTCTAAGAAACAAAACTTGATTTGCATCATTAAATTTAAATAAACTCACCAGTCTGTCGTAGATTTCCTTGGAGGTGTCTAGATTAGAGATGTAGGCCACCAAGCGCTTGTCGATAGAGTCCCGGATGATCTTCTTTGTTTTGAATTCTCCATTTTTCCATTTGTTCCAGGCAGCAGCAGATGCATTTGATGAAGGCTCAACAATATTGCCTCTTACATGGTCCAGCACTCCTTGATCTTCAAGGGTTAGATCGATAGACATCTTCCATCCGTGATAGTCAGCTTTCTCACGGAGCTTGTCTTCGGTAGGAAAGAGTGTTGAGGACCCCATAGTTCTTTTAGGATAGCCTTGCCAATCTTCTCTTCAATGATTACTCTTGCTCTTGCTCGGGCTTTGTCTTCACGTCAGCTCTAATACCATGTTAAGTTATGGTATGTTCTATTCTTATAATAGTTTACTTATTTTCTTATTATATTCCACCGACTAGCAATCACATGTACATAAAGTAAAGTGCAGATAGAACATTAAACGATCGACAGAAAACAAGCCAAGATAAGAGACACAAGATGTGGCGGCTAGCCAGGGACAAACCCCACAATGTGTGGGGAAACCCTTTGATCAAATCTTCTTTTATCTTCAATAATTCAGCAGAGAGAAATAGTACAATAAATATGATTCATATCAGTAGTAGCAAACCCTAGATCAGTAGCATCAGCATTAGCGGCTTCATTATCAAACTAGGGCAGACCATATCTCACAAACCGACAGTCGGATTGACTTCATTCCACCACCAAAAGTTTCGACTTCCAGAGGAGGTTCAGATGAAACTATAGCGCAGTTCAGATGAGGAGATCTTCTAGGCCATGCAAGTCAATCTTTACTTCGGCAGTTGCAGCTTCAGTTTCAGCAGTTTCCAGCTTCAAACTAGGGCAGTCGATATCTTGCAAACCGTTCGTCGGATTGACTTCATTCCACCACCAAAAGTTGCAGCTTTCAAAGGAGGTTTAGATGAACCTACAACACAGTTCCAAAGAGGAGATCTTCTAGGCTGCACAAGTCAATCTTTACTTTTGCAGTTGCAACTTCAAATTCAACAGCTTCCGGCTTCACATGTGTGAGAGAGAGAGACCCATTTCAGCGCAGTAGAGAAGAGACTCATATCTGCACAGTAGAGAGAGAGAGATGTGATGAGATGAGTGAGTCCAAATGAGGAAAAGTCTTCTTATATTTATACACAACGTTGGTGGGTGAATAGGTGCGACTGTTGGGCTTCTGAGCCTACATGAGTTGTAGGTTGGCTTGATAATAATTCCCTAATCAAAATAAATTCATATCTCCATGAATACTTATCGGAATTGGATGATCTTTATATCAATCCTACACCTCTCGACGAGAGGAATCTAATAAAAATATTATTAGCCATGAATAAGATGACCCACATGAAGTTTTGCCCTGGTTGCCAATTTTAACATCCATTCACAGCCATTGTCCAGAATGGAGATATAAGCCTCTTTTGATGTACTGATGATTGTATTTTCTTCTTTTCATGCCATTTAATATATGAAGGCCTCCCCATTGATCGAGTAGGGCTCGAAGACATAGTCCGAGTTGGACAAAATCCGTTATCAAGTCTTGTGTCTTCTTGTCATGACTTTATGTGTTTCTGCTTCTTATTTCTTGTGTGCACATTAAAATTCTGTGTTAAATTGCAATTTTCACATGTGATTCTTTTCATACATCTATAAGCGAAAGATCCCTGGATGATTGGTGGTTGACTATCAAAGGCTCACCATCTGATGTGTCAGTGCCATTAGAGCTTTGTGCTTCTCCCTCCACAGTCTCTACTTGGGTCTTAATGTAAATATCCTGCAATGTAATTTTCTTCTTTTTATACGAGAGCTTCAGAATTTCTTCTGCACATTAATATTGACAGTACCCATAGATACCATCCAAGGATATCCAAAAAAAACATCCATATTATCCATATCTGAAGTATAAATTCACAATGCAAACCATACTTATCCATACAAAGCTTCAAATATTTATAAATTTGAGCATCCTCATTGTCAACTTGTGACTTTGCAATATGTTTTGCTGAAACTTGTAATTTTTTTGCCACATTAACATTGATTAAATTATACTTGCAACTAGGATTGATAGACACAATGATCTTCTCCTTTTGAATACATCCATCAACCTCTAATAAGGAGATACCAACAGAAAATAACCCTTTAGGTTTCTTGTTTTCTTTCTTTCTAGTATGAGACCATTTGTCCAAAAAGATTTTTTCAATTTCTTCAGGAAGAAATAACTTCAGAATCTCTCTGTCAAGTGATTTCCACCATATAACAACCTCACCTTTCAAATAATACCCTATGGAGTCCTTCCAACACCATGGGCAGTCACACTTTTGAGATTGTATAAATTTTTCAATAGTCGTTCCATCATCTTTTCATGTAAAAAACATCTTGCTAGAAGCCATGAAGAGGGTTTTGAAAAAATCACTTACTTTGCTGAAAATTTAAAATGGACACAAGTCAATCAATATGGTTCAATATCCTTATTATAACCCGTTTTTGGAAATGGAATGACCATTCCACATCTTCCCATGTGATAGAAATCACTATCTAGGCACTCTGGAAATTTCATATTCGCGTTGCAATTGTCCTACTTACACAAAGAATTCTGAAAAAAAGAGCTGATTTTAAATCAATGATATCTCCCTCATCCGTACTCCGATTCAACTGATTTTGTTTTTTCAAATTGGGTAAATTTTCAGGAGGATCTTAGATCTACAATTAGTTTCTCAAAATTCCCCACAAAAACTGCAAAAATTGACTGGAGATCCGCTGTCATGAGTTGTTGTCAGAGAAAATTCTGCAGCACAACTGATTTTTAAATCAATGATATCTTCCTCATCCGGACTCTGATTCGGCCAGTTTTTTGTTTGAATTTGGGTATTTTTTCACAAAGAATCTAGATCTGAAATTTTTTCTACAAATTTTGCACTAAAATTTTCAGATATGATCTGCAAACTTGCCGCCCCAGAAATTCCTACAAAAATAAAAAAATAATATCTCCGCTTTGCCCAAGAAAGTGATCTAATACCACTCGTAATAGATCCGACCTACAAATATATGAAAATGGAAATATGCCCAGAAATAACAAGGTCTGAATATATAAATGATTCTCTTTCCCTTAAGGTAAGGTAACGCCATACAATGACTCCTTAAGGAAGGAGAACACTCCACAAGCCATATGCTTTCCAATGCAATAATCCTTGACATCTCTCCATGGGGAGTCTCTAGCCTCTATATAGGCTTCATACATATAATACCATGGGTCATTATCATGGGTCTCTCAATACCTTATATCTAATACAATGGGTCCCTTTGTACCCCATAGTATCCCCCCTAGGTATACTACACAAACTTAGGAGGTATTTCCGCCACTATGATATCCATCACCATGCTCTCGGATGGAATTTGAGTTAGGGAAGCTACTAGGAATTTTATCAGTCCCAAACACTTTACTTTGCTACAATCAAACGAGTACAAGTATTTATATGGTCTAGTTACATCAAGCCCAAGCCTCTCCATAATTACCTTCGACATCAAGTTGTGGGAAGCCCCTGAGTCCAATATAACATTATGAAGAATTACATCATGTACATTTAGGCTCACATAGAAAGGAGGCACTTCACCATCCTGAATCTTGTCTTCAATCTTCGGTCCAAATATGATGGCGGGACGATTGTTAGTTTAACAGTATCAAAAGTCTTCTCAATCTTCAAAGGCTTCATAATATGAACCCTATATTGATAATTCTTTAACAATTCACTTAAAGGAATGGAAATTTTCATTTTAGCAAGTTTAGTTTCAAAATTAAAAAGATTCTGCATCTTATATGTCTCCCTAGGAGTCTCCTTAGGAGTTGGATCCTTCTTGTCTACCTTATCTTTGGAAGAGTCATCTTTCTTTTGATTGTTGCTACTTGGTGCATCCTTTTTTTGGTTGTTGCCTGCTACATATTTCTTTGTAGCACTGGCTCCAACACTTTTACTTCTTAAATTGTACTGCTTTTGGACCTGCATAATGACATTTTGTTAACCCTTTTTATACTCCTCTGATTCAGCCATCATGATGTCATCTTGATACTGAGCCAATAAAACCTCTTCTTCCTCTGTCAAGAGGTTTTCAAATTGATCTTGGTATTCCTTAGTTAAATAGACAGTTTGTTGCCCATCACCAAAAAAGTGAATTTGGTCTTTAGGCGCTTCTTCATTTTCCTCATCTTGATCCCGTGCATAGTTCTGTTGGAAAGGGGGTCTCACCCACTACTGTTGTTGTTGTTTAGGACCTATTTTATCCCTTTGCTTAATTTTGACCCGTGGCTTCCTCCTAAAGTTTGGATTTCGAATATGTGAACCTCCTTAGGGTTCTCTTCCAACAATTCTATCTGATAGTGTCATTTTTCATCATTTTATCCATGGTCTTTAATAAGGTGTCCAATTTTACTTCAATTGACGTGGAAGGTTATTTTTAATGGTTAATTTCCTTTCTAACTTCATCTTAGGATTATTCACCAAAATATTTTCCTCCACACTAACTGCATTACTCTTCATGTCTTCAAGTGTTGCAATATTCCTTTCTCTAAGTTGGTATGCCATCTTTGCATCGAAACCATTGTGGTAGTGAAGTAAGGCTAATCTGGGAGGAGGCTTTATATCTACTAGAATGGAGTTATAGACTTTGTTTAATTTTGTTGAAAAGTATTGGACTATCTTACCAAGCTATCTTTTCAAGCTGTTGTACTTGGAAAGGATTTGCAAAGGGTTCTTTTTCGCACCCAATCTTGCAATCAAGGCATCTTCAAGTTCTTGGAAAGTGGCAAAAATTCTAGCTCTCACACCTCTAAACCACTTTTTACATCCCTAGAGAAAATTTGTGCCAATAGCCTCATCTTTGCATCCTCGTGATCAACCTCTTCAAGATCAATAAAATAAATGACCTTGTCTACATGTTGTCTTGCAATAAGTTCACCAGTGCCATCATACTGAGGGAGTCTTTGACCAAAATTTTGAGGCAAGGGATTTAACTATGTAGGTAAGTTCAGAGGAGCATACCTAGCATCCATGATTGATGTTTGAGAAGATAATGAGCTTGTTGTGGTGGTATTTGTTATGGATGGAAGAGGTGGTAGAAAAGTAGTTTGCTAAGTAGTGGTTATAATAGGAGGTGTATAAAACAACAAATGAAATAAAGCAGCGAGGAGGAATCAAAGAATATGTGAATGTAAGAACAAAATATGAAGTAGATTTTGCAGATGAGAGAGATTTTTTCTATTGGAAAAGGACTGCCTTTTCAACAGTCTACTGCACTTTATTGAATAAACCCTTAATCTTTTTAAACTGATGTAATATATTCCTGCCAAATTCAGTCTTTGAAGGTGGGATATAAGGACTCAATATTGATTCATCTATGATAGTTTCAGAAAAAAAAAATTCAGAATTAGCCCTAAACAGAGAGTGTTCAAAGTCAAATTTGATGTCCTCAACTATAATCAAACTTTCAGGCAAAGAGTAGGACCTTCCAAGGGGACTATTACTCCCTTGACCTTCTTCAAATCTGCTCTTTCTTCTAAGAAATTTTTCAGGGTTGTCTACGATTGCAGGAGGATTTGGGTCAGAATTTTGTCTGGTATATCTTCTTGAAGCCAGATTTCCTCTCACAATTAGAATGCAACTAATCTCAACACTATCTTTCAAGGTGATTGTTCAGCCTATTGATGTCTAGTAGCCTGTCACCCACAGGGCTAGGATATAGTTCTGAAATGAAAAGTATTCCCAGGGAAAAATTTCGCTCTCGTTCCCCGACAACGATGCCACTATGTTATCACTTTGTAAATTTCTCTAATCCAAGGAGAGAAATCCCATAGGTAACAAAAAACCTATTTTAGACCAAGGTCCAGCCACCCTAGACTTGGAGAGGGCTCTCTTGCTAGGTTTCTTCTATCAATCAGCTAGATGATTGATATGATCTAGATTTTAGGCTAGTTATGATGATCATAGGATGATTTTGATTTTGATTTATTTAAGGCGGGTGAAGAGGGCATGACTACTTAAAATCACAAAACTGTTATAGGTTTGAATGAACCATGGGTATGGTGCAATTCACATAGGGGAAAGGTGGGCAGACCTATGGGTAATCAATCAATTTTTTTATAGTAACAGTATGAATGGAGAAAAGGGAAAAGTGACAGCCTAAGAATCCATACAAGGATGAATTCAACTTGTCATGGAGGAGAATGACACACAAATAATGATTAGCCAAATTTGTTAGAGAAACTCATGAATTTTGAGATTTTTTTTCAAACTGAACATGAAGAAATTTATTGTATGAATTAAAAAGTCATAAATAGATCTGAAATAAAAATATATCATGCAAAAATAGAAACAAGATACCAATAAGCCAGACACATGTATCATTGTCTAAATATGCACCTGCCTTCAATTCATTCAACAAAAGATACAAAACTTGTAGAAACATAGTATAGCCTCTAACACTCTCAACCTGAACCCTTTTACATCTCCTTTCATCATTAAATACAATAAGGAATTCAAAATTACCACTCTAGGTGGTTGAATTTATTGCACAAAAGTTTAATAGGCTAGATACAATGCATCTGCAGAAAAACATGAATTACCATATAGAGGCTATCACAAATTTAGAAATATCATTGATTTAAAACTTAAAAAAGTTTAGAAACATCATGTATGGAATTATCAACTAAAATAACTTATCCATGACTATCTGACCACTAAAATCACTTCTAGAAGGTCCCAAAATACAAATTTGTAAAAATAGCCATGACTGATATACTTGAACAACAAAGTGAGCATGGTTGCAGGCTATATTGAATAAAAATGAGCTAATGGGTGTGCTTGAGATGATGATGTGTTGGTGTGTAACCTTTGAGATACCTTCTTCAGCCTTTGTAGACCTTCCAACTAACCGATCAAAATTTGCACAACACTTGTCCAACATAAATGGAATTTTGAACTTGTATTAACAACTCCCGCTCTAAATTGATTTATAGTGACCAGCCAACCATATCATTCAACCTTATAGCACCTAGCATACTTCCAATCTACTAAAATATCCACATTTTCACCAAAATATGACATTATGTCACTACATAACAAGCCCTTGTTATACGGATGTAGCCTTTAGTAAAAGGAAACAAAGCATATAACTTCAAAAACTTCAAAAATGGAAACATGAACATAACCTGCTTATTCCAAATTAGTTTTGGGCAGCCTTATCCAATATGCCAAGGCTACCTCCTCCTCCTCTTGCTAGAGGATGGTTTGTCTTCCTTAGATTTCTTTGTAACCATGACTTGCTTGCTCGATGGATGCTCGACTTGCTTGGATGACTGTTTGGTTTTCTGGAGTTGTTTTCTAGTCTTGGCCATCTTTTGTTTCATCAGTCTTAACTTTCTTCTCATGATCAAATTCCTGGTGTAGTAGCTCTTTATTTGTTTGTGTAAAGGTAGATTCCACTTCAAGACTACCTTGGATTTATCAACCGTGTCAAGAGCTTCCAAAACTTGAGCATACAGTTCTTCTTTGTACCTTTCATTCCTTTCGGTCACCCAATCAACTTGACGTTGGCACTACTCAATTTTCTCAATCAAATTCTGATACTCTTTGGACTCATCAAACTATGTCTTTTCTTTTTCTTTAAGGGTCTCTTTCATATGTTCTTCCCTCTTAGCTATTGATCTTTTCTTGGATCTTCCTGGCTGTTCTCGCACATTGAACTCTTGGACATCAATAACTTGGTTTCCTTTGTCTTGAGTTGTAGGTCTATAAGGCTTCCTGGATGACTCACCTTCACTATATTGGCTACCTCTACTGCGTTGTGTTTGAGCTCTCTATTTTCCTTTGAAAATAAGCCACCATGAGATGAGCTTTGTGAAGGTTGTCTTGTAGCTCTATTAATTTTAGGTCCTTGTTCTCCATGGGAGCCTCTTGGATATCTTCTCCAAATTCTTGACCACCTTCCTTTAATTTCTCTAGTGCATCATCATGTGGCTCAATTCTCTTCTTAGACGCTAGTTCCTCAATCATATTTTTTATAGCTGACCTAGTTCTTGGTCTATGGAGAAACCGTGTTTCTTCTTGAGTAGCTTGTGGCATCTCACCTTTCCCTTTATCTACTGCTCTCTTATCCTTCAATGATTTTTTTGTCTTTTCAACTTCAGGCCTACTGATAGATTCTTCAGCTGTAGGTGCTCCTTCATTTGTGCCCACTGAGGGAAGATCTTCTTGAGTTTTAGAATTTTCTGAAAGGGCCAACAAACCCAAAGCTAACAAGAAAGAATCCCAATATCTCTTCCTCTTCTCTAACTCATTCAATACCAACAATTTAATTAGTATAAAGGGGAACAAATTGGAAAATGTTTTTCTCCCTTGGACTGAACCTTTTCTGCAATTTTTCTGAATATTTTGAAGAGGTAATGAGGTGTTGATGGTGCTAGACCCGCCAACATTCAAGGGATCACCCTGGTATGAAGCCACAACTAGACTTCACACCGTTTGGTGTGGGAGTCCCATCTGGTATGATGGCATGGTTGCCATTGTCTTAAGGATTTGCCTCAACTCTTGCTTTTCAGCACAGGAGAGTGGTCTACTTTGCCTTCGAGAAGTGAGGTTCACATGCCTAGTGAGTGCTAGTGTACTTGTGTCAATGGTTTTTTCACTGCAAAGGGTGAGGGTGAAAGTGAGTCCCAATTTGGTTGGGATGCAGTCCCAACTTGGTTAGGAACAACACAAGAGGACATGCGCAGCTTTCGGAGGAGCAATCCACACAGATGTGATAGTCGTGACATACAAGGTAAGATAACACGTACAACACTCAATGGATTAGTACGAACGAGTGCAACAGTTTTTACAACAAGCTTCATGTTAAATGTCTATCTGATGTCTGGGAGAGCAGTCTACATGGGCGAGACAATGTTAACGACATATACAATACATTTCCATTAATAGATTATGCATTACAACAAGTGAAATAGTTTATATGTAGTACACTGGTTAAATCAACATGCATTACAAGTGCTAAAGATTATTCTTACAATAGATACAATACATGTGTGAAAACGTGCTAGCCTATTAGTAGGCTTCTTAATTAAGTGAAAGTTCCAAGACACATCGTTACACCATACATCACTAACACCGAGTGTGGGGCATTGGAGCCACTGCTTACTCCTCAAAGAAAAGATTACAGACTCTCTTAGCTTTGTGGGAGGAGCTAAGGTGAAAAATTCCTTTGCATGTACAAATGAGGGGGTATTTATAGCCAAGGGTGAAATTGACCCTTCTAGCTATTCAACTAACCTTGTGACTGTTTGACTTCCATGACTCTATGTTCAACAAGTGGGTCTCTTGGACTTCCATTTTACATCACATTGATTGACAACATAGCCCATAGTAGAGATGTGGGCGACATGACCCATGACATGACTCGACATGACAGTGCTGGTATATTCGTGCTGCTGCTGGAATGCATGTTGAGCTACAATGTTGCTGGGTGATGGATGTCTTCATGGCATATCAAGGTTTCACCTCCACATGGCAAAGTGCGTGGAGTCTTCGATGGTCTTTGGTTCACTTGATGAAGCTTTGGCATATTTCTCCTTGCTTACATGTTGGAAGTCTTGACAAGCTCATCTGTTCGCGAAGGTGCATGTTCGTCCGTTCGTTCGTTGGTGAGCACATATCTTTGCATGCATTGTTCATTTGTATGTTGTTGAACCTGTCCTTCCGCATGTGCTCCCTTCATTCATCCCATTTTTTGTCTTTCCATGTTTGTTGGTGTACCTGTACCTGCAGTCACTCATGACGAGATGACATCAAATCCAAAACCTCCTAGTCTACCATGACACATGATCATTTTGGATGCAGGTGACCGAGAGAGGCAGCAAGGTTATGAAGTGGGATGATGGCTCCGAGCACTGCTGATGAAAATTGTGCAAGAGTCACTGAGTGATGGATATGGGAAATCTGAGTCGACAATGACTGTCTGCGAGGTTTGTCTCGTTTGGGAGGTAAAATTGCGCAAATTTCGGGAGGGATAGACTGGGCTGCAGGAAGGCAAGGTAAGCAGGATTTGCATAGTTTCTGGAACGAGTGGGAAATAGGGGATGGAGCGCCAAATTTGCACAATATTCTAGAGGACCAGGTCGTGCTGTAAGGAGGGTCAATAGATAGGGATTGCGTAGTTTTTTGGAGGAACTGTCGAGGAGACTAGCAGCCAAAACTATGCAATTCCCAGAGGGAACTGGTAGTTGGCTGCTAGGGTCATTGGCAGCCAAAACTGCACAATTCCCAGAGAGAACTGGAAGTTGGCTTCTTGGTCACTGGCAGCAGAAACTACATAATTCCTGGAGGGTACTGGCAATCTGTTGCTGGGAGCTGTTGGCCGGGGAAACTACACTAAGACCTGGAGGTCAGCTTGCTGATCATCTCTGCGCAAATTCTGAGATGAGCTGACTGCTGGGCAATAGAAGGCCTGCTCATGAAAACTGTGCAATTTATGAGATGAATAGTCGATCGAATGTCGAGATGACTAACTGGGAAAACTGCGCAATTTTCGGATGGAGACAGGGACAGGCGCTTGGTGTTTGTCTGAATTGTCTGCGCAATTTCCTAAGTTAGCTGAGCCAGTAAGGTCAGTGGCCTCTGTGCAATATTCGAGGGGAGTCAGTCCCGAGGTGACTGTTGGGTCCAATTGTCTGAGTGGCTAGCATGAGAGTTGATAGAATTACTTGTGGGCATCGCAGCTTGAAAAGACTAGCTTGGTGCTTCTGCGCTGTTCTGGTTAACAGTCGATCAAGTCGATGGCGGGGTGATGGTTCAACCGTCAGAGGGGAGTCTAGTCATCAGAACTTCAGCAAAAAAGACTAAGTGTGTGAACTATCAAAAGATGCATAAGTGATCATACAAACACACACTCACTTGACTCGACGATGAAACGACTCAAACCATCTAGACACACATGTTCAACATGACTGACCGACAATGCAAGTGACAAGCGATACACTCATGATTAACCGTTCATTGATCGAGATGACGCTTGCGCGACGGTGAATGTGACTCTGTGTGTGAGTGTGAAAGATGCTTTCATAGTGAACACAACAAGCACATGCGAAGCAAATATTTTGAGCATGACCATAACAAGGTCGCAAGTATGACTTAGACACCAACATGCAGAAACTTGAATGAAAATGAACAAGCAAGGGGAATGCAGGGACTCACACGAGCTCACAGAGTGAACCTGAGTGTTTGCAGTCATCAAGTGAAACTCTCAAGGGAGGCTCCAAAATTGGTGCAGGCCAAAATTTTGGAGGGTGGTTGTAGCCGCTACAACACTTGGCAACACACTGGTAGAACTCTAGCTTCTTTGTTTCGGTTCATTGCTAGCATAGAGCCTTAGTCTTTTAGGGAGTATTGAATCTCTGTGCGGGTTACTTCAGCTTCCCCACTTACCCCATGGACATACATGTTTCACTCTTTGCCAACTCAATCAAACACAATCAAAAGTTCAGCTTAGATCTCAGTGTTTTGAATCCGGGAAGGGTAATTTAGCTCGCGAGTTGAAGATTTTTAGAAGATAAGTTTTCATCTCTGGTGTTGCTCTGATACTAGCAGGCCTGGACAGTACCCTGACGGAGTCACAAAGGAACACACACATTTATCCACTGCCAGCAAGCCTGGTCAGTAACCCAGTGGAGTTGCATGCTTCATATCTCTGCACAGGAAGCCTTTCTCTTCTTTCGCCTTTGTATTTTTCAAGAGGACTGTGCATAGGAACTTATTTATTTTTGGGGCAGAAGAGGGATTGCGACTTATTGAGAGTAGAAGAGGTTGTTCCTTTAGAGAAGCAAGTAATATATCTAACATAGGTTTGCTCATTTAGATTTTTTCCTTCTCCGTTTCTACTAGTTGGATGAGCTTGAACACACAGACCAGAAGGCTGAGTGCAGGCATGGGGCTTCCTAGTGCAGAAACAGGTTCATGGTTGGACCAAAACTTCCCTTATAGACTGTTCATATTTTCTATCAAGACTTCATCGCCCGAAGGTTACAACCAAGCACAGAGAAGGCGGACACAAGACTAGCCAAGTGCTGTAGTGTCATGAGTTTCCTCAAATTTCAACCACATACTCTATTCAGAATCCAGAATGTAATAGTTGGCAACACTTATTTCTAGAAAAACAAAATAGTAATATATCATACAAACAAAACGAATGTGAACAAAAATATTAAGTAGAATCAAACAAAGAAAGAACAAAGATAATAAGAAAAACAAACAAGATGAAAACAACAAGCAGCGAGCATACTATGTACATGGCACGGGCGCTGCCCAACCTACTGAAAATAATGCTTGAGATCTTGGCCATTGACAGGAAGGTTGTCAATCCTCCCGTAAAGTAATTTCAAATGATATGTGTGTGGGCCAAGTTTCTCGTAGACCAGTGCAAGTCCACCGGGCTCCGCTACCAAAAATTGGTGGCATTCCAGAATACCTTCAAGTGAAGACGACACCATTGTTTCAGGTACTGCGTGCAACATGGGCTCGGATGATGGCACGAGGTAGTTTTTTTATTCCAGGAAGGGTTCAAGTTTTTGAAGTCAATTCATAAGTAGATTTTCCCAGATGCTTACATGCGGGATTTAAACTAGAAAACCAAGTACGATGAAGAAATTTGTAAGTAGTCTAATCACCCAAAATGTTAGTCAATTTTTCATTAAAAGGAGTGCAAACAACATGTATTTGTTATCTGGTCTTCGCTAGAATGGATTTCCTCCTCATTTACTTGGAATCTCATGTTGGATTGCTCACGTGTAGTGTGTACTCAGGTCATCATCTACCTGTGTAGACCCTTCCTGGTACTGTTTGGTCAAGTGATCAAAGATTTGTCACTGCTATGATGTGTAGCTTGCACCGAGATTGGCTATATTTAGATCATGATAGGTTCCCGGGATGCTCTGTTTGTTCATATGGTGGTCCTTTCTATGTTCAACATGATAGCTTCATACCCAACATTGTTGTTTGTGCATTCGAACATCACATAGCTCGAAATCATGCATTATCTATTGTTTTGGAAGACTGAGATACACTTATTCCTTGAGCCATCATGTTTTTCTGATTTGTCAAGACTCATGGCCCATAGCTCATCTGTACATGGACCATTTGGCATGCTAGTACTACTACTACTATCGGAAAAATAAACTGTACAAGTTTCATTACCATCAGTCGGGCAAGGAAGGAGTCCCAACTGCGTGTCTGATGAGGTTGGAGCTGGCCGTGTAGGATAACACTCCAATGTTGTTTCTAAGAGGCAATTTCCAAACACGAGTTCTTCCAAGGCCAACAATTCGTTCTCACCAGTTAAGGGGAGTGACATTGTGCTTCATATACCTCTCGGATAACACTAAGATTTGGTTGCATTTTCCCTTGTACAGAAGCCACATGTGAGACCAGTATGTAGCAAAGTATCCATCTAGATTTCTGGACCAGTCTCTGTTGGGTAGTAGGCCATATGCTTCTGGTATGTCCACAACAACTATTTTGATGCATTGTATTAGGGCCCAAATCTACCTCAGGCTGAGAAAGGCAGGATCTAGGGTAACATAAAACCATGCTTAACCTGGTAGCTAGCCCTACCAGGTCGGGAGAGGGCTCTCTCCTTGTCAATATTAGGAAAATATGGTCAATAGAGCTTGATATGACTAATGTAAAGACTGATTTTAGGCTAGATATATGCTCAGAAAAGTTTGATTGAACTTGATGTTGGTTTGTTGGCTCAAATGTGAAAGGTAGGTTTGGGTCCGGGGAATGGACACAGTCTTGTAGAGATATCTATGGGGAGAGGTAGGAAAATGGTTTAGTACTTTGAAATAAGTGAAATGGAGAGATTTAAGACTGGTGAGGAGCTGAAGAGGGCATGAAAGTTTCAGGGATCCTCTTCAAACAGCTGAAAACATAAATAACTAAACAAACCTAAGGTAGAGCACTGCAAACATCAATGAATTCTACCTTTATCCTTGTTTCATTTAGTTAAGATGAACAGAGAGAGATGATGGAATACATAAACACATGTAAACTTGCATTACACGAGGAAAAAAAATACCAAATCAAGTTGCCACAAGAATCCCATAAAGTGCTACAAACCCTGGTCTATTCCTTTGCCAAACTGCAGAGATGAATGTACAATGATGCTCAAAGCATTCACAAGAGTCTAAACTTTACCAATGACCGAAAAATACTAGATATAGGCAAAAAAAAACTCATCCTAGCCTTTAGGGGTCGATTTCATAAGTTTAGGAGCTGTTTCAACAAGATCTAAACTGAGAACTAAAAAGTAGGCAATGGAACAACCTGCCTCTAAAAACTAGGAAACTGATTCATTGAGTTGCAAACTACCTTTTCATGATGAATCTACCTCAATGAGTCAAATTTTAGCATATTTACATCAAAATCCATCAAGTTACATCAAATTACATCATTATTTTGACTATGAGAAAGAGAAAAGTCAAACTGAGAAAAAACTAGGCGAAAAACAAAGTTTTTTGGCCAAAATGACAAAATTTCATCATGTGCGCCGCGCTACTTTGGAGGCCTTTCCGTGCACCAAATTTTCTCCAAGTGAGCTTGTTGGAAAGGTTTGCATGTCTATTTTCTAGAACAAGTGGAATTTCTGAATTTAGTCTCCATTTTCCCCTCCAAAAATTAGTTCTCCCAACACTGCTTCCTGTGTGGCCAAAAAGGGGCAGAAAGGTCATTTTTGAGGTGTTTTTTACCCTTTTGGAAGCTCAAAAACTATCAAAATCTATTGGCCATGTGAGGGAATTCATATTTTTCCATGAGGAATCCAAAAATTCTGAGTTTTATTTGAAAGGAGGTCCCTTGCAAAAGCGCGCGCCATGTGGTGCGGCGCACCAGGCAGAAAACCCTGATTTTTAGGCCAAAAATTCAAAATTTGCAAAAAGTTTCCCAAATTTCTTGAAATTTGGGGTGAGTGTCCTTCATTAAGTGCTGTGTTGGGCTAAGGAATCCTCATCCAAGATCTGGAGTCTATCTTTCTCTTTTCTCTTCCTCAATGCTTTCTTCAACTTGGCCTTCAAAATCCCGATTCTTGCTTTGCACACCTTGTTTCTTGCCAAGTAGTGGTAGGCCATGTGCCTCAACATAATTTTCTCTTTTTTGGCCTTCTCTAGCATCTTTTCCAAGTGTGTATTTTCCCTCTCAAGCAAAGATTCACAATCAGCTTCAATTTCTTGTTCAAGTGGTGTCAACTTGACTTTCCTCCTCTTGGCAGCTTGCCGGTTTTCTCTTATGTTTTGGAGCTCCATGATGGTTTGCTGATCCTCTAAATATTTGTTCCTTTGCTCCAGATAGTTGATTATCCACTTGGCTCTTTCCAGGTTGAGAGACAAATCATGAATGTCATCTTGCTTCTCCTGAATGATCTCCTTGAGCTTTGAGCTTTGGGAGCCCAAATCAGTGTCATCATCCTGAACGAGAATGAAATCTCTCTCTTGACCTTCTGGAGGCCCCTTATCATGGAATGGCTTCTTACCCTTGTCTTGTACTTGCTTTTTTGTTGAAGGAAACGAGACCTCTTCCACCCCGGGTGGAGATAGTACTCGTTTTGCTGCTGCAAACAATCTCCTTGTGCCCTTTTGGTAAGTGATGAATACTGGCACCTTAGTGGTTTGAGTCTCATGCACCTCTTGATGATGTGAAGGCTCTTCTGCGTCATGAAAAACTAGTGGGGGTACTTGAGAGCTTGTGAATCCCTCATGTGAAATGAAATCCTCCCAAGAAAAATTCAGTAAACTAAGCTGATGCAAGACCACAATTTTGATTAGTGCAAAGTGATAGATGTTGTTATACTACTAATGAGGAGGTTTCCTTTGCACCAATGTGGCCATTTTCTCAATATTCTGGCAAATGAAATAGGGGAGGTTCATCATCCTCACCCTGGTAAAATGCATCAATAATCGGATGTGGTAGGCATACAGGTGAGAAAATCTGCCTTCACAACTGAAATATTTAATTATGAGGTTCATTAATGGAGCATATGTGTCTTGAAGATACCTGAAAGGGAAAACTCTACTAATTTGCCTTTGAAAACCAACCTTGATATAAGGCTCATAATGTTCCCTATCCACCAGCTGTCCCTTGTTCCATTGCTCACCCACATTCGGAATACCGATTGCTTGAGCTATAGTTTGAGGTGTCAAAGTGAATGTCACACCTGCCAAATTGACCTGACCATTGTGAAGATGGAGCATAAAAAGTCTGGCAAGCTCATGGTGGTATTTGACTCTTTCCACTATCTCACAAAATTGGTAACAAGATTGATGTTGGAAGCATGTTATAGCAAAAGGGCAAGCCAATAGCTCAACAAGTGAAGTAGGCTCCTCCCGGTTATGTTTTCCACCCTTGTGAGGTCTCCTTGGTGCATGAATTTCTCTGGAAGAGTCACCAACTGTTTCCTCATTTCTGTCATAAAAAGAATCTGACTCCATGTTTGCCAATGCTTGATTTTACTTAGATGAGTATGAAGAGATTTTATAGTGTCAATGGGTATTTGCTACTAAAATAAAGGGTTTGATGATAAGGATTGTGGAGGAACTATGTATGAGGGATTGAGGATGTTGCTGGTAGGGTTTTGGGGGAATAGAAGGGTTTAGGGAATGATGTTTATGGTTTAGGATTGTTGATTAGGGTTTGGGATAAGTGAAGGTAGGGATTAGGGTTAGTAGTTTTAGGGATGTGGGGAATAGGGATGGGTAAGTATGAATGAAAAGGGAGGAAGAAAATGAAGTGAGGGAGTGAAAATGATAGGTGTAGGATTTAGTAGCAAAAACAACAATTTTTAAACCCTAGGCATTGTTTTTTCAACAAACAGTGCAAAGAGCTAGGGTTTAAATTTTTCCCTATTCAATCACCATGAACACTGAAGCAAACTCATGCATTGAGCATATGGGAGTGTGAACTTACTTGTGCAATGAGGAATTTACAATTTGAGAGCCTTTGGAGGAAAATGTGAATGATTTCGGGCCTTGTAGACTGGTGCGCCGCGCCTCTCTAGTGCGTCGTGCCAGTTATAAATTACAACGTGGAGTGGGCTCTGTGTGCGCCGTGCTGGGTCGGTGCACCGCGCTTCAAACTTTCACTGTTTTGAATGGAAAATTGCTCTCTTGGCTTTGAAAATGCAAATGCACTTGCTCTCCTAAACTTTTGGACACAAATGAGCCTCCTTTGTCATTAAAGCACTTTATATAACAATGGCTATAATTTTTCACTCAAGAAAACCCACTTTGCTAAAGTTTATATTTTCACTTGCTTTTTCAAAACTTTGTTTTGGGCAGTTTGCCTTACTTTTTGCCTTTGATGGACTAAATACTTTGGCATTTTGTTCCTTTTGTAGGAACTGGAGTTGCAAAGGCTTGGCAAGGTGACTAGGGCTGCCTCTTGAAAATATTACATATAGAAAAATGAAATTACATAAAATTTGTATATAAAACATAAAAAGCTTTGTTTTTCCTCAAAATAGGGTTTTGAGGAAAAATCAATCACTGAGCATGTGATTATTGAAATTTTTGTTGCTGAGACTTTATTTGACCTCCTCATACGCCTGCTGACTATTATTGAACTTTTACAAGACCTTATGGACAAACCCTAGATTTAATGAGACCTAAAACCTAAAAATGACTTTTTGCAGATGTAAAGACAAAATGACTGCAAATGCCCTGAAAATGGGCCAACAGATAAAGATCATGAGGGAAAAATTTATAAAACGCCACTACCATCAGATGATCCATGATCCTAATGGAATGTAGATGATCAGATGAGACACCTAAAATGCAATGCAACAAGATAATTTTGATCACTGATGGAGGGATGAAGATACCGACACTAACACATTGGTGGAATCAACTATCAGGAGATAGTCAGATAAACACGTCTCACAGTTCACCAATGGCTGCTACTCATGTTTGATCAAGTTGGATGATTCTTACAGATGTTTCACTCCATTGTGCATTGATCTTCTTAGTAATGGAGAGGAGCATGATGTTGGATGCCTCGCCAAAATCAACCAAGTAGTTTTGAACATTGTAGTTGAAAACTTCAAATGGAAGTAGAAATGGGGGGAAACTTGAGTTTGCTTCTTCCATCCGGAGTGTATTGATCACAGTGGAAAGTGACCCGGGAGGTGTGCCTACTCCCTTGCTGGTAGAGGTTGTGTTGTCTGTTGTCATCTATCCCATTGCGTGCAGTAGGATATATCGATGACTATGGACCTTAGCTAACTCGAACAAACTGATGTTCACTTGAGTTTTCTTCATATCTTCAACAATGTAGTAGTCCAGAGGTGGTGGACTTACTGAGGTGTGAGGGGTGGAATGGATGTCCGTTGTGTCCGATGGGGTGTTTTGTAACTTGCTGTTTATGGATGTAGTCTTATCTGCCACTGTCTTCCCAGACTTTCTTTGTGTTTTCTGCCTTTGGGCGGCCGATGGATCGACCTTCTTTATCAACAGTCTCACCTTCTCTTGCATTTCCCCAAGTGTAGGGGAAGCCCCTTTACTCCTAAGATTGTAACGATCATTTGGATTTTGAGGCTGCTTCTCATTGTTTGTCTTTGACATTACTTGTGAGCATTGATATGCATTCACCACATGCCCAACACTTAATGTTTCATCAAGTGTAGCCTCTTTGTCATCATTTGTGTCTTCTAGCTGCTCCTGCATATTGTTTTCTGCATCATGTATGACTACAGACAGAGCTAATGACTCAATTCCAATCTGAACAAGAGTTCTCGGGGTGATACTCTTCATGGAAGGAACAAAAATTAGGATGTACACACTATTCAAGTTGGAACAAAGGCTTCTGCACAGTTTTTGAAGCGAACTGGTTGTTGCTTGATGATCCAGTTGATGAACTATTTTCTTATCTTTGTTTGGGTGTATGACTGCTTGCAAATGTGTCTGTTTTCCATTGCTTGAGCTTGGACATTTCCGTGGTCAAGTTCTTGATAAGGCGAGTGAGGGTCTCAATATCAGTTGCTTCTTTGTCTCTACCCTTGCTCACTATTTATTGGGGCTTCCTACTCACATCCTTAGATTCCTTCATTGATTCGTCATCCTTGATGACTCTGATTGTGTGTAAGTCCTTTTCAACAACAATATCCTCTTCGCAACTTTCCAAGAGTGTTGGTTTTCTAGCTCGCTTGACGAACTGTGCAATGCTGGTTGGTAGTGTGGATGTGTAATAGTCAATAGTGATGGAGTCATGAGGTTTAGTGTCTACCACAAACTTGTTCAAAATACGTGTAAACCTATGATTAAAGTCTTTCACTTTCTATTTTCCCTCCATCTTGAGGCTTCCCAATTCTTTGAGTAGCATGGTTGGGGTCTTGTCATCAACAAACTTTTCAAGGAACATATGTTTGAAAGCACCCCAATTCTATATCGATTTGGGTGGAAGGCTGTGATACCAAGTAGCTGTGCAGCCATCCAAGGTACATGGGAAAAATATACATGCTACATTGTCATAACATACCTCAAGGGTCTGCAGCTGTAGGTAGAAGTTGTCTAAGTGGTCTTCTACCTTCATTGTGCTGTCAGGGTTGAACTTGATGTTCATTCTCTCCGCTCACTTCGATATCTTGTGCAGAACAACTGGGAGAGCCAATGGTCCTTGAGTCATCCATTCAAGATTTGGGTCAGCCATCTTTTCTTCTTCTTCATCCTCTTCCTCTCCTTTGGAATCTGTTGGTTCGTCTTTGCCTCCACCTCCTCTGCTGCCTTCCAAACTGCCTCCTATACTGGGGTTTGATCCCAAGATTATAAGAGTGCCTTGTTCGCCTTGCCGGAAGATTGGAGGTTCCTCTCCATCTTCAATAGCTTCTTCAAGAACTTCAAGTGTGGCAAGGACTGCTTCTTCAACCGATGATACAACAACTCTTGTGGGAGTGGCCTTTGGCTTCCTTGATGCATGTGGAAGATGTTGTATTCATGGGATCAGTCTGACTGCTTTCGCGAACTAGCGAGTGATGGGATGGACAGAGCGAAGGTGTTGATATGAACTCTCGTGTTCAATTCTGGGAGGTGAGGAGTAACCAACTGCAGAGTCACGTGTAGGTGAGAGGGAGTGCAAGTTACTATCTTGACCAGATGGTTGATGAATGAGTGTGAGGAGAATTTTAGCCATGTACAACTGGCTACCTTCCTTCTAGCACGAGACATGTTGATAGTACTGGACCCGCCAACATTTAGGGGATCACCCCAGTATGAAGCCCCAGCTAGACCTCACACTGTTTGGTGTGGGAGTCCCATACAGTTGATGGCTTGGTTTCCATTATCTGAAGGATTTGCCTTAACTCTTGCTTATCAGCACAGGAGAGTGGTTTGCTTTGCCTTCGGGAAGTGAGCTTCGCGTGCTTAGTGAGTGCTAGTGTACTTATGCCAATGGTTCTTTCACAGCAAAGAGAGAAGGTGAAAGTGAGTCCCATGTTGGTTGGGATGTAGTCCCAACTCGGCTAAAAACACACAACACAACAGGACATGCACAACTTCTGGAGGAGCAGTCCACACGGATGCGGTAGTCGTGACATACAAGGTAAGATAACACATACAACGCTAAACGGATTATTCTAAATGAGTGCAACAGTTGTTATAGCAAGCTTCATGTGAAAGGTCTGTCTGATGTCTGGGGGAGTAGTCTAAACAAGCAAGAGAATGTTAAAAACATATAAAACACATTTCCATTAATAGATTATGCATTACAACAAGTGAAGCAGTTCATATGTAAAACACAAGTTAAAGCAACATGCATTACAAGTGCTAAAAATTAGTCTTACAACATATCAATACATGTGTGAAAACGTGTTTCCCTGTTAGCAGGCTTATGAATTAAGCAAAAGTTCCAAGACACATTGTTACACCATACATCACTAACCCCGAGTACGGGGCATTGGAGCCACTACTTACTCCTCAAAGAAAATATTACAGATTCTCTTGGCTATGTGGGAGGAGCTGAGGTGAAAAAGTCCTTTGCATGTACAAATGAGGGGGTATTTATAGCCAAGGTGAAACTGACCCTTGTGGTTGTTCAAATACCCTCATGACCATTTGACTTCCATGAATTTTTGACTTACATGACTCTATATTCAACAAGTGGGTCTCTTGGACTTCCACATTACATCACATTGATTGACAACATAGCCCATAGTAGAGATGTGGGCGACATGACTCATGACATGACTCGACATGACAGTGCTAGTACATTTGTGCTGCTTCTGGAATGCATGTCGAGCTATAGTGCTGTTGGGTGATGGATGTCTTCTTGGCATATCACGGCTTCAGCTCCGCATGGCAAAGTTCGTGGAGTCTTCGATGGTCTTTGGTTTGCTTGATGAAGCTTTGGCATATTTCTCCTTGCTTGCATGTTGGAAGGCTTGACAGGCTCATCTGTTCGCGAAGGTGCATGTTCGTTTGTTCGTCCATTGGTGAGCACATCTCTTCACATGCATCGTTCATTCGTTTGTTGGTGAACCTGTCCTTCTGCATGTGCTCCCTTCGTTCATCCCATTCGTCGTCTTGCCATGTTTGTTGGAGTACCTGTACCTACAGTCACTCATGACGAGATGACATCAAATCCAAAACCTCCTGGTCTACCATGACACGTGATCATTTCGGATGCATGTGACCGGGAGAGGCAGCAAGGTTGTGAAGTGGGATGATGGCTCCAAGAACTGCTCACGAAAACTGTGCAAGAGTCATTGAGAGATGGAGACGGGAAATCTGAGTCAACAGTGAATATCTGTGAGGTCTGGCTTGTCTGGGAGGAAAAATTGCACAAATTTTGAGAGGGACAATCCAGGCTGCAAGAAGGCAAGGTAGGCAGAATCTGTGTAGTTATGGAACAAGCGGGTAGTAGGGTCGGGAAGGCCAAATTTGTGCAATTTTATGGAGGAATAGGCTAGGCTGTAAGGAGGGTCAGTAGGCAGGGGTTGAGTAGATTTTGGGAGGAATTTCCTGGGAGACTAGCAGCCAAAAATGTGCAATTCTCAGAGGGAGTTGGTAGTTGGCTGCTAGGGTCACTGGTAGCCAAAACTATGCAATTCCCAAAGGAAATTGGAAGATGGTTTCTTGGTCACTAGCAGCAGAAGCTGTGTAATTCTTGGAGGGAACTGGTAGTTTGCTGCTAGGAGCTGATGGCAGGGGAAACTGAACTAAGGCCGGGAGGTTGGCCTGCTGATCATCTCTGTGCAAATTATGAGTTGAGATGACTCCTAGGTAGCAGAAGGCCTGCTCATGAAAACTGCAAAATTTCTGAGATGAACAGTTGGTCGACTGTCGGGATGACTGACTGGGAAAACTACACAATTTTCTGAGGGAGACAGGGATGGGCACTTGGTGTCTGTCCGACCTGTCTACACAATTTACTTAGTTAGTTGAGTGAGTAAGGCCAGTGGCCTCTGTGCAATTTTTGAGGGGAGTTAGTCCCGAGGTGACTACCAGGTTCGACTGTTCGGGTGGCTAGCATGAGAGTTGATTGAATTTCTTACAGGCATCACAACTTAAAAAGACTATCTTGGTGCTTCTGTGATGTTATGGTTGAAAATCGATTGATTTGATGGCGGGGTGATGGTCTGGCTTTCAGAGGGAAGTCTGTTGTCAGAACTTCAACAAAAAAGACTAAGTGTGTGAACAATCGAAAGATGCATAAGTGATAATACAAACACACACTCACATGACTTAGCAATGAAATGACTCAAACCATCCAGACACACATGTTCAACATGACTGGCCGATAGTGAAAGTGACAAGTGTGACACTTGTTATTAACCATTCATTGATCGAGATGATGCTTGCGCAACGATGAATGTGACTCCATGTGTGAGTGCAACATAAGCTTTTGATAGAGAACACAACAAGCACATACGAAGCGAAGATTTTGAGCATAACTAGAACAAGTTTGCAAGCATAACTTAGACACTAGCATGTAGAAACTTGAATGAAAATGAACAAGAAAGATGGATGCAAGGACTCACACGAGCTCACGGAGTGAACCCAAGTGTGTGCAGTCATCAAGTGAAACTCTCAAGGGAGGCTCTGAAATCGGTGCAGGCCAAAATTTTGGAGGGTGGTTGTAGCCGCTGCAACATGAGGTAAGTTAAGGCTCCTTTTGCCAGTGAAGTGCGTGAGCAACCTAATATGGTATTGGTGTACTCTGCGTAAGTGACCCTCACAGGTGAAGTATCTTTGTATCACCTTCAATAGTTTGTTTTGGTGGTTCAACATGTAATTCCTTGGAAATGTAGGCCCATAATTTCCTTTATACTGAGGTTTTACCAAGTCTTTGTAGTGTGATGCATCAAGGTCCATGCCTTTGAACTAGCTTTCACCAAGTAATGGTATTCCTATGGCTTGGGAGATGTTTTCCTCTGAAAATGTGAATTTGAAGTCCCCAATCTTCACCTGGTTACCTTTGAGACTAAGAGAAAATATACTTGCTAGTTGAAAGTGGTAACCATAGTTTTGAATCTTCTCACAAAACTCTATACAACTTGTTTTTTCAAATGCTACTTGGTTAGCAGGGTCAACATTGACCATCTTCAAACTCCTGGGTTCAAATCTAACCACCTCTCCTCCCTTTGTTTTCCTTCTATCCCCAAGGTTTTCCATTTTGATTAAGTAGATTGATAAACACCCTTTCAAATCCAATTCCGTGTAAAAAACAAAATTTGTGGAGAGAGGATTAAGTGATAGGGCAATGGGAAGAGGATTAAGTGACAGTACAATGAACATGTAATTGAGTGACAACACGATGAATGGGTATTAAGCCAGCTGCCAATGATTTCAATGATATGAATTAATTTGGATTTTGGGAAAAGAAAACACCGTCAATCTTATATGGCTAAGTCATATCATAAGACACAAATTTACACATGAAATATGAGCCAAATCAATTAAAAACTTAGCTGAGAGGCTATGCTCGACTTTCAATGGTGTAAAATGAGTCTTAGGTTAGATTTATATGAGATCAATCACATATAAAACCCATAGAGATGTGAAATGGATATTTTTGGCAGTGACAAACTTTGCGCAACAAACACAAAGAAAATATAGACACAGTCGATCTTAACAATACCCGATCAATTTTTAAATGAAAACAACGACTGGAGAGCATTAATCTTATCTCAGACACCATGAAAAAATGAGGATAACGAGAAAAGGACTTACACAGACCCCTCTGAAGACTCTAAACCATGTTCGCAACAGTTGATTAACATGACTAGTTTGTTCAACGACCTTTTTCCACTTGAGTTTCAAACAATAGCTTTCTACCTTCTGCAACCTTTTAAAACTTCTTAGAGTACGGGCTGCAATGGAGTAGAAATGAGCACAACTTCAATTTTTTTTTTAAATTAATGCCTCCTTATGCCTTGTTTCCAATCATGAGGGTGAATTTTGAGTGGAGGAAGAGTGAGGTGACATGAGGATATCCTTCATTGATGAGACCAATGATGAGAAGTAAAGACCACTAACCAGTCCCATAACAATTCTAACTAACTGAAATGACCCCTTGAGCCCTCAATGATTCCTTTTCCCTCCATGATTACACATTTGAAATTATGACCTTATGACCCTCACATGGATTTTAGACTTTAGACTTTTACAAAATTCAACTTTAGGTTCAAAGATCCCTTTATGACATGAACCTTTAAAATGGGGGATGACAACCTATGACACACACAAACCTTTTCACATAGAAACGTTTAGACTATGGCACCTAATGATTCATAGGCTAAAATTTACAAACAGACCTTGAATGGAATAGTAAGATAAAGAAACACTATGATTCCTAGACTATAGGACCCTAACACTTATAACCAACATTAAACCATGTAAATAACAATGAGATAACAACCATTAAGGCCACATAATAAAAAAGTACAAGAGTACGATAAATTATCTTTTATTGAACATAGGCAAGAGCCGACCTAGGTCGGGATGTCCACGTCCCACCCGACTATAGACATGGCTGGACCAAATATTTCTTTCAACCAGTCACCCTTGTGCCATATTACAAGCATGAATGTGTGATCTCATGGATAAAATGATCCAAAAACAACCAAAGGAATCCAGAGGTTAAACCATCTCCACCCTCACCAAACCGTGATCTCACCAAAATTATCACCGAGATCACAAAACCAAACCGAGCTTGGAATGCCTTTGGACTCATCACTATCCTTGAGGAATTTTTCGTCTCCTTATCTATCAGTATTTACTACAATCGACACTGGATCACTAGGCCCTAAATTGAGACTCCACCCTTAGGATTTACCATGTATCCCGCCAAAAATGGTGAAGGAATTCCTAGGCCTTTGGGAATTTTCCTGAGACCAACTCTGCCCTAGATTCTAAAACCATCCAACAATTCCAGAGCTCAAAACTGAGAAAAACAATCCCATCACACCATGGCTGTCTGGAAAAAGGCAAGGCAAGGCTAAAAACCACTGTCATAACCCGACAAAACCATGTCACCGACAACAGGAGAACCATATAACAACATGCAAGGTCGTGCATGTCAAAACCAGCTAGGAAATCACACATGCAATGTGATACTTGCAGGTATTCCCGCTGAAGCTACTTGATCCTACTTCTCCTTGCTTGCTCTTTATTTTCCTTTTCTTTCCTTGTCCTTACTTTCTTTTCCCTTCCTTGCTCCAAAGCTAGAAATCTCCAAGAAAACTCTTAATTGTCCAAGAGTGAGAGAGAGAGAGAATAATGAGAGAGCTCCAAAATTGAACTGACCAAAAGCTATGAATTGATCCTCAGAATCCTTTTTATCAACGAGGCCTCTATTGTCATTATTTTCCTTCAATTTCCTCCTCACATGCAACGTGTGACCTTTCACCTTCCTTTTCTCCCATTTTCATAAATAAATGTGCTAAAATACCTTTTTTCCTTTTTAATGCCTTAGCCATTGCCTTTGTCAATTTCCATTACTCGTAAACACATCCAGTGATGCCCACTAGGATATCTTTTCCCAACATTAATCTTGGAATAAGTCTCCCTTAACCATGGTCTTATTTTTCCTTTATTAACTTTTATTACATGAATTTTTAATCAGGGGCTGTTACAGACCCCTCCCCCTTGGGAACACCATCCTCAATGTTAAACCACACCAAGATCTCAAAAAAACTGATGAAAACAAACATACTACCCATGGAGCTTTATAACTTAGCTTGTTGTAGTATTTACAATGAATGACCTTCTCAAAAGCAAAACGTCATGACATCATGACAAAATAACAACCATACTTCTTATTGGAGCTTTATAACTTAGCTCATATCAGTATTTACATCTATATACATATGTACATATACCAAAACATCAGAAAAACATGTGCCAAACATACACCAAACATCATACAAAAGTTTCTTTTCCTCCACCGACAAACGAAGAAGGATACATGGGCTGCATATTCCTGAGCATGAGATGCTTTTGCTGCAATATGCATTGAGGCTGCGATTGGAATTCTACTTCTTGCTCCACATGTAATATAGGCCAATCAATAACATGATAAACATATTTTATATACCTCTTAAGTAATGAAACATGGAAAACTTCATGGGATTTCACTGTTGGAGGAAGTGCAAGTGAATAGGCAACTGGTCCAATCCTCTCAAGGATCTCAAAAGGCCCGCAATACTGTGGTGCCAACTTGGCACATGATCTAATCCTCAAAGAGATGTTATTGGGATTGATGCACACATACACATGGCCCCCAACCTGAAACTCCTTGAATTCCCTATGATATTCCACATAACTCTTATGTTTATCGTGTGTTTCCTTTAGATTCTTAATTATAACCTCCATTTCTTGTTCCATGTATGCCAACATATCCTGTCCAATAAGTACCCTATTCACTGGATCACTCTGGATGATGGGAGTATTACAACTCTACCCATATAGTGCCTCAAAAGGACTCATCCTCAATGACTCATGATAACCATTTTTGTATGAAAACTCAACCAATGGAAGATACTCCTCCCATATTCTCTGTTGGTGCATCACGTACATCCTCAGCATATCCTCCAAGATCCTGTTGACCCTCTCTATTTGTCCATCTATCTGCGAATGATAGGTTGTACTAAATGAAAAATATGTACCCAAACCTGAAATTAGCTTTTTCCAAAACTTGGAAGTAAACTTTGCATCCCTGTCCGACACAATTTTCTTCGGAACACCATATAATCTCACAATCTCCCTGATGAAAACCTGTGCCACCTCACTGGTTGAATATGTAGTCTTCACTAGAATGAAGTGAGCTACCTTGCTCAAATCTTTCGACCACAACAATAATAAAATCAATTTGTCTTACTATCCTCAGAAGACCTGTAATGAAATACATGGAAATGACCTCCCATTTCCATTCCAGAATCAGAATAGGCTATGGTAGACCACCTGGATGCTTACATTTTGCCTTTACCTGCTGGAAATCCAAACATTTAGCCATGAACTCTGCCACTTCCTTCTTCAAATTCGGCCAATAGTAGAACTTCTTCACCGCCATTAACATATTTTAATATCATGGGTGACCTGAGTATGGCTTGACGTGAAAATCCCTCAAGATAAGCTTCTTGGGCTCACTGCAATCCGAAACATAGATCCTGTCCATGAATCTCACCAAACCATCTACTGTGAGACAATAGTCTACATCCTGATCACCTATACCTGTACCTATACATGTGCTCTACTATAACCTGTGCATAATATCCATATACCCGTCATCTTGCTTTCCTACCTGCAAGATCCTATCCTGTAAATCTATCCCATAAGAGATCATAGCTACTATATGATTCACCTGTACCTTCCTATTAAGAGTATCTGCAACCCGATTCTTTTTTTCTTTAATGTATCTAATCTCAAATTCAAAATGTTATGAAACCAACTCAAGAAAAGATAGAAAAGATAGATCAACACCTTAGAATTCAGCCTCTTCGAGGGGGAAACCTCCTTTACATTACATAAGTGAACAATTCTTGGATGATTCAAATGACAAAACCTCCTTTCTATATATAGGAGTCTAAGGAGTCACAATATAACCTAGTCAACCTAACAATAATAATATAAAGCCACAAAAATAACAATAGAGGGATTCTATGGGGCGCAGTAATAACAATATGGGGATAATAGGGGCACAACAATATTAATAAGGGATGCAACTACAATAGTAATGGGGTAATCACTAGTATTATAGGGACCCAACATGCCCCTCTCCTTCAAAAATGTGTTGTCCTCAACGCTTGAGTAGTTCTGGATGCTTCTGTATAAAATTCTCATCCTCCCATGTGGAATCTTCAATGAATAAGTTCTTCCACTTGATAAGATACTCCGAAATTGATCGATTTCATAGCTGTCGAGTTCTTGTTTCTGTGACTGCTTCCGATTCCAATATAATTTTTCCTTCCTTGTCAAGTTCTGGCAATATTGTTTGAACAGGGAACTTGTTGCCTATAACCTTCTTTAAACATGAAACATGGAAAACTAGGTGCAATTGAGAAGCTGTAGGAAGCTCCAATTCGTATGCCATAGTACCAATATTTTGCAACACCTTGTACGGACCATAATACTTTGGTGATAATTTATTATCCTTCTTAGCTTGCTTGAGATTAGTATATCATCAAAAAATACTAACACAAATTTTCTAAGGAATAGTTTGAAAATGGAATTCATCAAACCTTGAAATGTTGAAGGTGCATTGGTAAGGCCAAAAGGCATGACCAAAAATTCATAATGACCCTCATGAGTTCTAAATGTTGCTTTTGGAATGTCTTCAGTCTTCATTCTGATTTGATGATATCCTGAACGAAGATCCAACTTGGTGAAGTAAATTGATCCATGCAATTCATCTAGTAATTCATCAATGACGGGAATGGGAAACTTATCTTTAATAGTGAGGTTGTTGAGCTCCCTATAATCCGGACACATGCGCCATGATCCATCCTTCTTGTGCACTAATACTACTAGAGTAGAGAAAGAACTTTGACTTAGTTGAATTATACCAGCCTCTAGCATTTCTGCAACCATATGTTCAATTTCACTCTTTTGTGCATAGGGATATCTGTACGGCCTGATGTTTGGAGGAACACTTCCTGGAATCAAATGAATAGCATGATCATGATCACAAATAGGCGGGAGACCTTTGGGAGTCTCAAATACCTTGGAATGATTTTCCAAGACTTTTTGGAGATATGAAGAAATAGATGATTGCAATGTGGAAACATCTAGTGAACATAATTGTGCAATTACACCCCTTTGTTCCTTTTTTAGAAGATTTGTCATACCATCAGAGCCTTGGATTCTAGGGTTTCGCTGCTACAAATAGGTCATCGTGACATTTTCGCTATAACTTTTTTTCTACGATGTTTCAAAAGATAAAAAAAACCCATTTGAGAAGACATCGTGCTGAACCTCGGGTCCGAATTTCGAAGCTTTTCGCACTATATTTGTGGAGATATGATTTGAGGAAGTTGGTCTTTTTGCAAACTCCTGAATTACACTCCAAATAAGTGACCTGGGGAAAATCATCATAACTTTCTCTCTGAGCATTGAATTGAAATTTCGTAAGAAGCTACAAAAAGAGGACGGACTTTAGTTTCTTGTAGATATTTTTCAGAGCTAATGGTTGAAACAGTTACTTGTGGCACGTCGTACAAGTTCGCTCTACTAAACTAGTCTATAATCAAGTCACTGTGGGAGATATCGCATAACTCTTCCTTGGAGAATCCAATTTGGGTCAGACTGGTGGCCTTGGAAAAAGGACACAAAGGGATACTACATGTTGCAATTTCAGAACTGGATGATCAGAAAGTACAAAGATACATCAGAGGCAATATCGAGCTCCTACAAAGTGAAAAAAGGTGTGTAGATTTTTTTAAATTTTTGCTTAAGCTTGGTTTGAAAATTTATTTTGAAGGAATTCAAAGGGCATAGTAGAGAATTATTATCGGTAATTGATGCCCCAAGGAAAGAAAATGCAAACACCTAGTAAGCAACCTGAAAGCTCTAGCATGACTCATGAAGAAGAGGAAGAAATGATACATGATATATCAAAATTACAAGAACAAGTGCAACAAATGTCACTATCACAAAAGCTAACAGAAGCTAAGATAAATGGCGTGGAAGCTAATATGAATGGCATGGAAGCTAAGATGGAAAACTTGAAGATATATTTGAACACAAATTTGAAGACAGGCGTGGCAGATTTGAAGACAGATTTGACAAATTTTCTACAAGAAATACTTACTAATGGTGAAAAGGTAGTAAAGGAAACTCATGATGCGACCAAAAGAAATGTTAATCATGATTTCTTAGACTCTAATGTGGGATCAAAGACCCACCATATTCCAAAAATCGATATGAGGAAGTTTGATGGCAAGGATCCCGCAACATGGATATTACAAATGGAGCAGTTTTTCAATCTCAATAATATGCAAAACACACAAAAGGTATGTATTGCAACTTTACATTTGGAACCAAATCAGTTTCTATGGTATCAATGTCTTTGCTCTCTTAAACAAATTATCACTTGGGCAATTTTCACGGAATAATTGATAGCACATTATGAGGATACAAAAAGAAACAATTTTTTTAGCCAAATGATAAGTCTCAAACAAAAGGGTTCAATAATGGAGCACATTGAGGAGTTCCAAAAGTTGAACATAAGGGTAAAAAATTTTCCAGAGGAGCATAGGATTGATGTGTTCATAGGGACTTTAAAGGATAATATCCAACATGATGTTCGCCTTTGGGAACTTGATTCATTAGAGAAAGCATTAAGGTTATCAAGAAAAATGGAAAGCAAAATTATGGCAACCAGGAAGCATACCAGTCACAACTATAAAGATGGAAGTGTGGTTGCCCCTAGTCTTCCACAACCTATAAGGTTTACACCACAACAATTGGAAGAAAAAAGAGAAAAAGGGCTTTGTTACAGTTGTGATAGAAAATACACTAAAGGTCATAAGTGTGCTGAGAAGAAATTATTCTACATAGATTGCGAAGAGGAAGAAGAAAAGGAGCAAGAAAGGTCAAAAGAAGAGGATATACTCTAGGAACAAAGCCTAGATAACGAAGAAATGAATCCAACCATATCTTGTAATGCATTGGCGGGAATTATCACTCCTCAAACCATCAAGATAGAAGGACAAATCAAGAAGAAAAAGGTAATAGTGTTGATTGATTCAAGAAGTACCCACAATTTTATTCATTGTAAGGTAGCAAAAAAATTGAATTTCTTCTTATATCTAGCACCAGAGTGTCAAGTGATGGTTGCAAATGGAGGAATAATAAATTTCTCTGGAAAGTGTCATAATATCAAGCTATCGATGGGAGAATATGTATTGACTATCCCAATGCTTTCCATTCCAATGGGAGGTGCTGATGTTGTACTAGGAGTCCAATGGCTACAATCCTTGGGTACAACAACTTTTAATTTTCAAGAACTTTTCATGAAATTTTCCATGGAAGGAAAGGAAGTTGAATTAAGGGGTGTTGCAGGGAAACTGGGAAAGATAATTAGCTCTGATTCCAAATGTTATGAAACCAGCTCAAGAAAAGATAGAAAAGATAGATCAACACCTTAGAATTCAGCCTCTTCGAGGGGGAAACCGCCTTTACATTACATAAGTGAACAATTCTTGGATGATTCAAATGACTAAACCTCCTCTCGATATATAGGAGTCTAAGGAGTCACAATATAACCCAACCGACCTAACAATAATAATATAAAGCCACAAAAATAACAATAAAGGGATTTTATGGGGCACAGTAATAACAATATGGGGATAATAGGGGCACAAAAATATTAATAAGGGATGCAACTACAATAGTAATGGGGTAATCACTAGTATTATAGGGACCCAACACAAAATCACTAAGTGTAGCCAACCATCTAGCTTGTCTGACATTTAGATTCGACTGGTCAAACAAGTATCTCAACCCACTATGATCACTCATTAATACAAATCTCATGCCAAGAAGTTAATGCCTCCACATCTTCAAGGCATGAATAATAGATTCCAACTCAATATCACAAGTCATGTAGTTCTTCTCATGCTCATTCAACTTCCTGGACTCATAGCACACCAACTATACCTGGCCTCCTGCATAAGGACTCCACCAAGTCCTCTTTTACATGCATCTGTACACACTACAAAGTATTTATCGGGATCTTCAATCTTAAAGACTAGAGCATTGGTCAACAACTACTTGAGCTGCTCAAAACCAGTTACACATTCTTTTGTCTATTCAAACTTCTTACCTTTCCTTCGCAAGGATGTCATAGGATATGCAATGTGTGAGAAGTTCCTGGTGAACCTCCTTTAGTAACATGACAATCCCATGAATTATTTCACATCATCCACATTCTTAGGAGCTGCCCACTCCATGATGGCCCTTATCTTTTATGGATATACTGCTATGCCTTCCTTGGAAACAACATGCCCCAAGTAATTCACCTCTATCTGAAAGAAGTTGCACTTGCTAAGATTGGCATAAAACTGATGCTCTCTTAGCAATCTCAACACTGTTTCTAAATGCTCGACATGCTCTTCTTCATTCTTGGAGTATATCAAGATGTCATCAATGAGTACAATAATAAACTTGTCCAGATAAGGATGCAACACACTATTCATCAAACACATAAATGTAGCTGGGGCATTAGTTAAGCCAAATGGTACTACAACAAACTCAAAATTCCCATACTTGGTCCTAAAGGTAGTCTTTTAGATATCCTCTTCCTTTATTCGTACCTGATGGTATCCTAATCTCAAGTTTATATTATAGAACATTGCTGCTCCATTCAACTGATAAAACAAATCATCAACCCTTGACAATTGGTACCTGTTCTTGATCATCACCTTGTTCAAATGCATGTAATCAATGCACAATCTAAGAGTACCATCTTTCTTCTTTACGAACAACACTGGTGCACCCCAAGGTGATAGAATTGGCCTAATGTATCCCTTGTCAAGCATCTCTTTTAACTACATTTTCAACTCTACTAGATCTGGGGTACTCATCCTGTAAGGTGCCTTTAATGTTGGTGTTGCCCCTGGCACCAAGTCAATACAGAAATATACTTCCCTGTGAGGAGGTAACTCTAGAATCTTTGCTGAAAACACATCCCGATATTGTTGCAATATAGGGTACCTCTTGAATGTTTATGCATCTCCACATATTTACCCTTTTCACTAGATATATGCACTGCAATCATCACACAACCTTTTCTACAACTATGCTTAGCCTGCATAGTGGTAACCATCCTCATTGATGTAGGCTTATTATTTCCATGAAAATTTCTCTTTTCCCCGCTATCATCTAGGCACTCAATGGCCTTGTCAAAGAAATCCACTTTGGTCTTGTGAAGGTACAACCAATCCATACCCAAAATCATGTTATACGATCCTAATGGTAGTACATTCAAATGTGTTGCTGAAGGCATACCATTTAACTCAAATGCACAAGTGATGGGCCTCTAAATTAGACATAAATTAAGGCTCGTGCCTCTAAATTAAACATAAATTAAGGTCTATGACCATACTTCAACACATTAAATCTCTCTTTTTGTATTAGATAATTTATTTTTAACTTTAATATATTCATTAGGAAGGTTTATGAATAATTGCATATTTGTGCCTAATATTATTTATTTTTGTGGAATATTACGAGAATATTGGGCAGATTATGAAGATTTGGAGGAGGAGATAATTTAGGGACTTGCTTCCTACTACAAGAGGATCACTATTTAATAATAAATCAACAAGATATTATGGAATTATGGCACAAATTGTGGAACTCCAATGATTGAGAAAATCTAGGAATGTGTTCCCTGCCATTTAATGCAGATTCCTATTATTGGGAACCAGATCCACTAATCAAGGGATTTTGGTGGGGAAATCTTCCTCCACTCATGGGGAATGATTCCTAATCATTTTTTATAAGTAACAAGTCGAATTTTCCTCTAGAGGTATTTTTTGTTTGTGTTCTTGTGGAGAGAACTCGCATTTCTGTAGCTCCATTGTATTTTCTTGCAGGGATGTCATTGTATTGATGAAAATAATGAGTATTGGTGTCATGTTCAGCTTCTAAATATTGTTCTCCTCCATATGTCTTTGAGTTTTCTTGGGCTTGGCCATCCCAGGAGCCTCAAGTCCCTTTCGTATCATTTTCTTTCCTTCTTTTCACTTCTTATTCACATGCATCTCTTGTTTTTATTTTTTTCCATTGCTGCATTTAGTATTAATGGTTTCTTGTTGTAGGATTGGGTTAAATGGTTGATGTAAGTTTTGCAGGATCACAAACATCACTTCATCCTTGGAAAAGCTTTGGAAGGTTATAGTAATCATTGAGCTACTTGGATTAACTTTCTTATTCCCATATCTAGATTTCTGGAACTCTGTGGCAAAGAATAATAAATTTCTGCTATTTTTTAAAGCATGCTAACGAGCTTCAATGGAATTGGTTCCATTTAAATTAGATCAAAAAAACATTCTAGCTCATAAAGAAAATTACCCCATTGCATTTTCACTTGATTAGGTTAGGTATTTTATAGATTTACTAGCTCACTAGTTCTCGAATTTCTAGATTTTCGACTAGTAATTTTCTGCTATTTTTTAGCATGGGTTAACAGAGGTATTTTTGAGTGATTCCACTTGGAATGGGGACCTAAGAAATCCTAGTCAATAAAAAAAATTCCCATCCAATTTGGATTTGATTTTCTTGGTCATTCGATGAATTATAATTTCATATAGTAAATCTGTAACATCTTGTAGTAAATAGGGGATCCTGTAGGAGAACTAGTACATCATGTAGGAAATCTTGTAGCGGCCTGTTTTGAGCTCGAATTGAGAAAAATCATAATTGAAGTTGGGATTAAGCATCTACTTGACCTCCATGCCATCAAAACCATTTTAACCCTCTTCCTCCACACTTGTCTCCCCTGCCAAAGATCAATGAAAGATTAGCATTTGCATTTATAAAGCAAAAATATTAAAAAAATGAGTTCTTTTATATTTACACATGCACATAGTAGTTAGTACTCTCTAGATCACATTTCATGCTTAGATGAGTAAAACATCACATGTGAAAAATAGGGTTAAAATAGGGTTCTTTTGCAAGAAAAGTGTGTTAATAAGTAGTTATAGGATTTCATGTTACTTGACAAGCATTTTTAAATTAAGTCTTTCATTCCTGAAAATAGGAAGCATTTCTTTTCTCTCATGACAGAAAAAGAAGGACACATTGTATGCTGCACATATAGTGCCAATACCTCTTATGTTTGTATGAAACCCGGGTTGATAATTAAAGTTGGTAGCCTTGGGAGTGGCGGTATTCTTGTTGCAATACTGAGGATCATCACTAAGCTCTTACCCAATGGTGAACTCTCTTCTTTATACATGTAGCCAACTGTACCAACCAAGATTATACATGCACTTATTTTCTCAAACCACACTTATCCACTAGGTCAATATTAATATACCTATAATTAGATCCAGGATTAATCAACATAGAAACAACTTGATCACAAATCTTACCATCCATCTCAATAATATATTCCTAATGATCTACCTGCCTGTTGTCCACAACTACATAAATCTGTGGAATGCTATGACCAACATCCCCAACTATATGTGCCCCATGAGCACTATAGATATGAGATTTACCACCGTGATACTATGGACAATCCCTCTTATGATGATCCTTGCCACATATCGAACACTGCAATGGTGCTCTACCATCGCCTCTAGCCTGCTGCTGTCCATGCCCCTTCTCAATTGTATTGAAATTCTTGTAAGGGACCACATTTTCTTTCTCACTTACATCCTGAGGTATTCCCCGCTTTGGTGGTCATTTTCCTTAACTTTCCCATTTCCTTTCAAGTCACACTTAGGCTCAAATTTGCACTTCGATTGCTCATAACAATGTTTTAGCTTTCGAATGGCCTCCTCTAACAATCTAAGATCATCGAACTCAATATGGTCTCTGTATGCTACTAGCAGTCCACTGTTGAATTTCTGAACCTTGGCCTTCTCCTCCTTGAGGTAAGGCACATATCTCAACAACTCCAAGAACCTGCTAGTATACTCATCATCTGTCATGGAACCCATATGCAACTCATAAAACTCCTTGGCTCTGTTACCATAGTATCTTTCCAACAAATACTTCTTCTTGAAGAGCCTCTCAAATTCATTCCAAGTCAAGTCATCCTCCTAAATACCTTTAACATTCTTCATGTCCTCCCACCATATATCTGATTTCCCTTTAAGATTAAAAGTGGTTATCTTTGCTTTCACGTTCTTTGTATAACTATGAAATATGAAGAATTTCTTCAACCCAAGCAACCATGCCTCGACATATTCTAACTTTTTCATCTCTCCACTGAATGTAGGTGGCTTGACTTTCTTAAACTCCTTAGGAAAATACTCACCCTTCCTGTAAGGATGATGATGATGATGACTACGGTAACGTCTCTTGGAATAGGAACCAAAATGATGCGCATACATACAAGTCCTCCTATTAGGTGTATCCAATGATTTGCCACCTCTAACAATGTGCTTTTTGTTTCTGGTGAGATGACCCTAGGGTCTTGGGTTGAGAACCCCAACAAAGCGAAGGGCAAACCACAACAAGAAATGCTCAAGCAATCAACCTAAATGCTTATTCTACTGAACTGTGTAAGAGTGTCCTTACCCAGAAGTCCTACATTTGAGTAGATCCCACAGGGTGCAAACCCTCAACTTCTCTTGATATCTTCGAAACCTGAAAATTATTCAAATGAAACATATACAGTAGTAGAAACATAAAGCATGTTCATGATATTAACTTTAAATCATATAAATGAATGAACAATTACACATCAATGTAAGATTCATAAATGAATTATAATATAAATAGATGCATAAACACATTTAATATCAGAAACATAACAACATTCCTTTATTGAAGTTAGCTACAAGTAAAGTGTAGAAATACGACCTGAGTCCTTATTCGGCTCTAAGAAGAACCGTCCTGTGGATTTGTCCTTTCCCGTTCTCAACAATCTTTCTCCATCACCAATACAAGTATATCTCAAGAAAGATGAAGGGTATCTCCAACAAGGAAACAAGGGTTTCCTGAAGCTTTAGGGAGTGCAAGAGGCACAGGGATTTTGTCATACTCGATCAGGGATAATCTCATTATAGTATCAATATCTCATCTCTCCTCCCTTAAGGCCTTCCCATGGAGATTTCTTTATACTTCTCCAAATTATATTTTTCAGTTGGGAAACAGTTGGGCCATGGGAAATAAGAGGTGAGTAACAAGTAAGACCCGTAAACTCCGCCTAAAATTAAGGATTTTTTTTTAAGTGTTTTAACATATGTAGGCGGGTTGGGTATATGATGAACTGCGTGTACATGCTTTTATCATAGGGAAAAGTAGCGTATAAGGAATAAAACACTGTTTTTTAGGTTTTGGACCAAGTTTGGAAGGGAGTGTTTCCCTAGGCCATAATCAGAGCATCAGATCTACCAAGAGTGGTAAATGGTTCTATAACACTCTCTGTCCAAACTGTGTCTGGACCAAGACCTACTACCATAGGCTCGATTGGTCTTTTCTTCCTGCTCCTAGCTGATCCTCATCTATCCTTATTTCTACAACTATGAAAAGATCTAAAAGATAGCTACATTAACCTCTATCTACTTTTCCTGAGCCTCAACCAACTTTTCATTATCTGCCTTGCAACTTCTGATTTCAGCCCTCAAGCTCCTCAATGTATCTACCATACCAAGAGAATGCTCATCTCCTTGCTGCCCAATTGATATGTAAGGAGAGTCACGTGAGCTATAGTCTACCATTTTGCTTGTCCTCCTTGATTCTCTTCTTCTTGTAAGTATATCATGTCAGAAAAACCCATGGGGGATTCACTGAATGAACCTCTGACCTATCATGTGCATTCATGTCATATTAAACAATACCCTTAATTTGACTACATATTCAAAAATACCCCTGAAAATCACATTATTTAACCCCCTGCCAATATGAACTCAATACACCTTCCCAATTTAAAAAACCCTTACTTCCACTAGATATTGTAGATATCCATTTTTTCATTAGCATTTTTTTATGCCCCTTTATATTTTTTTATTAAATTTGAACTCCATTTTTTAGACTTGCCAATATAAAAACCCTTTACCCCCTATATTTCCCCCAATATGTTATGTCATTTTTTGATCAATTTATATGCCCCAATATGAACCCATGTGGTATGGTATTTCTCCCCTAGTGAAGGCCCCGTGGAAAAACCAATAGATACCAAAAATAAAATCCATACCTTATTTTTGTTCAGGGGAGGCTTATCTCATCTGCAAGATCAATCCACATTAGCATATACATGTATTAACATAAGCATATATGGAAATGTAACCTTATCAACACATAAAATCATGCATGACCATACCAACAATATACCCTGATCCCATGCATGATGACAATAACTACCTCAATGTTTTCAAGGTTATAACGACAACAACATTTTCCCATGGAGAGAGATACCCACTCTGATACCACCCTGTAATGATGCTTCCCCTCATATCCACCAACTTTCACCAGCTTACCCAGGGTAAACATGGGATGAGGGGCTACTATGACAAGACTCGACCTCCTCGGTGACCTTAAGGAAGTGGAATTGATGGAAACCCACAACACAAACCTTCTATACCTGCTATAGGACTCCCATAAGCTTTTCCAGTCATCCCCGTGACCAGTCCCTTGGTCCCACTACGTTTTGGAAAATTAAACCCCTGGACGCTCCCTTGATATGGACAAGGGTGTGTTTGGGAGGCTCCAAACACTTGCACATCAAGGCGTGGGTGTGTCTCGAGACTTTTCCCCTTAGACCTATGCCTGTAACTCTGGTATTTGTGCCACTTTTCAAGCCCATAATCCAAGTCACTTCCTGAAAACCCCTATAGCTTTCAGAATCCATAAATTACATGACAAAAAGACTTGCAAACCAAAAAATGCCTCTAAGATTAGGCCTAATCATCCCCAATCAGGACTGACATTATGTCAAATACTTGGCGTCAATGCAATCTATAGGACATGAATACAAGACATAGCATAAATGACTAATAACTCATATGAGACTTGAAAAGAAGGATCACCAACCTCTTCCCTTAATGGTTTTGACATCCATTAGGTCTTTCATCCCTTATCCTTTTAGTTACAAGTAAATACATGAAATAACCATGAATATAAATAGTCACATAACCATGCTTATAATCAACATTAAACCATGTAAATAACAATGAGATAACAACCATTAAGGCCACATAATAACGAGTACAAGAACAAGAGAACTTATCTTTTATTAAACATAGGCAAGAGTCGACCAAGTTCAGGACTTCCATATACCACCCGACCATAGATGTGGTGGAACCAAATATTTATTTTAGTTAGTCACACCTGTCCTATATTCCAAGCATGAATGTGACATCTTATGGATAAACCAATCCAAAAAATACCAAGGGAATCCAAAGCTTAAACCACCTCCACCCTCACCAAACTGTGATCTCACCAAAAACTGGCACCGAAATCACAAACCAAACCGAGCTTTGAATGCCTCCGGACTCCATCACTATCCTTGAGGAATTTTCTGTTTCCTTGTCTCAGGATTTATCGCAGTCCACACCAAAACATTAGGCCTTTGGGAATTTTCCTAAGACCACATCTGCCCCGGATTCTGAAACCATATGGCAATTCCAAAGCTCAAACCAAGAAAAAAAATCTCATCACACCATGGATATCCAGAAAAAATAAAGGCAAGGCTGAAAACCACTATCATAACCTGAAAAAACCATGCCACCGACATCAAGAGACCCATATACCAACATGCAAAGCTATGCATGTCAAAACTAGCTAGGAGATCACACATGCAATATGTTACCTGTAAGTATTCTTGTTGAAGTTGCTTGATCCTGCTTCTCCTTTCTTTCTCTTTCCTTTCCTTTCCTTTCCTTATCCTTCCTTTCCTTGCTTTTCCCTTCCTTGCTCCAAAGCTAGAAAGCTCCAAGAAAACTCTAAGTATCCAAGATTGTGAGAGAGAAAGAGAATAATGAGAGAACTCCAAAACCAAATTGACCAAAAGTAACGAAATGATCCTCAAAAGCATTTTTATCAATGAAGCCTCTATTTTTTTCATTTTCCATTATTCTCCTTCAATTTCCTTCAATTAGGTCTCTATTTCCTTCATTTTTCACATGCAACATGTGACTGTTCACCTCCCTTTTCTCCTATTTTCCTTTATTTTCATAAATAAATGTGCCAAAATACCTTTTTCCCTTTTTAATTCCTTAGTCATTGCCTTTGCCATTTTCCCTTAGTCATAGACACATCCATTGATGCCCACTAAGATATCTTTGGTTAAGGGAATAAGTGTCCCTTAACCATGGTCTTATCTTGCCTTCATTAACTTTTATTACATGAAATTTTAACTAGGAGTTGTTACATTTATTTATTTATTATTATTATTATTTATTATTTTTTTTTAGGACCAAACTTTCCAAATTGTCCCTTTCTTTTTATTATGGCAACCAGGGAAAATTTTAAGAACCCCCCATAAATTTATAAATATAATAAATGGGCGAATCTCCATGGTATATAGGAAAAATGGAAGACGATTTTATCAATAATATAATATGTATATATAATTTTTTGGCAAATCTCTCACGAGGCATGGCGAATATTTTACTCAATTATAAAATCTTGTAAGATCTTGGCCAGTCTTTCACTAAATAATAAAACTTTGTAACTTCCTAGTGAATCTTAGCATAGGTTACATGTTGGTTTAATTCCCCCATTTAAATAGGCTACATTCCAGGTGAATACCATGGGTCAATACCATGTGCCATTTTGGTGAATACCATGGTTCAATACCATGTGCCATTTTTATTTTTATTAGGGTTAATAATGGTTTTTTGCATGGTATTAATAACAATCTAGTCCATGGTATTTGTCCCATAGTATTTTGGCCATAGGTTTCACCTAAATATAACCCATTTTTTGAGTGTTCGTAAATGTAAATATAAGGTGACTTATGGAGTAAATATAAAAAAATGTTTTATTTGTTTACCATACCTCTCGTTTATTTATATTTTTATTAATTTACCATACCTCTTGTACAAACATGGTATTTGGCCTATAGGATTCACTTAAATAAAACCTCTTTCTTGAGCCTTCATAAATAGAATGAGGGTTATGGACTAAATATAAAAAGAGGTTTTATTTATTTACGATACGTCTAGTTTATTTATATTTATATTTATTTACCATACCTCCACTTTACTTATATTTTTATTTGTTTACACCCTTACACGTATATAAGGTGACTTATGGAGTAAATATAAAAAATGTTTTATTTATTTACCATACCTCTCATTTATTTATATTTTTATTAATTTACCATACCTCTTTTATAAATATGGTATTTGGCCCATAGGATTCACTTAAATAAAACCTATTCTTGAAAATGGGCGAATGGATTCACTTAAATAAAACCTATTCTTGAAAATGGGCGAATGGAAGGTTGTAAGTCCTAATTTCAAGGGCTAAATTTACCTTTTTTAAGAATCCTTTGAGCCCTAACTTCTCCTTTCATATACTTGGCAAGAGCTTGAGCATTTTCCTTTCTTGGTTTAGTGATAAAACCTTTGACATATTCCATAACCTCATGTTCAATCAGATTCAGATATATCCTTTCCTTCCATGAAAGATACAAGTCCCAACCAATTTGTTGTTTTCCTTGAAGAAATACATTTTTACAGATTTAGATGTGGACATAAATATACTTACTTGATAGGATGCTCCTTCTTGCTGCTTCATTGATGATGATATAGAGGATAGAAAACCTCTCCTTGATGAAGGTAGTTTTCTTCAACTATGATCCTTGATCCCATAGAGAGTGCAATGACACTTCCTTTTGATCTAACTTCCTTTGGATGAGTAGTCTTCAAAACAATTTAACTTGAGTAGATATAGCGTTTTGGCCTTCTCCCTCTTGACGATGATCCCAATACTTATTAGTAGACTTCTTTGATCTAGGATTAAGATGCTTCCTTTGACTTCAAGGTGATCTTCACTTTGATGCCTTCCTTGAGATTTGATCCTTGAGTGTCCCTTGATAATATGCCCTTCCTTTACTTAGTCAACTTAGCTCTGATTCCATGTTGAGAAATCTAGGGCATAGAAATTAAGTGATTTCTCTTCTATTAGTAACTATTTGTGAGTGTTTTTTGCTTCTTTAGATTAGGTTATTAGTGTTCTTCTTCATCAAACAAATACCAATGCATAAACCATAAAGAGATAAGAGACATAGAATATAGGCTATCAGCCAGGGCCAAAACCTCTCACCATTTGAGAGGAAAACACGATCAACTTCTTCTTCTTATAGAGATTCCAATTGATGAATACCAAGACCAAGATCCTTGATCTATTTTCCACTCCAAGACCAAGATAAAAGATCCTTAGTCGATGATAGTCAACCGTCATCTTCTTCTTCATGCTTGAATTCTTCTTCAACCTTGGATTCCTTATGCTTTAGAGCTTCGGCCTTCTTGACTAGCCCTTCTTCCACTTTGGCATATTAAGAGGACTGCACTTCTCCTCATCTTCCACTGCAAAAGACTTACCTATAACCTTCACTTCTACAACAAAAGTCTCCTTCACTACAACAAATTTCTCCTTTACTTTTGTAATAAACATCTCCTTTACTGCTGCAACAAACATCACGTATTAAAGTTTGTGTCCTTAAAATAATCCCAAAAAAACCCTTAAGAACTTTGCTCTTCTCTTTTGTTACTTCACTGGTTGGGAGGCTCTTCTTTTTACCATTCACACTTCAAACTGCAAACTTGTACTTCTCTGAAATTTTCGGTGATCTGAATTGAGGTTGAGCTGCCTATATATAGTGGTTTCCCCCTCAAATTAGCTGACATGAAGAGGATGAGCTGACATGTTTGTTGGAGGAGATAATTAATTCTATCTTGTAGTCGACATCATGGAGAGGTATTGTGCTTGTCTTGGAGGGATTTTCATACCTATTAAATGACTCATATAAAATGTAACATGCCCAAGAAGGGTCCTTCTTACATGACATAGACTCAATTTGACTTTTATGACTAGATGACTTAATCCTAATGGCTCACAATGGGAGCCATCACTAAAATCAAATTCGTTGCTCATGAAACCCATGAGACAAGCATTACAATAATAAGTTTATTTTTCTTCTTTTCATTAATTACATAAAATCACAATTACACATGTCATTCTGAAGATCGAACCTAGTTACTATTTTCAACATATATAGCCTTCCTTCACGAACTCCAATTACTCTAGAAAAATATATACTAGATCCCTTAGGCCAAATGAGAACTTTTTCATAAAAAAATTCTACTCTATCTCCCATATCTTCCAAACATGACATGGAAACTAAATTCTTTTTCAAACCTAGTACATATACTATGTTGCTAAGATGAACATTTTCCCCTTTTTCAAGCTAAATGGAAGTCTTCTCAATGCCTTTACTGCATAATTGTTGTTTTTTCCAAGTTATACCTTTTGAGATAATCTTCTTTCCATTATACTTTGAGGTTGTCACAATATCTCGTCATGTGTCTTGAGGCACCACTATCTAGCCACAAATAATTAATATTTGCAATAGAACCTATAAGAGCAGAAAATTAAAAGAAATCTTTGTCACTTGAGTCTTCATTCTTTGGTCTCTTTGGAAGTTCTTCAAGGTTTGTTGTGATGGAATGTTTCTTTCCCTTTCTATCTATATCATTTGATCTTTTAGTAAAATCGTGTCTATAGCGACCAAATTTGTGGCACTAATAGCATTGGACTCTTGACATATGTCTATTTCCTTGAGGAGAAAATATTCTTCCTTCATTTCTCCTTTGGAAACCAAACTTCTTTCTTCCTCTAGCCTTCTTGAAATGCGTTTCATATGCTTGAGAGTCACCTTCTTCAAATCTACGAATATTTCCTTTAGACATGAGCTTAGATTCTTCTTGAGTATAAGCAATTCATAATTCTTAAAACTTTGGAGCTTCTTTTTTAGCACATATACCTGATGCAAAAGAGTCCTATGAATCTAGTAAACCATTAAGTGTTGTAGTTACTAGTTCTCTTTCAGAAATGACTTCATCAATTACTTTAAGTTGATCTCTTAATTGAGAATCCTCATGAAATATGAGTCTATGGTGTCATTTCTTTCCATTCTAACGTCACAAAGCTCATTCTTCAAACTCATTTATTGACCATTGTTGGTTATAGTGTATAATCCAATTAGGGAATCATACATCTGATTTGAAGATTCAAGACTTACAACATAAGGAATCACATGATATTTGATAGAGTCTATAATGATGCTCATAGTTGTGATTTCATCCTTCTCATATTTTTTTTCCTTCAATATTTGAAGGTTCAGTGACCTTGCATTTCAAAATACCTAAGATATCATTCTTTGCAAAGATAAGGTCAATCCATGTCTTCCAAACCTTGACATTTGTAACTTCTTCCAATTTGTTCTCAGACTTCATAGAGGAACCCATGATCATAAATAAGCAAATAGATTGTAGATATAGGTTTCTTCAAGAGTGACCTTTTACCAAATATTATTTAAGAGTGATATCAATGTCCTTTCCATCACCAAATCTCTGATACCATGTTGATTTTTCAAGTGCAATAGATACAGACACAAATTTCTGAAATACTGATAATTACTTCAAATGATGTAGATATTCTTTAAACAATTTTAGTTTATCATTAAACAACTACACTTCAGAAATTCAACCATGAAAGAATAAAAATAGTGGAAACCACAATGCATAAAGAGAACACAATATTTACCTGTGGAAAAGCCACTTGGGGGAAAAACCCAACAACATTTACCTTAGAGAAATTCTTTAGTTCAATAAGAGATACATCTAATGCAACTAGTCAACTATGAGATCAAACTTACCAACAAGCTATGGTGAAACCTGTTCAAACAACCCTCTAGTGAAGTCAAGTCAAGTCAAATTCATACCCTTCAACTTCGATCCTCTCTAATCTTCCTAGGCCAAATTTCAACCTCCTAGAATATGCCTAGAAACTCGTCCTCCCCAGAATTTCGTCCTACCCAGAATATGTTGCCCATAAACTGCCCATAATTTTGGTATACTCATAATACGCTGCTAAGAAATTCACATGTGTGAGGTCAAGAGAGAGAGAGAGAGAGAGAGAGAGAGAGAGAGAGATGCTAGATATGAATTCGTCCTTCTTTTACTTCTTCATCCTTCTTCTTTCTTTTTTTCACTTGGATGCCCAAAATATTACTTGTCTTGTGTGAGGTCGAATGATGCCTCAAGGAGGAAGTTGAATTCTCTTTATATAGTGATCTTCTTGTTCGAATGGGTGTGTCTTTTCGCTAGGGTCAAATTGACTTGAGGGAGGGCCGTCTTTAGTAGTTTGAGCCAAAAATTCAAAATTCAAAATTCAAATTTCAAAATTCGAAATTTTTTCTTTTAAATATGGCATGAAGAACATGTCTTATAATAATTCTTTCAATGGTTAATCAATGAAAATGACATGAAAAATGTGTCTTACAATTACATTATACATTTCAAGTGATAAAATATGAATCATGAAGACTAACCATAGCTACAAATTTCAAGATTATGCACATGGAACCATTCACCCGTAATATATATAAAGAGGCATATTCAGAGGGTGAGGACTTCAAGGATGTGTTTTAGTAGTTGCAAAGCCAGAGTCATGTGCAAAATGGTGACAAAACAATTCACTACTATTTACAGGATAGATTACTCTACATGTTAGATAAGCTATGTGTTCCTAAATGTGAGCGATTGCGGCTAAATAGGCAGGCTCACACTTCCAAGGTTGTAGAGTGCTTTGGTTTAGGGAATATAATAGCCAAATTACAAAGGTATGTGTATTGGCCCATGATGCAAGAAGATGTAGCGAGGTTAATATGTGGATGCATTTTTTGTTGTCATAGCAAGCCTAGTAACATGAAACAAGGTCTATATCATCCCTGGTCTATACACATGTATCCTTGGGAAAACATTTCCATGGACTTTGTGGGAGGTTTAGCAGCAATCGGGAAGGGAAATGACTACCTATTAGTGATAGTTGATAGGTTAAACAATATGTTTATTTTAATGCCCTGTAAAAAGACCATCAATGAGAAAGAAGTAATGAACTTATTCTTTGGACAAATATGGGTGCACTTTGGGATATCAAGGAGCATTCTTTCAGGAAGGGACATAATATTTCTCAGTGTGCTTTGGAATACATTGTAGTAGAATATGGACACAAAGTCGAACAAGTCTACAACATTCAACCTGCATATAGATGGGAAACAAAAGTAGTCAGCACGACTTTGGTGTAGCTTTTGATGGATTACAATTAGAAGAATCTGAATACTTCGATAAAAAATATGGTATCAATACAACACTCTTATAATAGAGTAATTCACACTTCTATTGGTAAGCCCCAATTTGAAACTTGTTTTGGATATTTTCGACCTTCAACTTTGTATATTTCACATGGATATTAAGGAGGAGCGAGGGAGGATTTTACAGGGGATGCCTTAAGGAAAAACAATTGTTGAGAAGATCAAGAAGATCTATCTTGAGGTACAAGATACACTATAGAAATCACAAAAAAAAAATACAAGGCTAGGCATGATCAACACAAAACAAAGACATCCTTCAAGGTGGAAGATAGAGTATCATTATAATTAAACATGGAGAGGCTACAAGGGTCTTGGTAAGAAAATAAAGGCTCTGTGATATGGTTCATTTGAAATACTGGAAAAGGTGGGAGAAAAAACCTATAGATTCAGTCTACCCCTATACATGCACATTTACTCAAATGGTGAATGTATAGAATCTAAATCTCTATGATACTTCTATGTTGGATTAGGTAGAGGAACATACCCTACCTTTAATAAAGGATTTGTCACCAGATGCTTAAGAATAGTTGATAGAAGATAAAATTTTCTAGAAGAGGTTCAAAATTACAAGCAAGGGTAACATGATCTTTGGCATATTGGGTTGAAAGGAAAACTTCCTAACAAGGCTAAATGGTACACCCGAGAGAAGGTAGAGGACAAATTTCCTCATGTTGCTCAATAAAATATTTTTGGAGACACAATCCTCCCAAAATAGGGAAATATGATTTGAAATGGATCATTATATTATTTTTCATCCATCTTAATGCTTTTAGAGTGGAAAAAGTGGAGGAATAAGTGTACATGATCATTTTTACTATTGGGTCTCAATTTGATGAATTGGGATTTGAAACCTTCTGGAAGCAGTTTGATGCATCAAATGACATTTTACAATTGTAATTTTTTTTCTATTGAAGTGTAACCCCTCTAACACTATTCTACACATATATACATTTCCAACAACACAAGGATCACCTCAATTGGAGTCTGTATGAAGAGTATGCCGCCTATAAGTTGACCTTCTGGTTTCCGCCACCACTGATTCAAGAGGATGCCATGTTATCCCCCACTATTCATGGAAAAGAGGCTACCCAAGAAGAGTCAATATTGAAAATCTAGCTAAGAGTTGGAGTTAAACTTAACCACTAGTAGGCTATTAAGTTGTGTTATAACTGAGCCACTAGGGGGAAAGGGGGTTCCATTCTATTCTAGTGCATTTTTGTTCCATATGTGATCAGATTAACTGAGAGTGGGAATAGGGAGAGAAAAAATAGAGAGGGTTTGTGCATGGTAGTAGCGCACATACCACAAGACTGACTTATTTGTACTTACATCCAATTTCATTTAGAGAAAGAGAGAGAAAAGTAACCTCACCTTCCAGCTGGGGTTTCTCCTAAAAATTTCTAGGTCATATCTTGTGTTATTATGGTTATGTTGTAATGTGACAACAACCTCCATTATTATACATATACCAATAAAAATAATGAGGACCTTATGTTTTCCAAAACTTTTTTATTTCACACCTTCTCTATTTAAACACAAAGACTTAATAACCATAAATTCCCCTTTGTAAATATTTCCCCTCCTTGTATATTCTAATGTTTTAATTATAGCACGTAATATAAAAAATCGAGCCTTAGTTGAAAAAAATGTTAATATTTTCATTCCTTTCTAAATTCTGACACCCAAACCTGAATGAATTTCGTGCCAATCGATCATCACCTCTTTATTTTTGGCTCCTACTTCAGAGATAAATTTAGAAATAACTTGTGGTCCTAAAGGCCCTAAAACTTTGAAATGATTCTCATTAGTTGGCATGACCCATTTCATCCTCAACAATCAATCAATGCTTCATTTCTATGTTATGTTACTAGACATCAGATCTTGAGAGGATTATCTATCCTTCCCATACCCTTGAGCCCTCCTACAGCCTAATGTTGATATTGACCATCCCTTTCATTGAATTCAAAATATGAAAGTATTGTTAAACGTCGTTTATTAAGGAAGCTTGCCATTTCTGTGAACCAAATCTTAAGATGACGTGTCACTAGGACTCATGGCAGACTAGCCACAACATATGATAGATTTCATTGAATTTTCACCAATTCATAAATTATTATTATTATCCAATTTTAAGGTCACAACCATTAGTGAAAACCTACATGATATTTCCACATCATTCATGACCATGTCATCTCCCTTGCCATGTCAATTGGATTTCAGATATCTAGTCCTGATGATGAACCACACTTTTTGGTTCAAAACGAGTCAGCCAAAAAATTTCTCTTATTTGATTTCTACCGAAAGACTTTTCTTAATCCATTGACAACAATGCCCATCCAATAGCCGCTAATCGATGTTTAAGTTTAATTATGGGTTAATTATGATAATTTTGGATTAATAAAAGGTTTAAATAATTTCCAACAATGCATCCTCTATTGTCTTCACAATATTTTTGCGACTTAAATGAGGCATACCTCCAAACCCTTCACAGTCGAATTCACCCACAAATTCCATTATTCACCATTTAATGATAATCAATTGCTTCAAAAGCACACAAAGCTTCCCAAAGACATCATAATTCATTTGTATGAAAAGTTACTAATTTTTGCTCTCACTTGTAGCCTCACATAGTAAAGCTCTTCCTCGTATAATTCTTATTCCTATCAATGGGAAATAAATGAAAAAAGCAACAAAATCTCATTTAACAACCACCCCAACCACTGCAAATGGAATATTTGGACACGAAGAATCCAAATTCCTAGATCTTTCTAATACCACCTAAAAATTAGACGCAAAATGTAGTTCCTTGATATTTATAAATCATCTGAAGGGGAAATCAAAGTTGAGTCTGAAGACAGTCAGGATGAGACATATGTACCAAAAAAGACTCTCCACAGCATTTATAAGTCATACCTATACAAAATAACATCCCATTCGAAGTTGGAATCTTATACTGATATGGTTCGATGGGCGTTGAACTAGGTGGACCTTCCTACTTGCATCATATGCAATTATAAAGAGGTTGTTGTCAAATCTTTTAGGCTCCTTGATATGCAAGTAATGTATAAAATTCCCAAGCCCAAAATTATCTATAACAAAATTTTCCTCAAGAATTTATATGAAGAATAATGTGTTCATTATGATTAAGAAATGCCCCAATTAATTAAATATTAGAGGTGTAATGAAAGTAAATTCAAGAAAGAAAGTTTCAGGGAGTACTGCATTGCTTCTTGTGACCTAGGGCCTATGTAAATACTATGTTGTGTATGCTATTTGAGGAGAAGGATCCCACACATTTCAAACTAGATTGAGTTCCTCTCATCCACACAGCTCTTAGTGGCTATGCCTTCAACTGGGGTACTATTTTTCTTTGCAAGCACATCAATTCCTTTCACAAGTCCAAAGTAGATGAAATAATCCCTCCTTTTTACATGCCAGCTTACATAATGGATGCAATATGTTACTGCACTCATTTCCCTAAAATGGGCTAGCATTGGACTCAATATTTAGTTGAATCTGTGCATATCTATGATTCCCTACTATTGGAAGACAATGTAGGTGAACATTTTTACTGGACTTGTCCTTATGTTATCATTCCTCTTAAAGAAAATTTCTTTAATGTCTAGACACCTAGTATTATATAGGAAGCTAAAAGAGGGATAGAACAACTGGGTTATTGTTACATTGAGGAAATGTTTTCTTATATAAGGGTTTATGGTTGTTTTTCTTCCCCCCATGCTTTGCCTCTGTTTTCCCCTGATAGGCTTATATGCAGAGATATTTCCTATTAAACTATAGGAAAAAGCCTTACCAAAGACTTGCATGCATCTTCCAAGAGACTCTGGCTCACCTTTCCCTTCAAGGTTGGCCCATATATTGTTTCCAATGTTAGTCATGCAAAATTAGAAGCTACAAGTCTTGAATCTATCAATTTAGCTTATGTGGAGTTGAAAAGGCATGACCCTTTACAAGTTGTGCCTGAACATTATGCTTAAGTTGGTTTCAAGAAATATTTTCATGAAGAATCATTGTATGATGATATTTTGAAAAGAGCCATTTCATATCCTAAAGTCTTACAGAGAGTACAATAACTCCCTATGGAGTTACTTGCCAATTTTTTAAGTTTTAGAGAACAAGGAAGAGGTGTCTTCCATTAATCTTCTAGGAGGTGCAAGGAACACGTATCAACAAAAATCATAGGCTTTTCCTCTATTGGAATTGTTTAGTTCAATCCTAATTCTATAACGCTCGAGGTAGGAAAAACATCAGCATGTCCTCCTCAAAAGGATATTACTCAATAGATAGGATCTCAAAAAGAACCTCAAATTTTGCAAACAGTGGTGGATCAGGTCATTGAGGCCTTAACAAACAAATTGTTGAAGGAAAATATTGTTGAGTAGACCAATATTATTGATGAAGAAAAAATGGTATAGGATGAAAGGGATCAATTTGAATGAGTCCAAAAAGAAAGAATCAAGGAGGCTCGGTCTCATGATAAGGAAAAAGAGCCTATTAACATTGCTTCAACTGAGCCTAGCAGAGTTTTACATCTACAACAAATACCAGATCGGGAATTGAGTTATCCCACCAGGGGAACTCAAATAGAGGAAAAAAAGCATGGTCAATTCTGGAGTTCTATACAAATCTCCATTATCTTCTATTCTTGACAATTTATGCCAAAATACCATTCTTGTGGATTCTTTATCACGAATTGATCAACTTGATGAACCAAAAACACAACAAATGTTAATATGGTATGGTTCTAAGCATAATGATGAGTAGTTGGTAGGAGAATTGGATGGCTCAATGGGATCTTTTTCAATAGCTAATATTTGTTCAGTAAACAATTTAAGGTAGATCATTAGACAAAAGAATGAAAGAGTAGCTCAATTGGAGAAGTAACTAAATCAAAAGGAAGCCTAGTTGAATGAACATGTGAGACTTAAAGTTGTTGGAGCTTGTGGTAGCTTCGGAAGGTATTCTACAGGGGCTTGATGTATTAGCATGTGGAAGATGATTTATTGCCTCTTTAAGTGCTTGCTTGGTGGAGTAAGTGATATATGTCTTATTTCCTAAGTCCACTTAGGAAAAGTACAATAATTAAAGTCATTTAATTATTGTGGACTATTAAGTCATTTTCTAAGGATAAATGTTTTAAATATTTAAGTGACTTAGAAATAATATCAACCATTGATCTCCAAGATCATTTAGAAGGGAGATTAAGGTTAGGGATTTGGGATTAATGAATATTGTAAAAGAAGCCTAGCAAAGAGGTGAAGACACATAAGAAATCATGAGAGTGAGTCATCATAGAGAGCGATTTTCTCCAGTGTGAGTGGCTTAGCATATTGGAGCACAGAGGAGGAAAAGTACAAGAAATTGAGGGAAACTCCAATGTTGAAATCATGACGAGTTTCGTTCTTCATAATATAAGATTATCATTGATTGATTGATTTATTTATTATATTCATTTTTATTTTTATTTTAAAGCACGTTCTTTATGCTTAGAGTCAAAATAGTAAAAAAGAATTTATTTTGAGTTAAAAGAATATTTATTTGAGTCATGTCCCATTTGGACATTTGAAAGAAAAACAAGTCAAATTTTATTTTTGTGCCATAATCCCACAATATCTTCAAGACGACCCTCCTTAGACAAGTCAACCTAGTGGCACCTATTCGACAACTATATAAGCAACAAGTTCGACCTCTTGGATTCATTCATTCATCATCACATCTATCTATTTTTGCACCTAGACATAGAGAAACACAAATCAAAGTCAAGGGAGAAAGAAGAAAGTCAACAGAGAGATAGAAATCAAAGTTTTTACCTTATTACAGCTCACACTTGTAACAAATTTTTGTGAAAAGGGCCGAATTTCTGAGGTGATTGCAGGGCCAAAATTTAGCCTCTATTTTAGGGCCAAAATATCTATTTTTACCAGATTTGGAGCAGGTTGAACAACATTGAATTTGACTATTGGAGGGGACTTGGAGGAGGTTTTTGACTTGGAACCTTTATGGTAGACTTGGTCTTGGTATTGGGTCTTGGATATCTCATTTTTATATGATTTTATAAGAGAAAAATTGTTGGATTTTCCCTCTTGTGGGATTTTGCCTTAGCTTGGAGCCTAGATTTTGGTGTCTCTTGTCTCTTCATGATTTTTATATTTTGTATATTTATATAATTTCTTGATAAAGAAGACATGAAAAATAATAAGAATGTAGCTAACATTCACAAGTGATTATCAAGAAGAGGAATCAAGCAAATTAATCTCCATTATACTTGGTTTATCAACACTATATTAGATGTAAGGTGAAGGAAGGAAGCTTGAAAGATCACATCTTGTTAAGTACTCTTGATTGAAGACATATTTGTAGAAACTATTTCTCCCTCTTGATGGCAAAGTACATGAAGGAAGGTCAAAAAGCACTAAGGATTCTTCTTAAATCCATCAAAGGATACATCATCAACTTTGTTTCTAAATTATCTATAGGAGTTAAGGATGGGAATATCTACTCCGCACTTACAAGTTCAATTGAAGATGATAACAATTGGGTGATTGATAATGGAGCTTCAAGGCATATGATAGGTGAGCATGGACATCTCAACACTCTATCAAATGGAATATCTTCTCACAAAGTGGAACTTGGAGACTTGTTTTCGTTGCTACAACACCCTCCAAAAATTTCACCACATTAAAATTTTGGAGCCTACCTCATTATTATATCAAGTGTGGCCTTGGTCATCAAGTGTCATTTCAATTCATTCTATATGTTTCAAGTGTTCTTGATCAATCTTAAGTGCCATCAAATTGATTAGAATATCTCTAGTACATTTCATGGTCATAATCCCTTTGTTTGTTGAAAAAAGACACTTTTGGTCACAGTTGCACACACTATGTTTGTTGTAGTTGGGGAGTTTATGAAAATTGGAATTTTTATATTTATTTATCATTTTTCAATATTGTCTAAGTTTTATTGATAAGTCGGTATGTGTCACACATGATTTCATGATGAAAATCATTATGTTAGCCCCTTGTTCTATCCTTCGGACTTAGACACATTTTGATTGTTCAAGTTAACCCGTTAAGGAAACGAGAAAAAAAGCGTACTCTTAAGCCTTGAGTGGCAATCCTTCGTTGTTCAAAAGTGTGGCCTATGCCCTCCAAAAGCGCGTAGTGCACTCCTAAGCATATTTTCCCTTCCTTGTTTTGAAATACGCCTTAAAGAAGCAAGTATTCCTTTAAGCACATTCCTTCTACTCGAAGAAGTGCGCCCTCCTTGAATGCATAAGCACACCTCGAAGGCCGAAGCTTAACCCCTTTAGCCTTCAATAATGTGCCTTGTGCCCTCCTTTGCCTCCTTGGGTGCATGAGTTCACCCTAAAGCCTTGAAGCCTCATCCTTTGTCCTTCAACACTACACCCTGTGCCCTTCTGTGCCTTCTTGAGCACATGACTACACCCCAAAGCTCTGAAGCCTTTCCATTTAGCCTTTAGCTCCAAATCTTGCACCTTCCTTATCTCCCTTGAGTGCACAGAAAATTTGGGAAGCTTGAAGTATCATTCTTCTTCCTTCAGACATGTGCCCTGCACCCTCCCTTGAAGTTCTCTCTCTCGTCTTGAGTGCATGAGTGCATCTCGAAGCCTTGAAGCTTCCTCTCTTCAACCCTTCAGTCTTTCCAAGTGTGCCCTTGCACTCAAAATTTCTCCTTGCTCCTCACAAGTGCACTGTCAAGTCATGAACAAAAAATATGCACGAAACATGATATAATAGGATTTGTTTAGGATGATGTTTTCCTTCCATAAGTGATTACAACTAAGAGTATTTCAATAACAATATGGCAATGATGCATGAAGAGGATTAGGAAAATAAGGTAGCCAAAGGAAGCATTCAAGAACAAAGAAAACATTGAAGTCTTGATGATCGAAGCTCTTTGAAGGCTCCATAAGGTCAAAGACCCTTTGGAGGGTGAAGAAATCAACGATCAGAAGTTGCATGCAAGAGCAAAGACATGAGTGGCATCCATATCACACATTGAATAAAGTCCATGTCATAAGTTGCTACAAGTCCCAGTCATCATTGATAGTGACTTGTCATGTCCTCATCACATGACGATGCGGAAGTTATGATGTAATCATTTAATTATTGTAAAGACAAAGAAGTGGAAGTATAAGAGTCATGTATGGACAAAAGAGCCATGTATATAAGTCCAAAATACATGTAATTCCAAGAGTCATATGTAATTCCAAAAGTAATTTGGAAGTGCAAAGGTTTTAGAAGTCCAAAGGTAATTAGAAGTTGTAAATTCAAGAGTCATGAGGATATGAAAGGTCATGCCTCAAGTTATAAAAGGATCCTCGTTACTCAAGTAAAGGAATTTTAACCTTGAATTCTCCCATAGGCATTAGAGAGATAGAGATAGTACCTTTGGGGAGCAAGTAGTGGCTCTAACACTCCACTATTGGAGTTGTGGTGTTCATTGTACTTATGTATCTTAGAATTTTTTCTTAATACTTGAAGCCTTTCAGCAAACACATTTTCATGCATGAATCGTAGATGCTTTGAGAGTATTCTTATAATGTTTTTGGTTTATGTTGGCATTCATATGTACTGAAGTAATTGAACTGTTTCGATGACTTTGGTGCTTAACTCATTGGAAATGTGTTGTAATGATTTAACGATCGTGACATCTATGTGAATTATTTCTCTTGATGTTTAACGATTCATTCTCATTTATGTGTGTGCGTCTCCATTATATTAGTACTATTAATTATCTTTTATAGGTTCAATTTCTCTCCCTTACAGTGAAAGAACCTTGATACGTCTACAATTGAATATTCCACAAGGCACACTCTCTTGCTCATTCAAAAGCACATGCACACTTCTCTCTCGTGCTAACTGCTAAATCCTAGGAAAACCTTCAAGTAAACGATAGTCGACCCATATTACGAATGTGACTCCTACACCAAATGGCGTGAGGTGTAATTGGGACCTCATATCAGGGAGATCCCCTTGTATGTTGCTAGTATCCAACATCGTCAACAAGACCAAAATAGCTATCCAATCGAAGGCATTGGATCTACCTCCATCAAGATGGAATTTGATGGGAAAATTCATCTCAATAAAATCCTCTGTGTTCCAAGTTTGAAAAATAATTTACTTTTCATTTCTTGTTTAGAAGATAAAGGGGACATAGTAGCATTCATTGATGGAAAGGTGGTTGTTTGGGCTAAAGGATCTAGTGTAAATAATGTTAGAATTATTGGGATTCATGAGGGGAGGTTGTATAGACTTCTAACTCCTCCTTATCAAGATTTAATAGAAAATGACATAAATCCATGTGAATTGTGGCATATAATATATGGCCATATCCACTACAAAATATTGCCATCTTTGAGTCAAATAGTTACAAGTGTGCCCAATTAAAAGAAGAAAATGAAGGAGTTTGTAACAGGTGTTCTCTTAGAAAAAATGTAAAGAAGCCATTTCCCAACAGTGAATCAAGATCCAAATAAATCTTGGACCTAATTCACTCTGATTTATGTGGTCCCATGGCTAAAAAATCACTTGGTGGTCATCAAACATATGTAACATTTATTGATGATCATTCCAAAAGGACCTGGATATATTTCTTCAAGTCTAAAGATGAAGTATTTGAAAAGTTCCAAGAGTTCAAAGCAGAAGTTGAAAATATGATAGAAAGAAAGATTAAGACCTTGAGATCAGATAATGGAGGAGAATATACATCTAAAGAACTTGTGGCCTTTTGCAAAGAATTTGAGATTAAGATGGATCTGATATTTTCCTATAATCTTCAACATAATGGTGTAGCAGAAAGAAAGAATCCATCTATTAAAGAGTGTGTAAGAGCCATGTTACATGATCAAGATCTTCCTAAATTCTTATGGGGAGAAGCCACCATGACCATAGTTTACATCCAAAATAGAAGCCCTCATAGAATTCTTGGTGACATAACTTTGGAAGAAGCCTATACTGGAAAGAAGCTGAATGTTGATCATCTCATAATCTTTTGACGTCTAGTATACATTCATATTCCCAAGGAAAAAAGAAATAAGTTGGATCTAGTAGGTATGAAAGGAATATTTGTTGGTTATAGTAACTCTTCCAAAATATATAAAATCTACATCAAGAAACAACATTGTATTGAATTAAGCATAGATGTTACATTTGATGAAAGTGTTGAATACAAAAAGTCCAAAGATATCCCTATTGATTCCAATGAAGAAGAAGGACTAGACTATTGTAGTTTTTAACCCTGTACAAATATTACTTGCAAACAGATTCTTAAAATAGAAAAATATAGAATTGTGAGAACATAAAATATACACCAAGATTTTCTCCTAGAAACCAAACCAGGAAAACCATATTAATTTCTCATTATTTCTTTGAATATTACAATACATTATATACATGTCGATGCATTCATAAACCCCAATCCATTATCCCTGGATTAGAACATAATTGTAGTTCTCTTGACCGGATCTAAAAATACCATGGGAAAAAACCATCATGCCTAAAACCATGCGCAAAAACATGGGTAGGTTCACCCAACCATTATTGGGTTCGCATAAAAAAAGGTTCCCGGGATGCTGCACCCGGCGCAACATAACGCTGCCTCAAGCTAGTCGTGGAAAGAATATAACAAATACCTAACAATTTTTCCTATGAACATAATCCAAATCACATCAACTCTCCAAAACCTACAACTGATCATCATGAAGAACCAGAAGGACCAAGTGAACCTGTAGAACCTATCAACATTCCAGAAACTCAAAAAAACAGCGTGGCTAAAGAAAACCTTACAAAATGTCGAGGGACATCCAACTCAAAAAGGAAAAGTAAAAATAAAAAAGGACCCAAAAGGTACTTTGGTTATGCAACATATATGACCAAAATCATTGAATCAGAACCCTCTACTTTTGAACAGGATGTTAACTATCAAGTATGGAAGAATAGAAATCAATAATGAATAATGATGTTTGGGAAATCATTCCTAGACCAAAGGATAAATCTGTTGTGACCTCCAAATGGATTTATAAAATTAAGCATGCAACTGATGGAAGAATTAACAAATATAAAGCTAGATTTGTGGCTAGAGGATTCTCTCAACAAGAGGGAATTGATTATGATGAAACTTTTGCTCCTACAACTAGATACATTATTATTAGGACACTTATATCTATATCAACTTCTATGGGATGGAATATACATCAAATGGATGTGAAGGCAACCTTTCATAATGGTACTATTAATGAAGAAGTTGACATTGACCAACCTCAAGGATTTGAAGTATATGGAAATGAAACTCATGTTTGTAGATTGAAGAAGCTTTTATATGGCTTAAAACAAGCCCCTAGAGCATGGTATGCATGTATGGATGCTTATCTAATAAGGCTTGGCTTTGTTAGAGGTGTTGCAGATCCAAATATCTACATCAAAGTAGTAAAGAATGAACCAATAATCATTTTGTTATATATGGATGACTTATTAATAACTGGTGTGGAGAATCTTATTCGTACATGAATGATCTTGGACTAATGCATTATTACTTAGGACTTGAAGTTTGTGGAAGAAACCGAGTGAGGTTTTTCTTGGTTAAGGAAAATATGTGATCAAGATTCTACAGAAATTTGGGATGATGGGTTGTAAGTCTATAGAAACACCAATGATCACCAATATGAAAATTTTGAGAAGCTCATACTAAAATCTTGTTGATCCATCATCATATTGGAATTTGATTGGATCTCTAATGTACTTAGTGAACACCTTACCAAATATATGCTAAGAAGTAAATATTATAAGTAAGTTTCAGATGGAGCCCCAACATAATCATTAGATGGCAGAAAAACATATCTTGAGATATCTTTGTTGAACCTTACATCATTATTTAAGATATGTTGCAAGAAATGAGATTCAATTATTAAGATACATTGTATCTAATTTGGAAAAAAACATTGATGATGAGAAAAGTACTATTGACGGTTGTTTTTATTTGGGACCCACTATGGTTTATTGGATGAGTAGAAAACAAGATTCAGTTGCGCTAAGTACTACTAAAGTTGAATACATGGAAGCTAGTGAAATTTTTCGTGAAGTAGTTTGGCTCCGTAAATTGCTTGTAGATTTATTTGAAGGAGTATTGGATTCAACTATAATATGTTGTGATAATAAAATTTACATAAAGATATTAGAGAAACTAGTATTCTATGCAATGTAAAAGCACATCAAGATCAAATACCACTACATTCGAAGCATGGTACAGGGAGCCATGAAGCTACATTATATCTCCACTGATGAAAAAATAGTTGATATATTGACAAAGCCTCTTCCTAAGGGAAATATCGAGTATTTTTTAGACAAGCTTGGGCTTGTGGATATCTCCTCCTTGGTTGAGAGGGAGAGGATGGACTCCATCTTCTCCATGTGTCATGTATTATGGCCAGGACTAACCACTATAATTCTAGTACATGAACACTGGTAGGGAGAATGGTGGATTGGATAAGCATTAGGGACGTACATTCTTGAGTCATGTATTATGGTTGATTAGGATTAATATCCTAAGTTGGATATGTTATCATTCTATATTTTTGAGGTTGTGGGAGTAAATACATTGGAGAACATCAAATCCACTTTTGAAGTTGGGATCTAGACCTGCAAGCTTCAAAGAGGAATCTCTCTTTATAATTTAGCTTGGTTTTTAAGTTGATTTTAGGCTAGTTATGATTATTCTTGGTTGTTTGTTTGAATTTGGTTGATTTTTTGGTTGATATGATCAAATCACTTTCTTTCCTTTGGGCTATGGAGTCAAATAAAACTAGAATGCCACACCAAAAGTTCAAAGGAGTAATCACAAGGCAAGCTAGCTAGATTGACTGGATCTTTTAAATTAAATTATGGAATGGAGAAAAGGTGTGCGGATTGAAAATCATTTAAGAATTTTTCAATCAGACTTCAAAAGAAAACATACAGATTGTAAATGCGGTCCAAATAAGGTGTTCAAAAACATATCTTATTTTTCACATCTCATGTTTTACAATAAGATTTCAGATGCATAACATAAGAAGAATAACAATGAAAACACAATTACAGTAGGAAAAAAATCACTAGTATTTTGTAACAGAAGTATCTTGTGAAGAGTATTTTTATTAATGGTGCTCCAACAACGCGGATAGAGTACAATGCTTGATAGAAAGAGTTACAATGTTCAGGAACCAACCCTCAATACTTTGACAAAATGAAGTATTTAAACAAAATTTACAAAAAGGATTACAATTAATGCCTTGTTAACAAGGAATTCTATTATTAACTTTAAACTAAGAGAAATGAAATAATGCGATCAAAAGAGATGAATTTGGTGGAGTGATCTGGATGTCTGGCACTACTTTGGTGGAGGACAGTTGCTGAGTGGCCACTATTAGGGTGTTGCACTGGTGAAGCTGACCTATTCTTTTAATCATGGAATTAAAATAACTTATCCCACTGCTCCTCATCTGGAATGGAAATTTTTGTTACCATGTGGTAGATCTCATCTACCTCGGTATACCAAGCGAAAGTGGGTTTCACTAAAAAATGTGTTTTATCTCATGTTGTTGATAGATTTATAAAAATCTCTCCTTGTCATATCACCTTTGATGTGTGAAGACTTGGTTGTATCCTTTGCAATGTCTTGGAGCTTCTTATTGTAATCTTCCCTGGTCATCAATTTGTCATTGATCACAAATAAAGAAGGCAAACCTTTCTTGTTCAATGTTTCTATTATAGTGAAATACTTGTTCACTACTACCACCAAAGTGTGACATTTCTCTGTTAGTTGCACAACCAAGTTCTTCTTTGTTACAACTTTGTTTACCTCTAGGATCGTTTATGTTATATCATCTACTCCTGATTCATCCATCTCATATATGTTTTTGGATTTGAGAAACTTTATGATGTTGTTGGTTGTGGCAGACATTTCTCCCAATTCAGCATTGATAGTGGAAATGGTTTGCTTTTCTTTCTCCATCAACTCTTTCTGTTCAAATATAATATGGATACATGTCCATATTTCATCTATTTCCTCAATGGTATTGTTCCATATAATTTCTTTGACTTGGGCCAATGTGTGGCCAAAAAAGGACTCAGTTGTTGATTTCCTCCATATTTCTACCTGGTTTTGAGCTCTCTGTAGCTCTGCCACAAGGAAAGTCTTAGTCTTTGTCTTCTGATCTTGTAGAAGATTGACTTGAGCCTACAATATTTTGATTTCTTTAGTCTGGAGAGACATGTTCTGTAAAGGATTTTCCAACTGATCGACAGCTGCCCTTGTGCTTGTTGTAGAAGGTGTAGCTGTAGGAATTGTTGTAATAGGGAGTGCTTCCAAAGGGACAACAACCATTTGGGTAGCTTGTTCCTTTTCTTTGATCATATTTTCCATCTCTGTCTCCATTTTCTTCAACTATGCACTCTGTTCCATAATGAGCTTCATCATATTTGCCTTTTGTGCCTCTTTTTCTTCAATGTCCTTGGCCAAATGATCTTCTGTGGCTAGTAACTTCAACTACTTCCTTAATGCTGCTATGTCTAAATTATTTTTCCTCATGAGCTCTTCTGCAACATTGATATTGGCAAGATCATAACCTACTTTGATCACCAAGTCATCCAAAGCTTTGATATTGGTGTCTTGGGAAAGTGCAAAGTCTTTCTCCATCTTCAATTGTGATTGAACATTGGCCAATGTAACTTGCAAAATAGACAAACTCATAGCAATGTTAGCGAGAGTAGATGAAATCATCTGCCCAGTCTGCTTGTGCATCTCCATTTGGTCAATGGGATGAATGTCTTTCACATCAAATTCAAATGATGTCTTCTTGTAGTATGATGCTACCTTGGGCTAGGGAATCTATGTTTGGAGGAATGCCATTTTCATTTTACCTTTCTCTGAATCAAAGGCTGACAGTAGCTTGCTTTGAGAACTGGAATTCTGCTTCCAGAATTGAGCATATGAATTAATTTTCAAGGCCTCATTACTCACTTTAATTTCCTTGAAAATGTCAAATATACTCTTTTTTGTCTCCCCTGTAGTAGATGTGTTGGTCTGCATAACCTGTTGCTGATCCTGTGAAGCTGTGGAGGTAGTGAAAGAGAGTGTAGTGTGATCACCTATCAATGAGAAAAGAAGGGGCTCTTTGGAGGTGATAATGTTCTCCTTCTCTGAATCCTTGATGAGGTTTAGTTTTGAACTGAGATTGGCCTTCTTCCTATACATAATTTTGAAGCCTTCACTGAAAATCTCAGTCTCTGAAGGTGACTCTACTTCTCTACTTATCTTTGTTGATTTCTCCTTTGCGATAGGAGTTTGTACTGTGGAGGATGATGCCATCTGCTCCTCGACCTCTTGTAGGGTGTTCTCAGTCCATTCTAGCTGGTTCTGATACTTTTATATTTATGGTCTAGCTGTGTGAAAATAAGCAATAGATTTATTTTCTACTCTTAACTTAGAAATGACCCCTAATGGATCATATGACCAGATGAAACCAAGGTTGAACTACATCTCTTTCAGTAGCTTATCTGCTTCTTCCCCTATTGCCCTGATGTTGCAAATGAAAGGCCCTATTTATGTTTTGATTTTGAATTGGGGCTTCTTCTTGGAAGCTACAAAGTGGATCTCATCCATATTGAGCATTTTCCTGATATATTCTAGAGAAAAAATCCTCATTGGGAGGAATTTGTTATCTTGCAAGGAGAAAGCTCACACCTAAATATCCTTAGTTATGTATAATTCTAATAGATGTACCAATCCCCTATCGGGACTTGGTCTGATAGCTACAAAATTTTCTTAATCTCTTCACTGATCCTTGGATCTGACCTACTGCTTAGAAGACTAAGTGTTGGATGTACAAACATCTCTATGAACTATTTTTATGAGTATTCCTTTTGTTCCTTCATCACTAGCGTAGTCTAGAAGATGACTGACTGTTGATTTCCTTCTTCATCCAGCTTTTGTAAGGCAAGCTTGATGTTGTCTCCCTGAAAATATAAAAACATATAAACCAAGACAGAAGCATATTTGAATACCTCCTTAGTCTGGAATTCGATAAACTACTCGTGGATAGAATTTGCAACAAATTGGTTGAAGTCAAACAAGATGGAAGGCTTGGAATGAGTTGAGAAAATGGAAAGAAATCCTATAATTTCCTCATCTACCCACTGATCTGAGTAATAGCCAAGGAGGTAAGAGATGACTGTGATAATTTTCTTGGCTCTCTCAGGGAAAATAGAGGATGGATAGGGAGGATTTTCATAGGTAATGGGGCATCTTCTATCAAGAAAGGCTCAAGGGTTTTGGCTCTCTTAGCAAAGTCCAATTTTTGATACAATTAAAAAAGTGCTTCATGGGAAAAAGGAGTGGAATTCTCTACTGTAGGAGCCTGCATCATTTGGTTTGTAGCTTGGGGGAAAATTTTAAGAATGCCCCCAAAATTTACATGTATAATAAATGGGCGAATCTCCATGGTATATAGGAAAAATGGAAGGCAATTTTATCAATAATATGATATGTATATATAATTTTTTGGCGAATTTGTCACCAGGCATGGCGAATATTTTACTCAATTATAACATATTGTGTTTATTGAATACACAATGAAATCATTGCATTTCTTTAAAATATCTTTTGAAATCAAAATTACCGAAATTACATATCGATAACCTAGTGGGTGTAGGATAACATTCACCCGTGCCATTCACATAAAGCATGAGAAAAAACATAATACTACATATAAAACCAAGAAAAATTCAAATTCATCACTTCTAGGGACCTCGTAATCACCCTACCAATACACAAGTATGTTCCTGTTTGCAATTAGAAAAATTACCCAAATTACAATCAGTTTACTCCAGCATATGTTGGAAAGTTATAGAAGGATGACTAGTGCAATCAATAGATTCCTTTAGCCCTCGTTTTGTTTCAGTTTAAAACAGAAGTATACAAATATACTTGTCCAATGTCTATGCTTTAACCATTCACCTTAAGATGTTTTTACAATATAATTTCCTAAGTCTATTTAATATCTTCATTATCATAAAAACCAACCTATATCCATCTTAACTCCACATCTACCACTCTTAGGGGGATGAAATCTATTCATCCCTCTGAGCACTTGGTAGACCCAGAATTAAGATAATTTCCCTTTAAATAGTCTATGCTCACATGAATACCATGGTATTACCATGGGTCAATACCATGGGTTATCATAAACCTTTACAACATCCATTTTTACTCTTGATCGGATCAAATATTTTTTCACTCTATGCTAGTTTGCATATCATGATATTTGATACCTCTCGGGGGTTAGTAGATCCAGAGTAAAGATGGATCTATGCTGGTTTAATTCCCCCACTTAAATAGGCTACATTCTAGGTGAATACCATGGGTCAATACCATGTTCCATTTTTATTTTTATTAATACTAATATTAGGGTTAATAATGTTTTTTTGCATGGTATTAATAACAATCTAGTTGATGGTATTTGTCCCATAGTATTTTGCCCATAGGTTTCACCTAAATATAACACATCTTTTGAGTGTTCGTAAATATAAGGTGACTTATGGAGTAAATATAAAAAAATGTTTTATTTGTTTACTATACCTCTCGTTTATTTATATTTTTATTAATTTACCATACCTCTTTTACAAATATGGTATTTGGCCCATAGGATTCACTTAAACAAAACCTCTTTCTTGAGCCTTCATAAATAGAACGAGGGTTATGGACTAAATATAAAAAGAGGTTTTATTTATTTACCATGCGTCTAGTTTACTTATTTATTTATATTTTTATTAATTTACCATACCTCTTTTATAAATATGGTATTTGGGCCTTTGGCCCATAGGATTCACTTAAATAAAACCTATTCTTGAAAATGGGCGAATGGATTCACTTAAATAAAACCTATTCTTGAAAATGGGCGAATGGAAGGTTGTAACTCCTAATTTCAAGGGCTAAATTTACCTTTTTTACCCTCTCCCTTAAAATAAGGTGGACTATTTGAGGTGATTTGTAAAAATGTACTATGATACAAAATATTCGCCCACTAAAAATTTAAAACCCCTTAATTTCGCCAAAGGGCGAACATTCGAGTTGATAGTGAACAAAATTTCTTGAGTTGGGGCAATGATAGCTCTTTGGCTAGGAAGATAGCAAACATGACACTTCCTAACAAATTATGGGGTAATGTGGGAGGAAAAACATAGTGGGGCATTACATTCCCACAGTTGAATATCATCAGAATTATCAATGTATTTGTCCTCGAACCAGCAATACATATCAAAACAGTCAAATTCACAGATATTTTCATGGATCTTATAGTCTTTATCTTCCAAATGGATGTGGTGAAAATCAATGGGAGGGTGGATTATGGGACCCACATGTTCTTCTGTTCCCTTGTCTTTTGGAGGCATGAATGGATAAAGCTATGGACAATGGTGAAATCTGGATCACAGGTTTACAGTACATGGAGAGGACTTACACACCTGTATAGAAAAATGGAAATGGCAGCAAAACAATGGGAATGGAAGTGTACAGACTTAGTAACTAGTTAATGAGAAAAGGGAGGGATTTTATAACATTCTAATTTTTCCTGGACGATGGCGTGGGTCCGTTGGATTAACGGTTAAACCATTTAATTGTTTAATGACTCAATTTTGGAGGGAGCGAAGGTGATTGGTGGGATCAAAGGGTAGATGACGTGACAAAGGGTGAGTGTTGGCTTGATGGGCCCTAACCCAGGTTTAACGTTAATTAGCTAAGAAAACTCCTACACAACTGGCCCTTTCAGCATCAATCTGGAAAGCGTGGACTAAATTCTCACCCGAAGCAGTATGGGGGGAATGCAGGAACCAAATTTCTGCACCCTGAGATGGTAGTGATGTCGTTTTATACCCTAACCCTTCCTTCATGCAGACATATAAGCTTCTTAGGGCTTATCAATATACTTCTATTATTTGGCCTCAAGAACTTTGCGAAGGTCTACGATCGTCCTTTGCACACCCCAAATAGGCAATTCAGACACTTACACGCCTCTGTGCTGTATTTACCCAGATTAGCTTAAGTAGTGGATAACTTCAACATACATTATGATTATCTTAGCGTAAATAGATATTCTTACTTGCGTTCATATAACAAAGTAAAACACATAGATTCGCGCATCAATACAACATTAGATCATAAACCCTGTATTCAACATAACATAATCGCATGCATTCATAACAAAAGTAAAATAGCTCATACATAGGTATTTCCAAAATAATTCTCTTTATTGATATTTAGATATCCCTTACAGACTCTAACTATCCTGTGCACATAGCTGCAGGGGTCCGTGCACTCGGCTGCGGACTTCTACCCTAGGCCTCCACGCACATAGCTATAGAACCTCTTTCCTATGCTAAGACTCTTCGCTCTTAGCCCTCACAGACCCATTAAATCGATGAACATCAACTATGAACTAAAATACTACCTTAGACTCTTCTAAGACTTCCCTTTTTATATAATCCCATGGTCCGCGGACCAAGGGTGGATCTCATAAAGCCGACACAAGTTACATAAGCTAAGGGCAGAAAACCTTGATGAATATTTACATCTTCACGCTCCACGACCACAACATGCAGAGACTTTAAATTCTTTATACAAAAATTGGGCCTTTAACCTCAAAACTTGGGCTTTTAACCCAAAAATTGACCCTCAGGGACCTGTTCCAATAGTGAGTGGCAGGATCGCAACAGATAGAGGAGTGCTACTGGGAGGCAAAGGAACTTCGTTTTTTTTTGGGGGGGGGGGGGGGGAGGTGGTTAATGGTTTCACTTGAGGGGGGTGCGAAATGATATGGGGCTGACATGTAGCAATGACGTGGTTTCGAATACTGCCATTTCACAACCCCCCCGATGGTAAAGTTAGGATGGTGAGGGGGGGCTGAAACGCGATGTTGGCCATCAGATGTTGGGAGGTGGGCGCAGATGAGGGGAGAAGTGGTGGGGTGTTAATGTGATGTGATGGGGCGCTTGGTGGGGTCGAGAATTATATTTAATGCGTAGCGGGGTGGAATGATCAAAGTGTATGGTGGGCTAGAGGAGTGGATGAAATAGATAGCGGAGGAATGAATTTGGGGTAATAAAACTTAGGGAAATGGGAATAATATATAAAATATTATTTGATATATCTGACTTTGGAATAAAACTTCAATCCTTTGCCTTTTCTCAGCACATGAAAATAATATTTAACATTTGACTTTAGGATAAAATATTCATATTTTTCCTCTAACCACCATAGTGCTTCTACCTACCCTTTTGCATTTCAATTCTTTTTCTAAACTAACATTTTCTCTTCTTGCTTTGGATGGTGCACTTAAACTAGCAGACCCAAATCATTTTTTATTTTATAAAAAAATACCTTATCCTATCACTTATTTCACCATTGAATCAGATTAAATAGTTGAGTCAATTTTATTTCTACCTAGCTACTGATTTACCAAGATTAAACTGTTTGGTAAACCTTTATTCACTAACCTAGTTAACAGAAATTTAAATGTGTTCTGTCATGATTAAACTGTATGACTTGAACAGAATTTCAGTGATTGTGGAATTCAGAAACAATTTGCACACAACCGTATTTGAAAATACAATAAAGAACTAACTTATCAGTAGTGGCACTTGGACTTGCAGCACTTTCAGTATCATTTTCTATTTTTTCTTTTATGGGGTTCTTATTTCCTTTTTTTCTTTTTTCTTTTTTTTTAACACACCCTCTTTTCATTTTCTTTTTTCATATTTTTGGAAATCATTTGAATATTGAAATTATGTACAATATGAAATCACAAATACAAAATACTCAATCACCTTGAGATCCTATAATTTATAGGACCCTAAAAGTGGCTCCAGCTGGGGATGGAACTTCTGCAAGTGAAGTGTCAAGAACATATGATTAGTAGCCTTGAGTACTTCATGTATGTAATGTCTTCATCTGATTTCTTTGTTGTTTAAGATACTATTGGTAGCTCATCAATCCAGGCTTAGGGTCTTCACTGTGGGCTTCAACGTTTGTTAATAAGTTACCCAATCAAAACCATAAGGACTATGATATTTACAATGATGAAAGGAAAATATGTAGGCTAAGAAAAGTAGTGTTTTAGCATCCTCCCATTGACATGACCTCCACGTATCTCTACTCCGTCTAGGTCCTTAAGGAAGAATGCATTATTTCCCTTGAAAGCATGAACAATATATGGCCCATTCCAAAGATTATCACACTTTCCATGCTTTCCCTTGTCTTCTCTCCTCGAATCCAATCTCAAAAATTGGTCCCAATGTTAAAGTCATTAGCTTTTGTTATTTTGTCAAAGATCTTTTTAACATTTCTTGAATAACTTGGGTCATGCTGTATACTTCCTCCCTAGACTGCTACAATTGGATAGTTTGACTAATCCTTCTGCGTGCATCATTGGGCTTAGCTTGCACTTCTTGAATAATCTTCATCATTGCAACTCCTAAGGAGGATGGAAAAATTGCGTCCATACCATAGACCAATTCGTATGGTGACATGCCAATTGATTTTTTAGTAGTAAGTCTATCAACCCAAAGTGCATTGACCAACTTGTTGTTCCAAGGCTTTTTGTTGTCTTTTAACAGCTTTTTGATGATGTTTACCAAACTTTTATTTGAGGATTCAGCTAGCCCATTACCCTGAGGGTAATAAGTTGTTGAATTTCCCAAAGTAATGTGGTATTTATGGTAGAATTCAACCATTTTTTTAGATTTAAAGGTTGCTACAGTATCAGTGATGAGTTTTCTAGGACAACCAAATATGGAGAGGATATTAGTCTCAAGGTATCTAATAATGACAGCATCAGTGGCATTTCTGGAAGGGGTGACCTCTATCCACTTGGTAAAGTAGTCAGTGGCTGTAAGAATCCACTTATGTTGGGCAAAGTAAGAGGGATGAATTTCACTAATGACATACAATCCCCATTTCTAAAAGGTGGTTTCAACAGGATAGCCTTTAAGGGCAGGAGCAATAGTTTTCTCTTTCCCTTAAAAATTTGGCATTTATGACATGAGTTGACTTGCTTGTGAATGTCAGGGAAAATTGTAGGCTAGTAGAAACCACCTCTAAGGATTTTATTGGCAATGGTTTTCCAATAAATATGTCCACCATAGTCACCTTCATGGAATTCCTACATAACTTTATCTGCGTCATCCTTCAACAATAATTTAAGTAAAATACTCCCAGCATCTTTCCAATACAAGACATTGTCTATAATGCAAAATTTGACTGCTTTTAACTTCATAAAACTTTCCTTTGTTTTTGTCAAAACAGGAGGAGCATTTAAATTAAATAAAACATAAAGCAAGTCTGCATACCAGGGTGAGTTCAAAAATGCCTCATCAATTTGTGGAGTCCCCTGTTCCTCTTGATTATATAATGAATCAATCAAGTTAATGTCCAAAGCATGGAAATTTGACTCAACCATCAATTTGGCTAGTCCATGACCTTTAATTAACTTGGCGGCCTTGATTTCTAAGTCATATTCTAGAATGACAACAATCCGTTTGCCTTGCTTTCCATCAGGCCCATTTTGTGTCAAAATGTCCTTAACCACTACATTAGGTACATAAGCAATAGTATGGGAATGCAAAATATATACTCTAAAATCTTTTATTGCTTTAGCCAATGTAAAGGCACGTTTTTCCATAATATTGTATTTCAAAGATGCATCTCTTAAAGCTTTACTAAAGAATGCAATGGGTTTCTCAAAACCTTCATTGTTTTTCTGCAGTAAGACTGTTGCAACAGTGTGTTCAGAAGCAAAAGAGAAGATTATGAAATCTTTGGTAAAATATGGATTGATCAACACTGGTGCCTTGGTCAATGCTTGTTTAACTAAGTCAAAGGATTTTTAGCCTCAATACTCCATTTGATTTCAGAATCACTTTTAAGCATGTTTGTTATATTTCTAAGAAGTTCTGCCAGGTTAGGAATGAATCTCCTTAGGAAATTGATTTTGCCAATAAAAGACTAAAGCTCTTTGATGTTTCTTGGATGAGTGATTTTTAATATTGCTTCAATTATGTTGGGATCAATCCTAATTCCATCCTTGGAAATAATGTGACTAAGAAGTTTTCCTTCCTCAAGGTCAAACATTGTCTTCTTAGGATTGAGTGAGATGCCAAACTTCCTACATTTTTCAAACACTCTTCTCAGATGTGATAAATGTTCCTCATCAATTTAAGAATAGACTATAACATCATCTAGATAAATCACAATAAAATGGCCAATTTCATCAGCAAAGGAAATATCCATTTCTCTTTGGAAAGTGGTTCCTGCATTCATTAAGCCAAAGGGCATTTTCAAATACATGAAAGTGACCCATGGTGTAGTGAAGGCAGTTTTATCCTGATCACCAGGATGCATTAATACTTGGTTGTAACCTAAGAAACCATCTAACAAGGAAATCCTACTAGACCCTTCCACCCTTTGCAATATATGATCCATTTTAGGTAACGGGTAGTTGTCTTTAAGGGATACCTTATTTAGATTTCTAAAATCAATACATGGTCCGATTTCTCTAGCTTTCTTTCTAATAGGCATAATGTTAGACACCCATTTAGAGTATCTAAGGGGAAGTATAATTTTAGCATCATACATCATTTTTACTTCTTTCTCAACGAAAGGCATTAGGACAAGATTTATTCTATGAAGTTTTTACTTGAATCGTTTTTTATCTTCCTTGATTGGGATTTTATGTTGTATGATTCTTATGTCATATGCTTTTAGATCCTCATAACTCCATGCAAAGGCATCTATGAATTCTTTGAAAAGGGCTATGTATCAGTGTTTCATGATAATAGGAAGTGATTTTGAAAGTTTTATCATTTTGGGATTCTGGTCAATACCTATATTACATTCTTCTATGTCTGTCCCTATGGGTTCCATTTTTGGCTTCTTTGCCACATCATTAAAATCGAAAAGTTCTTCTAATGGAACTAAACCCCTAGGAAAAACATTATCCTTAAGCTCTAGTACTTCAAATTCTTCTTTTTTTGGACCAATTTCATGTAAGTCTAATTTATGTACAACTTCATTGAATGAAATATTTACATCTAAATCAACAAGTTGTTTATCTGCACTAACATATTCAACAATCTGATTTTCTACTTTACAGTCTGAATATTTAATAATCTGATCTTCTACTTCACAGTATGAATCTATGCTATTGTCTTCATACTCCTCCTTGGATTTCAAAAGGTTTTCAATTTCTTTGTCACATCAAAATACCTACCAATGTCTCATATTATTAGGTACAACAAGACGGTGTTTAACCTCCATTGTATATTGTTTTTTTGGATGAGGCATTTGGCATGTGCTAGCTGAAAAAGCTAAACCATTAGCCAATACATTTTGATTCCTTGGGATGATAGAAATATCATATTCTTCAAAAGTTCTTAAAAAGTCAAGGACAACATTCTTGTAGTTTCTCAACCTAGGATGTTTTGCAGCATATTGTCCCTTGATCTGTTTAGTAATTATTTCAGAATCTCCTTGAACAACAATTCTTTTAGCACCTAACTTCTTAAATAGTTACAATCCTAAGAGAACTGCCCCTGAACCTACTTTGCCACAAGCGCCATCAAAGCTGATGTTCCAAAAAGGTTCAATTTCAGTGTTCTGTTGCACAGTTAGAGTTTGATTCTCCTGTTTTTTATCAATACCATTTCTTGCTTGAATGACCTGTTCGTCAATGCCTTCATCATTATAAAGAATAAACGAGTCTAGGTCGGAATGAAAAGAGTAGAGAGGGTCGTTATGTGGTTTATCTTGATTGTTAATCATATACTTCATTAAATTTTTCCTATATAGTCTTCTATGTTGACTAAGCACTAGTATAGTGGAATAAGTCATGTCCATTTGCAGGGTTCCTTGTAATTTTGCTCCCCATGAGCATGACAACAACATGCCATATTTTGGGGGAATGTCTGCAACCACTATATCCATCACTAGACTTTTAGCATGGATTTGAGCTAAAGTAACACATAGGTCTTTGATAAGACCTAGGCATCTGACTTTGCTAGAGTCAAAGGAATACAAATCTTTGTATTGTCTAGTGATGTCTAGCCCTAGTTTCTCCATGACTGTTTTGGGCATTAAATTATGGGATGCACCTGAGTCTAGCATGACATTATGAAGAATTTTATCATGAATATTCAAACTGACATAAAATGGAGGGACTCCTCCTTCTTGTGGTTTTCCTTCCACCTCTGGCCCAAATAGGAGCTCAACTTGATCATCACTCAAATTTCATCATAAGTTTTCTCCCCAATATCTAATGCTTCAGGACCTGAGTCATGTATACATTCTTATTGACTAATTCAGTTAAGGGGATAGAAATCTTCAACTTTGCAAGTTCATTTTCTATACTGAATGGTGTTTGATTTTTAAGCAAATTTGAGAAATCAGACTTATGAGCAACTAGTTTTGTGGCCAGTTCAATTTGTTGGCCGGTAGAAGGTAGATCAATTTGAGTATTTCTGGGAGTTGTATCATTGGTATTTTTTATAACAAGTTCTGCAGGCTTCTTAGTTTTTTTATGGATTTCTTAGGGGGAATTTCTGTTTTTTCCTTGGGATTAGAATCAGAGACCTTTTTGACAGGATTTTGGACATTCTTTTTATTAGCAGTATCTTGATTTTTCTTACTTCTAAGATTGTACTGCCTATGTACTTCCATTGTAGCATTTTCAAACCTTTGCTTGTATTCTTTTGACTCTTTAGAATCCATTTCAGTCTGGGCTATAAGAAAAAGTTCTTGTTCCTCCTGAGTGAGAAAAAACTGCTTCATCGACACTTATCCCTAATAAATTAATTTGGTTATGATCCAAATATTCCACAATATTCCCCTCATCATCTGTGTAATTTTCCTGAAAAGGAGGCCGAATCTATTGATCTGGTCCCTTTTTCTCTCTTTGTTTAATTTGGGGAGTATCTCTCCTAAAATTTTGGTTTCTGATTTGTTGAACATTTTGGTTTTGGCTTGTTTGATTTTGTTCATTAAGGTTCACTTTTTTCATCATTTGATTCATTACTCTAACTAGGTTATCAATCTTGTGGTCAACAACAAAAGTAGAAGGTTCTTCTTTTATGGTTACTCTGTGTTCAGACTTCAATTTGGCTTTTTTGGCTAGGATATTGGCTTCAACTTTAATTGCATTTGCTTGCATTTCTTCCAAAGTTGCCTGGTCTCTTTCCCTAAGTTGATACTCCATATATACATCGAAACCATTAGAAAATCAATCAAGGCTAGGCTAGGGGAGGGCTTGATATCTCGTGGGATGGCATTGTAAACAGTATTGAATAGAATACTCTTCCGTAGTTTCATTGGGTTTTCTTTTTAACCTTTTGTATTCATTTAGGAGTTGAAGTGGGTTCTTCTTGATCTCCCATCTAGCTAAAAAATCTTGATGGAAAGTAGCAATATTGGCTATACTTCATGCAGGTAAACCCCTAAACCACTTCTTCATATCACCTCCTAAGCTCTGGGAAAACAATCTCATTTTAACATTTGCTTCATCCACTTCTTGGAGATCGAACCCATCATTCATCCTATCTATGTCTTGTTGGGCGGTGTAAGCATAAATATTATCAAATGTCATGATTTTGGATGGATAATCTGTAGGCATAGCATTCAGCTAACCTGGTAACACCAAGGGTGCATACCTTCCTACCATAACTATCCTGGTAGATTGAGTTGAGGATGGACCTATTCGAGGTGTAGTCTGGAAAACTACAGGGATAGTAGGTATAGTAGTTTGAGAAACCAGAGGTAGGGAAGTTGAAACTACAGAATTAGTAGGACTGGGAGGATGTAAATGTACATACTGAGATGACTGACTATACAAAGAGGTTGTTGGAATAGTTAAAGAAAATAATTCAATAGATTGCTGAATAAAAGCTTCTTCTAAATCTTTGTCCAATACTAAAACCAAACCTTGTAATTTGGAAAATTGTTATAAAGGTTCAAGATCAGGATCTGATTCAAGGTCTTTGGTTTGGGAAACATATGGTTGCAGTATGGCTTTGTCTATGATAGTTTGATCTATAAAATCCCCAGACTTAGATCTAGACGAACTTTGCTAAAAAGGAAAATCAAATATTATGTCTTGTAAAGTTTCAAACTTCTTTGGAAGAAAATTAGATATTGACAAAGGAGTATTTTCTAGAGGAGAATTGAATCTAGACAGGGGGCTATTACTACCTTGACTCTCAGTAAAGATTCTTTTTCTTACCAGTTTCTCAGGATCATCTACAATTTTAGCAGGGTTGAGATCAAGATGAGATATGGTATAAATTCTTTTGGGAAACAGGGTTATGAAAAATAATCACATAAAAATCAAAATCATGATCTATAATCTAACATAGATCTACAAAGAACAACCTTAGATCATGTATTTCATATTGATATAGCAATTTCTTATTGAAACAATGATTTTTAAACCAGGGAATAATAATGTTTTGGATTAAAATGTATTCTTCCCTTGTATGGTCACAACTATGTTATCGTTCTGTATTTTTGAGGTTGTGGGAGTAAATACATTGGAGAACATCAAAACCACTTTTGAAGTTGGGATCTAGCCTTACCAGCTTCAGAGAGGGTTCTCTCTTTATAATTTAGCTTGGTTTTTAAGTTGATTTTAGGCTATTTATGATTATGCTTGGTTGTGTGTTTGAATTTGGTTGATTGGTTGGTTGATGTGATAAAATCACTTTCTTTCCATTGTGCTATGGAGTCAAACAAAATTGGAACGCTGCTGTGGAGTACTAAAGAAGGTATGTTTTTGGTAATTATTTCAGCATCTTTTCATTAGAACTTTCAAACCTTTTGCATCATGAACTAGGAAAATGATAAGGAATTGTAATAAAACCTGTGAGATTAATGTGCAAGACAAAAACACTGACAATTGTCATTTTCTTATGCAGGAAGAAGGAAAAACGAAAAACTGTTGTTCCAAAGGAAAGGACAAGGACAGTTAACTATTGTCCCTTTGACGGGGAACGGTATGCAAACAAGGCAAAACAAATCAAAGCGAATCAGCCCTGGAAAGGAAATGGAGATATCGGATCGGTGCAAGAAAGAAAAGAGATAACTGAGGACTAACGGTTCATCGAATCCCTCAGGATCCTTTGATCCTGAGGGATCGCTGCTTTAAATATTTTTGCACCTAGACATCTCCGCCTTCACCATTATAAAAGGGGCAGCACTATTAGGTCGAAGGGGGTCGAGTCTGTTATGTTTTATGTAAATTCTCTTAAGATTGAAACTTTGATCATCGAGTCTCGTTGAGAACTGATTTATTGTAATTCCGCCTTATGCATTAATACAAACTTGGTTGCTATTTCATCTCTGAGTCTGGAATAACTTCAAGCGGTGTACCCCTAGAGGCTAAGGGCCCAGCCCTGGAGGACACTTGCTCTTGTACTATTACGTTTGGTTTATGCGTGGTTTGCTTATCGATGTTATTTGGGAATCTGATGTGTTTTGTTAGTTTACATCACATGCTCTGTTATGTTTAATTTACTGAGATTTTTAAAGACAGAACTATTGTATTGACTTTGCAACGTAACACGGTTCTTTTAAGTGCTAATATAATACTGCCGGTCTCTACAGAATACTGTTGCTGCTTGATTACAAAGTATCTGTGCTGTACAATTATTTAATTGGTACTACTGAGTTCATCTTAGGGATTATGTTTGTTGCGATTGTTGAATCTCTAAACATTGTTGTTCCACTTTGAAATACAGTCGTAATCTTTATAACTAAGGCTGATAACTGGTTTACCAATATCATGTTACTATTGAGGTGTGCCGTGTGTATATATGGTTTTCAAGCGTTGTTCTATAGTCCAACATTAATCAGTGCTGTTCCATTTTTGTGTGTTGTTCAATTCATCCTTAAAAGTGAAGGACTGCCATTCGATTCCTGTGGGTCACGATTAGTGCATTTGATCTCATAGCCTAAGGTGTTCCTGCTTGTTAGAATTAATTGCTGTTACAGTTTCTTGTTTGCTGTTCCATTTCAGGTTTGTTGTTCTATTTCTTAATTTATGTTCCATTTCTTATATCCCGTTCCATTTCCTGCCATTTGTTATTTTGGTGTGAAGAACGATCTAAGGCTGTAGTGAGCAAGCCAACAGAAGCAAATGGAGGCAGAACAGAATTTGGCAATATTTTGTCCCCGATGCAGGAAGAAGCATAGCCATAAGGAGTGTCCACTAGATGCAGTCCAAACATGTGCCATCTGCACAAAAGATCACCTTATAGAAAGTTGTTCCTCACTTCCTGGATTAAAAGAAGTATATAAGGAAGCAAAAGAAGAGTCATAATCAGTGTATCTACTTAACTAGCGCCATCAGTGGCAGCCGCGACAGTCTGGTATGTTTCCAGATCCAACTTCTTCTTTTCAGACTCCATAATATAATGCTCAACAATATAATATGTGGCAAAGTTAACCTCAACCCCCATTTCCAAATTGGTCACCTCAGTCATTTCCTTCATCAATTCCATGGCCGAATTAGGCAAGCCAATTCAATTGGCCGAATTTTCCCTATGCTCCACCATTTTGGCAAAGCAACGCATACCCAGCACAATGGACCTCTCCTACTTCACAAAATCAGACCGGCAGACAAACTGGCAAAGACCGATGCATCAGCCAGCAGGAACCATTCTGCTCCCTCAACCTACACTGCCAGCCTTGCAACAAAATCCCTAGTCTAACCTGAGACCGCAACTCCCAGCCCAACCCTGTTGAGATTGCAACAAGATGATGGAGCTTAGTGAAAAGAGTCACCTTCACTAAGTGGGCCCGCAGGAAAATTATGGCGCAAGTTCTATTTTTGGATCCCAGCAGGGATGATCACAGCAGGAGTGACCACAGCAGGGATGATCATAGCAGGAGTGACCACAGCAGGAGTGATCACAGTAGGAGTGACCACAGCAGGAGTGATCACAACAGGAGTGATCAAAGTCTATTTTTAGACTGACTATCCAAAATAGAAAAGTCAAATATTATTGTCTCATAATAATATTTGGACTATAAACTTGATCTTATTCTCTTGGAGCACTTCAGTTTGAGTTACAGATGTGGCCCATGCAACTGTCACAAGGAAGTATGCTTTTCTTATGATTCAGTTGAGTTGTTTCATGCATGACTTCAGTTAGAACTCAATCAGTTGAGTTTGGTGGAGTTGATGGAGTTGTGTTCAGTTTGACTTGGTTAAACTAGTTGTAGTTAGTCTAACTACAAATAGATTAATGATGAGTTGTTAAACTAATTATTAACTCATAATTCAACTATAGAATACATCAGTTAACTCAGTTGCATGTCAGTGCATGTTCAGTTGAACAGGGACAGGTGTTAGAGGATCAGATTGCTTTCAGTTGTGACTATAGTTGTGCATAAGGATTTGCACAATCAAGGGATTGAGTATGCCAATGAGTTTGCTCATGTATTTGCCCAGTATTATAGCCTCTTCTCACGTCTTACATAGTGTGATTGATTCTTTGGAGGTTAAATACGAGTTTGGTAAACCACTCTCATTCATTCTTGAGCAGGTATTGAGCAGTGGAGGCAGGCAAGCAGTGGAATAGATTTGGAGATCAGATCTTAGCTGTATTGTGTGTAACAGGTGGAGCTGGTACTGGATTGGTTTTGATAAGCATTGTACTTTGTAATTTTACATGGTCTCAATCATTAATATATAGATAGTTAGGGTTTTTAGCGAGATGCTTTCCCCAGGTTACATACTGTGTTAATGTGTGAATGCTCTTGATGTTTTATTGTTATTGATGCTACTATATTGATGATCAACGTAGAGGAGCTTATGTATTGTGTATGTATTCCGCAATAGTACATGATCAGGATAATCTCTGTTGAATATGTGTTAAATTATTCAAAATTTCTACATGGTATCAGAGCTGTTGAGCATTAGATCTACTATTCAGGAAGTGTTTACATTCTATTTCTTCAGGCAGAGTCTGTAATCGGGCTAGGTAGCCTCTGGATTCATCCTTCCTTTGGAAGGTGAGATATCTGGTGAATGCCCATACAGTGAATCTCTATACGAGAAATATTGTGTTCTCATGAATCTTAGATCCGAGGCAGTTGAGTTTGAGCTGGTGGAAATCGATTTTGCAGCAGTGTTGTTGAAATGTCTTTCAACGGATTGCAAATGTTATTCCAAAGCAAGAGCGACCTGGCACTCAAGGATAAACTCAGAAACAATAAAGGTGAGAATGGATCTTCATTAAAGGTATCTGATGAAGAGAATTACGCTTTGGCTGCCAAAGCAAAGAAGGGGAAGAACAAGAAATCTTATCAGTCTGGTGCAAAAGGCAAGAAGCAGGATATGTCCAAGGTGAAGTGTTTTCATTGTCTCCAGCACGGACACTATGCCACTAATTGTTCGCAGAAGAAGAAGAAAAAGCAGGCTGCTGGATCTACAGTAGGAGAGGCTCTAGCCTTGTAGTTTGAGCTTTATTATTCATTGATCGCATGCTTGGTTTCAAGTGTGATGGGATCGGTGTGGTTCTTAGACAGTGGTGCGTCTTTTCACATGATGGGAGATAGAGATTTGTTCTCTAATTTGGAGGACAAAGATCTTGGAGTGCACATCGAGATGGGCGATGATGGTAGATACAGTACGACCGGTATCGGTACCATTTCCTTTGAGAGGGAGTCTGGTAAACCCTTCGTATTGAAGGAAGTCATGCATGTTCCAGGATTGAAGAAGAATCTTATCTCAGTGGCGATGTTAGAAGACAAGGGGTCTGATGTTGTTTTCAGCGAGGGAAAGGCTTTCCTGTGCATCAAGACAACTGGTGAGACCCGGAAGATAGGGGTTCGAGTGAGGAACCTTTATCAGTTGCATGTAGATGGATGCGCAGCAATGGCAGGCAAGGCAGAAGGATTGGTGAGTCGGGATGATGGCGAGTTGTGGCACAGGAGATTGGGTCACCTTCACCATGGAGCCTTGAATATACTGCAGCAGATCACTACAAGGCTTCCTAAAGGCACACTTGCGCAGTCAGATCAATGCAAGGGGTGTAGTTTGGGGAAGTTTGTGAAAGCCACCTTTCACGAGAAGGATAGTTGCGCCACGACGATTCTTGAGAGAATTCACAAAGACGTGTGTGGACCTTTCTCAGTTGCTTCGACAGCAAAACACAGGTATTATGTGATTTTTGTTGATGATTTCTCTCGTAAGTGCTGGATCTTCTTCATGCAGAAGAAGAGCGAGACATATTCAAAGTTCTGTGAATTCAAAGCACTGGTCAAGAGGGATTCGGGGAAGAAGGTGAAGGCTCTTAGGAGCGATAATGCTGGTGAATACATCTCGGACGAGTTCAAGGATTTATGCAAGGCAGAAGGGATTCGTAGAGAGCTCATAGCTCCCCATAACCCACAGCAGAACGAGGTAGCTGAGTGGAAGAACATAACGATTGTGGGTGCTACACGGGCAATGTCGCATGATTAGGGCCTACCCCTTCACTTGTGGGCGGAAGCATGCAATATAGCAGTTTATGTGCAGAACCATTGTCTTCATAGGATACTTGGCATGAGTACACCTGAGGAGGCTTATTCTGGTAAGAAGCTTGATCTTTCTCATTTGAGGATTTTTGGTGCTAACGTTTACATGCATGTGACAAAGGATGGCAGGAAGAAGTTGGAGCTGACCGCAGAGGTTGGGATATTTGTGGGGTACACTGATACGCCCCATAACTCTCATGTGTATTTGCCAAACAGTGGTAAAACTGTTGTGCGACGGGATATAAAATTTCAGGAGGAGAAAGCCATGAATTGTTCGCTTGAGAGGGAGCTACACTTGCATGCAGATGAGGAGCTATTAGTTCCTAAGGATGAGCTTCAGGATGTGGATCAGCCACAAGACGAGGTTCATGGAGTGGAAGAGACAACTCATGCAGCACCAACCATCAGAGGGCGAAAGCACTTCACAGAAGCTGAGCGACTGGCTCAAGATGCAGAGAAAGTTGTAGGACCACCTACAACCCAATGCAGGTAGAGATAGTCACCTGATCGGTACACTGGATACATGGCTCTTATGAGCAAGTGTGTTGTGACTGAGCCATCCTCTTTCGAGGAAGCTGTGGAGGATCCCGCATGGGTAGACGCCATGGTGGAAGAGTATGATTCTATTGTCAGAAACATTGCATGGTAGATTGTTCCTAGACCGGAAGGGAAATCAATGGTGGGTTCAAGATGGATCTACAAATTTAAGTAGGCAGCTGACGGGAGTGTGGAGAAGTACAAGGAAAGATTTGTTGCCCGAGGCTTTTCACAGATAGAGGGGATCGATTATGAGGAGACCTTTGCACCTGTCGCAAGGTATTCTTCCATATGGACGATTCTTTCTCTCTCAGCGTAGATGGGATGGCACATTCATCAGATGGATGTGAAGACTGCGTTCCTCAACGGAGTCATTGAGGAGGAGGTGTACATTGAGCAACCCGAAGGCTTTGAGGTCTTCAGCAGCGAGTCGCATGTGTGCAGGCTCAAGAGAGAGCTGTATGGGTTGAATCAAGCACCACGTGCTTGATACACTCGGATAGACAGCTATTTCACAGGACTTGGATTCTCCAAGAGCGAGGTGGATCCTAACCTATACCTGATTGTGGTGGAGGGTAAGTTGCTTATCATTGTACTGTATGTTGATGATTTGAATCTAAGGGGTGATGAGCTGTTGATACTGTCATGCAAGAAGGATCTTGCTATAGAGTTTGAGATGAAGGACTTGGGCCTCCTTCACTATTTTCTAGGATTGGAAATTTGGCAGCGCAGTGGTGGACTGTTTGTTTCTCAGGGCAAGTATGCTCGGGAGATACTAGATAAGTTCAACGTACATGGCTGTAATCCTGTTGATACTCCTCTTCCTGGAGGTTGGAGGAAGGAGGATGCCACTTCGGGAGAAGAAGTGGATGCCACTGTTTATCGACAGTTGGTGGGGTCGCTGATGTATTTAGTCAACACACGACCTGATATATGCTATGAAGTTAAGCTGCTTTCACAAGCTATGGTTAAGATTAGCAAGCTCTTTTGGAAGGCATGCAAGCATGTATTGCGTTATTTGAGAGGCACATCGAGATATGGTTTGTGGTACAGACAGGAGGATGAGGTGAAGCTATGTGGCTTCACAGATGCAGATTGGGCAGGGAGCCCAATGGACAGAAAAAGCACATCAGGAGGGGTCTTTAGTATTGGATCGAAAACAGTTTCTTGGTACAGCAGGAAGCAGAGATCCGTGGCACTCAATTCAGCGGAGGCTGCGTATATGGCAGCAAGTTTGGTTGCATGTGAGGCTATATGGATGAGGAAGATCCTGGTTGGTTTGTTCGGTTCTCATTTGGATCCTACTGTGATTTACTGTGATAACCAGAGTTGCATTAAACTCTCGGCTAATCCTTTATTTCATGATAGATCTAAGCATATTGACATCAGGTACCATCATATCAGAGATTGTGTGTAGTGGAGGATCATGTTGCTTTCATACATTCCAACGAAGGATCAGGATGTTGATATTCTGACGAAGGCTCTCACCAGGAGCAAATTCGAGTACCACCGAGGCAGGATAGGGGTTGCTGATAATCCATATCTTGTCGAGAGGGAGTGTTGATATTGCAACAAGATGATGGAGCTTAGTGAAAAGAGTTGCCTTCACTAAGTGGGCCTGCAGGCAAATTATTGTGCAAGTTCTATTTTTGGATCCCAGCAGGGATGATCACAGCAGGAGTGACCACAGCAGGGATGATCATAGCAGGAGTGACCACAACAGGAGTGATCACAGTAGGAGTGACCACAGCAGGAGTGATCACAACAGGAGTGATCAAAGTCTATTTTTAGACTGACTATCCAAAATAGAAAAGTCAAATATTATTGTCTCATAATAATATTTGGACTATAAACTTGATCTTATTCTCTTGGAGCACTTCAGTTTGAGCTACAGATGTGGCCCATGCAACTGTCACAAGGAAGTATGCTTTTCTTATGATTCAGTTGAGTTGTTTCATGCATGACTTCAGTTAGAACTCAATCAGTTGAGTTTGGTGGAGTTGATTGTGGAGTTGATGGAGTTGTGTTCAGTTTGACTTGGTTAAACTAGTTGTAGTTAGTCTAACTGCAAATAGACTAATGATGAGTTGTTAAACTAATTATTAACTCATAATTCAACTATAGAATACATCAGTTAACTCAGTTGCATGTCAGTGCATGTTCAGTTGAACAGGGACAGGTGTTAGAGGATCAGATTGCTATCAGTTGTGACTATAGTTGTGCATAAGGATTTGCACAATCAAGGGATTGGGTATGCCAATGAGTTTGCTCATGTATTTGCCCAGTATTATAGTCTCTGCTCACATCTTACACAGTGTGAGTGATTCTTTGGAGGTGAAATACGAGTTTGGTAAACCATTATCATTCATTCTTGAGCAGGTATTGAGCAGTGGAGGCAGGCAAGCAGTGGAATAGATTTGGAGATCAGATCTTAGTTGTATTGTGTGTAACAGGTGGAGTTGGTACTGGATTTCTTGTGATAAGCATTGTACTTTGTAATGTTACATGGTCTCTATCATTAATATATAGATAGTTGGGGTTTTTAGCGAGATGCTTTTCCCGGGTTACATATTGTGTTAATGTGTGAATGCTCTTGATGTTTTATTGTTATTGATGCTGCTATATTGATGATCAACGTAGAGGAGATTATGTATTGTGTATGTATTCTGCAATAGTAAATGATCAGGATAATCTCTGTTGAATATGTGTTAAATTATTCAAAATTTCTACAAACCCAACCCCAATCCAAATAACAGACCGGTCCAATCTATTCAAATAGTAGAAACATCAGAAATAGGAGTAGATCTGAGGGAGTGTAATGATCTTCAGTTAAGATCTGGGCGTATTATTGAAACCGAGGGACATAAGATAGTTCATGTTGAAAATCAGTTACCTAGAGAACGACCGTCACAAGAAGAGGATGTGAACAAACAACAAACTCATAATCAAGCAACCACATCCTCTCCCCCATTCCCAGAACGATTAATTATACCTCGACCTACACAATATCCTGATTTTGACATTCTGGGAGAATTACAAAATTTGTACATAAAAATTCCATTCCTCCAAGCCATTCAAGACATCCCCATATATGCAAAGACTATCAAAGAATTACGTGTAAAAAAACCAAGGAGGAATATGCCAAATAATCCAAGAGTCCAAGTAGTTGGAACTCTATCTAACTTATTATCAGGAAAATAAACACCCATTAAATACGAAGACCTAGGAAATCCAACAGTCACCATACAAATTTATGGTCAAACCTTCCCTAATGCCTTAGTGGACCTAGGAGCTGCAATCAACATCTTAACAACTACTACTTTCCAAAAGCTAGGCATTACATCTGTAGAACCCACCTCTACCTTGCTAGAATTGGCTGACCGATCTGTGGTTAGGCTAGAGGGCACACTACATGATGTCATGGTATCTGTTGACTCCTGGGAATATCCGACCGATTTTTTGATAATAAACCCCAAAATCCAACTTGATGGAAACCCATTGATTTTAGGTAGACCTTGGCTTGCAACTTTCGATGCCTATATTGGCTGCCGACAAGGCAATATGACCATAATGAGGGGAGAGAATATCAAGAATTTAGCCTTATATCCTCTAGCACAACCAAGTATCACAATGATCAAAACTAATAAGTACCCTGTATCATACCTTACTGATAACATTAGATCTCCATTAACTATACAAGAGGCACTTGATTTTAAAGACCAGATAGAGGATGATGCCATTAATAAATTTATTAGTCAAACTGAATTCAGATCCCGCACACAGTGTCACATGATAGAGGCAGCATTTGATAATGAATTAGAAGAAGATCCTCTCAAAGATACACATGATCAAACATTACCTGTTACCTCTGTTGCAGATAGTAAAATTGTGGAAATCGAACCAGGAAAAACCTTAAACATTAATGCCAACCTCACCTTCGAACAAGAAACGAAGCTCATACATTTGTTGAGGAAATATAAAGAAGCATTTGCATGGGACTACCCTGATATGAAAGGAATTGACCCCCAATTATGTACACACCACATTTATATAGAAAAAGATGCGAGACCTGTTCGCTAGCCTCAGAGGAGACTTAATCCTTATCTAAAAGATGTGGTAAAAGCTGAACTTCAAAAACTTTTAGATGTCAATTTCATCTATCCTATCTCTGATAGTAAATGGGTCTCTTCGCTTGTGGTGGTACCGAAAAAGAATGGGAAATGGAGAAATTGTGTCGACTACAGAGAACTAAATAAAGAAACACAAAAAGACCACTTCCCTCTCCCATTCATCGACCAATTATTAGAAACTTTGGCGAGAAAGAAATTCTTTTCTTTCCTAGATGGCTTCAGTGGATACAATCAGATTCAGATTGCCCTTGAAGACCAAGACAAAACTACTTTTACTTTTCCTTGGGGAACATTTGCCTACAGATTTCTACCTTTTGGCTTATGCAATGCTCCTGCCACATTCCAAAGGGCTATCCTCAGCATTTTTGCAGACTTAATAAATGAAGGACTTGAATTATACATGGATGACTTTACACCATACGGAGACGATTTCGATCCAACATTGGATACACTGGAAAAAGTCCTACAACGCTACATTGATAGCAGGCTTTGTTTAAGCCATGAAAAATGCTATATGATGATGACTGAAGGACTTATTCTAGGACACTATATTTCAGCAGCTGGCATTCAGGTAGACCCAACCAAAATCCAAATAATTTTTCTTATTCCCACTCCTACCACTCAAATGGAGGTACAAAGTTTTCTTGGATTTTCTGGTTATTATAGGAGGCTTATAGAACATTTTTCGCATACTGCTGCACCTCTGTATGCACTAATTGGTAACGTTGATTTTCTTTGGACAAAAAAATGTGAACGTGCTTTCCAGGATCTGAAGAAGCTTGTGTCCATAGCCCCAGTCCTTCGAGGACCAAATTGGGATTTGCCATTTTAGATATCATCTGATGCCTCAGATACAACCATTGGAGCAGTCCTTGGGCAGGAAGAGGATAAAAAACCATATGCAATTTATTATATCAACAAAAAATTATCCCCTACTGAATTAAATTACACTGTTACTGAAAAAGAATTTCTAGCTGTAATACATGCTGTCAATAAGTTTAGACATTACATTACTGGATATCCTGTTATCTTGTATACAGATCATTCTGCCATCAAATACTTAGCAAACAAGCCTATCACAAATGGCAGAATAACTAGATGGATGATTTTATTGCAGGAATTTGATATTACAATCAAGGATCGACTTGGAAAAGAAAATCCTATAGCCGATTTTCTCTCAATAATGCCAAAGCCAATCGATGCAGCAGTAGTTGAAGATCAATTTCCAGACGAGAATCTATTTGTTGTGGCTGTTCAAACACCCTGGTATGTTGATGTTTCCAATTACCTAGCAGTAGGTAAACTACCGAAACATCTAACCCCTAATGAGCAGAAATAGATTGTTCAGCAGAGTGCTCGATTCTCTTGGGTTGGAGGCTACCTGTTCCACACAGGGGAAGATATGCATATCAGAAGATGCGTTTGAGAAGATGAATTCTTCGACATTTTAAAAGCCTGCCATGACGGACCATGTGGTAGACATTTCACCGATCAAAGAACTGGACATAAGGTGCTGCAAATAGGGTATTATTGGCCCACTATTTTCAAAGATGCAAAGAAATTTGTCCAAGCCTGTGACAGTTGCAAGAGAGCAGGACGCCCTGGTCAGTCTGATGAGATGCCTCTGAAACCACAGCTAGTCATTGAACCATTCGAGCGATGGGCCCTTGATTTCGTTGGACCAATTAACCCATCATCAAACCAGAAAACATATATTTTGGTGGCAATAGAATATGTCACCAAATGGGTTGAAGCAGAGGCATTGCCAAGAGCTATAGAGGATTCTGTCATACAGTTCCTGTTCCATCTATTTGTGCATTATGGCCTTCTAAGAGAGATAATCACAGACGGTTGACCACATTTTTCTGGTAACAAAATAGCTGCAACACTAAAAAACTATCATGTCCAGCATAAAATCACTACTCCATACCACCCACAGGCAAATGGTCAGGTAGAAAGCAACAATAAAATAATAGAAGCAATCCTAACAAAAACCATTGCGTCACATAGACGTGATTGGGTTGCCAGACTACTCAAAGCACTGTGGGCTTATAAAACAACATGGAGAAGTACCACTGGTTACTCAGCTTATCAATTAGTGTTTGGAAAACAACCCATTTTCCCCATAAAATTCGAAAGCCAAACATTGCGAACAACACAGGAAGTTGGCTTAGATCTAACTGAGGCACAGATTAATCGATTACAAAAAATCAATGAGCTGGACAAAATTAAGCTCTCTGCACTGATCCAACAACAGCGAGCTAAATGGCATGATGCTTTCATTAAAAATAAAGTCTTCCACGAAGGAGATTGTGCACTTTTGTACGATTCCAGGTTTCAGGACTTCCCCGGGAAACTCCAGACTCGTTGGTTGGGACCATACGAAATCCAGAAGGTACATGACAATGGTACTCTTACTCTAATCACTATTGACGGTTCTGGATATGCCTTCAAGGCAAATAGCCACCTAGTTCGTATTCATCGCAAACCACTCATTCGGGAGTCCTTCTGCCAGCAGCTACGCCAAGACTCTGATATGGAAATTTTGGGGGAGGGAGAGAAGTCTTCCTCACCTGTGATTCATTAAGTAATTTATTTCTTCTCACAGTTTGTACATAATTTATTTTCTTTTTTTGAATCATTTTTGTACATATTTTTGAATCAACGCTTTGCTGTTACTTTTCGAAGTAGCAGCAATGTTATTATTTTTGTTGTTCTTTCTCAAAGGGACAGCATTTTCTTTCTGTGATTCCTTTTTCAAAAGAATAGCACCCTTTGGATTAGCTGTCATTTTGCTTTAATTTTGTTCTTTTTCCTTATTTTTTCTTTCTGTTGTTCCTTTTCCAAAGGAACAACACTTTTGCTTTTTGCTGTTCCTTTTCCAAAGGAACGACATTTGAGTGTTTTGCTGTTCCTTTTTCAAAGGAACAACATTTTTTATTTTTGTTGTTCCTTTTCTAAAGGAACGAAATTTCTGTGTTTTGCTGTTCCTTTTCCAAAGGGACAACATTTTCGATTTTTTTGCTGTTCCTTTTTTAAAGGAACGACATTTCTGTGTTTTGTTGTTCCTTTTCCAAAGGAACGACACTTGGGTGTTTTACTGTTCCTTTTCCAAAGGAACAACATTTTCCATTTTTTTGCTGTTCTTTTTCCAAAGGAATGGCATTTGTGTGTTTTGCTGTTCCTTTTCCAAAGGAAAAACCTTTTCAATTTTTGCTGTTCCTTTTCCAAAGGAACGACATTTGTGTGTTTTGCTGTTCCTTTTCCAAAGGAACAACATTTTCGATTTTTGCTGTTCCTTTTCCAAAGGAACGACATTTGTGTGTTTTACTATTCCTTTTCCAAAGGAACAACATTTTCGCGACATTTGTGTGTTTTGTTGTTGCTTTTCGAAAGGAACAACATTTTCGATTTTTGTTGTTCCTCTTCTAAAGGAACAACATTTGTGTGTTTTGTTGTTCCTTTTCCAAAGGAACAACGTTTTCGATTTTTTCTTTTCATTTTTCAAAGGAACGACATTTCTGTGTTTTGTTGTTCCTTTTCCAAAGGAACAACATTTTTGATCTTTGCTGTTCCTTTTTCCAAAAGGAACACCACTTGCCTTCTTTTTCTCTCCCTTTTTGAAACAACAACATCCTCGTATTCTATTTACTTATGCTTGTTCCCCTTGCTGTTCTAAATTAAGGATGCCTGTTGTTCTCGTTCTTTCAAGTCTTTTGGAATACAGCTATGCACTTATGTAATGGATACAAAATCACAACATACTAAAATCAGTGAATCATAAAATCGCTATTTTTATAAGAAATTGCTTTGAATTGGTAAGATGATAGAAGGAAGGACACACTTACTCATTATCTTTTGCTGTCATTATTCTACTAACTCTGCTCTAATTGGTTATCTTTATCATGTTGGTCCCTTTTAATCCTCTTTGATTATTATTCAGGAATAAGAGCAAAGGTTTTATATCTTCCTATTGAGATGTTAAGACTTCTTCCACCATTCCTACTCTTAAGGAGTGTTGAACCACCCTTTGTGTATAAATGGGAAAGTACTTTATGAAAACAAAAGAAAAAAAGCAAAAAATGATGTCTTAATGACTTATAAGTTGTCAAATGCAGGATAGGGGGTATGATCAAGAGCCAACCTACCATGACCATGAGGAAGAAAGAGAAGTGGCATTCCCACTATGGTGACCACACCAAGGATATGGTCCAAAAGGTATATCAAATAAAGAACCCTTGGAATAGGAGGTCTCATCACAAGGCGACCTGCCCACCTTCCGCTTCTTCCTCGTGAATGGAATTATGGCTAACTAGTCACCAAGTGAGCATAATGGCCTACATTTTGACATCACACAACATTTCCTAAGCATACACAAAGGATCATGGTTCCATGGGTGAAATAAACAACTCTGCCAAGGTTATGGACACCTGTCGGCAGCAGAGCACTGTTAATGGTATTGAAGTCACATTATTTACACCAATAGGTAGTTATTAGCACCCTTTTGTTTCTTATACCTTAGTAATCAATCACATAAGAAGAATATATATTATTTCCCGAACCATACAACGCATGTAAAACTATTATCACCAATCATGACAGGACAATTGACAATGACCACATGAGACTCTGTATCCATGGCAGATGTCCTATCCCCCCAGCCTCGCATCATATCACAGTAGTTTCTTACGTATTAAGCGATCTGACTCTACGCCTCGATTTTGGTTATTTGCTACTTTTGTAAACATGGCATATTGCCATATGCTGTTCCTTTATGACTCTGCTTCAGAACAGAACGACACGCCGCTCCTTTATTTGACGGCCGGGACGACCTATCACATTGCGGGGGGAGGTTAACCTCATCATTCCCTGGATTACGTGTCAGACCACTATTCGGGAAGTTGCATACTTGGGAATAGCACAACTTGACGGTATACTATTTTTTTTTATTTTTTATGACTTGCTTTTCATAAGCCATTTCCATTGTATACTTTGTAGCATTAGATTTTGAGTGAGTCTTGCGTCTGTTAGCCTCTCTGTGTTTTAACAGCGTGAACAGCTGTCGTTCCATTGTCAAAATTCTGAGATTTTATAGTGAAAACATAAACATGGGAGGGAGATCGATTCGGAGAGAACTGCAGGTGTTAATAGTCTCTGATGCTGCACGGGAAATCCTGGCAAGAGCAGGGTGGCTAACTTATCTCAATCGCTTACAGGTATCCAACGAGACTGTAGCAATTGAATTCTTGCAGAACTTGCAAGAGGATCACTCCACAGTGAGGGGGAGACACATAGAAGTCACTGATGACATAATCACAGAAGTCTCGGGATTGCCAGTTGCTGGACCTGTATAGACGTTAAAGGAGGAGAGAATGCAGAAGATCATAGAAACCTTCCACGAGGAAGGCTAGAGCCTGAAAATTAGAGGAAAGGGGGTTTTTCCAGTAGCGTTAGGAGAGTCGTGGGCAGAATTGGCAAAGACCATTCAAAGCTACATCACCTGTGAAGGTAGAAAAGACGTGGTAAGACCACGACATCTTAAAATCTTAGCTGTATTAAAGCAAAAATGCTCTGTAAATTTACCTGCATTTTTGAATTCATTACTTCATGACATTGCACGGAGCATTAAAAAGGCACATCATGTAGAATCAATTGTTAGTCATCATGGGTTAATTCGGTTAATAGTCAGCCATAGCCTTACCGAGCAGCAGCGCAGCTGGGAAGAGCTAATTTCCATGATAGATGGAGGATTAACCACACCATCCCCAAAATGTAAACATGCCACCAGTACACCTGAGCATCCAGAAAAACGAAGGAAATCGGTCCGACTAGCACGGCTAAAAGGGAGGCTGGAATATTCCCAAGGAGATACCAGCCAACCTGTAGAGATAGACAATACAAGGGATGAGCAACCCACACGATTAGAAGGGGAAGACAATAAGAAAGGAATGCAGGAAAATGAGGAAGGAGAAATGGAGGAAGAAACTGAGCAATCTGAGTAGGAGGAGGAAACAGAACAACAGGAAGGTAGCACAATGTAGAACCCATTGAGAGAAGAGGAACTAGTCAAAATTTTGGCAAATATGGGCGAATATGGCCAACCTTCCAGTCCATCAGATCTCCATGCTGAAGAAGAACCAAAAGAACACTCTGCTCAGGAGGGAAATGCACCTGAAGAATTACATGCAGAGGAGGTAGAAGAGGAGAGTCAACCTGTTCATGATGGAGATATGACAGGAGATGCAGAACAAGAACAATCCGTTCCTAGCCAGACGACACCAGAAGAAATTCTGGAAGAAAGGGGGGCAGAAAAGGAAGTCACCCAAGAAATAACAGAACCAGCTAGGGTTCTTGCCCCGGAGCAACCAGAGCAGAGCAACAAAGAAGCACCCTAGAGAGAAAATAAGGGAATTAATAATAGTCCAGGTCGCAGTGAACAGTCTGTTGTTCCTTCTAAGGAAATTGAGGAAATTATGAAATTACGGAAAGAACAGCAAAGAATACTGAATGTAATAGTTCAACTTCGACAATAGATCAGGATTTTGAAAGCAAGGAAAAGGGTAAAAGGGACTTTGGGAAGGAAACAGGTAACCACTCTAGCAAAATCCCTCAAGACAAAGGATTGGAGGACCAGAGTCCATCCTGCTATTCAAAACCTTGTCGAAAAGTAGGCTGTTGTTCCAAATATTATTGAGGAACAGTCTGTTGTTCAAAATCAAAAGGAACATCATTTGACTATTACCCATGTTGAAATACAAACAGATGATATATTGACTTGTGATAAGGAAATTCAGATAGAGGCACCACCCTCGGGAGTGATACGGGCCATGAACGCAAGACAACGCAATAGGAAAATTCAGGTAAAACTCCTGGTCTCCATCGCCGCATGGGAAAGAGATTCGAGAACGGTAACCCTACTAGAGGGTTTGACGCAAGCTCAACAAGCAGCATAAAAGCTTATAGAGCAAACAGTCCCTCGAGAAAGGTATGAAGAGCTACAACAACAGCTTAGGAACATCAATCTATTCGAAAGCCAGGCCTTTGAAGGGTGGGGAAGGGAAGAAGAAAAAGTCGTGAAGGTAACTCGTAGGTTAGATATAGTTATCAAGAAGATGGATACCTTATGTTCTTTGTACAATGACGTCCTAGCATGTAGAGTCCCTACAAAGAATTATGCCTTGTTTTTAATGGAACGATATTTGCAATTGAAAATAAAGGCTGTCAAAGCAGGTGCTCCCATACAAATTAATACCATCGATGATTTTATAAACTGCTATAAGCACTACGGGGTAAAAGTTCAAAGACTACTGTGTGAGTTTTATTTGCATAACCTTGTATTAGACCAGGAGACCGAGCTGAACCTTAGCCCTTTTGTTGGGGATATTCAATTACAGGCATTTATTTCATTTGGGGTTAATCAAATTAAATGGCTTAAAGCCTATAATTCTTTCCAAAGGCAAGAAAACGGATTAGATTTATGGGTAAGATATGAGCCTAGGAATCCAATACAGTTGTGGAGAGAACATAGAAACCTCATGAAGACTCCAAGAGTAATTGAAGCATTAGGACCCATTCATACAACAATCAATCGGCAGGGAATAGAATACTTTTTCTCTATCAAAGACCTTGCCATTGATGCGGCTAAATTTCGATATCAGATCTCTAATCCGAATATCCAACTCAGGGAACCATTTAAGTATGAAGAATTTAAGTTATCCGCCAACCACTTGCACCTCTATGGCGAAGTCATTTTGAGGGCAGGGCCATCCTGGTTAGGATATAGGTTCCGAAGTCCAATTATTTGGCACCCTGCACCCGGATACCAAACCCTGTATGAGATGCCTGAGGGTCAGATAGGCCATTTATTTGAACACCTAGTTATGCATCATGGTTGTAGACCTCCACATGAGATTCCATCTCCAGCCTACTCTCTCACTGCCTTACATCTCAACTACAATGTTTTCATGAGGGCATGAAAAAGGGTAAGCAGGGGGGTGTGTGGAGTACTAAATAAGGTATGTTTTTGGTAATTATTTTAGCATCTTTTCATTAGAACTTTCAAACATTTTGCATCATGAACTAGGAAAATGATAAGGAATTGTAATAAAACCTGTGAGATTAATGTGCAAGATGAAAACACTGACAATTGTCATTTTATTATGCAGGAAGAAGGAAAAACGAAAAACTATTGTTCCAAAGGAAAGGACAAGGATGGGTTAACTGTTGTCCCTTTGACGGGGAACCGTATGCAAACAAGGCAAAACAAATCAAAGCGAATCAGCCCTGGAAAGGAAGTGGAGATATCGACTCGGCGCAAGAAAGAAAAGAGATAACTGAGGACTAACGGTTCGGCGAATCCCTCAGGATCCTTTGATCCTGAGGGATCACTGCTTTAACTATTTTTGCACCTAGACATCTCCACCTTCACCATTATAAAAGGGTAGCACTGTTAGGTCGAAGGGGGTCGATTCTGTTATGTTTTATGTAATTTCTCTTAAGATTGAAACTTTAATCATCGAGTCTCGTTGAGAACTGATTTATTGTAATTCTGCCTTATGCATTAATACAAACTTGGTTGCTATTTCATCTCTGAGTCTGGAATAACTTCAAGCGGTCTTGGAGGCTAAGGGCCCAGCCCTGGAGGACACTTGCTCCTGTACTATTACGTTTGGTTTATGCATGGTTTGCTTATCGGTGTTATTTGGTAATTTGATGTGTTTTGTTAGTTTACATCACATGCTCTGTTATGTTTAATTTACTCAGGTTTTTAAAGACAGAATTATTGTATTGACTTTGCAACGTAACACGGTTCTTTTAAGTGCTGATATAATATTTGCTGGTCTCTACAGAATAATGTTGCTGCTTAATTACAGAGTATCTGTGCTGTACACTTATTTCATTGGTACTACTAAGCTCATCTTAGGGATTATGTTCGTTGCGATTGTTGAATCTATAAACATTGCTGTTCCACTTTGAAATATAGTCGTAATCTTTATAATTGAGATTTATAACTGGTTTACCAAGATCAGGTTACTATTGAGGTGTGCTATGTGTATATATGGTTTTCAAGCATTGTTCTATAGTCCAACATTAATCAGTGTTGTTCCATTTTTGTGTGTTGTTCAATTCATCCTTAAAAGTGAAGGATTTCCATTCGATTCCTGTGGGTCACGATTAGTGCATTTGATCTCGTAGACTAAGGTGTTCCTGCTTGTTAGACTTAATTGCTGTTACAGTTTCTTGTTTGCTGTTCCATTTTAGGTTTGTTGTTCTATTTCTTAATTGCCGTTCCATTTCTTATTTGCTGTTCCATTTCTTATTTGTTGTTCCATTTCCTGCCATTTGTTATTTTGGTGTGAAGAACGATCTAAGGTTGTAGTGAGCATTGAAATTTACTGTCCGGCTCGTAGATCCATGATCTGTTCTCTGATTTCCATTAGTTCCATCAGTTTACAAAGAGATGAGTTACTGCTACTGAACCCTTGACTGATAAATTTCTTAGTTTTCTGAATGTGTGGTTTAATATTTTGAAGTAGTTAGCTATAAACAAGCAGATGTTTACTCTTGTATTTTTGGGCACTGTACTACTAGTATTACTTTGGCAAATGATAGCCTCAGACTGAGACACTCTTTGAAATAACAAAACGTTCCCAGATTGACAAATTTATGTGAGGTAATTAGAGGTGAAAGAGACCCTTTTTATAGCTCGACAGTTGCACCAAAATTTCAAAGGAGTAATCACAGGGCAAGCTAGCTATATTTACTAGATATTTTAAATTAAATTATGGAATGTAGAAAAGGTGTGCTTCAACATGGTTTGAAAAGAATTTAAGAATTTCTCAATCAGGCTTCAGAAGAAAACATACAGATTGTAAACGTATTCCAAATAAGGTGTTCAAAAACATATCTTATTTTTCACATCTCCTGTTTTATAATAAGATTTCAGATGCATAACATAAGAAGAATAATAATGAAAACACAATTACAGTAGGAAAAAGATCACCAGTATTTTGTAACACAAGTATCCCGTGAAGAGATTTTTTATTACTGGTGATCCAACAACGTGGACAGATTAGAATGCTTGATAGAAAGAGTTACAATGTCTAGGAACCAACCCTCAATACCTCGACATAGTGAAGTATTTAAACAAAATTTACAAAAAGGATTACAATTAATGCCTTGTTGACAAGCCATTCTATTATTAACTTGAAACTAACAGAAATGAAATAATGCATTCAAAAGAGATGAATCTGGTGAAGTGATCTAGACGTCTGGCATTGCTTTGGTGGAGGATGGTTGTTGAGTGGCCAATATTCGGGTGTTGCGCTAGTGAAGCGGACCTGTTCTTTTAATCCTGGAATTCACATAACTTATCGCACCACTCCTCATATGGAATGTCAATCTTTGTTACCTTGCAATAGTTCTCATCTACCTCGGTATACCGAGCGAAAGTGGGTTTCAATGCAAAAATGTGTTTTATCTCATGTTGGATGAAACTCATGTTGTTTATAGCTTTATAAAAAGCTCTCCTTGTCATAACACCTTTTATGTGGGAATACTTGGCAGTATCCATTACAATTTCTTGGAGCTTCTTCTTGTAATCTTCCTTGGTCATCATTTTGTCATTGATCACAAATAAAGAAGGCAGACCTTTCTTGTTCAATGCTTCTATTCTAGTGAAAAACCTATTCACTGTTACCTCCAAAGTGTGACATTTCTCTATCAGCTGAACAACCAAGTTCTTCTTTGTTAGAAATTTCTTTACCTCTAAGATCGTTTATGTTCTGTCATCTACTCCCAAATCATCCAGCTCATATCTGTTTTTGGAATTGAGAAACTTTATGATGTTGTTGGTTGTGGCAGACATTTCTCCCAATTCAACATTGATAGTGGAAATGGTTTGCTTGGATTTGTCCACCATCTCTTTCCATTCAAATATAATCTGGATACATGGCCAGATTTCATCTATTTCCTCAATGATATTGTTCCATATAATTTCTTTGACTTGGGCCAATGTGTGGCCAATAGATGACTCAGTTGTTGATTTCCTCCATATTTCTACCTGGTTTTGAGCTCTTTGTAGCTCTGTTGCATGGAAAGTCTTAGTCTTTGTCTTCTGATCTTGTAGAATATTGACTTGAGCATACAATATTTTGATTTCTTTAGTTTGGAGGGACACGTTATGTATTGCATTTTCCAACTGATCAGTAGCTACCCCTATGCTTGTTGTAGAATATGTGGCTATAGGAATTGTTGTAATAAAGAGTGATTCAAAAGGGACAACAACCATTTTGGCAGCTTGCACCTTTTCTTTGATCATCTTTTCCATCTTTGTCTCCATTTGTTTCAACTTTGCACTCTTCTCCATGATGAGCTTCACCATATATGCCTTTTGTGTCTCTGTTTCTTCAATGTTGTTGGCCAAAGGATCTTTTGTGACTGGTAACTTCAACTGCTTCCTTAATGCTGCTATGTCTAAATTATTTTTCCTCATGAGCTCTTCTGCAACATTGATATTGGAAGGATCATAACCTACTTTGATCACCAAGTCCTCCAAAGCTTTGATCCTGGTGTCTTTGGAAAGTGTAGAGACTTTCTCCACCTTCAATTGTGATTGAACATTGGCCAATGTAACCTTCAATTTAGACAAACTCATAGCAGTGTTAGTGAGAGTAGATGAAATCATGTTCCCAATCTGCTTGTGCATCTCCATTTGGTCAATGGAATGTATGTCTTTCACATTAAATTCAAAGGATGTCTTCTTGTAGTCTGATGCTACCTTAGGCAAGGGAATCTGTGCTTAGAGGAATGCCATTTGCATTTTACCTTTCTTTGAATCAAAGGCTGACAACAACCTGCTTTGAGAACCAGAAGTCTACTACTAGAACTGAGCGTATGTGTTAATTTTCAAGGCCTTATTCCTCACTTTAATTTCCTTGAAAATGTCAAATATACTCTTTTATGTCCCCCCTGCAGTAGATGTGCTAGGTTGCATAACCTATTGTTGATCCTGTGAAGTTGTGGAGGTAGTGGGAGGGAGTGTAGTGTGATCACCTATCAATGAGGAAAGAAGGGGCTCTTTGGAGGTGTTAATGTTATCCTACTCTGAATCCTTGTTGAGGCTTAGTTTTGAAATGAGCTTGGCCTTCTTCCTATACATGATTTTGAAGCCTTCACTAAAAATCTAATTACCTGAAGGTGACTCTTCTTCTCTGCTTCTCTTTGTTGATTTCTCATTTCTAGTAGGATTTTGTATTGTGGAGGATGATACCAGCTGCTCCTCAGCCTCTTATAGGGTGTTCTCAGTCCATTCTAGTTGGTTCTTAATATTTTCTATCTCTGGTCTAGTAGTGTGAAAATAAGAAGTAGATTTGTTTTCTACTCTTAACTTAGAAATGACCCCTAATGGATCATATGACCAGGTGAAACTAACGCTGAAATGCATCTCTTCCAGTAGCTTATTTTCTTCTTCCCTTGCTTCCTTGCATCTCTTTTAGTAGCTTATCTGCTTCTTAAAAGTTTTTCCATTTTTTACTTATTAGTATAGAAACTATTTTGGCTTCAAATGCTTCTCTTTCCTTTTTGTTTTCCTTTAATTATTCCCTGAGAGATTCTTCAATTCGTTTTATTCTTCAACCTTTATTTTAAGGTTGAGGAATTGTTCTCTTTTTGTCTTCAAATCATCTTCAACAGTGTTGACATGCTTCTTCTTGGCTTTGAGCTTTTTGATAACCCTGATCACTTAGTTTTGAAATTCAACCTCAGTCTTTTCTTCTTCTTCATCTCCTTCTTCATCAAGTGCCTCTTGCTTATTGTGCTTGGCCATAAACAATACTCTTTCGTTGAATTCTTCTTTGTTATCACTATCTTCTTTGGATGAGGAACTATCTTCTTTGGTGAAGAAACTTTTCTTAAACCATTTCCTCTTGCCTTGCTTGTTGAACTTCCTAGGACCTTTCTTTCCATTTGTAACAGCCTCATTTTTGTGAGGACATTTGACTGCAAAATGCCCAACCTCACCACAGTCAGAAAATATTAATGGAAGTTTACTTTTGAATTTTCCCATACCTGTTCTCATTTTCCACGTGAACTAGGCGAATTCTTTATCTACGAGTTCTTCTTCCTCTTCTTCCTTTCCTTCATCCTTACAACTGCAAGTTTTCTCTTTCTGAGTCTCCTTGTCCTTACCATTCTTCTTGGATGAGGAAAATGTTGTTTCAAAGTGAGATGTGCCATCCTCTTCTTCAATCCTCATTTCATATGTCGTAATAATTCCATGAAATTAATCTATGTTGACATTGGTCAGATTCGATCTATCTTCCAAGACAAATACCTTAGGGTTAAATCTTGTTGGCAAGGTTCTGAGGATCTTTTGGACAACAATTTTCGTTTCAACGGGTTCTCCCAAACCTTCCATTGTATTTTTCGTTTCATCTACATGGTGAAAGTATGCAGTAATATCTTCATCTTCCCTCATTTTGAGTTGCTCAAATTTTGCCTTGAAAATTTGAAGCTTTGCTTCTTTCGCCTTTGAGTCACCTGCATATACATTTTCAAGCTTGCCCCATACCTCTTTAGCAGTTTTGCAACTCAATACCTTAAGATAAGCATATTTTATAAGCCCACTAATAATAATATTTTTAGCCTTTGCATCATATACCATATTTTATTACCTTGTTCATCCTGGGTCGGTGTGAAGCCTTTGTCAACAATTTCCCATACTTCGTATCCTTCGCCAACAAATGAACCTACATTCTTCCACTCTAAAGTGCATAGTTATTTCCATTGAAAAAAAGAACTTTATTCTTAGTATACTCCATGATCTCCTTCCAGTTGTTAGACTACTATTGAAGGAGCCACACTCTGATAACAGTTGTTGGAAATATTGGGGGGGGGGGGGGGGGTGTGTGGGTGAATCAGTATTCCTAATTAATTATCACTTTAAATCTTTTCTGAGAATTAGTTAATCTTCAATTATTATTAATTTTTATGCAATAATAACAGTAAATAAAAGAACACAATAGGCACAAGAATTTTAGGTGGAAAACCCCTCCGGGTCCAAAACCACCGAACGATTTTCTAATAAATTCTTTAATCTTTAGCCCCAACGGAAAAGAAAGCAACAAACCTAGAATTCTAGAAAAATATTCTTCTCTAGCTCCCACTGGAAGGACGCCCCAATGCCATGGTTTCTTCAGTAATCAACTAAATGGATGCCCCAACACCCTAGCGAGCCACATCTCGCCCTAGCACCACCCTACCACCCCGAAGTGTTTACAAGCCCCAACATGTAGGTGACTTCATTCACCTGCCTAGCACCACCCTACCACCCTATAAAGACAAAAATTAAATACAAAAGTATGGACTCCTGTACCAAGGACAATGAGCCACGATACAATATGATTTACAATGATTTTGACCGAACACCCAATCACACTATGACGTTCAACCCAACCATGAAATCATCCAAACAGAGACTCCTATACCTCCAAATAATGCCTTTTCGACTCTAGGCGGATTGACTCTTTTACAATAATGACTGTTGGGCCTCAAAATAGTCCCTATTTTCACTCCATTATTCACCAATATTTTCACATTTACCTTCATGTCACCTCCATTCCACCTCCATATCATTACATTTACCTCATTATTGGGTTCTAACAATACTTTTCCAAAGTTTATTAATTCTTAACATTTCTAAGTGAATTTATGGCTAAAACTTAGAAAATAATATGCTTAAACTTATACCTAACAATTAGCATGAGTTTGTTGACATGTGTAGGTTGCAAGGAAGCTTCCAAGACACCTTTTTGTGGCCTTGAATGATCAAATTCGAATTTGATAAGATACACCTCATGGAAAAGATCATGGAGAAGATCATGGACCTCATGGAGGAAATCATGGAGGATAGGGTTATGTGTCTAGATGGTTGAGAAATGTATGGAACTAAAAGAGAGATTAATGGATCATCATTATGAGTTTGTTATCTCCTCTCATTGTATAAATAGGAGTACCTCCTCCATTCCAAAGGGAGGACTCTTAGAGCATTGTATCCAACTTATGATGGAATAGAATAAAGCTTTGTTTTACATATATTTCCATTTAGTAGTTATAGAAATAGTTTTCCATTATGTAGTTTTAAATAAAAGTTATCTTAATGTAGTATATTGAATGGCTTGTCACTTTGTTCTTAGGAGAATTGAGCTCACTCTAGAAGGAGCAAAGGAACTTGTTGTTTCATATTAGATCTTATTTTATTTAATTGCTTAGATGTTAATGTTTGAGGATTGGTTTGATGAATGAATTTTCAATTAGAATCTTATCAACATATGAGAGGACAACAAAGAGTCTAAGTTAGGCTCTCTCTCTCTATTTGATTTGTAATTGGAATTCATCTTTTTGCTTTTATGTTTCAAGTTATTTCATTTAGTTTATGCTTATGGATGAATTTTAGTCTAGTCTGGATTAGTACAAGAGAGGACAATCAAGAGACTAAGTTAGTCTTTCTCTCTTTGAATCTAAACAACAATTAAAGTTCATCCTATCGTTTGCATTTTAAGTTTCTAGTTTTATTATTTCTCTATGATACTGTAGGGAAGGACAACCAGGATCTCCTTAGTTAGGAGCCTCTTCCCTTGCATATTATATTGAATCGTAGGTAATTTAATTAGACATAGAATTAGTCGCCTACTCCTGCACATATAGTGCTGGCATCATCAAAAGCTTACGAGTTTCCCTGGTCGATATTTAATGCAGCAATTTAAGCACAATAAATTGCCCAACAATGACTCTTCCAATGATGACACTTTTACAAATGACTCTTTTACAACTTTACAATGATGACTCTTGGCCTTGACACTTCTTCACAATATACAGATGGCTATCATGTATTCAAAGGATGTCCCACTGTAATACTTCCTTTGATTTGATACTTCTGCTCTTGAATTCTTCCTTGAAGTTGTACATGAATATTCTTCTACTGCATGCAAAATTTGCCTAGTGAAATCAATCCCAAAACAAAACAAAACACCCTTCAACTTACCTCTGCCTGCAAAACACATGTAAGTGCATAATAATGAATAACTACAAATTAAAATTACGATGCGTACCTGAAGTGTGCTTGTCACTTTTTTTGTTGACATGTTGAAGCAGTAGACAAAGACTCCCACTCTTGATATAGGCATGGACTCTATCCAATACTATATCCAAAAACTGATGACATACCCTAGACTTGTGATGGACCAAGTTCTATGTACAACAACAGAGACCATTCTATCAACTATGACAAGACAAGTAACATGAAAGTACACCATCATATAGATTTAGTAGACTTGGTGTAGCATAAATAATATGTAGCATCAAATGTGTAGTATCAAGAATAGGACATCCGAAATGTGGTATTAAAACTAACTGCGACATATAGAGAAATAGAGATATAACTGAGACCCTGTATGTACTTATGTTGTCCTACAAAAACATATGTTAGAGATGATACTCATATTTAAAATCTAAGCACTAATCATACATACCTTGTTGTAGGACACTTACCCTTGACCGTTGATGTGTGGTCCTTACTACAGTGATCCTTGAATGCATGCTTTTTCTTGCCTTCTAGGAGCTCGATATTGAATCTATTGTATCTATGTAATTTCGGTTCTCAAGGGTCTGAAATTTTGTCCTGGGGTAGCCCTTTGAGTCCTCTTTCCAACCCCATGGGTTTGAGCAAGATTGGATTCTTCAAGAAAGTGTTATGCCCAATCTTCCACGATGCCCAGATGATAATCCAGTAGAGAGAAATTGTACGTAGTTCCATGGGTCATAGTTGCTACCTACGACCCTGAAAACATAATTCAACAAACTATAGTCTATCCTCGTTTTGTGGCTATTTATGAAATTTGAATCCAATGCTCAGAGATACATTTATGATGATTTTCCCAACGTCACCTATTTGACATGGAATTCGGGAGCCTGCAAAAACCATAAATTCCTCATATCATATCTTTGAAAATATAGCAAACCAAGATCGGAAATTTGGTCAAAAGGTTCCTCATGATTTTGGCTCAAATGGGTTTTAATTTCAGCTTCTGAAGCTTTGCAAAAAAAAAATTATAGTGAAAATTCCATGATGACTTGTTTGAAGCCACAAAATCCCTACTAGAGGAGGATATGAAGGTCATTATTTATATGAATGTCTTTAGTTGAGAGGGTACTCAACAAGTGAATGTTGGAGGGATTCTAGGAGAAATTTTTATTATTATTAATTATTGACTATTCAATGACCACAACCAATTATGAGTGCCATGCACAACCCCATAGGGTTTTAGCCCACTAACTGGGGTTACTAACTTCAAACATGAATATCTCTTAAACCGTGAAGAATTACTTGGTGTGCCATATATCAACGAAAACATATCAATGATTACAATACATCTAGAATATCCTTGACTTGGAATAGAGTAAGTTGTCAAGTCAAAATTCCCATGCAAGATCAGGGTATCCCTTGGTGCTGCTTGGGTTGATATCGATGAAAACCACCGATCAACAAGGAAATGGTCCTGTGAGGTCATACCTTCAGAACACCTAGATGGGGTATGTGCCTTGAGAGGCAGTGGTGTCCAAATTAATTCCTCCTAGCATTTTACTCTAATCTAGTGGAGAGATAGAGTGTAATTGTCAAGGCCTTGGTAGTTTTAAAATGATGGTTATGATGATGTAATCATCATTCATGCTTATTGGTCTAGATCCTTTCTTATATGAAGATTTCAACTTGAGTATATTTCGTTGTGTCACTATGAATACTTCCCTAGTTAAGAGGGAGTGTTGAAATTATAACTAGTGTTGACCTTCATAATATAAAATTATCATTATATTTTATATTTTAAAGCATGTTCTTCACGCTTAGAGTCAAAAGAGTCAAAATTCACTTATTTGACTCAAAATAATATTTATTTGAGTCATGTCCCATTTGGACATTTGAAAGAAAAAGAAGTCCAATTTTATTTTTGTGTCATAATCCCAAAAGATCTTCAAGTCGGTCCTCCTTGGACAATTCAACCCCGTGGCACCTATTCGACCCACTTGGAAAAATAAGTATAAGAGGCAAGTTCGACCTCTTAGATTCATTTGTTCATCATCACATCATCTATCTATTTTTGTACCTAGAGAAGGAGAAACAAGGACCAAAGTCAAAGGAGAGAGAGAAACCAAAGTTTCTACCCTATTGCAGCTCACACGTTTGATATATTTATGTGAAAAGAGATGAATTTCCGAGGTGATTTCAAGGCCAAAATTTGACCTCTATTGTAGGGTTGAAATCTCTGTTTTTACTAGATTTGGAGCAAGTTGACCAACATTGACTTTGACTATTGGAGGGGACTTGGAGGAGGGTTTTGACTTGGAATATTTGTGGCAGACTTGGTCTTGGTATTGGGTCTTAGATATCTCATTTTGATATGATTCTATAAGAGAAGGATCGTTGGGTTTCCCCCCTATGGGGATTTTTCCTAGATTGGAGCCTAAATCTTGGTGTATCTTGTCTCTTTGTGATCTATGTGTTTTGAATATTTGTATAATTTCTTGATGAAGAAGATATAAAAAATAATAAGAAGGAAACTAACATTCAAAAGTAATTATCAAGAAGAGGAATCAAGCATTAATCTCTACTACACTTGGTTTCTCAACGTCTAGGAGGCCAAGTTGTGGAGACTGTAGGGCCAAGTTTTTGAAGTTAGGTGTAGTTGTTGGGGAGACCAAATTACTAGGGTAGAGTTTCTGGGGAATGGAGGCCAATTTCTAGTGATCAATGGGGTTTAATTTCTCTAGTTTATTTCCTTTAGAGAAAATTTCCAAGTGGTTGAATTCCTTGGGTTGAATTCATCCTATGGGGGTTGAGTTACGAGTTCCAGTTATTGCGTTTTTCTTTGTATATTTGTGGGTTGAAAACCTAGATTTTCCAAACTAATAGATGATGGAGAGTTTTTGTGGGTGGATTATTTTTACAATGTGTGATTGATCTCTCTGATTTAAATTCCATTACATGTATCTATTTATAGATGTTAAAAATAACAATGATTTTTATTTTTATTTTTATTTTAGTTATTAAATATTTATTTTCCTAAATAAATAAATTGTTGGGAATAAAATTATTTTTCGTGAGAAAATAAATCTCCTGGTACTAGGAGATTTAACATGGTATCATAGATTTCTAGATAACGCCGAGAGAGAAATCTGAGATCACAAGGGTTTGCAACAATTTCTCTCTTTTTTATTTATGAAAATGAAATTATTTTGAAATTTTGCAACTGAGTTTTGCGGCCATGGTCGATTTGTGAAGATGGCATCACTAAGTAGTTTTCGATATGAATACAGGTTGGATGGGGATTATAATTTCAATCCTTGGAAGGAATGAATTACCATGATTATGAAGATGGATGTTTTGTTGGATCTTGTGAAAAAAAGCATTCAGGTTCCTTCAGGTCCAAACCTTGCAACATAGCATAATCTTAAAGATATGAAACCGAGGTGTATACTTTTGGATGGTGTGATGGATCACACAATTCCTCGCATATCAGGGAATGACACCATACGTCAAATGTTGGTACCTCTAACTGGTCTTTATTAGAGCATGAATGAAAATAGGAAAATGGTGTTGTTGGAGAAATTAAACATCAAAATGAAAAGATTTGAGAATGTAACATCTTATCTCATGAGGATCCAATATGCTCTTGATGAGATTGCAACTTTTAGGGAGGCTATGATTGATTCACAGATGGTGAAATTTCTTTGAAGGGTTGCATTAAGCACTGGACCACCTCTGTGGATGGGATTCTTGTTAGGCTAAAAATTCATAATGAGAGATATTTGTGGGATGATTTCATCTAGAAGGAGATATGTGAGAACTCATTGATCGAAGGACAGTGAAAGGGTACTGAGGAGAAAGATGAGCTTGGTCTTGTTGCACAAGTGAAAAATGGAAAAGGGAAGGCTAAGAAAAACCAAATTGGAGGAGGAACTTTACAAAATAAAATAGATAAGAATATGAGAAAATTAAAATGCTTTGGTTGTCACACGTTCATGCATTTTTCCAGTCATTTTCCAAACAAGATGCAAAGAAAGGGAAAGAAAACTATGACAACCATTGCACAAATGGAAGAGATGGATGAAAAGTTTGAGGAAAACTTTCCTTGGTGTATTTCCTTTCTGGAACTATCACGAGAGGTGTCTAGTTTGTGGGTAGTGGAGCATCTAATCATATGACATGATCTTGAGATATTTTCACCAAGATGACTAGGGGGCCTAGGGATGTACATGTCGAGCTTGGTGATAAGGCCAAGTATGCAGTATAATGCACTGGAAGTATTGAATTTTAGATGAAATCAAGTGTTATCATGGAGTTGAATGAAGTGTTGTATGTATTAGGTTTTGACAAGAATCTCCTTTCACTTTTGGATATAGAAGATAGAGGACTAGAAGTCATCATTATTGGAGGTGAAGTGGTCATTGGCTCGAAAGGAGCTCGTCCCAACAAGAAGCGTGTAATTTGGAGAAGGGGGAGAGATATCTAACTATTGAGAGGATAGTTGGTGAAGGCTATCATACATAAGAGTGACAACCAAAGTGAGATATGGCACTAGACGATGGGACACCTACACTACAGAGTCCCCCTTTGTTGCAGAGAATGGTTACAAGTTTTCTAGATATTAGGGTGGAGCAGGATGGAGTGTGTAAAATGTGTGCACTTGGAAACCATGCTAAGGTTGTGTATCCTCACAATGAGACCAAGTTTAAGGAAGTGCTAGACTTGGTGCACTTAGACATTTGTGTCCATATGTCTATTACATCGATTATAGGGTCCTTATACTTTGCGACATCCATGTATGATTTTTCAAGGAAAACTTGGCTCTATTTCTTGAAAACCAAGAATGAGGTCTTCAATCGATTTTAAGAGTCCAAAGCTCTTGTGGATAACCATATGGGGAAAATATTAAGGTATCGAGATCAAATAATGGGGGCTCCAACGAGTTCTAGGATTTTTGCAGGGAAGAAGGGATTAAAAGGGATCTCACTGTACCTTACAACCCTCAATAGAATGGTTTATTGAGAGGAATAATAGAACCATAATGGATGCAGTAAGGGTAATGATTTATGATCAAGAATTTCCTATATTTTTTTGGGTGGAGGCCTACAATATAGTTGTGTAAGTGCAAAATAGGAATCCTCCCATGATATTGGAGGACAGGACTCCTGAGGAGTTGTTTACAATAGTGAAACTAGATGTGATCCATTTGTGCATCTTTGGTAGTCCAGTGTATCTCCACGTTCCCACATAGAAGAGGACTAATATGGATCCCTTGTCAGAAAGGGGTATATTTTTGGGCTTTAAGGCAAAGGAAATAAATTTTGAGTAAGAATGTTAGATTTGATGAGGGCATGACCCTTACAATATCTCATGAGAACTATCCACCAGTGGTAGAGGATCGAGAGCGAGAAGCTCATAAGGTTTAATAGGGACCAACAACACTAATAATAGGGACACGATTTTTGGATACAAAGAATGAGCTAGATATTCCTTCGAGCCCTACCAGGAGGAGGCCAAGACGGGTCGAGAAGACCTTAAGGGATGCTGAGGAGCATGTGGAAGCTCCTAGAAACACCTTCAAGTAGAGAAGACCACCAACAATATTTTCCAATTATTTTCCTTTGTTGAGCAGCATTAGTGAGTCTAAGCCTTCCATTTTTGAGGAGGATATGGATGAGAAACTTTGGAAGGATTCCATGGTGGAGGAGTATAGATCCACTATGAGAAATGGTATATGGGACATGGTACCAAGACCAGGAAATTTTGTGGTCACTCAATGGATTTATAAGATCAAACATGCAACTGATAGCAGTTAAGAAGTAAAAGGTGAGGTTTGTGGTGAGAGGGTTTTCCTAGAAGGAGGGAGTGGATTACGAGGAGACATTTATACTTGTATCCAGATATGCATCCATTAGTTTAATTATATCTGTTGCTTTATAAATGGGGTGGACAATATATCAGATGGATGTGAAGATTGTTTTCCTCAATAGGGTGATTGAGGAGGCCTAGGTGTATATTGAGCAACTTCATGGCTTCGAGGTGGATGGGAGAGACTGTCATATATAAAGGTTGAAGAAGGCCCTTTATGGGCTGAATCAAGCTCCACATACATGGTATGCTAGGATTGATGGATATCTTCTTGGTTTGGGATTCACCAAGAATGAGGTAGTCTCCAACTTGTATATGTACTTTTGATGGGAAAGTTGCTCATATTGGTACTTTATTTGGATGATCTCTTCTTGACAGGATCAAAGAAGCTCATAGGGATGTGAAATGAGGAACTTTATTTAGAATTTGAGATGAAGGACATCGACTTGATGATCTACTTTTTGGGTTTAGAGGTGTGGCAACAGAGAGGAGATATTTTCCTTGGACTGGGAAATTTTGCAGTTGAGACCTTGAGGAGGTTTAGGATGGAGTATTACAAGCCTATGTCTCAATTGATGATAACTAACTTGAAGAAGCTAAGTGCTTCTGAAGGTGAGTTGGAGGATCCCACACTCTACAAGAAGTTGATAAGTTCCTTAATGTATCTAGTCAACACTAAGACAGGTATATGTCTTGTCATGAACATACTCAACCAATTCATGTTGGAACTGAGACAGGTTCTTTGGGTGGTAGCGAAGCATGTGTTGAGGTACTTGTGAGGTATGATAGAATTTGGATTGAGATATATCATTGTTGGAGGAGCGGAGTTGCAAGGGTACACAGATTCTGATTGGGTAGGGGGTGTTGTTGATAGAAAATCCACATTTGGATGGTTCTTTAGCTTGAGATCAACCATGATCTCGTGGTACAATAAGAAGCGATAATCAACAACACTTATTTAAATAGAGGTAGACTACATGGCAACGAGTATGGTGAGTTGTGGGGTAATATGGCTTCACAAGATGCTTGCATGACTATTTGATCTGAAAATGGGGCCAATGAAAATTCATTGTGATAATCAAAGTTGCATCAACATCTCTAAGGATCCTGCGTTTCATGATCGATCAAAGCACATCAAAATCATATATCACCTAATTAGAGACATGGTCCCGAGAGGTGTTGTGAGACTACATTACATTTCTACAGAGGAAGTTTTTTAGGTACCCAGGCAAGCTGGGGGTGGTGGAGAATCTCGTCTTTGCTAAGAGGGAGTGTTGAATCTTGTGCTAGCTTCAGAAGGTCTTCTACATAGGCTTGGTGTCTTAGCACATGGAAGATGATTTATTGCCTCTTTTGGTGCTTACATAGTGGAGTAAGTTATTTATGTCTTATTGTCTTCTTTCTTAAGTCTAACTTAGGAAAAGTACAATAACAAAATTCTATTAATTATTGTGGAAAATTAAGTCGTTTTCTAAGGATAAATATTTTAGTTATTTAAGTGACTTAGAAATAATCAAAACGATTGATCTCTAAGATGTTCTAGAAGGGATATTATGGTTAGGGATTTGGGCTTAGTGAAGATTAAAAAACAAGCCTAGTGAAGAGGCAAAGACACATAAGAACTATATAGAGTGAGTCATCACAAAGAGATGAATTTTATCTACTGTGAGTGGCTCAGTAGAAAAAAGTGCAGAGGAGAAGCATTTCAGGAGAAATTAGGGTGAATTTAGGAGGTTGAGTTGTGGAGATTGTAGGGTTGAGTTGCTAAAGTTAGGTGCAACTTCTGGGGAGGACAAATTGTTGGCATTATGACTAATGTGTTGTCCTTGATGGAAAGTTGCTTGATAAATATGTACTTAGTGTCAACATGATGATTGTGGAACTCATACAGATTGGTATAGATGCTACAAAGTATATAGACAAAGAAATAATAGCTCAGTTATAGATGGATGACAAAAGTGAAGTTTGAGAAATTATATGTGGTTCCTGCGAAGAAGGGTCACATACATATGTAGGTCTTGTGAGTAAAAGTTGCGTACAAAATCCGAACCACAGAAATATGGATAGAAGGGGTCATTCCCATGGTATTGGCCCACATTAAGGAGCAAAAACGTTCATTTGATCCCATCAACAAATACTAACGAAACTACCAAAGTATTTACCTAAGGCATTGGATAAGGAAAAAGCTATATAAGGAGATGAATATCAAGGTGTTTTGTGTGCAAGTTATGCATTATTCATGCGTGATTTGATTTGAAAGAGGTGTTCACCAGGAAGCGATGAGATGGCTCATATATCATAGGTATGAAAGTATAGTGATGACTAGATCTGTGGTTGTGTAGTTAATAATGTTAGATCTGTGGTTGTAATGATGGTATGATATGAATGTGTTTGCAGTAATATGTGATATTGATAGTGAAGGTTGCGGAATGTGAGTTGTGTTTGTTGTGAAGATATGCTTCAATAATTTAAGATCTGTATGCTAGTTTGCTTCTGAATAGTTGCATACATACATGAATCTGTTTCTTTTGAGCCACGTATATATTATGAGATTTGTTTTTCAGTAGGTTGAGATTTGTATGTGGGTGTTTCACATTATAAGAGTGTATATACGTAGGTCCATCGAACAACAATCGTGTATATATTTTGAGATAAATCTATTTAAGGTTTGTAGTGTTGTTTGATGATAATAGTTGATGAGTTTTGTTGTATTTGTTGTTATCTGGAAATGATGTTTTCTATATCTGGCAGTATTTATGGGATTGGTTGTGCATTGATTTGATCTCATTGCAATGGTTGGTTGAGATTGGTTTTCTTTAGTATTAAGATGGTTTATAGTGCTTGAGTGATTCATATTTTGAGATTTAGTATTTCAGTTTGGTATTAAGCATAATGTTGGTTGTGGGTCCAGTTTGAAATATGATGAAAGGTGGCCTACAAGTTTTGATGTTTTGAAACAGGTGGATCCAGTCTGAAATATTATGAAACATGGTCCAAAAGGTGTTGAGGGTTGTAGCCTTCAGTGAGGGGGTAGGTGCTCCCTTCCGGTAGGAGCCGATAAATGAGATTTGGGGATTGTATCACCCTTCCAGTGGGTGCTGAAGAATGAGTAGAGGTTGTAGCCTCCTATAGGTGGGTGCCTGTGTGCTGGTAAGATTCTGCACTAGTATAATATATAATGAATATTTTCTTTATATAATAAGAAAGAAGATAGAGACGAAGACAACAATGGTTTTCTCCCACATTGGGTTTCCACCTAAAATCCTGGTGTTCTATGTGTGTTTCTTATGTGCTATGATTTATCTGTTCTTTATTTCTTTTTGGATGGTGAATAAATTAATAATGCAATGATTAATTTAACTCATTGATGAAATATATGACATATTAAGTAAACTGGATATATGTTGTTTTCATTCACTAAAGACATGTACACACATGGGTTACTTGAAGAACAATAGCATACAAAATTCTGAATAGGAAATTGAAAGTTAGAGTGAATTATAAATATTAATTCACTCCCCCTCCCCGTGCCTCTCAGTATTTTTCATAACAATTGGTATCAGAGAAGGTCTCTCCAGTAAATCTTGATTGCTTGAGAATGGATCAGGGACAATGGGAAGGAAGCACAAGAAGAAGGAAACACAAAAGAAGAGGTCAAATCAATAAATCCATCATAGTGATGCATCTGACTCTGTGGAAATATCTGCATTCATAGGTCAGGAATAATTTGCTGCATATCAAGCCAAGTCAATAAATATGGACAATAAAGGTATGTTTGTACTTAATGATGCTAACTATTAGGAATGGAAAGAAAAGATGGAGTCTAAGTTAATGAACCTTGGATCTGATATTTGACATTTAGTATGTAATGGTTGCACTAAAACTCGCCCATCAAGTGAAGAATTGCAAAAGAATAATTAGGCATTAAATGAAATCATTGGTAACATTAGAGAAGCTTATGCATTATGCAAATGCAAAAAAAGTATGGGATCATCTGCAGGCAATCCATGAAGAAAAAACAAAGAAGATTGTTCATTAGGAAAACCAATAGATAATATTGTTTCTAAAGGAAATAATAATGTGTGAGAAGATGAGCATGATAAGAAAGCAACCTTTGTTATTCGAGATGAAGTTACTGATTTAGAAGAAGACAGGTTAGAGGAAGCACTTAACCTTAGAATATTTTTTTTCTTTGAAAATGATTAACAATATTAAGAATAAGTTGTAGGCATATGAGAACAGGGATCATGATAAATTGGCAAATATTGCAGCAAAATCTAAACAATATTATGAATGACTTGAAGCTGAGATCGTCCCTCTAATATCAGATCTTGAAAATTCAAACAAATGTAATGAAGAGATACTCCTAATATTTTAAGAACAAGAGAATGGGCAAAAGGAAGAGATTATCTAATTAAAAGAGGAGTTGGAAGAAGGAAGAAAATTTGAAGAAGGAATGAGGAAGCAATATTTGGGAAAGAAATAACAATGTCAAAGACTAGAGGTTGAGGTACACATTCTAAAAGGTAAATTAGAAGAAAATGATAGACACTTGAGATTTCAAGATAATACTAAGATTTTGGATAACATTCTTAGTAGTTAAAGGTATCCCTCCATTAAATATGGTCTTGGATTCCATGAAAATGTAAAAAGAGAATCTAGCTCATAAGCTTGTGAAAAATCTAAAAGACCTCGTAAAGTATTAACAAGTCGACCAAACCAGCAACCAGAGAAATAATTTTTTCAAAGGAAATCATTTCCTCCTAACTATAGAAGTATCGAGCGATTCTCTTATCTGGAAAATATTATTGAATGCTTTATCTATCATAACTTTGGACACTTTGCAACTAATTGCAGAAGCAATTTCACAAGAAGATAATCAACTCCCAAGTACTCAAGTTTCTTTAAGGGATATTATTTTTCTTGCAAAATGTTTGGTCACAAAGCTATTAATTTCAATAGGAGGAATGTGAAACAGAAATATTATGATTCCTTTGCTCACTTTTCTAGTCATGTAAGGTGTTATACTTGTAACAAATTTGGGCATGTAGAAAAGCAATGCAGAAACAAGTCAATGGATTTATACAGACAACAAATCGTTATTCTCCAAAGAAAACAACCATACAAGGATATTGATATTAAAAAAACTAAGCAGAAATAAGAAAAACAAGTAAAGTGTGGCATGACACTTTGTTCATTTTAAGACGAAGATGAATAGTACATAGAGAGAAGATGCTCTCATCACATGTCTGGAGATAAGAACAAGTTTGAATCTCTCAAGAAAAACAAAAATGGTAAAATTATTCTTGGAAATTGTGCTCCAAAAAATGTCCTGAGAAAAGGAAGAACCAAAGTTGATAAATATACAAAAGCAAAAGATGCACTATTAGTTCAAGGGCTAAAACAAAATATTCTAAGTGTAGGTAAAATAGATGAAAAAGGACATATGATTTTGTTTACATCGACCATATGCAAAGTTATAAAAGAAGACACTAGAAAGGTTATAGCAAGAGGATTCAAAAATGCAGACAAATTATATGTGCTAGTAAAGAAGAATTCATGCAGAAATAAGAAGTATATATCCTCTTCTTCATATTCAAACTAAAATAAGACATGATCTACTACAATCCATTATTTTTTTTAATTCATATTTCTAACAGTGGCTGCAAAATTGAATGGGAGGTACATAACCTCATGAAGAACATGTGATTATTATCAGGTCCACATGATCAATGATGTAGGATGTTAGGGGGAGCTAGGCATGTGTATTCAGATGATGATTCCTTATGTTGTTTTGATATTATTTTAGTGGTTTTTATATTACAGACATTACATCTGATGAAGTAATAGTGAACAAGAACAAATATGACATGTTTAGGGGGAGATGTGGTTATGAAAATTCAACATTTTACATTATGTATGTGTTTCTCATGAAGGACAGTCGTTTGTGTAAACACATTTTTTGATATAGACATTCACGTATGCTTCTCTACGATGAAAAAGGAGTGGAACTGATTCAAGGGGAGCTTCTCATATGCTTCCATCAATTTATTTTTAGCATTCTGGCTTTCACATTAATTTGTTACAGTCTGTTGATTATGCTTATATGATGCTTAGGAATGATGTTGGTTCATGATAAGGTTATAAGTTGTAATGGTTCTTTGGTGCATTTTTTGATTGATGAGATGGATATGATTAGATGTGATTGACACAGGAACAGGGGGAGCATCTACTATGCTTCTAATGGTCCATTTTTGGCATTATGATTTCTTGAGCATTCCTTATTACATTATGTTGACTATGATGAGTACATATCAATGCTGGTAATCTGAATGTATAGTTGTTGTTGTTGTTACAACTGAAGATACATATGTTGTTGTCATTATGTTATGAGTTATGAATGATGCATGGGTTTCATATGTTTAAAGATGATTCTTGGGAGAACTACACATTTGGTCACATGTTGATGCTATACTGTTTGATCATACATAGCTTCTTAATGATGAGGATGTTCTTTTTGTTGTCATTATGACATCTATTTTGTTTCTACCAATGTTTATGTTGCAAATTCCTATATGGTGCATGGTGGTTACTGATGACTATCATGGTCTTTCTACCTTATTATTGAGGCCCCTGTTTTTGGTTATAATTTTCATATATGTCTCTTGATGTAAAGGTCATGAAAAAGGTCCATGTTGTAATCATTATAAAATTTAGTCATGTATGGGATATTGGGATCAAGTCATATCATGTATGTCATCCCATTATATTGGGACATTGATGTAAAATTTCGGTCCAATATATAATGCTAATATGTTGGGTATCTTATGTAATCATGAGTCATTAGTGGTTGAAAAGGTCATATTTGTTTGAGTCATAAAGCCTTGTACTTCGCATATCAAAAATTTCAGCATATGCTCAGGGGTAGCATGGTCAATATGCAGATTTCATGGTTTATATCAGCAAATCAAACCTACAACAATTGAATATACAAGGAAAATAATCCATTCAACTTGGTTTGACCCTTGTCCCTTGATGTCAAAGGGGGATTGGAGACTTGGTGTTTGCAGGTGTTTGCAGGTGGTGTCCAAACGCCAAAGTGGTTGTCATCAAGTTCAAAGGTGGATATTCTTGACATTATCACTAATGTGTTGTACTTGATGGAAACATGCTTGATAAAGATGTACTTGATGTCAACATGATGATTATGGAACTCATACATATTGGTACATATGCTACATAGGATATGGATAGAAAAATGATAGCTCAGTTATAGATGGATGACAAAAGTGAAGTTTGAGAGTATACGTGGTTGTTGTGAAGAAGGGTCACCTACATACGCGGGACTTATGAGTAAAAGTTGCGTACAATATCTGAACTATGGAAATATGGATGCTAGGGGTCATTCCCATGGTATTGGCCCATAGTCATTACAGTGGCAATATTCATTTGATATCGTCAACAAATACTAACTGTTAACACTCAGGTTGTTCCCTTTGACTCCTAAGGGAATACGGCCGAGGTAACCACAAACCAACTTCGAATTATAGGTTCTAGCCCACCTGCAATCAGAGAGGGCTCTCTCTTTTGATTTAGCTTTGTTTTTAGGATTTTAGGTTAGTTATGAAGTATAAGGTTTTGTTTGAATTTTGGTTGTCATCTGTTGTTTGAAGAAGGGCTTGCAATGATCAAAGAGGGTATATTCCATTGGGCAAATGGAGTCCATGACTGATTATTACTTAGTGTTTGTGATAAAAGAGTGTTACTGCAGAGCCAAATAGGTATCCATGATAAAAACCTTTGATTTGAGAGGAAATAGTATAGAACCACACCATGAAAGGCAACAAAGATTTCTTTCTTGGTGATACAGAACATAAAAGGCTAAATCTTATTCCAGAGCAAAAGAGAATTCTCGAATAGAATTTACCATAAAATTAGAGTAAACGGGAGCATTTAAGAATTCCATATTTACAGCTAATCTTTTAAGAAAACATAGTTAGCAGGAATGATTGAGTTTAGGGTGTCTTACTGGACAAATCCTGAACTATTCATCTTCCTTCCTACTAAGAAAACATATATCATAGATGAGTTATGTAAACATATAAAACACAGAGACAGTTAGGAAAACACTTATTGTATCATGAGAAAACACGAGAGTTCTGCAACAACCAACAATCCTATCACAACAAGTCCAAGCATAGCCAAGTTGAGAGACCAGCAGCTTCTTGTATTATACTTTTCAGAACATACAGCTGAGTTCTTCAGAACAAATAAACAACAACCCCCGAATAAGCTAAGCAGGGCGTATATATACAAAATTGTCTTTACAAAATATCTGAAAATGAGTCATCGACTCATAACTTTCTCTACCAACTCTCAAAAATAGTGGATACAATAGTTATTGCTATTAAAGAAGATTGATTATAGCTAGTCATTCCTGTTAGAGATCTTTTGACTTTTGGGGCGTCTTGGGACGGCCGAGCACCTTTGCATTGATTTTGAGAATTCTTGCGTTTATGCTGCCCTGTCATGGTGTTGTTGTGTTGGACACCTCAATTGCATTATCCAGCTGTACCCAGACACTGCCTTTTTTATCTAGATGTCTTCCACTGTTTGCTTTAAGTAGATTTGATGCATGAGTCATTTGAAAATGCTGACTTTAGGCCAAAATTAATTTATCAAAGTATAGTTTCTATCATACTCCTCCAACATTCTTCAGTGGGCAATTGATGCCTCTGCATTTTGATTAAAATTTCATCAGCTTCAGTGTATTTGTAATAATTGGGAGTAACTGAAAAAAGGTGCCTGATCTCATGCTCAATAAAAAATAGATTTTCCAGCTTATCGTAAAGATCCTGCCCTGATGGGGGCCCTACTTCCTCTGGAGTGCTTGCAGATGTTGTTATTTGATTTGTTGCAAAGCTATTGATCCTTTTGGCACAATGTTCATGTGATAACAATCTTCCTGCACTGGTCACCAAGCTGGGGAGGCCCCTGTTATGTAAAACTGTGATTTTTGCAATAAACTCATTCACTTCTGCTTGTATTTCCTGACACTTTCTCTCCAATGACTGAACATAACTTCTCAGGGTAAGCACCCTTTTTATCAGCAGAATAGTATTGGTTTTGTCTCTAATGCCCATTCCTGCTAGCTAAAGGCCAGTCCGATTGTTAAGGACATTTATCATTCTGTTGGCTATTTCAGGCATGCTCCCTAAAGATGCCCTGGCTCTTTGATTTTCAGCTTGAGCTTTGCTTAGAAGATTCATTTGTTCATGAACTGTTTCAATGGACTGCCATTGATCTGTAATAGATTGGCCAATTTTAGCCCATAGAATTTTCTTTACATCAGCTATAGTTTTGTTCATGGTTAATTCGTTTTCCAGCTCCTTTATCTTCTTTTCCAGGGTTCTTATTTCCCTTGTCCTTTCAGCCACATTCTGCTTTGATTTATCATATTTCTCTTCTAGTGTAGCAGATTTTTCTTTTGCTACCTTTAGTTCTACCATATGTGCCTCAAGAGCCTCCAGTTCCTTCCTCATATTCTGCATGTCAAGGTTGGGTGCCTGCTTTGGTGCTGGTGCTGAAGGGCCTGCTTCTGATGTCCTTTCTAGGGGAGGAATTATTACTTGAGGAGTATCCTCAAGATTTATAACTTGCTGAGGTGGCTGAGACACCTGTTCTCCTTCCTTTTGCTTTAAGGCTGCCTCTAAAGAACCTTCTGTTTCCACTAGCCTTGTGTGCAAAGCCACCAGCATAGCCGTCACATCTTGATCTTTTCTTTGCTGGGCAACATCTTCAGTCTGAGGGTGAAGGGTTGGTGGTAGCTTAATCAGCTTCTTCAAAGCTGCTATGTCCTCATCTTTCTTCTTCATTAATGCTTGCACTCCCTTAGGGTCATTTGGATCATGGCCCAGTTCTATGATGATTTCTTCCAAGGACTTGATTCTGTTATCCTTGGCTTGAGAGGAAGCTTTCTCTAGCTCCAATTGAGCAGTAGTGTTATTTAGGGAGTTCTGCAACCTATGTGCCAATAGGGTCTTATCAGCTAGTGTAGCATAAACTATCTCCCCTGTTTGTTTGTGCAGTTCTATCTGATCCATAGGGTGGATGTCCTTGGCAAAGACCTCTAGGTTGGTCCTGATATAGTCGGCAGCTGACTGAGGCTGCAGCATGGTGGGCCTAAAATGACTAAGAGTCATTTTTCCCTCTTGAATATCATAGGCCGACATAAGCCTTTCTTGATAATTTGATTGGCACAATCTTGAGCAGCTGGTTATAGAGTTGGATTCTAATTGGCTCATTTCTTGCTTTTATCTCTATAAACTGCTTCTTGATGCTAGACTCAGACCTTGTCCGCTGCCCTGATGAATTAACTTCTCCTCCATGTTGTATTTCTTGTCCCTGCTGATAGGAACTGGCTGATGTTTCAATGTTTGGAGGTAGCATGGTACCAATGGGTCTTTTAGGCATCTCCTCCTCAGAAAAGGGATTAAGCCTTTGTCTTTTCTCACCTTGTTGATCTGTTGAAGTGGTGAGAGGAGTTTCCTCCTGCCTGTCTCTCTTCCTTGTTCTTTCCTCATTAGCTGGAGTTTGCAGCACCGAGGTTTCCACTGTTACCTCCTGCCTAGGAGAGACCTTTTCCTAAGTTTGCTGCTCTGTATTTGAAGGTGCCTCAGTCATTCCTTCTTGTCGTTCTGCTTGCTGCTCTATGTTAGAGAGTGGCTCCTCTTGTTGCATTTCTTTTCCTTTAGATGTAGTTGCTGCTTGAGTAGAGGCTTGGGCAGATTGCTGGGGAGTAGTAGAAGAGGAAGTAGCTACTCCAAGATGCCTGAGTACTGGGGAGAAAACCTGTTCAAAACATTCCAAGTCAACTGATTTTTCTAACTGCTTCATTTCTTTTTGTGCCATTTCTTCCCTAGAACATGCTACCACTAGGGTGCCCTCCTTCCATTCTAACTGATTTGCATATTTTTCAGTGTGTGGGATGCTGACATGGTCGTAGCTGGCAAGTCTGTATCTGACTCTTCTAAGACTTATAAAATGATTGGGGTCATAGGGTGACCAAAGGAAGCTTGTTTGCAACTGGAAACTTTTTAGAATTTTATCTACTTCTTGCCATGCTTCTTCTCTTTTGTTGAAAATGAATGGGCCCAGTTGGTGTTTGATTTTGAGCTGTGCTTTCTTATTTCTGCTATGAAAGTGAATCATGTCTGCATTTCCAAATTGCTGAAAATACTCTAAATCAAAAAGTCTCATGGGGAGATACTTTGGTAGTTTGTAAGGGGCTAGCTCACAGCCATATATTCTGATTACTGTGTGGTCTTGGTAGAAGTACCAATCTCCAATGCTATAATTCTTTGAAAGCTGGAGGATCTTCTGCATATCATCGGTGAGTCTAGGAGGAGGAGAACTCTGTAGCAGAGACAAGGCTGGATAGATGAACAGATCAATGAACTCACAATAGCTGTATGGGGAGCAAGAGATGTGGTGACAAACTGATGACCAAAATACCACTGACCTCTTGTTTCCTTTTGCATCCAGCTTTCTCAAGGATACAGGGAAACTATCAGGCTGAAAGTATAACATTAAGTGATATATATAAGAGGTGTATTTGAATACCCTTTCCCTCTCCAGATTCATGAATTGCTCATGAATCTTGTCAGAAATGAATGTGGCATAATCATACTGGGGAGCAGGAGGCTGCCCTGGAGTGAACATGGATAACATCACCAAGGTTGTATCATCTACAAACTCACTGGTATTGAATCCCAGAATGCATGAGATTATTTCCACTAGCAGTCTCCCTGTATCATTGAACCAGACATGTAGATAGGGAGAAGGTTGTCGGGGCTGATATTCTGGTTTCATGAACAGCTGACCAATCTTTGTGACCTCTGAGCTGGGCAATTTGGCAGCTTCTTGGAGCAGAAAATTCATAGAAAGGGGGACTAGAGGTTTAGTTGGTTTAAATTTCAGCATCTGACTTATGGATTGTGGAGTGATGTGGAATAAAACATTCCCAGATGAACTCAAAACTATTCTCTGTGAGGGGTCATAGTGTTCACAACACTGATGGATGAGGTTTGGGAACACATTGACTTGAGGTAGGTAGTAAATGGGCAAATTAGACTCCCAAATACCTATGTCATCAGTACCACTCATATATTTATCCCTCAGCTCACAAACAGTGTGTATTTGATACTTGTTAGTTATCTCAACTGTCTCTTTAATTTGATGATCCCTGTCAGCAAGGGCCAGCCAGTCTAGGTTCCTCTGTGGGGCCCTCAGGGGAGTAATGTTCAAGGCCATAGGGGTCTCCATGCTTCACTTATCCTTTGAACTGGATTTATACTTGAATTGTGGGTGAATGAGGTGAATTTTGACAAAGAAAAAGGTCTTCAGGGAGAAACAGGGTAGCTTTGGCAAAATTAAGGCGAAATGTTGCCAAAGGGGGTGAAACAGGGTGAATTATCTTGTTGTGGTGTGCCCTATGGCATGAAAAATTTGTGAAGGGTGTGGGTTAAGCACAATGCAGTGAATGAGGGGACTTTGATGAATTTGGGACCTCCGGGGGATATTAGTTTAGTCTTTGAAGGTATAGGAGTTCGGAAAACCGAATGGTGGTTATTCTGTGTTTTTAGCTTGTGAAGACTGAAAAACCAATTGGTGGGAGAAATAGGTAAATACTTGGTTACGACGCGACAGGAGGCAGATGACCGTGCGGAATTCCAGGCGGCAGCAGCTCAAGGACGAATTTCTGGAGGTTGGCGGAAGAATGACGTAAATGCATACAGTCAACAGAGTGCTCAAATATGTGAAAAATACAAAAAACCATGACTTTTGCACGATAATATGGAAAAATTGGTTTTTGGCACCTTTTTGATGGATTACGTCAGCATGATGTCATTGGTGGTGTCGGGTACGGTGGGATGACGTGTCAACTGGTGATTGGTCGACGTGGACGAGCGACGTGGCGGACAGGTCGGAACAATGGCGGAATGGAAGCTGATGTAATGCTGATGCGGCAATAGTGTGGTGGTGATGTAGGGATGACGTAAGGCAGAAAGGCAATAGCGGTAAGCGGTTTTATCGGACCGCTTTTGGTATGGACTCGGTTTGTGTCGGAGGTCGCCCGATACAATGAGAAATGGACACGCGTCCACGAACAGACGTCATCTTCTGACATTTTTCGGGCGCTAAAGGACGGCGATCGGGGGCGGTCCGAAATCGCCGAGGGCCGTCGGATGGGAGGGCCCGGATCCGACGGATGACGGGATGCGGAGATGTCAGAGGGATACGGCGGGGCCCGTATAATAAACAATTGTTATTTGTGGAAAAACGCGCCAGGACAAAACATTGGATAAATGAAAATTGTGGGTTTTCTGAGGTTTTCAGGGATAAATGGTAAACGATATATCCGTTTATAAGGTGCGCTTAGGGTTATTAAATCAACCAGATGTTGATTTAATTCCCAAAAATAAAGTGTGAACAGATATTCCATGGGACTCCGACTTTCTCCCACTTCCAAACTTTGGGATATATGGCTAGATTGCCAAAGGGGGGGAAATATATATATTTCTGGGATTTTTTGCACAATAATGCTATAATAATAGGGAATGGGAGAACTTAGGGAGCTATATAGTAAAATTAGGGGTTATAATTTTGAAATGTGGGAGAGAAATAGAGGGCTAAGTTTAAGGAGTAAACTTAGATTTAGAAGCAGATGAGGGTGAGGAATGATTTTACACAAGAAATGTGGCTTCTTGTGTAATAGGAATCAACACCTTGGCTTGATGTTGCCATAATCAAAAGGTGATATTAGTACACAATGAGGAAATCCCATTGGACCTTTAGGGAATGTTAGAAAGATGTTTTGAGGGGAATGATTGGGGAGTTAGACATGCTTCACTGTGTTGTTACCAAAATGTTGAGACAGGTGAACCTTCTCTTGTCGATATATGCTTTTTTCCAAGGCCAGCAATATAACTGAAAACAAGCTTCTGCAACCCCTTTCTGCCTACCCTTCTTAGTACCTAGCATTTTTTGTTACTTCAGGGAGGGTGCACTTAGACTTGCAAACCCTCAATTGCTCTTTTTCTTTTTCTTTTCTTTTGAGTTTCTATCTGCAACTACCTTTATCACTTCCAAGGCCCCAGATTAAGTAGTTGGGAACCTTCATTCTCTACCTGATCTACTAATCTGCCAAGATTAGACAATTTGGACAGATTCTCTTTCTCTATTCTACAACATCAATTTGAACATGGCATGATCCAGATTAGGCTGTTGGATCACCCATCTAGAAGTAGGACACTATCCAAACAATATACAGACATGTTCTTCCACAGAAATATGGGATCTTTGCATCATCAAAGTAGAACATATTTGGAATTTCCTCTGCCAATCATGAAAAATGAAACCTATTGGTATAGGAGGCTAACAGTAGCTCCACTTGGGGATGGTTTTTCCATATGAAAGACCAAGAACAGCAGGTCAGAACGCCTTGGTCCTTAATTTCTTGCCAAAATTTGGGAACTTTGCTTTTGATGATCAACACTGAGGCTTTTCAAAAAATGAGAAATCTTGTAATTATGGCCTTTCCTTGCTCTCTTTCAAAAATTTGTGAAGCTGTAATGCCTTTTATCTGCTGAAAACAAACTACCATAATTAAGTAATAATGTACAAGGCCATGTCAAATTATATACATGGAAAATAGTCAAAATAGTGCTTCAACATCCGGCCATTTACATGGCCCTCTTGAACTTCAGTGTCATCCAAATTTTTCAAGAAATATGTGTTATTCCCTTGTACTGCTTGAATAACAAAGGGTCTTTTCCAAAGGGAATCAAATTTTCCATGTTTTCCCTTGTCTTCTCTTCTTGAGTCCCATTTAAGCACTTTATCACCAATGAAAAAGTCTTCTGCTTTTGTTCTTCTGTCAAAGATTTTCTTTAGCTTCTCTGTTAAAACTTGAACTCTGTTGTATACCTGGTCTCTGGTTTGCTGCAAACAGATTGTTTGGTTGATCCTCCTTTGCATATCATTGGGTTCAGCTTGGGTTTCTTGAAGCAATTTGATGACAGGAATCCCTGGTGATGAGGGAAATTTGGCCTCCATTCCATAAACCAACTCATATGGGCTGATCCCAATAGATCTTTTGGTTGTTAGCCTATCTGCCCATAAGGCATTTGCAAGCATTTTATGCCAATTTTTCTTATTTTCCTCCAACATATTCTTGATGATGTTTATAAGGCTCTTATTAGATGATTCAGCTAAACCATTGCCTTGAGGGTAATATGTTGTGGAATGACCCAAGGTAATATGGAACTTATGGCAAAAATTGATCATTTTCTTGGATCTGAAAGCAGCATCATTATCTGTAATGATCTTTTCAGGGCAACCAAATCTGGATAAAATATTAGTTTCATGGAACTGAATGATAATGGAATCATTCGCTTGTCTGCATGGAACAACCTCAATCCATTTGGTAAAATAATCTGTGGCTGTTAGGATCCATTTGTCTTGACCTGAAGATGAAGGGTGAATCTCTCCAATGAAGTCTAAGCCCCATTGCTGAAAGGGCCTTTCTGTTGAAATAGGTTTCAGAGGTAAGGGCAATAATTTTATTTTTCCCTCAAACACCTGACACTTATGACATGAAGTAACAAATCTCTTGACATCTGCAAATAGAGTAGGCCAATAGTAACCTGCCCTCAATATCTTATCCACAGTGGACTTCCAATACAAATGTCCACCACAATCACCTGCATGAAAATCTTTTATAACATTGTTAGTTTCATTGATTGTTAGACAATTCAACAATATACCCTCATGATTTTTCCACAGTAAATTACCATCCATAACACAAAATCTTGAAGCTTTCATTTTTAAAAATCTGCTTTTGGTTCTGGACAATCCTGGGGGAGCACACGGGTTTTGAAATACATAACATATATCAGCATACCATGGGGATTGTTCAAAGGCAATATTGATCTGTGGAGTCGCCAGCTCCGGTTCATTGTCCAGTTGATTAATACCCAAGGCTTGAAAATTTGCTTCAGACATGAGTTTAGCCAAACCTTGTCCCTTTATCAGTTTTGTTGGTCTTATTCCAATGTCATATTCCAAGATACTTGCAATCCATTTTCCTCTTCTGCCCTCTAATCCTTCTTGAGTCAATATGTCTTTCACAATGGCATTTGGCACATAAGCAATAGCATGAGAATATAGGACATAAATCCTAAAATCTTTGATGGCCTTAACCAGGGCATAAGCCTGCTTTTCCATGATCTGATATTTCAAGGGTGCATCTCTAAGGGCTCTGCTAAAGAAAGCAATAGGTTTCTCGTTTCCTTGGTCATCCTTCTGTAGTAAAACTGCAACAATAGTATGTTGGGAGGCAAAAGAGAAGATAATGAAATCTCTATCAAATTGAGGACTTGTAAGAACAGGTGTTTGAGTCAAAGAAGCCTTGATGCCCTCAAAGGCCTGTTTAGCTTCTAGTGTCCATTTTACCTTGGAATGTTTTTTCAACATGTGGTTTAATAACCTTATCAATTCTGCTAGATTTGGGATAAATCTCCTTAGAAAGTTGATCTTTCCCAAAAAGGCTTGTAATTCCTTAATGTTTCTTAGTTGTGGGACTTCTAGAATAGCTCGAATTCTGTCAGGGTTAATTCTAATTCCCTCTTTAGAAATGATATGACCTAGCAACTTACCCTCTTCCAGGCCAAACAGAGACTTCTTGGGATTTATGGAAATACCATATTTCCTACATGTCAGAAACATTTGCCTCAGGTGTCTAAGGTGTTCTTGGTCAGATTTAGAAAAAGGAGTGAGGTCATCCAGATAAAAAACTAAGAAGTCATGAATCTCCTTGGCAAAGGCAATATCCATTGCTCTTTGAAAAGTAGCTCCTGCATTTTTCAGTACAAAAGGCATTTTGACATATTTAAATGTTCCCCATGGGGTTGTGAATGTTGTTTTATCCTGATCATCAGGGTGGACCAAGATTTGGTTAAAACTTGAAAATCCATCAAGTAATGAGATTCTAGAAGCCCCCACCACTCTTTGAAGAATGTGATCCATTTTGGGTAAGGGATAATTGTCCTTGAGGGAAACTTGATTCAAGTTTCTAAGATCAACACAAAGCCTAATCTCACCAGTTTTCTTCCTTGTAGGAACAAGATTGGATATCCATTCTGAAAATCTGATGGGTGCTATGATACTTGCTTCAAACATTTTTTGCACCTCTTTCTCAATTGAAGGGAGAAGTATAGGATTAATTCTCCTTAATTTCTGCTTGAAAGGCTTTTGATTTGGTTTGAGAGGAATAGTGTGTTGAATGACTGAAGTATTATAGGATTTTAAATCCTCATAACTCCATGCAAATACATCTTGGAACTCTTTAAAGAGGTCAACATACTTGGGCTTCTGATCAGGGGGCAAAGACTTTGATAATTTTATTATCTTGGGATTTTCAATTGTTCCAATGTTGCACTCTTCAATGACAACATTTAGGGGATGCATCTTTGGTTTCCTAGGAATATCATTTGAATAAAAAATGTCTTCCAAAGGGGTCAGGCCTGTGGGTAAAAAATTGTCCTTTAGTTGTAGGACCTCAGCCTTTGCTCCAGCTATTTCATCCAGTTTAAGTTGTTTAAGCTCTTGTACATTCTTATTATCAAAGGTTGTTGGGTGAAGTAGTTGATTAGCTATTTTGACTGATATAGTTCTCTGACCTTGGTTGCTCTGTGGTTGGGAGTCTTCTACAGCATCAATATCAACATTTAGGCCCGAAAACTCTTGTTGTAGAGTTAAAAAGTTATTTATCTGTGTATCATCTTCAAAAACTTGCCAGTCTTTGACATTGTTTGGGATGGAAGGTTTTTGTTTTATCTCAGCTGTAAAACAATGGTTGGGTTCAAAGGGTAATTTACAAGTACTAGCAAAAGTAGCTAGATTGTGTGCATGAAGGTTGTGGCTTCTAGATATTTTGGTCAGTTGAAATTCAGTAAATGCATTAAGTATTTCAATAGCAGCAGTTCTGCAAGACCTTAGCCTTTTGTCATTGGTGACGAAATTGCCTTTCATTTGTTGGATAATGAGGTCTGAATCTCCCAAGATTGACACTTTGGTTGCCTGTAAGGATTTGATCAGTTTGAGGCCTAGTAAGAGAGCTTCATATTCTGCCATATTATTAGTACATCTGAAATTTAACCTATGAGCTCGACCCTCTGCATGATTGTTTTGTTTATTGTGGATCCAAACTCCTGCTCCTGCCCCTAACTTGTTAACTGATCCATCGAACTCAAGAAACCAAAGGATTTCTTGATTTAGAGCACAATTAGGAGAGTCATTAAGACTTGGAATCGGGAGTTGGGGGTCTTGTTTTTCATCTGATTTATTTTCTAGAGCAGTTTGATCAATTGATTGCCTAATTTCAAGACCTTGGGTAGCTGATTGCTCATTTGTATGCATGTTTTGTTCTAGAGTGAAAGGTTCATTATCAGTTGTGGGACATGTGTTATCATTGAACAGAATGAAGGAATCCATATCAGAATGGACTGCATAGATGGGAAAATTTTGAGGTTTTGCTTCACTGCTCACCATATATTTCATGAGTGTCTCTCTATATAGCCTCTTTGGTTGCCCAAAGACAGAGATAGTTGCATAAGACATGTCTAATTGTAGGGACCCTTGGAGCTTGGCTCCCCATGATCTTGATAACAACATTCCATATTTAGGTGGGATATCAGCTACCACCACATCCATTAAAATAGTTTTATTTGGATTTTGGACAAGGGAAATGTTGTGGGGAAAAATGCCTATGCAGGACGATCCTATCCACCTAAGGTGTGATAGTGCCTTAGCAACAAACGAATACAGCTATTATGATTTCTTCCTTTATGAAATGTGAAAGAGGGGAGATCGGAAGACTTACCGTTGTCTTCCGGTTGTCCCTCGATCTAGATCCTCTTCTCTTTGTGTGTCCACAGCTACTTGTCTCCTCGCTTGCTCAAGAGAACAGCTACTTGAATCCCACGAGATCATAAGAGAACAGCTACCTGTGACAAGAGAACAGCTACTTGCGACAAGAGAAGAACACAATACAAAGGCAAATATACATATTCATAAATGATTCAGGATTAGAAGTAAATCAAATACACTAATGCAATCATACAAAATACACCAGCATATAGGAAAGAATCAAGATAGCTTTATTGATTGATAACAGGGTTCAGGAAGAGATACAACCCATAGGGCTCCAATCCAGCATCTCCTTCCCAGCAGAATGGAATTCCTTCTTCAGCTCCCTTCAAAGCATTAAGCACCCAATGTCTCCAGCCACAAACCAACAACAATTCTTTACAATAACAAAATTCCAGCCTCTAGATCTCATGGAGGAGAGATCCATATATAAATGTTTGGAGAGAGGATGAGTCAGCTTGAGATCTGACTAGTGTCCTCTCCCTCTATCAGTTCTTGAGTCCACTTGGAGGTTCTTGCTTCCACTTGGAGATTTGGAACCTCTTACTCATCACCAATCGAATTCCTTGATGCAAGTGTCATTTTGGAAGCTTCCTGGGCATTGACACCTTGAGGAATGACTCTGCCACATGTCCAAACTCGCTCAGCGCAGGTAGCCTTTGTTGGAGTTGACATTCAACACAGGTAGACAGTGGAGCAGTTGACATTCAGCGCAGATGCTCAGTGGAGCAGTTGACATGATCCAGAATTGGCTTGTTTTTGAGTGTTTTCGGGTGGAGAACTTCTGTGAATTGCTGTGGTTAGTTTTCCTTGTTCCTCTAGGGGTAGGAACAACATGTTTAGGGACTTTGGATCCCTTAAATTATGGACATTTCATGCTCAATGCTGTAAGGCACAAAAATGTCTATAACAGTTGCCCGCTAAAGTATGAGGCCGTTTATCGGGTGAGATGCTTTATCCAGGAGGGTCCGAAGTTCATCCATCTACTGGGAGGAGACCTGTAATAAAATAAAATACAATACATTATGATTCATACTGTTTCCATGATCTAGCTGAGGCGGGCATTCCCATGCTCAGCTTTATAAATTCATTTTTGTACATAGAACAGATGATCGTCTGATGGTAGACTGATAATTTTGGCGAAATTATCATCCTTTGAGTAGGATGATCATCTGCTGCAATGATGTACATGTCAAATGTCTTTATTTTTCCTGAATATATATCGCAGCCCGGATGGATGAAACTAGATCCGGGGTCTTCAAACTCGTTCGATCTTCACTCTAAGTACAAGTCGATCCATGTGAGAATTGCGCTGAAGTCGAACATGGAAAGACATCGCTTGATTACCAGTCAATGATGTAAACCGTTAACAAGCGCGAGAGGAATCACCGATAATGATAATGACCCTCAAGGTACTGCAGTACAATTCACGTGGTGTGAATAAAGGACTTGGCGTCGAACACCACGCAAAATCTTCTGGTCAAAGGTCATTGATGTATACCTGTCGCCGGAAGTGAGAAACTTGCCATTGAGGCATGCAAGCTTCAAAGTACTGAAGGGGTTGTTCCTAGATCAACTTCTTGGATAATGAGCTGATGTCGACAAGAAGCGATCCATCACAGGAGGGCCTTGATGAATCCCACATCAGTGACATGAAACGGAGCTAATGATTTTAATGGAGGTAAAAACGATCTGTGACATATGATTCAGGGTGGCAGTCATGAATGGATGAAGGATAATGTATGGTAGTGGATGGGACCCGGTTGACTCTTTCTGAACGACTTCTCTTGAACATATGGCGATGCGATGGATCGGTAGCATTACCCCAAATATGGATGGTATGGTGAGACCATGGTGATGTGACCGGTGAATGAAACAACCCAACCCGATTGTGGTATGGAGGAAAAGTGTCATGTTCAAGAGTGACCTGCTACCATCAAAGTTTTCTTGATTTTCTCCCAATTTTTCCCCAGTCATTGCTGACCAGTACCTCTTTATTTTTGTCAAGCTTGAGGAGGATAACATATGCTTGTTCTATAACCTGCCCTTCAGGCAAGCCCATCGCTATGTTTTAACGAGCCTAGCGATAGGGAAACTCGTTCTCGTCTAAAGACAAGTTTGTCGCTATTTAACAATTTTAACGAGTCTAACGACAAGGATAACTCGGTCCTTTTCATTTTTAGAGAGTCTGAAAAGGTACATAAAGTTAACTCCAAAATTCCTTTTTCATCATCTAATCCCTTAAGTCCAAAAAATTATAAAACAATACAGAAGGGATGAGTTTTCGATAACTTTAACGAGCCGAATAAAACAAGCGCTTGACCTTTTTGTGCAATAATCCCTCAGGTCCAAAAAGATTAAAATCTAGAGGAGGGATAGCTCTTCCTGTCCTTTAATGAGCTGGAAGGCCAAAACTCAGCAATCTTTTCACATTTTACGAGTCAGTTGAAAAGAGCTTAAAGAAGACTCATCTTTTGAGGAACGAGTGATAAACAGGGATAGCAACAGATTCCAGGTACAGGTTGGAATTTTCCAATCATGGCAGTGTCACAAGGATGGCTAGGTGAAATCACTCTTCGCACCTGTTCCTCAAAATGGGTAAACAATCATATGGAGGTGAACGATCGGCCAAATGAAAAGTGGAGGTGGCAGGTGCAAACACGACCAAGGCTTTTATGGCTGATAAATTTACGATCACGGTGGTTATTTACCGGGATAGGTTCATTTTTTAGTTAAAAATGAGCTTAAACACTGGAGGAAACTCTGCTCACTGCTTATATTTATTTTTTAACGAGCATGAAGACCGCGTTAAAACTGCTCGGATCTTGCGTTTATTTTTTAACGAGCATGAACTTTATGCTAAAACTGCTCGATATATAGTCAAATTTTGATTTTTACCATAACTAACTTTTCTCTTTTCAAGGATAGTACTGCATTCTCAATTGCTCTCATTTAACCATTCCATTTGAATTTGGTTTGTTGGAGCTCTGGAGGTGCCTCTTCCCCCTTGATTTTCACCAGATGATTCTGGGAGATTCTGTGGACGATTTTCAGCGCCGTCTGGACCAGGTAGGAGCTAAACCCTAGTCTTTCTTTTCATGGTTTCATTTTTCAATTTTGTGCCTGTTTTCCTGTCCCCATGAGCCCCTGGGGTTTTTCTAGGGCGCTCTGCCATCAGCGCAGGTGGTCCATTCGAAACCTACGCTGAATGTCAAGCTGCCTTAAGGCAGTTTGACCTTCAACGCAGGTAGGATACTTGCCAACTGCGTTGATCTCAGAAAAGCAGTTCTATGCACAGTTTTTTTTTGATGAAATTTTGCCAGTTTTTCATCAAATCCAGGAACTTACTCTTTCTCTTGTTTTTTTTGCAGGGATCTTTGAGCAAAATGTCCCTTACATGGCGAGAACGAGAACATGAAGAGGAGGACATGATTGCCCTCCATGACCCTGTCACGGTGAACGCGCTGCAGAACTGTGGCCTGCTGAAGTTTTTCCGTATCTCTAGCATGAGAGCACAGATCTCTTTACTGCAGTATATGCTTGATGCTTGGGATCCCATCAACCAAGTGTTCTAGATTAGGGGAAAATCCATCCCCTTGACCATAGTAGACATTTACTTCTTGACTGGGTTGTCAAGGCGGGGTGCCCCCATTTCTTTGTCAGGTTCGGCCCAGGGGAATGACTCCGTGAGAGATTATGTCCGCCAGTATTGTAGGGAGGGTTCCCAGCCGAGCAGAGACGGCAAGGTTGTTATCCGCGAGATCACTGACAGGTCTCTCAGGTCCATTCTGTATACCATTGGTAGGATGGTCGGTAGTGCATCTCTACATGTTGCCAACAGATCTTATGTGCAGCACGCCTTGGAGTGTCTCCAACCGAAAGTATTCAACTGGTGTGATGCAGTACTTGCTCAGATGAAAAGTCAATTGACCAAGGTAAAGGACGGGAAGCTGAAGAACTTTGGGTATGGTTCTATTCTGACTGCCTTTGCCTTGGAGAAAATACCACTGATGCAGCCTCAGTATATCGCACTCGACTTGCCTTCTCCTACCGAGCCACGCATGCAGAGATGGGTTGATCACATGTCTAGGCATGCTGGTCAATCTCAGATTACTTTCACTGATACCTTCTTCAGGTGGTTCGAGCGTCAGGAGATGGTCTATTCCGAGTACCCATATGTTGGCATGGATTTCCGAGGTGATCCGGATTTGGTGCTACCGGATGGCGAACAGTGGGGCGCTATTGGTAAAATCTTTGACCATATTACTGTTTACTGTTCTTATTTATAATGTCCTTGTGCTTTATTCTATCAAGACTTTAATCAAACTCATGTGTGCATGCAGATGTTGGTCCTGTTCGTCCAGCAGCTCGCCCGAAAGCGCCAGTTGCTGCCCCAGCAGGGGAGACTGCTGGGAGGGTTATTCTCCGCGACCTTGATGTGGCAGAGACTCTTACAGCTGTGCAGGAGTAGGTTGAGAGTCTTACTCTCGGCATTCCCGATGTGAGGATTGATGAGTTACCTTTACAGTTGCAGCGACATACTACTGGTGTGCCTAGACGATGGACTCGTCTCTTGCGCATGATTGCACAGGCCGTGACGTGCTATCATGAGCACCACTAGGCTAGGGTGCCCCCTAGCATTTTTGAGTTTTTGGGTCATATGACCGATTTTGTCTTGGTTACAGAACATTATGTATGAACGATAAACAACTTATATATATTTTGATTTTCGAGTTTTATTCTGGTTGAGTTATATGATCCATATGTACAATCATTGATGATGTGTCTCTTTTTACAAATGTCGCAAATGTCTATCTAACACATAATTTGCTAATGAGTCAGTTAATGTGTTTAAGTTTCTGGAAATATGCTGGTATTGAATTGAATCAAAATGTCTTTCCAAAATCTTAACCCTTAGGAACATGCGATAAATAGCTGGATTGCGAACGGAATATATACCATTGAGTTGTAGTATTACGAGCTGTGAGTCTAGCCTGACAATTAGTCGGCGTATGCCACGGGTGATTGCATCAGAGAGTAGTTCTATCAACGCGCTATACTTAGCGATGTTATTCGTTGATTGCCCAATACATACACCTCTGAAACTTATTAACTCGCCGCTTGGATCAAAAATGGCCCAGGCTGCGGAGGATAGGTTCCGCGAACTACGACTCGCTCCGTCGGCATATCCAACACATGTCTCCAGAAGGTTCGACATCTGCAATAAATGTAAAAAGGTGGATTACTCAACCAAAACAAACATTTTAGCAAAAACAAAATACAACAAAAGCATACAGGTTACTATTTAAGCATAGTAACGCTTAAGGTACAACCCGTTGCGGGGTTGCGCCAGTGGAATTCCATCATAATCCATTAAATCGTAGGCTCCTTTTGCTAACACTCGTTTAACAATATAGGGGCCCATCCATAAGGAATTAAATTTACCTGCTCCCAATTTATCGGATTCTTGGTCATAAAGCAAGACCAAGTCACCTTCTGAGAAGACACGGGGTTTGAAATTTTTGTCGAACTGCGCCTTGACTCGTTTCTTATGGGCTTCGTTAGCCAAAGCGGCATCACGATGGGTTTCATCCAATTGGATTAGTTCAAGGAAACGAGCCTCTTCTTCCAAAGTTCCGGGGAGGAGATCAATTGCGAGTTTAAGCGACGAAATTTCGCACTGGATTGGCAAGACTGCTTCCAGGCCATACACCAGTTGGAAAGGTGTGAACCCGGTCGCGTTATTTACCGATGTTCGGTAAGCCCACAAGGCTGAGTACAGGATTAGGTGCCACCTTCTTTTATGAACCCCAATCATCCTTTGCAACATACGCTTCAGGACCTTGTTGATTGCTTCAACTTGTTCGTTGGTTTGCGGATAATACGGGGTAGAGCTGTCGTGAGATAGCCCTAGCTTGGCAGTTAATTCGACCATCATGTGATTGCGAAAATGTGATCCATGATTTGTAACTATAGCCTGTGGTACACCGAACCTAGCGACTACATGATTGAAAAAGAAAAGGGCAGCTGCTTCACCAGTGTTATCCAATGTAGGCATCGCCTCGGCCCATTTGGTAAAATAGTCAACAACGACTATAATATACCCATGCCCCCCGATCGAGGTGGGGTTACATTGCATGAAATCGATGCCCCATTTGGCGAAAGGCCCAACAGTAACTATTGGCTGTAAAGGTGCGGGCGGTCTTCTGGTTTTGCTATCAAAAATTTGACAAGCATGGCAACTTCTGACTACGATTATGCAATCTTTGAACATGGTTGGCCAGAAGTATCTTGCTCGTAAGATTTTTTGTGCTGTTGCATATCCAGATTGATGCCCCCCACACGCGCCTGAATGACACTCATTCAGGGCTTTTTCGGCCTCCTCATGGGTAAGGCACCTCCTCAGGACTGTATCGACACCACGACGGTAAAGCGTATCACCGACGATCATGTAGTCTTTCGCTTGGTATCGTATACGTTTTTGTTCTGAGTGAGAGGTGTTGGGCCTGAATTTTTGGGTTTGGAGATAAATTATGATATCTCCATACCACTCATTGCTTGTAGATATCAGAAACAAACTTTCGTCCACGATTGACTCTTCTGATGTTTCATCGTTGGACGACGATGGGAGATCGCATAATAATTCTGCGAAAACTAGAGCTTTCTTTGATTTGGATTTTACAAATTCCAGATCAAACTCTTGCAGGATCGCTATCCATTTTGAATATTTGCCCCCCAGCAACTGTCGTGACAGTATATACGTCATGGGGTTGCAATCTGATAAAATGGTAGTTTTCCGAAAGAGGACATAATGTCGAAACCTTTGAATCACTTGAACAGCTGCAAGCGCTAGTTTTTCAACATAAGAATATTTACTTTCTGTATCATTTAAGTTTTTACTTAAATAATATATAGGATGTTCAATTCCATCGACTTCTTCAACTAAAACCATCGCAATGGTCGTATCAGCTGCAGCCAGATACAGGTTAAAATCTCTTTGATAGTCCGGGGCGTACATTAATGATGCTTTTACTAGACAATCTTTTAGAGCATCAAAGGAAGCTTGCGCCACCTGGTCCCAGACGAAAGGTACATCCTTTTTCAAAAGACAAGTATAACCTTTAGCAAGTTCTGCGTAATTTGGAATGAACCTCCTCAGGAAGTTTTCTTTCCCTTGGCGTTTCTGAATCTGAAGCAAATTTTAAGGTGGAGGAAAATTAATGATCGCCTGAACCTTGAAAGGATCGAGACGAATCCCGTCCTTAGAGACTACAAAGCCAAGTAAGCGACCAGAACCGACGCAAAACACACATTTGTGCGGATTGAGTCTTATCTTGTAGTGTCGGCAACGTAGAAATATAGCTCTTAAATGTTGCGGATGATCAGTCCGCTTTCGCGAATGAGCCGGAAGATCGTCGAGATATGGTTGAACGATGTTCTTGATGTCATGGAATGCATAATTCATTGCCCTCTGAAACGTCGCCCCTGTGTTCTTTAAACCAAAGGGTAATTTTCGATAAGCGAATGTGCCCCACGGACAAATAAATGCAATCTTTGACTAGTCCTGTGGGCGGATATTTATTTGATTATACCCGGAAAATCCATCCATAAATGAAAAGATTTCACATCTGGCGCATTCATCAATTATCTGGTCGATGAAGGGTGTAGGGTAGTTGTCTTTTGGACAAGCTTGGTTTACATCCCTATAGTCGACACACACTCTAATTGTCCCTTGTTTCTTCATAACAGGAACAATATTCGATACCCAATCGGTTAGAGGAACCGGGTAGATGAATCCAGCATGGAGAAGTTTTTCAACTTCCGCCTTAATGGCAGCGGCTTTTTTGGGGTGCACCTGCCGAAGCCGTTGTCTTACTGGTTTGACATCAGGATACATTTTAATTTCATGTTCAACGATACTCGAGTCAATGCCTGGAATTTCATCATATGACCAAGCAAAGACATCTCTGAATTCGCGAAAAAGAGCATTATATATTTCCAGTTCTGAAGGGGAACAACCTTTGCCGACATAAATATTCTCTACAACATTTGTTTTAGTCGAGATATTTATGGCTATAGTCTCTTCGATATTGGATAAGTTTCGCTCGGAATCCACCGTATTTATAGTATTTGATAGGAATTCAAAAACTGAAGGGTGATAAAGGTCATGTTGAGTATCTTCTTCATATTCCGGAAGAAGGCAACGATGGTGGTGATCATTCCATGGTGCCCCTCCAATCAACATTGATTGTAAGATTCCTTCGTCAGTCCCATGCACTTTCGACCAAGGATCTAATGGGGTACCATATTCTCTAGACCTATCTACCCAAACGTTTGACGAGCGTTGATTTGGTTTCGCCTCCCATGCCCGAAACAATGATTGCTACAATATTTCTATAGGGCTTGGGGGAAAAACCATTGCATGATCCATGTCGACATCGTCTTTTGCGACCTTCATGGAAGATATACTGTTGCAGGTTGCTACTAACGCTATATTTCCTATGTATACAGGAGGTGGAAGCGCGAAAGTTCCCATCATTGTGGGGTCTTTCAGTAGACCTACTCCGACATCTTGAAGCGAATGGTTGCTCTCATGGATCATGGGAATGCTTCCTATAACTTGTGAACCATTAGGGAGGAAGTTCTGTTGGTCAACGACCGTAATCCCTCCTTCAAATGGGAATGCGATCTTCCTAAAATAAGTCAACACGACAGCTGCCATGGCATAGATCCATGGTCTACCCAGTAGGATTTTGTAGTCAAGATTCCCATCGATGACCTCAACATCAATTTCCACTATTTTTCCTCCCAGTTCAACCTTTAAGTTATTAAGGATACCGTACGGGGTATAAGTCCTTCCGTCGAAAGCTTTTAATTTCGTCGAAGATCGTGACAAGGTTGGAGATCCTAAAGTTTTCCAGCAACTCATCGACATAATACATGTAGATGCCCCTTCATCAATAATTGTTCTGTGAACAGTTTTGTTGAGGGATTTCACTTGTATAAGGAAAGCTAGTTGAGATGGTAACTGAGGATCATATCCTTTTTGATCGAAAGATACAAGATTGGAATCCTTAGGATCAACCCCACCAATAGTTGATAACAAAGCCTGCCTTTGGGATGGGCAATTCTGTAGTACTTCAAGAGTCGACATAGCGGATGGCGATTGGGCCAAATCTTCCACTATGTTATAATGTTGCGCTGCCCTGGCGCGAGGATTAAATGTCAACTTGTGTACTACCCCCTTTGGCAGTTTTATTGTTAATTCAAGAATGATGGGCGGTACAACTTCTGTCGAAGTTGTTGTCGAACTACTTGGTTGATCTTTACCTTTTTCGTTTGACAGCTGCGGATTCCCGTAATCTTTGTTCCTTTTCAAAATCAAAGCATCATTTTGCTGTTTTGAAACCGACAACATAAGTACTTGCGACGGGGAAGCATTTCCACTATCAACTAGATTTTGACCCGGGTTGGGAAATGGATCAGTTAACACAGCTGAGGTTTGTGAACTTTTAAAGAACCTCTTCAACTCAGCTTTGAATGGACAATTCCTTGTATAATTATCCTCCTCATCACATATTTGACATGGATAATTTTGTTTCCCTTTCCCAGGAGGGTTTGAAGAAGTTTTTCCAGGAGATGACTCACCCTGTTTCTTCTTCTTCCCTTTGTTTTGCTTCTTCTTGCTTCCTGGTTGATTGGTTTCTTTGCCTTTATCTGCTGATACGGCATTTACTTCCGAAGCAAGAATTTCTTCTTTTGCATTTTGATCCGAATTCTTACGGGCTTTCTTAGACGAAGCCTTTATCGATTTCGCGTTTGCCGTGCCAATCACGCCATCGACGGTATGAGAGTCACTATTGGATTTTGGAGGAGGAGGAATTGAAAATTCCGGTCTAGGGGCATTAGGTATTTTGTTGTAGAGCGTGCCAGACTGAGTATAAACTAAGTCTAGATATTGTGCACGAGCAATAACTTGCTCCTCTGTTACGACTCCCCCCTTCGCCACATCTTCCGTTATAGCAGGAAGTAACGACTTTATAAACCATTCAGCTAACAGCTGATCGGGAACGTATGTTTTCACCATCCTACGACGACGACGCCACTCATGTATATGATCAGATATATGAGTGGCAGTTGTCTAGTTGAAGTTGGTTAATATTTCGGTTCCCGTTTCATACCTTATCGGTAATTGAAAATGGGTTAAGAAAGTCGTGGCTAGGGAGCTAAAATTGTCGAATGAGGCTCTAGGTAATTCAATATACCATTTTGCCGCTGGACCCGTTAACGTCCTCTAGAAAAGGCGAAGCCTTATCGAATCATCATTCAGAGTGTTTGATGAACACCACAGATGAAAAGTCATCACGTGATTCGATGGGTCTTCACCTGGATTTCCATTGAATTTAGGAATGTCAGATGGAAGTTTGTGAGGAATCGCTGGCCACCAAGGGGCGTAAGCAATCGGATCGTTGGTTAACCGGTGTAAATCGGGTAACTCTAAAGTTGCCATGAATGGTAACTTTTGATTTAGGTTAGGTGAAGCATAACCAGGGTACGATGGAATCGCTTGAGTAGTAGGCCTTTGCATACCAGCATAATGTAATTGATGTTGGTATGACTGATACGGTTGGTGGGCCTGACCACTGTAAAGCGGTTGGTTTTGACCGTTTTGAACATACGGTTGTCCACTGTTCGCAAAGATCTGCTGCTCAGAACCTTGGTACACTTGCTGGAATTGTGGTTGTTGGTATTGCACCAGCCATGGTTGTGAAGCCATGTTCTGTTGTTCTATGCTAACCGTTGGACCAAGGTGTGGGGTAATTGTACCCGTTTGGACCTGTGTCGCCCCGCCAGTTGGCGATTGTGGTTGTGACCCATGGTCAAGGGGCTGTTGTATTAAAACTTGAGAAATCTGAGGTTGACATGCAACAGGCATCGCTTGAACTTGTGACACTGTTACAATAGTCGGTGTGGTTGGGGTGTTCGTCATAGGTACACACTGTTGCATAGAATATACAATCCTTGGTTGTTGAGGTATCATAGGTACCCAACCACTTGATGTAATTCCAGTATAACCTGAATACTGTTGTGAACTCCCGTATGGATACCCTCCCGGAGGGGGTAATGAAAGGGCATACTGCCCCCCATACGGTAGCAATCCGGAACTCAAGGATATTGATTGTCCTTGGGGACTGGATTGCCCAAACTGACCTCCAAATGGATCAATCTGGTGAGTCTCAACATAAGAGTTTCCGGATATTATTCCGGATGAACAAACTAGAACAAACCACACTGTCGAAATAGTCCCTTGGTGGACTCCTTCTAGCTGTTGCGAGCTAGTCGGGACAGATGGTATGCCAGCAAACATTGTCGGAGTGACAGCAAGGGCTTCTGCTGTCGCCGTGTCATTTGACACAGTCCTAGATGTTGACGGTTGCTCAGACATTTTAAGTCTATCCAATAGATTGCCTAACGATTCTACAGGAACCTCTACTTGTGGTGGATTAACTTCTGATGAAGGAAATAGAGTGACCCCGCCTCCAAAATGGGTTGGAGTACTTGCTTGCGGATCCTCTACAATTTCCTCTATCGCAATCAAACCCGGTGGAAGAGGCAGACTGTCAGGTTCGTAAAATATTTCTGGTGCCGAAGAAGGGGTTGTTTCGACAGCGACAGTAGTTTGGAGAACAAAACTCTCTGGACCGGTTACAGATGGAACTGGTTCAGTAACGCAAGCATTTTACCCCAGACTAGGATCAGTATTACTGTTCCTCTGTGGCTGTTGAACTTCTTCTACAGAGGCAGGGTTTCCAGAAATGTTTGGAGTAACCGGAATCTCAGATGTAGTTGGAACACCTGTTCTAACTTTGATAGGATATTTCGAACCGGTTAAACGAGTTCGCTTTGTCCGTACTGTTTTCGATTCCGAAGACAAAGACGGTTGACTCGTAAGCCTCCGCGAACGACGGGGTTTCAATTGACTTTCTTCCATGATTGCAGATTACTCGATCAACCAAAATACAAAAAAGGGGAAATTGGTGTTTCCGAACTGAATGAATTTTATTAGACGCTTTAGACACAACTTGCTTTTTAACTTTTAAAGAGTCGAGAAAAAGCTAAAGATGACTCTAGTCTCCTTCGATGTTTTAACGAGCCCAAAGTGACAAATGCTCGGATGGACTTTTTCTGTTATAGAGTCTGAAAAAGGCCAAAAGAAACTGCTCTGGAGTTCTAGGCAGAGGGTGTGCCAAACTTTTCGCAAAACCGCAGAATACTTTTTAGGGTACGGGCGGTCGATCTTCGTGAATGTTGTGTTCACTGCATTGCGATCAGTAGGGCGGCCGACACGACTTCCTAAGGATAAAAGATATATGCCTATAGGGGTCTCCCAATATATACGTGATGGTATGTGGGAGCACAAATCCGTACTAGCGCTATCGTCCCTCAGGAGGAATCACCCACCTTCCCCGAGATCGACAATCACTAGGCTTAACGACGCCGGAACACGTCTCTAGCCTAGACCTCTATGTTGTGCGTTATGTTACAAAGCGTTGTTAGGTTCATTCATTTTATTTTAGGTTGATCTTTTTTAAAGTTTGCCTTTCAAGGTTCACGACGAGATGTATGATACAACTTCCTAAATGCAGTCTAGGATGATAAGCAAGCTTTATTATCTTTCAACTTTGAAAATCCTAGCTACTAAGGGAAAAGAAAGACACTATCTTTTCTCAAAGAGCAATCAGCACACTCTAATGCACTTTCCCTAAATCCAACATGCAAACTATCAAATGCAAAATGCACAATGCAGGTGTTTGTTTTCCACTTTCTTAGTATAAATGCCTACAAAGAAAGCTTTTTGCACAACTTTGAATTTGCTTTTAACAAGTTCACTTTCTTCGAAATCAACAAGGGTAGAAGAGATTACAATCACTTTGTGATTTTCGAAATAAAGACTTGTTTTGACACTTTGAAAGAGACAAATTCAAACCAATAAGCAAAAGTAAATCTATAATCAATCTGAAAACAGCCAATGAACTCTCTTCTAAGATCACTATCAATCAGATCTGAACCAAAGGCTACAGGATGACTACTTTACTGATGCAAAGGAAAACTGTAAATGACGCCACAAACACATAAAAACATTCACAGTCTTTTTGTACAAAAAAGAGGCGGAATCTAAGCAAAGAAAAGGAGTTATCAGACTGGTACCTATGCTGGTTAAAGGCTACAAAAACAGAGATCAAAACAGGGCAATAGACAGCAAAGAACCCCAGCTGCACAAGGTTAAACTGGTTCAGCGCAAGTCTAACACTGTGGAGTTGACATTCAGTGCAGGTAGCCTTCACGGGACCTGCGTTGAAATGCAGACTGCCTTCACAATGCCTGCGCTGAAGGAGAAACTCTCGTTTCCCCTGGGTTCTGGGTCACAAAATGCTCAAAAATCAACTGTTTCAAGCCAAATCAGAAACACAAGCAAGGTATAAACAGAGGGATGCTTTGAGAGGGTACTAAAGACTATCACAAGGATCATCAAATCATTTGTGGATCTAGTTTAGATCATAGACAAGTCCAGCAACTGGATCAAAGCAGCAACTTTCTACTTTGCATCCGGGAAAGATGCAGTTCAATAGTTGTTGTCAAGTCTATGAAGTAAACAAATGACGGAAACACAAATGAAATGAATAAACAAGTTCGTCCCCAGTGGAGTCGCCAATTTTTTGTGGGGAAAAATGCCTATGCAGGACGATCCTATCCACCTAAGGTGTGACAGCGGCTTAGCAACAAACGAATACAGTTATTATGATTTCTTCCTTTATGAAATGTGAAAGAGGGGAGATCGGCAGACTTACCGTTGTCTTCTGATTGTCCCTCGATCTAGATCCTCTTCTCTTTGTGTGTCCACAGCTACTTATCTCCTCGCTTGCTCAAGAGAACAGCTACTTGAATCCCACGAGATCACAAGAGAACAGCTACCTGTGACAAGAGAACAGCTACTTGCGACAAGAGAAGAAAACAATACAAAGGCAAATATACATATTCATAAATGATTCAGGATTAGAAGTAAATCAAATACACTAATGCAATCATACAAAATACACCAGCATATAGGAAAGAATCAAGATAGCTTTATTGATTGATAACAGGGTTCAGGAAGAGATACAACCCATAGGGCTCCAATCCAGCATCTCCTTCCCAGCAGAATGGAATTCCTTCTTCAGCTCCCTTCAAAGCATTAAGCACCCAATGTCTCCAGCCACAAACCAACAACAATTCTTTGCAATAACAAAATTCCAGCCTCTAGATCTCATGGAGGAGAGATCCATATATAGATGTTTGGAGAGAGGATGAGTCAGCTTGAGATCTGACTAGTGTCCTCTCCCTCTATCAGTTCTTGAGTCCACTTGGAGGTTCTTGCTTCCACTTGGAGATTTGGAACCTCTTACTCATCACCAGTCGAATTCCTTGATGCAAGTGTCATTTTGGAAGCTTCCTGGGCATTGACACCTTGAGGAATGACTCTGCCACATGTCCAAACTCGCTCAGCGCAGGTAGCCTTTGTTGGAGTTGACATTCAACGCAGGTAGACAGTGGAGCAGTTGACATTCAGCGCAGATGCTCAGTGGAGCAGTTGACATGATCCAGAATTGGCTTGTTTTTGAGTGTTTTCAGGTGGAGAACTTCTGTGAATTGCTGTGGTTAGTTTGCCTTGTTCCTCTAGGGGTAGGAACAACATGTTTAGGGACTTTGGATCTCTTAGATTATGGACATTTCATGCTCAATGCTGTAAGGCACAAAAATGTCTATAACAGGAAACACACAAATATTTAATCAGGCCCAGGCATTTGACTTGGCTGGAATCAAATGAGAATAGGTCCTTATATGGCCTTGTGATGTCTAGGTTAAGTCTCTCCATTACAGATTTAGGCATAATATTATGTGAGGCGCCTGAGTCAAACATTGCATTGTGTAGTATCTTGTCATGAATGTGCAAGCTAACATAAAAGGGTAAAACTCTTGTGCTTGTTGTTTTCCCATCAACTTCTGGGCCAAAAAGTACCTCTGGTGTATCATCCAGCACATTGACATCATCTTTATTCTAAGTTAATTGGAGGGATTTTTTGATTTGCTGCTTGTAAATGTCATGCTTAGCCAGCTCTGAAAGAGGGATGGCTATCTTCAACTTACCAATTTCAGCTTCTAGGTCAAAAGGTTTGTCAGATTGGGTCTTGGCATTGTGGTTAGCAGCTGTTTCTCTCTCAACTAATTTTACAGAGGCACCCTCTTGGGTTTGAGTTTTATCTTGGGGTTTATCTCTTTCACTAACCTTTTGAGGACTATTACTTTGATTGTGCTCTGAAGGAGATGTTACCAGTTGCTCTTGACTTGGGGGGTGTATTTCAGTTACATCCTCCACTATTACTTCATTTGTAATAGAGCTGGTTTTGTCAATTGGTTATGTAACAGTGACCTTCTCCTTTGACATCTTGGGCTGTTGGTTATCTTTTGTTTTTATAGGCTGTGGCACATTTATGGTCCTGCTTCTCAGCTTTTATTGTTTATGAACTTCAAAAACAATAGTGTCATAGCCCTGCTTGAAGTCAAATGACTCACCAGATTTGGTTTGGAACTGATCAACATCATCATCTTCATGATCTTCTTGACTTAGAAAAACCTGTTGTTCATTATTTAGACCCATCAGATTAATGTGAGTGTCATCTATCTGTTCACTAGATGTGGATGCTTCAACATAGTTTTCTTGGAAAGGAGGTCTTATGTCTTGTTCTGGGCTGGTCCTTCCAGCATTTGGGTTTTGGTTTCTTCTAAAGCCAGGATTCCTGACAGCATTGTTTTGTGGTCCCTCCCATGATGATTTTCTTTCAACTGATTCTACTCTATCTCCAAGCCTATGCATACCGGTGATTATTGCATCTAGTTTCTGATCCCAGCCTGAAGGCTCTTCTTTGAAGGTAGTCTTTCTCTCAGTCCTTGCCCTATTTCTCTTGGCTATCAGGTTGGCTTCCACACTGATTGCTATATCTTGCATCTCAGCTAAAGTTTGGAGGGCTCTTTCTCTCAATTGGTATGCCATGTCTGAATCAAATCCATCAGGAAAGGTGTACAAGGCCAGGTCAGGTGGAGGCCTCAGATTCTGGGGGATGGCGTTGTATACATTATTAAATCTAGCACAATAGTCCAGGACAGTTTCTTGAGGACCTCTTTTAATAGAATTGTACTCAGACAATATGTGAAGGGGGTCTTTCTTCTTTTCCCATCTGTTTAGTAAAGTTTGGTAAAGGGCATCTGGGTTAGCAATAGAATTTGCTGGAAGGGATCTAAACCAGGACCTTACATCTCCTGTCAAACTTTGAACAAAAATCTTCATTCTAACCCCCTCATCATCTATCTCATAATTTTCAAAGTAGTCCTGCATCTTTTTGGTATGTTGCAGGGCTGGATAGGAACTAGCACCATCAAAATATGAGATCTTGGTCTGGTAATCCTGAGGCATAGCCCCTAGATTTGCTGGTAACTGTAAAGGGGCATACCAGTTAGCCATGTTTGCTAAGATAACTGGAACAACAGGAACAAACGGAACAAGTGGAGGGAAATGGATGAGAGGGGTGTGTGTAGTTGATGGGGGAGTTGAACAAGCGCTAGGTGAAGTAGATGTAGAGCTGGGAGACTGTGAAGTTGTGATATGAGGATGAAAGGGGACTTTAGCAGGTGTAGGAATGTTACTCTGAAATCCTGCTTCACGGCTTGAATCTGGACTAGCTTCTTCCCTTTCTTTTTTCCTAAGGATCCTCGAAATCAGGTTTGGATTTTCAAATACAGGTGATGGATTTGGATCAGGATTAGATCTGGTGTAACGTGTCTTCTTCTTGGGAGCTAGCTTCTAAGTTTCCTGACCTTTTTGAAGTTTTGTAGGAAGAATTGTGAATCCGGCAGTGATTAGGAATTTAGTTCAGTTCCCCAGTGGAGTCGCCAATTATGTTAACACTCAGGTTGTTCCCTTTGACTCCTAAGGGAATATGGCTGAGGTAACCACAAACCAACTTTGGATTACAGGTTCTAGCCCACCTGAAATCAGAGAGGGCTCTCTCTTTTGATTTAGCTTTGTTTTTAGGATTTTAGGCTAGTTATGAAGTATAAGGTTTTGTTTGAATTTTGGTTGTCGTCTGTTGTTTGAAGAAGGGCTTGCAATGATCAAAGAGGGTATATTCCATTGGGCAAATGGAGTCCATGACTGATTATTACTTAATTTCTGTGATAAAAGAGTGTTACTGCAGAGCCAGATAGGTATCCATGATACAAACCTTTGATTTGAGAGGAAATAGTATAGAACCACACCATGAAAGGCAACAAAGATTTCTTTCTTGGTGATACAGAACATAAAAGGCTAAATCTTATTCCACAGCAAAAGAGAATTCTCGAATAGAATTTACCATAAAATTAGAGTAAACAGGAGCATTCAATAATTCCATATTTACAGCTAATCTTTTAAGAAAACATAGTTAGTAGGAATGATTGAGTTTAGGGTCTCTTACTGGACAAATCCTGAACTATTAATTTTCTTTCCTACTAAGAAAACATATATCATAGATGAGTTATGTAAACATATAAAACACAGAGATAGTTAGGAAAACACTTATTGTATCATGAGAAAACTTGAGAGTTCTGCAACAACCAACAATCCTATCACAACATGTCCAAGCATAGCCAAGTTGAGAGACTAGCAGCTTCTTGTATTATACTTTTCAGAACATACAGCCGAGTTCTTCAGAACAAATAAACAACAACCCCCGAATAAGTTAAGCGGGGTGTATATATACAAAATTGTCTTTACAAAATATCTGAAAATGAGTCATCGACTCATAACTTTCTCTACCAACTCTCAAAAATAGTGGATACAATAGTTATTGCTATTAAATAAGATTGATTACAGCTAGTCATTCTTGTCAGAGATCTTTTGACTTTTGGGGCGTCTTGGGATGGCCGAGCACCTTTGCATTGATTTTGAGAATTCTTGCATTTATGCTGCCCTGTCATGGTGTTGCTATGTTGGACACCTCAATTGCATTATCCAGCTGTACCCAGACACTGCCTTTTTTATCTAGTTGTCTTCCACTGTTTGCTTTAAGTAGATTTGATGCATGAGTCATTTGAAAATGTTGACTTTAGGCCAAAATTAATTTATCAAAGTATAGTTTCTATCATACTCCTCCACCATTCTTCAGTGGGCAATTGAGGCCTCTGCATTTTGATTAAAATTTCATCAGCTTCAGTGTATTTGTAATAATTGGGAGTAACTGCAAAAAGGTGCCTGATCTCATGCTCAATAAAAAATAGATTTTCCAGCTTATCGTAAAGATCCTGCCCTGATGGGGGCCCTGCTTCCTCTGGAGTGCTTGCAGATGCTGTTATTTGATTTGTTGCAAAGCTGTTGACCCTTTTGGCATAATGTTCATGTGATAACAATCTTCCTGCACTGGTCACCAAGCTGGGGAGGCCCCTGTTATGTAAAACTGTGATTTTTGCAATAAACTCATTCACTTCTGCTTGTATTTCATGACACTTTCTCTCCAATGACTGAACATAACTTCTCAGGGTAGGCACCCTTTTTATCAGCAGAATAGTATCGGTTCTATCTCTAATGCCCATTCCTGCTAGCTGAAGGCCAGTCCGATTGTTAAGGACATTTATCATTCTGTTGGCTATTTCAGGCATGCTCCCTAAAGATGCCCTGGCTCTTTGATTTTCAGCTTGAGCTCTGCTTAGAAGATTCATTTGTTCATGAACTATTTCAATGGACTGCCATTGATCTGTAATAGATTGGCCAATTTTAGCCCATAGAATTTTCTTCACATCAGCTATAGTTTTGTTCATGGTTAATTCATTTTCCAGCTCCTTTATCTTCTTTTCCAGGGTTCTTATTTCCATTTTCCTTTCAGCCACATTCTGCTTTGATTTATCATATTTCTCTTCTAGTGTAGCCAATTTTTCTTTTGCTACCTTTAGTTTTGCCATCTGTGCCTCAAGAGCCTCCAGTTCCTTCCTCATATTCTGCATGTCAAGGGTGGGTGCCTGCTCTGGTGCTGGTGCTGAAGGGCTTGCTTCTGATGTCCTTTCTGGGGGAGGAATTATTACTTGAGGAGTATCCTCAAGATTTATAACTTGCTGAGGTGGCTGAGACACCTGTTCTCCTTCCTTTTGCTTTAAGGCTGCCTCTAAAGCACCTTCTGTTTCCACTAGCCTTTTGTGCAAAGCCACCAGCATAGCCGTCACATCTTGATCTTTTCTTTGCTGGGAAACATCTTCAGTCTGAGGGTGAAGGGTTGGTGGTAGCTTAACCAACTTCTTCAAAGCTGCTATGTCCTCATCTTTCTTCTTCATTAATGCTTGCACTCCCTTAGGGTCATTTGGATCATGGCCCAGTTCTATGATGATTTCTTCCAAGGACTTGATTCTGTTATCCTTGGCTTGAGAGGAAGCTTTCTCTAGCTCCAATTGAGCAGTAGTGTTATTTAGGGAGTTCTACAACCTATGTGCCAATAGGGTCTTATCAGCCAGTGTAGCATAAACCATCTCCCCTATTTGTTTGTGCAGTTCTATCTGATCCATAGGATGGATGTCCTTGGCAAATACCTCTAGGTTGGTCCTGATATAGTCGGCAACTGACTGAGGCTGTAGCATGGTGGGCCTAAAATGACTAAGAGTCATTTTTCCCTCTTGAATATCATAGGCTGACATAAGCCTTTCTTGATTGGTTGGCGCAATCTTGAGCAGCTGGTTATAGAGTTGGATTCTAATTGGCTCATTTCTTGCCTTTATCTCTATAAACTGCTTCTTGATGCTAGACTCAGACCTTGTCCACTTACCTGATGAACTAACTTCTCCTCCATGTTGTATTTCTTGTTCCTGCTGATAGGAACTGGCTGATGTTTCAATGTTGGGAGGTAGCATGGTACCAGTGGGTCTTTCAGGCATCTCCTCCTCAGAAAAGGGATTCAGCCTTGTCTTTTCTCACCTTGTTGATACGTTGAAGTGGTGAGAGGAGTTTCCTCATGCCTTTCTCTCTTCCTTGTTCTTTCCTCATTAGCTGGAGTTTGCAGCACCGAGGTTTCCACTGTTACCTCCTGCCTAGGAGGGACCTTTTCCTGAGTTTGTTGCTCTGTATTTGAAGGTGCCTCAGCCATTCCTTCTTGTTGTTCTGCTTGCTGCTCTATGTTAGAGAGTGGCTCCTCTTGTTGCATTTCTTTTCCTTTAGCTGTAGTTGCTTCTTGAGTAGAGGCTTGGGCAGATTGCTGGGGAGTAGTAGAAGAGGAAGTAGCTACTCCAAGATGCCTGAGTACTGGGGAGCAAACTTGTTCAAAACATTCCAAGTCAATTGATTTTTCTAACTGCCTCATTTCTTTTTGTGCCATTTCTTCCCTAGAACATGCTTCCACTAGGGTTCCCTCCTTCCATTCTAACTGATTTGCATATTTTTCAATGTGTGGGATGCTGACATGGTCGTAGCTGGGAAGTCTGTATCTGATTCTTCTAAGACTTATAAAATGATTGGGGTCATAGGGTGACCAAAGGAAGCTTGTTTGTAGCTGGAAACTTTTTAGAATTTTATCTGCTTCTTGCCATGCTTCTTCTCTTTTGTTGAAAATGAATGGGCCCAGTTGGTGTTTGATTTTGAGCTGTGATTTCTTATTTCTTCTATGAAAGTGAATCATGTCTGCATTTCCAAATTGTCGAAAATACTCTAATGCAAAAAGTCTCATGGGGACATACTTTGGCAGTCTGTAAGGGGCTAGCTCACAGCCATATATTCTGATTACTGTGTGGTCTTGGTAGAAGTACCAATCTTCGATGCTATAATTCTTTGAAAGCTAGAGGATATTCTACATATCATCGGTGAGTTTAGGAGGAGGAGAACTCTGTAGCAGAGACAAGGCTGGATAGATGAACAGATCAATGAACTCACAATAGCTGTATGGGGAGCAAGAGATGTGGTGACAAACTGATGACCAAAATACCACTGACCTCCTGTTTCCTTTTGCATCCAGCTTTCTCAAGGAGACAGGGAAACTATCAGGCTGAAAGTATAACATTAAGTGATATATATAAGAGGTGTATTTGAATACCCTTTCCCTCTCCAGATTCATGAATTGCTCATGAATCTTGTCAGCAATGAATGTGGCATAATCATACTGGGGAGCAGGAGGCTGCCGTGGAGTGAACATGGATAACATCACCAAGGTTGCATCATCTACAAACTAACTGGTATTGAATCCCAGAATGTAGGAGATTATGTCCACTAGCAGTCTCCCTGTATCATTGAACCAGACATGTAGATAGGGAGAAGGTTGTCGGGGCTGATATTCTGGTTTCATGAACAACTGACCAATCTTTGTGACCTCTGAGCTGGGCAATTTGGTAGCTTCTTGGAGCAGAAAATTCATAGAAAGGGGGACTAGAGGTTTAGTTGGTTTAAAGTTCAGCATCTGATTTATGGATTGTGGAGTGATGTGGAATAAAACATTCCCAGATGAACTCAAAACTGCTCTCTGTGAGGGGTCATAGTGTTCACAACACTGATGGATGATGTTGGGTCCCTATAATACTAGTGATTACCCCATTAATATTGTAGTTATACCCCTTATTTATATTGTTGTGCCCCTATTACCCCCCATATTGTTATTTCTGTGCCCCATAGAAGCCCCCTATTGTTATTTGTGTGGCTTTATATTATTATTGTTAGGTCGGCTGGATTATATTGTGACTCCTTAGACTCCTATATATAGAAAGGAGGTTTTGTCATTTGTATCATCCAAGAATTGTTCATTTATTTAATGTAAAGGAGGTTGCCCCCTCGAAGAGGCTGAATTCTAAGGCGTGGATCTCTCTTTTCTATCTTTTTGTGAGCTGGTTTCATAACATTTGGTATCAGAGCTTTGGATTCTAGGGTTTCGCTGCTCCAAACAGGTCATCGTGGCATTTTCGCTATAACTTTTTTTCTGTGACGTTTCAGAAGTCGAAAAAAAAAACCCATTTGAGAAGAATTGGCGCTGAACCGTGGGTCCAAATTTTAGAGCTTTTCGCGCAATATTTTCGGAGATATGATCTGAGGAAGTTGGCCTTTCTGCAGACTCCTGAATTACATTCAAAACAGGTGACCTGGGGAAAATCATCATAACTCTCTCTCTGAGGATCGGATTGAAATTTCGTAAAAAGGTACAGAAAGAGGACGGACTGTAGTTTCTTGTATGTGTGTTTCAGATTCAAAGGTTGAAACAGTGACTCGCGGCACGTCATACAAGTTCGCTCTACTGAACTAGTCTAAAAGCAAGTCACTGTGGGAGATTTCACATAACTCTTACTTGGAGAATCCAATTTGGCTCAGACTTGTGGCATTGGAAAGAGGACACAGAAGGCTACTATAGGTAGCAATTTCAGAACTGGATGATCCGAAATTATAGAGATACATCAGATTCAATATCAGGCTTCTATAAAGTGAAAAAAAGTGTGTAGTTTTTTTTTAAATTTTTATGTAACCTTGGTTTAACGGAATTCAAAGGGCATAGTAAAGCCTTATTATCGGTAACTGATGCCCCGAGGAAAGAAAATGCAAACACCTAGTAAGGAACCTGAAAGCTCTAGCATGACTCATGAAGAAGAGGAAGAAATGCTACATGATATATCAAAATTACAAGAACAAGTGCAACAAATGTCACGCTCACAAAAGCTAACAGAAGCTAAGATAAGTGGCGTGGAATCTAAGATAAATGGCGTGGAATCTAAGATAAATGGTGTGAAATCTAAGATAAATGGCGTGGAATCTAAGATAAAGGGCATGGAAACTAAGGTGGAGGATTCAATGGTAAATTTGAAGATAGATTTGAAGACAGACATGGAAGAATTGAAGAACTTGCTACAAGAAAGGGTCACTAATGGTGAAAAGGTAGTAAAGGAAACTCATGATGAGAACAAAAGAAATGTTAATCATGATTCCATAGACTCTAATGTTGGATCGAAGACTCACCATGTTCCAAAAATCGATATGAGGAAGTTTGATGGCAAGGATCCCGCCACATGGATATTACAGATGGAGCAATTCTTCGATCTCAATAATGTGCAAAACACACAAAAGGTACGTATGGCAACTTTATATTTGGAACCAAATCAGTTTGTATGGTATCAATGGCTTTGTTCTCGTAAACAATTTATCACTTGGGCAATTTTTACGGAAGAATTGATAGCACATTATGAGGATACAAAAAGCAACACTTTTTTTAGCCAATTGATAAGTCTCAAACAAAAGGGTTCAATAATGGAGCACATTGAGGAGTTCCAAAAATTGAACATAAGGGTAAAAGATATTCCAGAGGAGCATAGGATTGATGTGTTCATAGGGTCTTTAAAGGATAATATCCAACATGATGTGCGCCTTTGGGAACCTGATTCATTAGAGAAGGCATTCAGGTTAGCAAGAAAAATGGAAAGCAAAATTATGGCAACTAGGAAGCATACCACTCACAACTATAAAGATGGAAGTGTTGTTGCCCATAGTCTTCCACAACCTACAAGGTTGACACCACAACAATTGGAAGAAAAAAGAGCAAAAGGGCTTTGTTACAATTGTGATAGCAAATACACAAAAGGTCATAAGTGTGCTGAGAAGAAATTATTCTACATAGATTGTGAAGAGGAAGAAGAAAAGGAGCAAGAAAGGTCAAAAGAAGAGGATATATTCCAGGAACAAAGCCTAGATGAAGAACAAATAAATCCGACCATATCTTGTAATGCATTGGCGGGAATTACCACTCCTCAAACCATCAAGATAGAAGGACAAATCAAGAAGAAAAAGGTAATAGTGTTGATTGATTCAGGAAGCACCCACAATTTTATTCATTGTAGGGTAGCAAAAGAATTGAATTGCTTCCTATATCCAGCACCAGAGTGTCAAGTGATGATTGCAAATGGAGGAACAATAAATTGCTCTGGAAAGTGCCATAATATCAAGCTATCCATGGGAGAATATGTATTGACTAGCCCAATGCTTTCCATTCCAATGGGAGGTGCTGATGTTGTACTAGGAGTCCAATGGCTACAATCCTTGGGTACAATAGCTTTTAATTTTCAAGAACTTTTCATCAAATTTTCTTCGGAAGGAAAGGAAGTTGAATTAAGGGGTATTGCAGGGAAACCAGGAAAGATAATCAGCTCTAATGGTATGACAAAGCTTCTAAGAAAGGAGCAAAGAGGTGTAATTGCACAATTATGTTCGCTAGATGTTTCCACATTGGAATCATCTATTTCTCCAGATCTCCAAAAAGTCTTGGACAATCATTCCAAGGTATTTGAGACTCCCAAGGGTCTCCCACCTATGCGTGATCATGATCATGCTATTCATCTGATTCCAGGAAGTGTTCCTCCAAACATCAGGCCGTACAGATATCCCTATGTCCAAAAAAGTGAAATTGAACGTATGGTTGCAGAAATGCTAGAGGCTGGTATAATTCAACCGAGTCAAAGTTCTTTCTCAGCTCCAGTAGTATTGGTGCACAAGAAGGATGGATCATGGCGCATGTGTCCAGATTATAGGGAGCTCAACAAGCTCACTATTAAAGATAAGTTCCCCATTCCTGTTATTGATGAATTACTGGATGAATTGCATGGATCAATTTACTTCACCAAGTTGGATCTTCGTTCGGGATATCATCAAATCAGAATGAAGATTGAAGACATTCCAAAAACGGCATTTAGAACTCATGAGGGTCATTATGAATTTTTGGTCATGCCTTTTGGCCTTACCAATGCACCTTCAACATTTCAAGGTTTGATGAATTCAATTTTCAAACCATTCCTTAGAAAATTTGTGTTAGTATTTTTTGATGATATACTAATCTACAGCAAGTCTTGGAAGGATCATGTTGAACATGTTGACAGGGTGCTACAACTATTGGAGGAGAAACAATTATATGCAAAAAGATCCAAATGTTTCTTTGGAGTCCAGGAGGTGGAATATTTGGGTCATATTGTATCTCATGAAGGAGTTAAGGTAGACCCTAGCAAAATTAAAGCCATTAAGGAATGGAAAATCCCCACATCCATAAAGCATCTGCGAGGATTTCTTGGGTTGACAGGGTATTATCGCAAGTTTGTTAAGAATTATGGGAGAATAGCAGCACCTCTAACAACATTATTGAAGAAAGATTCATTTTCATGGACTCCGGAAGCAACAAAGGCCTTTGAACATCTTAAAGAGGCAATGTGCCAAGCACCGGTCTTAGCTACACCGGACTTCACAAAAACCTTTATTGTGGAATGTGATGCTTCAGGAAATGGAATTGGTGCTGTTCTAATGCAAGATGAAAGACCCATTGCTTTTGAAAGTCGTCCAATCAAGGGAAAGTTTTTAAGCAAAGCTATTTATGAGAAGGAAATGTTGGCAATACTCCATGCACTTAAGAAATGGCGACCCTACCTAATGGGAAGACACTTCAAGGTAAAAACGGATCATGATAGCCTTAAATACTTTTTAGAACAAAGATTATCCTCTGAAGAGCAACAAAAGTGGGTCACAAAGATGTTGGGTTATGACTTTGAAATCATCTACAAAAAAGGGAAGCAAAATGTGGTGGCAGATGCACTCTCAAGAAAGGATGAGGATGTGGAAGCATTGTTGTGTGCCATTTCTATTATCCAACCAGATTGGATAAACGAAGCAAGGGAGGAATGGAAGAATGACGAAGAAGTGTGGGCACTTATTCGAAAGCTACAACAAGATTCCAGTACTTCTGATACATTTAGCTGGAAAAATGATTCGTTATGGTACAAAGATCGCTTATACCTCTGTAAGAATTCCCAGCTAAAACAAAAGATTCTTATGGAATTGCACACTTCTCCCTTAGGAGGGCACTCAGGATTTTTAAAAACTTACCACAGGGTTAAGAAGGAATTTTTTTGGGATGGCCTTAAATCAGATATTCAAAAGTTTGTGGCGGAATGTTTGGTTTGCCAGCAAAATAAAGTTGAAACAATTAAGACACCGGGTCTATTACAACCTTTATCCATTCCAAGCCAACGTTGGGAGGAGGTTTCAATGGATTTTATCACAGGTTTACCCAAGTCTGAGGGAAAGAGTGTCATCATGGTGGTAGTTGACAGACTTACCAAGTATGCACACTTTTGTGCATTATCACATCCATTTAAAGCCAGTACAGTTTCTACTGCATTTATGGAAACAGTTCAAAAGCTACATGGAAACCCAAAGATTATTGTAAGTGACAGAGATCCCATTTTCACTGGAAATTTTTGGACAGAATTATTTTCTTGTCTTGGTACTCAGTTAGCTCATAGCTCATCTTATCATCCTCAATCTGATGGGCAAACTGAGATAGTAAACAAATGTTTGGAAGGATATCTTCGTTGCTTTGTATCTGATAAACAGACACAATGGGTCAAATGGTTGCCTCTGGCTGAATGGTGGTATAACACTTCCTTCCATACAGCAACAAAAATGACCCCATTTATGGCACTTTATGGGTATCAACCACCATCCATCACATCATATTTAAGAGAAAATTCTAAGGTTCAGGCAGTGGAACATCACATCGAACATCAACAACAAGTCCTCCAACTCTTAAAGGATAACCTCGTGTTGGCACAAAATAGAATGAAACAACAGGCAGATCAACATCGCAGTGAAAGAAGTTTTGATGTAGGTGATTGGGTATTCCTACGGCTACAACCATATAAGCAAATGTCCCTAAAGCAAGCTAAGAAGGATAATAAATTATCACCAAAGTATTATGGTCCGTACAAGGTGTTGCAAAAGATTGGTACTATGGCATACAAATTGGAGCTTCCTGCAGCTTCTCGATTGCACCCAGTCTTCCATGTTTCATGTTTAAAGAAGGTTATAGGTGACAAGCTCCCAATTCAAACAATATTGCCAGAACTTGATGAGGAAGGAAAAATTATATTGGAACCGGAAGCAGTCATAGAAACAAGAACTCGACAGCTACGAAATCGATCAATTTCAGACCTGGCTCTTTGATTTTCAGCTTGAGCTTTGCTTAGAAGATTCATTTGTTCATGAACTGTTTCAATGGATTGCCATTGATCTGTAATAGATTGGCCAATTTTAGCCCATAGAATTTTCTTTACATCAGCTATAGTTTTGTTCATGGTTAATTCATTTTCCAGCTCCTTTATCTTCTTTTCCAGGGTTCTTATTTCCCTTGTCCTTTCAGCCACATTCTGCTTTGATTTATCATATTTCTCTTCTATTGTAGCAGATTTTTCTTTTGCTACCTTTAGTTCTACCATATGTGCCTCAAGAGCCTCCAGTTCCTTCCTCATATTCTGCATGTCAAGGTTGGGTGCTTGCTCTGGTGCTGGTGCTGAAGGGCCTGCTTCTGATGTCCTTTCTAGGGGAGGAATTATTACTTGAGGAGTATCCTCAAGATTTATAACTTGCTGAGGTGGCTGAGACACCTGTTCTCCTTCCTTTTTCTTTAAGGCTGCCTCTAAAGAACCTTCTGTTTCCACTAGCCTTGTGTGCAAAGCCACCAGCATAGCCGTCACATCTTGATCTTTTCTTTGCTGGGCAACATCTTCAGTCTGAGGGTGAAGGGTTGGTGGTAGCTTAATCAGCTTCTTCAAAGCTGCTATGTCCTCATCTTTCTTCTTCATTAATGCTTGCACTCCCTTAGGGTCATTTGGATCATGGCCCAGTTCTATGATGATTTCTTCCAAGGACTTGATTCTGTTATCCTTGGCTTGAGAGGAAGCTTTCTCTAGCTCCAATTGAGCAGTAGTGTTATTTAGGGAGTTCTGCAACCTATGTGCCAATAGGGTCTTATCAGCTAGTGTAGCATAAACTATCTCCCCTGTTTGTTTGTGCAGTTCTATCTGATCCATAGGGTGGATGTCCTTGGCAAAGACCTCTAGGTTGGTCCTGATATAGTCGGCAGCTGACTGAGGCTGCAGCATGGTGTGCCTAAAATGACTAAGAGTCATTTTTCCCTCTTGAATATCATAGGCCGACATAAGCCTTTCTTGATAATTTGATTGGCACAATCTTGAGCAGCTGGTTATAGAGTTGGATTCTAATTGGCTCATTTCTTGCTTTTATCTCTATAAACTGCTTCTTGATGCTAGACTCAGACCTTGTCCGCTTCCCTGATGAATTAACTTCTCCTCCATGTTGTATTTCTTGTCCCTGCTGATAGGAACTGGCTGATGTTTCAATGTTTGGAGGTAGCATGGTACCAATGGGTCTTTCAGGCATCTCCTCCTCAGAAAAGGGATTAAGCCTTTGTCTTTTCTCACCTTGTTGATCTGTTGAAGTGGTGAGAGGAGTTTCCTCCTGCCTGTCTCTCTTCCTTGTTCTTTCCTCATTAGCTGGAGTTTGCAGCACCGAGGTTTCCACTGTTACCTCCTGCCTAGGAGGGACCTTTTCCTAAGTTTGCTGCTCTGTATTTGAAGGTGCCTCAGTCATTCCTTCTTGTCGTTCTGCTTGCTGCTCTATGTTAGAGAGTGGCTCCTCTTGTTGCATTTCTTTTCCTTTAGATGTAGTTGCTGCTTGAGTAGAGGCTTGGGCAGATTGCTGGGGAGTAGTAGAAGAGGAAGCAGCTACTCCAAGATGCCTGAGTACTGGGGAGAAAACCTGTTCAAAACATTCCAAGTCAACTGATTTTTCTAACTGCTTCATTTCTTTTTGTGCCATTTCTTCCCTAGAACATGCTACCACTAGGGTGCCCTCCTTCCATTCTAACTGATTTGCATATTTTTCAGTGTGTGGGATGCTGACATGGTCGTAGCTGGCAAGTCTGTATCTGACTCTTATAAGACTTATAAAATGATTGGGGTCATAGGGTGACCAAAGGAAGCTTGTTTGCAACTGGAAACTTTTTAGAATTTTATCTACTTCTTGCCATGCTTCTTCTCTTTTGTTGAAAATGAATGGGCCCAGTTGGTGTTTGATTTTGAGCTGTGCTTTCTTATTTCTGCTATGAAAGTGAATCATGTCTGCATTTCCAAATTGCTGAAAATACTCTAATGCAAAAAGTCTCATGGGGACATACTTTGGCAGTCTGTAAGGGGCTAGCTCACAGCCATATATTCTGATTACTGTGTGGTCTTGGTAGAAGTACCAATCTCCAATGCTATAATTCTTTGAAAGCTGGAGGATCTTCTGCATATCATCGGTGAGTCTAGGAGGAGGAGAACTCTGTAGCAGAGACAAGGCTGGATAGATGAACAGATCAATGAACTCACAATAGCTGTATGGGGAGCAAGAGATGTGGTGACAAACTGATGACCAAAATACCACTGACCTCTTGTTTCCTTTTGCATCCAGCTTTCTCAAGGATACAGGGAAACTATCAGGCTGAAAGTATAACATTAAGTGATATATATAAGAGGTGTATTTGAATACCCTTTCCCTCTCCAGATTCATGAATTGCTCATGAATCTTGTCAGAAATGAATGTGGCATAATCATACTGGGGAGCAGGAGGCTGCCCTGGAGTGAACATGGATAACATCACCAAGGTTGTATCATCTACAAACTCACTGGTATTGAATCCCAGAATGCATGAGATTATTTCCACTAGCAGTCTCCCTGTATCATTGAACCAGACATGTAGATAGGGAGAAGGTTGTCGGGGCTGATATTCTGGTTTCATGAACAGCTGACCAATCTTTGTGACCTCTGAGCTGGGCAATTTGGCAGCTTCTTGGAGCAGAAAATTCATAGAAAGGGGGACTAGAGGTTTAGTTGGTTTAAATTTCAGCATCTGACTTATGGATTGTGGAGTGATGTGGAATAAAACATTCCCAGATGAACTCAAAACTGTTCTCTGTGAGGGGTCATAGTGTTCACAACACTGATGGATGAGGTTTGGGAACACATTGACTTGAGGTAGGTAGTAAATGGGCAAATTAGACTCCCAAATACCTATGTCATCAGTACCACTCATATATTTGTCCCTCAGCTCACAAACAATGTGTATTTGATACTTGTTAGTTATCTCAACTGTCTCTTTAATTTGATGATCCCTGTCAGCAAGGGCCAGCCAGTCTAGGTTCCTCTGTGGGGCCCTCAGGGGAGTAATGTTCAAGGCCATAGGGGTCTCCATGCTTCACTTATCCTTTGAACTGGATTTATACTTGAATTGTGGGTGAATGAGGTGAATTTTGACAAAGAAAAAGGTCTTCAGGGAGAAACAGGGTAGCTTTGGCAAAATTAAGGCGAAATGTTGCCAAAGGGGGTGAAACAGGGTGAATTATCTTGCTGTGGCGCGCCCTATGGCATGAAAACTTTGTGAAGGGTGTGGGTTAAGCACAATGCAGTGAATGAGGGGACTTTGATGAATTTGGGACCTCCGGGGGATATTAGTTTAGTCTTTGAAGGTATAGGAGTTCGGAAAACCGAATGGTGGTTATTCTGTGTTTTTAGCTTGTGAAGACTAAAAAACCAATTGGTGGGAGAAATAGGTAAATACCTGGTTACGGCGCGACAGGAGGCAGATGACCGTGCGGAATTCCAGGTGGCAGCAGCTCAAGGACGAATTTCTGGAGGTTGGCGGAAGAACGACGTAAATGCATACAGTCAACAGAGTGCTCAAATATGTGAAAAATACAAAAAACCATGACTTTTGCGCGATAATATGGAAAAATTGGTTTCTGGCACCTTTTTGATGGATTACGTCAGCATGATGTCATTGGTGGGGTCGGGTACGGTGGGATGACGTGTCAACTGGTGATTGGTCGACGTGGACGAGCGACGTGGCGGACAGGTCGGAACAATGGCGGAATGGAAGCTGATGTAATGCTGATGCGGCAATAGCGTGGTGGTGATGTAGGGATGACGTAAGGCAGAAAGGCAATAGCGGTAAGCGGTTTTATCAGACCGCTTTTGGTATGGACCCGGTTTGTGTCGGAGGCCGCCCGATACAATGAGAAATGGACACGCGTCCACGAACAGACGTCATCTTCTGACATTTTTCGGGCGCTAAAGGACGGCGATCGGGGGCGGTCCAAAATCGCCGAGGGCCGTCGGATGGGAGGGCCCGGATCCGACGGATGACGGGATGCGGAGATGTCAGAGGGATACGGCGGGGCCCGTATAATAAACAATTGTTATTTGTGGAAAAGCGCGCCAGGACAAAACATTGGATAAATGAAAATTGTGGGTTTTCTGAGGTTTTCAGGGATAAATGGTAAACGATATATCCGTTTATAAGGTGCGCTTAGGGTTATTAAATCAACCAGATGTTGATTTAATTCCCAAAAATAAAGTGTGAACAGATATTCCATGGGACTCCGACTTTCTCCCACTTCCAAACTTTGGGATATATGGCTAGATTGCCAAAGGGGGGGAAATATATATATTTCTGGGATTTTTTGCACAATAATGCTATAATAATAGGGAATGGGAGAACTTAGGGAGCTATATAGTAAAATTAGGGGTTAATATGAATTTTGAAATGTGGGAGAGAAATAGAGGGCTAAGTTTAAGGAGTAAACTTAGATTTAGAAGCAGATGAGGGTGAGGAATGATTTTACACAAGAAATGTGGCTTCTTGTGTAATAGGAATCAACACCTTGGCTTGATGTTGCCATAATCAAAAGGTGATATTAGTACACAATGAGGAAATCCCATTGGACCTTTAGGGAATGTTAGAAAGATGTTTTGTGGGGAATGATTGGGGAGTTAGACATGCTTCACTGTGTTGTTACCAAAATGTTGAGACTGGTGAACCTTCTCTTCTCGATATATGCTTTCTGCCAAGGCCAGCAATATAACTGAAAACAAGCTTCTGCAACCCCTTTCTACCTACCCTTCTTAGTACCTAGCATTTTTTGTTACTTCAGGGAGGGTGCACTTAGACTTGCAAACCCTCAATTGCTCTTTTTCTTTTTCTTTTCTTTTGAGTTTCTATCTACAACTACCCTTATCACTTCCAAGGCCCCAGATTAAGCAGTTGGGAACCTTCATTCTCTACCTGATCTGCTAATCTGCCAAGATTAGACAGTTTGGACAGATTCTCTTTCTCTATTCTACAACATCAATTTGAACATGGCATGATCTAGATTAGGCTGTTGGATCACCTATCCAGAAGTAGGACACTATCCAAACAATATACAGACATGTTCTTCCACATAAATATGGGATCTTTGCATCATCAAAGTAGAACATATTTGGAATTTCCTCTGCCAATCATGAAAAATGAAACCTATTGGTATAGGAGGCTAACACTAACGACACTACCAAAGGCTTTATGTAAGGTATTGGCTAAGGAAAAAGCTATATAAAGAGATGGAGATCAAGGTGTTGTGCATGCAAGTTATGGGTTATTCATTCATGATTTGATCTGAAAGAGGTGTGCACTAGGAAGCAAGGAGATGGTTCAAATCTGATAGATCTGAAAGTACAGTCAAGACTAATGCTGGATCTACTTATGGTTGTGTAGTTAATAATGCTAGATTTGTGGTTATAATGATGGTATGATCTGAATGTGCTTACAGTAATATGTGATCTTGATAGTGAAGGTTGTGGAATGTGAGTTGTGTTTGCAACGAAGGTATGCTTCAGTAATTTAAGATTTGTATGTTGGTTTGCTTCTGAATAGTCGCATACATACACAGATATGTTTCCGTTGAGTCACGTATATATTCTGAGATTTGTTTTTCAATATGTTGAGATCTGTACACGAGTGTTGCACATTATAAGAGTGTATATACACATGTCTGTTCAATAACAGTCGTGTATATATTCTGAGATAAGTCTGGTCAGGGTTTGTAGTGCTGTTTGATGATAACAATTGATGATTTTTGTTGTATTTGTTGTTGTTTGTTAATGATGTCTTCCTGTATCTGGTAGTATTAATTAGATTGGTTGTGCATTGATTTGATCTGGTTACAATGGTTGGTTGATATTGGTTTGCTTCAGTATTCAGTTGATTTACAGTGCTTCAGTGATTTAGATTTTGAGATTTAGTATTTATGTTTGGTATTGAGCATAATGTTGGGTGTGGGTCTAGTTTGAAAATATTATGAAAGGTGGCCTACAATTTTTGATGTTTTGAGACAGGTGGATCCAATCTAAAATATTATGAAATGTGGTCCACAAGGTGTTGAAGGTTACACCCTTCAATGAGGGGGTAGGAGCTCCCTTATGGCAGGAGTTGGCAAATGAGATTTGGAGGTTGTAGCTCCCTTCTAATGGGGGTTGTAGCTCCCTTCTAGTGGGTGCTAGAGAACAAGTGGAGGTTTTAGCCTCTTGTAGGTGGGTGATTGTGTGCTAGTAAGAGTCCTCATCATTACAAGATGTAATGAATATTTTCTTTATATAATAAGAAAGAAGATAGAGACGATGATAATAGTGGTTTTCTCCCACATTGGGTTTCCACCTAAAATCTTGGTGTTCTATACATGTTTCTTAAGTGTTTTAATTTATCTATTCTTTACTGCTTTTTGGATGGTGAATGAATTAATAATGCAATGATTAAGTTAAATCACTGATGAAAGATATGAAAAATTAAGTAAATTGGATATACGTTGTTTGCATTCACTAAAGTCACATACACACACAGGTTACTTGAAGAACAATAGCGTACAAAATTATGAACAAGAAATTGAAAAGATAAAGTGAATTAAAAATATTGGTTCAAGCCTCCCCCCTTCCCGGTCCCCCGTCCCCCTCTTAGTATTTTTCTTAACACAAATAAGCAGGGTTGATTTGTTAGGCACAAAGGCCAATTTTTGGTGATCAATGGGGCTGAATTTCTCCAAGATTATTTCCTTTAGAGGTCAATTTCCAAGTGGTTTAATTCCTTGGGCCAAATTCATCTTGGGGATTGAGTTACAAGTTCTAGTTATTATATTTTTCCTTGTATCTCTATGGGTCAAAAACCCAAATTTTCCAAATTAATAGATAACGAAGAATTATTATGAGTGAATAATTTTTGCAATGTGTGATTGGTCACTCTAATTTAATTTATGCTATCTATATATATATATATATATATATATATATATATAGAGAGAGAGAGAGAGAGAGAGGGGTTAAAAATATTAGTGATTTTAGTTTTTGGTAATTAGTAATTATTTTGCTAAATTAATAATATTTTGGGAATAAAATTAATTGCCATGAGAAAATAAATCTAGTTGGTATTAGGAGATTTAACAAAAGTCACAAAGGGTAAACAACAACATGTACAATAGATGGAAGGTCTAGAGTAGTAATTAAGAGCAAAACTTTCCAAGATGCAACAAGATTATATTATTTCAAATAGAAGGAAAAATGCTCAAATAAATGAGCTACAACTTCAAATAAAAGAATTGAGTGATAACATGATTGATCTTGATCAATTCAAGAAGGAAGTTGTGCAAATAAATGAACAACTTTTGGGATCTCAAGAACAATTTTGCAAGGATCTAAGCTTAGCTCAAGAACAACAAATATTGCTCAATAAATTCTCCAATGGTATCTTAAACAAAACTATATAGCTTGATCAATCTAAGGAGCATCCCCTCAAATTATTGTCTTGAAAAAATATGGCTAAGACTCCTCCACATGGTTTACCTAATATTAAAATGCGTGTAAGTTGAAAGGAAAGATTAGGCATAGGATTTCATCAGTGGTGTACAAGAACACTCGCAAAGTTCTCTAAAATAGATTGAACATTTAGGAAAAGTGAACCTCGAACCAATCTCTCAGGTCAAACGTCAAAGTTACTCTCTCTTGGCTAAACAAACTGCCTCCAAGATATTACAAAACTTTCCAGCTGTTGAGAATCAAATATTTAACTGCCAGATCAACATTTGTTTTGAACCTGCAAGTTTGATAACTCATATCCTAGTGACCTACTTATAGTGGAAATATCACATCTAAGATTTTGGATCGGTTACATCATCTCAAAGTTGATTTTCCCAACTTGTTCGAGACTCTAACAGTCTCATCCTTTTCTTTTCTATTTTATATTTTCAAATATCATTTCAATTGTGAAAAAATATGTATAAACTTACTTTTGTAATTTAGTAATTTTATTTAAGGGATCCCCATGAACTTGATAGGGGTTCTATTGTTTCGAAAGAATGCTTGCAACACTATTGCTAGAATTTACTTTGGAGAATAGAAGAACCAATGAAGTCTTTGCTTCATTTTTCTCAAACTATTGCTTGCATATATTTGAACATAATTTAAAGTTAAATTCTTCCAAGTTGTTGGATCTATTTTGTGCTTTCTATGTGACCACAAAATTGTGTCCATATTATTGCATGATACTATTCCAAAATCACAATTTATTTAAATTGATTAAGAAAAACGAAATATGTATGAATATTGTATTTGAAATATGATCATTTAATCGTTTGTATGAATAATATGTTGATTATATTTAAGCCTCAAGATTTTCTCAATAAGAAAGATCTAAATATTTTCTAATAATATTTGTTATTTGAATTCATACATATGCTTTAGTTCGCTCCCGAGATATGAAATAGATAATTTAAACATTATTATTATTATTATTATTATTATTCGAGGAAAAAAAACCATAATTTTATTTATAAAAACAAAATTACATTTTGTATATGCCCAAAGCCATTCAGTCAGCTAGAACAAAAAATTGGTGCCCATACCATCAATTATCAAAAAATAAAAATGATAGAAAATTAGAATATGGGACTAAATGAAAAAGTCACTTAGCTACCATTTTCTTCCCTTTTTGTTTTCTACTTTCCACCAGATTCCTTAATTTGGAGTAGCGGTTACAATTGCTAACTAATTCTATTTTGCGCTCATTAGGGTGTCTTTCTCTGATTCTGAGCTCTCAGATACATGTGATCATTTAAAACCTCCTACCTCCTTTGTAAGGGGGTATTCTCATTGTGTTGCATTGGAAGTGAATTTTTTGTTTCTTCAAGAGCTCTCGAGCTTGGTACCATTATTCCACCTTGTTGACCTCCTTCGCTTATTGATATGTCTTGTGAATTTTTAATTTTCAACATCAATGGGAGTACATGTTTCCTCTTTGTCTTCATCATCTGACAGGGACTGCTCTGGAAATTGCCATCCCTTGGGCTTTTTTATTTTTTTATTTTTCATTTTTGGATCTATCTTTACCTAAGGACATGTATGTTGTAAGTGTCTTGTTTGGAGACAAATACGAAATCTAAAAGACGTATTTTCAAAATATAAGAATTGTATCCAATGAAAATGGTTATGAGTCAAATGAATGTGATTAGGTAAACCTTTACTAAGGTCCACCTCCACACAAATTCTAGCAAAAGTAAAAATTCCTTTTAAATTTATGTTCAGGTTTTTCTTGATGTAAATCCTGAGTGTATTCTCGATTCCTTCTAATACTTTATGATACCAAAAATGAAGAGGAATATTATGAAATCTGACCCACACCAGCATTTTCGAAACCACCATTGTATTGGCATCGAAGCCCTGGAACCATGCGGTCATGAAAAGACCTCTACTGGCTAAAAACCATGGGTTGATCTAAACCACGATTGTGTTGGGTATGTGTTATATTCTTGGGGTCTGGGGCAATGCCCTGAGATTTATTTATTTTTGATGTGGACCCAATATTAATTGAGAGGACCCAAGGATGGTGGGCAGATAATCAGGTGCTCAAAATTATGCTCAAAAAACAAAGTTGTCAGAATGGTGTGGAACCTAAATGACCATGTAGTTCTCGTCATATTGAATCTGACACAACTTGTTTCATCCAAAAGTGACTCCGTATATGAAAGTTATGATGTGCTGATTGTTTTCCCAAATAGGCAAATTTGGTGTAGGAGCTAGCAGGGATGCTGACTGGGCATCCGTATTGCCCAGTCAGCAAAAAAAGTATTCCTTAGAATATTATGTGGAATATCCTTAGAATATTCCTTATAGATGGCATCATCATACTTTGACAATTGGTGGAATTTCATTGGTTTAATGGTTTATAGGTGGACCAATAGGGAGGTAACACGTGGCTAAGCCTAGAGCCACCATGTGTCCTCCTCAGGGTCAATCAAAATTTTGTTGAGCAGAGGTCCAGTTTGAACCTCCGACTACACCCGAAACAATGCCAAGCCTTACCACTCCTCCTGCACAATGGTTCTTAACTTGTATGGGATGCGGGTTTGAATTATTATTTATTAATCGTTAGGTTGGGGGCGAGAGGACTTAACTGCCCCCGATATGAAGACACATACCACATACGTGTAGCAAATAATTCTACCACCACGGTAACCGTCGAACAAGTGGCATGTGACCACCATAATAGTGCGGCAAGCAATTACATTATATGTGACCGTCCAGAGGACTGCCATCGCCTAATTGCCGCATGCGGTCACTTGGCATTTTTTATGACTAGGCGAGGGTTATAGGATTTTTTAACGGTCCTACAATTTCACCCACTGTGTAGTGAAATTTTTGCCCAGTTAGTGCTTTTGGGGGCGAAATTGTAGGAACGATGCCGATTTTTTAGCAATCTGTGGAGAGAATAGTGGCCTAACTAGGAGAGGTCATAACTTCTCCATTTTTCAACAAAATTGGATGCAGAAAGAGGCTAGGGAGCCATTTTTGGACATTATGGACTCGTTGGAGCAGGTTTTAGAAGTGTTTGAGCATTGTAAAGACATCATTTTACACTTTTTAGTATAATAGAGAGACCCAAGCCATTGGAAGTTGGATCAAGGAGACGTAGCTTAGGAGGGGTGAACTCCTTCATCATGTTCCTATTGTGATGTGTTTTTGGTGATGTTGTGTACATGTTTATTTGTTGTTCAGTCTCTTATTTATGTTAAAATGCTCATAAAATTAACACAAAAACTCATTTTTCACTTGAATTCATGAATCCTTAAGCAAAATGAAATCATTTTGTTTCTAATCTGAGGAGGATCTTAGCACATCAATCTAATATTCTAAATCAGATAATTTTGGTATCAAAGCACTAAGTTTGTTTTATGGAAGAAGTATTTAACTGTTTTCAAGTTTATGTCATGCTTACAAGGTTAAAACTCAAAAGAGGAGAAGGGGAGCTGGTTGGAAGCCCTGGACTTGGGTCATGGGGAAGGAGAGCAAGGTTGCCACAATCTCCAACACCAGTTCAACCTCAAGTTGCAGTTGAGACTCCAGAGAGCATGTCTTATGAAGGAGAACCTATAAACATGATAGAATATGAGAAGACCTTCAGAAAGGATTTCTTTGATATGACAGAGATAGTGAAGGTCCTCTATGAAAAGAGGAATACTGGGCTGCAAGGGGAAAGTTCCAAACCTACCAAAGGAGAAGGTTCTTCAGGTGGAGGTAATGAAAAATGAGGTAATGGAAATGAGACAAACCTCCACCCTCTCCAACATATTCTTCATATTCTTCTTCACAAGCATCTTCACCCTCTTCCACTAACACAACCCTTAATCATACTCATCATCACACTTCAAAAGGAACTGGTAAATCACATTTTTTAAAACTTGATGTTAAATTTCAGTTGCTTATGTATAATGGTGAAGTGAATGTATAGAAGCTTGATAATTGGATTCATCAGTTGGAGGTCTATTGCAAATTCAAAACCTTCAAGAGCATGGCATAAAGATTCAGTTAGCTTCCTTGATAATTGAGGGTGAAACATTATTATGGTGGGAATCAAAGGCCCAAGAGGAGATAAAAAAAACATGGTAAGATCTCAATTTCTTGGATTGATTTCATTGTTGCAATCAAAAGAAAATTCTACCCTCTAGCTTATATGCAGAAAGCCATCATGAATTGGTAGAACTTTAGACAGCTTAAAGTCAAAATGTGCAATATTACACCCAAGAATTCAGAAAAAGGTCTTTAATGTTAGGTGTAAATTTGCAATCATAGGACATGTTGGTGAAGTACATAGTGGGTTTACACATTTACCTTAGGCATACTATCTTAATGTTTAATCCCAATAATCTAGATGATGTGTGTATGCAAGCCACTCATCTTGAAGCAAGAGGGAAAAAAAACCTCCAGAAGAAGGCAGTAAAATGCCATTTAAGGGTAAAGAGAAAGAAAAGGGTTTCAAAGGAAAGAAAAATGCATCCATTAAAAAGGAAGGAGAGAAAATAATATCTAAACATTTTTCTAGAGAGGGTCATGATGAAGCTCATTGTTGGAAGCTTCATCCCAAAATGAAACCACAAAAAATCAACAACAAAGGAAAAGAAAAGACAGATGTCGTCATTTGAGAGGATTTGGGATCCGATTCGGGTGATGAAACTAAAATTACAGCCATGGGTATAAAAGAAAAAGAATCCATTGCTACCACTAGTTCTTCAAATTCACAAAATGAAACTCCAAATGAAAAGAGGAGAATAGAACTTTTTCACATAAGGGTGATCTCAAAACATACAAAAATCGACACACTTTTTGATAGTGGGTCTCAAGCTAACTTGATATCTAACGACTTAGTCAAATAACTTAATCTTGAAACCATTTTTACATCCCAATCCATATCCATTGGATTGGATACGCAAGGACACAAACTTAGAGGTTACAAGAAAATGTATTCTTTGGTTTGCAATCACAACGAACTTCATTGACGAAGCTGAATTAGATGTTCTATCACTTGATATATTAGGAATTGTTTTGGGTAGTCCTTACCTTTATGATAGAAAATAAATTTTCTATGGTCATGAAAACAAGTACCACTTGTTCAAATATGGTGTGGAGTATATTGTGAGAGATCATCACAAGAAACTAAATCTTTCATTAGTTAATGTAGGGAAAATGAAAGGACTAGTGAATTCAAGCAAGAATTTAGTGCTTCTTATGATCAAACCCAATGTTGATGTTCATTATGAAGCGTTTGATGGTTGTAATTAAAAATTGAAAACTAATTTGGTTGATGTAGTTAACCATGATGATTGGGTGTTTCATAAAGCAAAAGTACTTCCTTCCAAGAGGAGAACCCAACATGAAATAACATTGTAGCAAAGGTGGTCTTCTTTCTAACATTGACATGCACGGGATGTTAAGAAGGGAAAGTGCAGGAATAACAAAGCAAAGCCAAGGATCATTGAACAAAAGGATCATCTGATCATCTCCTTCACCATGTGGTGCACCTACTGTTTTGGTGCCCAAGAAGAATGGTAAGCATTTCATTGAATGGGATTCAAGAAGTGGTTTTCATCAATATAGAGTTGTTGAAGGAGACATATGGAAGACGAAATTCAAAACCAAGCAAGGTTTGTTTCAATGGCTTGTTATGAGTTTTGGTCTTTGCCATGCTCCTACTACTTTCATGCATATGAAGCAAGATGTATTGAAGCCATTTCTAGACTTGATAGTCTACTTGGATGACATATTGATTTTCAGAAAGTTTCATTATGAACATGTCATGAGTGAGAAAAAAATACTTGATGTCATATGTCAAGAACATTTGTTTTTGAATGTGTCAAAGTATATTTTGGATAGAAATTCTTTGATGTACTTGGGCCATGATATTGGAAAAGGTGAGCTAAAGTTAGACCTCTCCAAGATTGATGCCATTATGGATTGGTCAATGCTTAAGATAGTCATTTGGATAAGACGTTTTTTGGGAGTAGCCTAATGTTGGAGGAAATATTTTGTTAATTTTTCTTCTATTGTAGCTCATTTTCATTCCTTGACAGTTGTGCAAAAGGTCTTCCAATGGGGAGGTGAACAAAAAGAGGCATTTGATGCTTTGAAACAAAAGACCAGTTTAGCCTTTATACTTGTTCTTCTAAACTTGAAAAAGAAATTTGAGTTTCAGGTTGATGTATGCGACTATGCCATGGGCGTAGTCTTTATGCAATGTGGTAAGCCCATTTCTTTTCATTTAGAAAATTTCAATGGTGCAGTGTTTAAGTTGCAACGACAAAGGCACTTTCATTGGATGGGTTTTCTTCTACTATTCCACTCAGTCAAAAGGTATAAGAAAGGTATAAGTGACAAGTTTGTTGATGTACTTTCTATGCCTATAGTTTGTATAACTACTTTCCTCAAGCATATTTTTGTTTTACATGAAAGTTATGTTCAGAAAAATACATACTTTTAAGATGTACATTCAAGCTTGAGTCAAAGGAATCAAGTGGATGAATTTTTTTACCATTTGCATCATCATGTGTTGTATCATCTTGGTAAGAAGGATGTTGCTACTGATAGTAACATGGAAAAAGCCAAAGAGTTCATTGAACGACTCCACATGGTACATCAAACAGTGCAAGAACAACTTGAAAAGGGTGAAGGCAAGTACAAAGCAAGGCACGAAAAGCATCATGTAGATCACAAGTTCCAAGTCAGTGATAAATGGATCGAGATTGGAAACATGACGGAATCGTACCCTCACTTGTTGGACGACTGAAAGTGATCTTTTGGGGTCAAAAAGGCTTCCAGTGTGGAGGAGTGATCAGGTGCTAAAAATTATTCTAAAAAATAAAATAAAAATCAGAATGGTGTGGAACCTGAATGACCACATAGTGCTAGTCATCTTGAATCCGGTGCAACTCGTTTTGTCCAAAACCGACTCCATATGTGAAATTTATGTTGTGCTGATCGTTTTCCCAAATAGGCAAATTTGGTGCAAGAGCTAATAGGGATGCTGACTGGGCATTCAAACAACCCAGTCAGCAAAAATTGTATTCCTTGAAATATTCCATGGAATATCCTCAAAATATTCTAGGTGGCATCATCATACTATGACAAGTGGCAAAATTTCATTGGTTTAATGGTTTATAGGTGGACCAATAGGGAGGTGACACGTGGCTAAGCCTGGGGCCGCCATGTGTCCTCCCTGGGGTCAATCAAAATTTTGTTGGGAAGAGGTCGGGCTCGAACCTACGACCTCTCCTCAAAGAACACCAAGCCTTACCACTCCTCTTGCATGATGGTTCTTAACTTGTATGGGAGGCGGGTTTGTTTTATTATTTGTTAACTGTCAAGTTAGGTGGTGGCTGGACTTAACCGCCCCCCACATAAACACACACATCGCCTACCTGCAGCAACAAATGCTACCACCATGGTAACTGTCACCACGACCATTGGACAAGTGACATGTGACCACCATAACCGCGTGGCCAACAGTTACATTATATGTGACCGCCTAGAGGATCGCTACCGCCTAATCACCGCATGTGACAAGGGTCACTTGGCATTTTTTATGACCACGTGGAGTTATAGGAATTTTTAACAACCTTACAATTTCGCCTGCTATGTGGCGAAATTTTCGCCCAATTAGTGCTTTTTGGTGCAAAATTGTAGGAATGGTGCTGGTTTTTTAGCAATTTGTGGAGCGAATAGTGGCCTAACTATGAGAGGTCATAACTTCTCCATTTTTTACCAAATTGGATGCAGAAGGAGGCTAGGGAGCCATTTTTTGACATTTTGGACTCATTGGAATAGGTTTTAGAAGCATTTGAGCATTGTAAACACATATTTTTACACTTTTGAGCATAATAAAAAGGCCTAAGCCATTGAAAGCTGGACAAAGGAGATGTATCCCAAGAGGGGTGAAATCCTTCATCATGTTCTTGTTGTGATGTGTTTTTGGTGATGTTATGTGCATGTTTAAGATGTTATTCAATCTCTTATTTATGTTAAAATTTCTCATAAAATTAACATAAAAACTCATTTTAAACTTGCAAAATTCATGAATCCTTAAGCACAATGAAAGCATTTTGTTTCTAATATGAGCAGGATCTTAGAACAACAATCTAATACTCTAAATTAGATCATCAGACGCACCCATAGTTTTTTGTGTGGGTTTTTCACATGATTTTCGACATGATGGTTTTATGCCCATGGTATTTTGTAAATCCAGTCAAGGGAGCTATAGTTATGTTCTAATCCAGAGTTAATGGATTGGGGTTTATGAATGCTTCAACTTTATATGTATTATAACATTGAAAGGAATATAATGAAAAATCAATTTGGTAGTCCCGATTTTGGGATCTAGGGGAAAATCTTTATGTATATTTGCTTTCTGTTCTTGCCATTGTTAATTTTCCTGTTTGGAGAATCTATTTGCGGGTAATTTCTATACAGGGTTAAAACCTATAGATCATTAAATTGATACTTGGTTTGTTAAAATTTTAAAAGTGTTTTGCATGTGTCTAAATCACCATTTAAAAGCTTCAGATAAAATTAAATGTGAAAACTTGTATCACAATTGCAGCAAATAATTGAAACAATAAACCACATAGGAGAAAACAACACCAAAAATGTGATAATGGAGTTCGGTTATCTCAAAGCCTACATCTCTTGACCTAGTATTCAATGGGGAGGCCTCTTTATTAAATCTTTAAAGCCATCAAAGTACATAAAAAATACATCAAAACTACTCACGACTAGTATTACTATATTATGCTCGACCTCAAGAATCTATAGAAACTAATAACACTCAGAAAGGCCTTCTACAACTCCCACAATAAGAATTCAAAGTTTCTCTATGTCGTTGGTCTGCCTCTGCATAAAAACCAATTCACTACAGAACTTGCAACTCCTTGGCTTCTATTGTGTTGGATAATATTTTTATAATAATGTGGGGGGGTCAGCAGTTCCTACTACCTCCCCATACCCCTTGGTTCAATCAAATACAAAATTATTGTTTTGATATGGTAACAACCATATCCCACCATATCATATATTCTATATATATTACAATTTGTTTATTTGACATGGCTTATCCACCATATCGTAACCATCCCCACGAATATGCATATAATATTAAATATTTGAACCATATATAATATATGGTTACCACCATATATTCCAACAACCCTTTTAAACTCACGTTGAATCATCCCATGAAATTATTATGTTTGGAGAATTGGCTATGGCAGAGCTTATGGGAGCTACCAACCTTAGCGGCGTGATGACAGCGTTTGCGGAGCTGCCAGATATGGCAGGCTATGTTCCCCTTTAATTTTGTTTAACAACCATATGACAATAAATATAATGCATCGACATATGATAACAAGAAAAAATATGTGGTATAGTGATAAGCATCGAGATTGTTTGTCGATTGGTCGAGGTACCTAAGTTGACTGGTCCATGTTTGATATGTTCTATGGAAACATCCTGAAAATTTTCTGCCTAAATATAGTCCCGTCCCGATAAAAAAGAATCTCTTGAAGATAAATTTTACTCCTATCCCGATAACAAAGAATCTCATGAAGATCACTATAAGAAATATTTCATGCTAGATAACAAAGACTCTCATGAAGATCACTTTAAGAAAAATTTCATGCTAGCAAGCTCATGAAGATCACGTTAAGAGATGCTAGCAATCTCATGAAGATCACTTTAAGAAATATTTTATGCTAGATAACAAAGAATCTCCAAAAGTTAAATTTTAGTCCTGTCTTGATAACAAAGAATCTCATGAATATCACTTTAAGAAATATTTCATGCTAGCAAGCTCATGAAGATCATGTTAAGAAATGCTAGCAATCTCATGAATCATGAAGATCACTTTAAGAAATATTTCATGCTAGCATGAAACCTCATGGGCATACAACATGAGGATGCTATTTTCATATTATTTCCTCACATATGAAATATTTCATGTGTGCATGAAACTTCATGGGCATACAACATGAGGATGTTATTTTCATATTATTTCCTCACATATGAGGGAAAAGCCTCAACCTAGTATTTTTCATTACCTTCTAGTTCCATTCAAAGCTGGGATAATTTTGACCACATATTTGTTAAAAAGTTGGGCATACAACATGAGGACTGATAACAAATAAGCTCATTTTTCATTACCTTCTAGTTCCATTCAAAGCTGGGATAATTTTGACCACTTATTTGTGAAAAAGTTGGGCATACAACACGAGGACCGATAACAAAGAAGCTCATGAAGATCACTTTAAGAAATATTTCATGCTAGCATGAAACCTCATGGGCATACAACACGAGGATGTTATTTTCAGATTATTTCCTCACATATGAGGGAAAAGCCTCCACCTAGTATTTTTCATTACCTTCTAGTTCCATTCAAAGCTGGGATAATTTTGACCACATATTTGTTAAAAAGTTGGGATACAACACGAGGATGTTATTTTCAAATTATTTCCTCACATATGAGGGAAAAGCCTCAACCTAGTATTTTTCATTACCTTCCAGTTTCATTCAAAGCTGGGATAATTTTGACCGCATATTTGTTAAAAAGTTGGGCATACAACACGAGGACCGATAACAAAGAAGCTCATTTTTCATTACCTTCCAGTTCCATTGAAAGCTGGGATAATTTTGACCACATATTTGTTAAAAAGTTGGGCATACAACACAAGGACCGATAACAAAGAAGCTCATGAAGATCACTTTAAGAAATATTTCATGCTAGCATGAAACCTCATGGACATACAACACGAGGATGTTATTTTCAGAGTATTTCCTCACATATGAGGGAAAAGCCTCAACCTAGTATTTTTCATTACCTTCCAATTCCATTCAAAGCTGGGATAATTTTGACCACATATTTGTTAAAAAGTTGGGCATACAACATGCGGATGTTATTTTCAAATTATTTCCTCACATATGAGGGAAAAGCCTAAACCTAGTACTTTTCATTACCTTCCAGTTCCATTCAAAGCTCAGATAATTTTGACCACATATTTGTTAAATAGTTTGGCATACAACAAAAGGATGTTATTTTCAGATTATTTCCTCACATATGAGGGAAAAGCCTCAACCTAGTATTTTTCATTACCTTCCAGTTCCATTCAAAGCTCGGATAATTTTGACCACATATTTGTTAAAAAGTTTGGCGATGATAAAACTCCTGCAACTTTAGTCATGGAACTATCTAGAGTTAAAATTTATAGTAAGGAAAAGATTAAACATTTTAATCAAATCTTTGTATCTTTGTTGAATAAAATTCCTGAAACTTATAGGCTTGTGGTAGATTTATAGATTGAATTTTATACTATCACTTTGTGATCATTTATGTCCATATTTGTAAAAAGTGTTGCTAAGATTGTTTTAACAAAGGAACGTTAGAATACTTGAATGTAGAAAAGAAAATTTTGAGCATCACTAGCAAGGCACCCATAGAAGAGAGAAAATGTGCTCCTCCTACAAAGAAATTATCCTTCAAAGAAGAAAAGAAAGACAAGGACACTTTCGATATGGACAACTTACATAAACTCGTAAGTAGTCTTGCCAACAACATTGTTGACCTCAACAAAAATGTAGGAGTTTAATCATAATCCAAAAGTCCTTTTAGGCCATTTTATAAAAGGAATCCTCATCTGCCTCCTTACTATCAAATTTCTTATGTGAATGATGAAGAAGTTCAAGAAAGAGAACAAAGACAAGAAGAAAGTGACGATCATGTCCCAGAGGAAAATGTTATTTTGGACGTATTTGAAGGAATTATTGATGTAATGGAGAATATTTATATGAATATGTTAATACAGTAAGAACCAAGAGTAAGGGATCACCAGCTTCTACTTTAGATCCTTCGCCCTCTTCTTCAACCCTTGCAACACCTGCAAAAAATGCTCCTAAAAAGCCAACTCAACAAGATAGTTCAGCTACTTAAACCTTGATTGTATCAGAGCATTTTGATTATGATACAATGGAGGACATGAAGAATACTAGAGCTAACATTTCCCTTTTGAATTAACGAAGTTAAAATAACAGAGAAATAGCATGTTAAGAGTTTTAGATGTCGCTGAAAAGAAGACCCCTACTGCAAAAAAAAAGAAAAAAAAAAGAAGAGCACCTGTGACTAAAGATAAAGGGAAAATTGCCCCATCTTCCTCTAACAAAAATAAATAGGTTAGTACTAATTTTAGTCTAATACGAGACAAATAAAACTCTCATATGCCCCCATTCTTATTAACTTTTTAAAAGTTTAATAGAAATATATGCAATTGTTTAGTTGGCTCAGGAACTTCTTCTAATATCATGCTTTATTCGATATGCATGAAAATTAATATTGAACCCTAGTACCCCACTACTCAACTCGTGCAACTCGATAGATAAAAAGTAAAATTGTTGGGAGAAATTAAGTCCTTATTAGATTCGCCTCTAATCTCAAAGTGCATTAAATAAAAAACATAGTAATTGACAATATACCTAAATCCTATGGTTTTTTGTTGAGTCGAGATTGCTCCTAAAAATTAAATGGCTATTTCGCTATAAATTGGTCTCATCTTTGGCTCCCATATAAAGGTGAGCCCAATCGGATAAAATTTGAATGAGAAAAACACATGAAGCATACAATAATCAATATCAATGATGATAATGTACCTGTCATGTTCTGAAACACTATACTTGGAAACTACTCTACTGATTCTTTCTTTGGGAATTTTGTCGTAGATAGTTCTCCTTTAATTCATTCTTCTTTTGACAATTAGAAATGGAGAATTTATCCCAAACCAATTCTTCTAAATGTGTAAGTATTCAACATAATCCTATACATAAACTTGTAGATAATTAACGTTGGTCATTATTTTTTTAAGGCTCCAAATCTAACAATGGTGTTGGAGTAGGTTTCATGTTATAAATTCCTACTCGATAAAGAACCATGCTAATTTGTAGGCTTGAATTCCAGTGCACAATTAATGTAGATGAGTAAGAGGATTTGATACAAGGTCTAAAGAAATCCATCAACATGAAAGTACAATACCTCAAGGTTTTTTGGGATTCAAAAATTATTGTCAAACAAGTAATGGAAATTATTCATTATGTCTCAAACCATTTGAATGATTATCAACAAATTGTCCTTGACTTGATTTTTCATTTTTTTTTCATTTAATGTTAGTGTTATTCCCAAAGCACAAAATGTTGATGCAATCCTTCTGGGTAATGTTTCCTCTAAGATGATACCCATAGATGAATTCACTCTAGATGGATTCTAAATTGAGCTACTATTTAGGCTTTTTATGCCTAACCAATTTCAAGTTGGAGAATTTTCAATGATGATGATGACATCCTAGATTTCCTCACTTCAGAGAAAATTTATTCAAACATTATCATTGATGAAGACAAATTTCATGATAAATGTTGAAATGCAGCAAGAAAACCTAGTTTTGACTCTACCTTGGTCAAACTAGATTAAAATTCTAATTTCCACATCAATAGACAACTTGGATGATGTTAACTTGTGTGTCATGACTTGTGTCACCTAGTTAACTCAATAAATTTGAGTTGAGGAAGCTTGAGTTCAACTCTACATGATTGATTGCTAGTTTGTAGCAATATATTTCAGTTAATTTTGTTTATTGTTAGTTTAACTAGTTCTAACTTTCATAAGAACAAGCGGGGATCAAGTTGTGAAAGTGGAACTTCAACCACACTCAGTGATCAGCCAGTTAACTGATCAATCAACCCAATAATCGTTTCCTGCAGATAATTCGAGTTAGCCAGTTGAGATGGAGATTCCAAGGCAATGCACTATCAGTTTTAGCATATTCCCATGTGTATAGGTGGTGTATGTAATAGATATTGACCTAAGGCTATTGCGCAATTCCAGAGAGTGAAATTCATAAAAAAAAAATAGGGGAAATTTCCCAAGGGAACAATGCAAGGAAAGAGGAGCTTGGGAAGGCTTCAAATTGGCTAAGTGTTGGCCAGGTTTAGTCTGTTAGGCAGAGGGGTAGACTATACACTTGTAGGGTGTGCTTAGGCTTGAGCAAGCATTGTATTTCTTCTATATTCTCTGAATATTGCAATATATATAGTAAGGGGTTTTGAGCAATTTATTTCCCCTAGATAAATCTATGTGCATGTATGATGTTTATTTTTACATGTCTATGATTCTTGTTTTAGATGGTGAATAACTTCCGCAGATTAGTAGAGTAGCTTCAAGTATTTTTATCTAGAAAAATTTATGAGCAATATTGAATCTACACATTAATTTCTACATGGTACCAGAGTTGGAAAGATTGTAGATTAGAGATTTCGAAGTTGTCATTGTAGGAGATTCAAATTTGCGGACCAGGGTTGCAGGTTTTTGTTAGGTCCCTATAATACTAATGATTACCCCATTACTATTGTATTTGTATCCCTTATTAATATTGTTGTGCCCCTATTGTCCCCATATTGTTATTACTGTGCCCCATAGAATCCCTCTATTGTTATTTTTGTGCCTTTATATTATTATTGTTAGGTCGGTTAGGTTATATTGTGACTCCTTAGACTTCTATATATAGAAAGGAGGTTTTGTCATTTGAATCATCAAGGAATCATTCATTTGTGTAATGTAAAGGAGGTTGCCCCCTCAAAGAGGCTGAATTCTAAGGCGTTGATCTATCTTTTCTATCTTTTTGTGAGCTGGTTTCATAACATCTAGTATCAGAGCTTTTGGATTTTAGGGTTTCGCTGCTCCAAATAGGTCATCGTGGAATTTTCGCTATAACCCTTTTCTGCGATGTTTTAGAAGTGAAAAAAAACCCATTTGAGAAGAAATCACGTTGAACCTCGAGTCTGAATTTCAAAGCTTTTCTCGCTATATTTGCGGAGATATGATCTAAGGAAGTTGGTCTTTTTGCAGACGCTTGAATTACATTCGAAATAGGTGACCTGGGTAAAATTGTCATAACTTTATCTTTGAGAATTAGATTGAAATTTTGTAAGAAGGTACAGAAAGAGAACGGACTGTAGTTTCTTGTATATATTTTTAAGAGACAAAGATCGAAACAGGGACACATGGCATGTTGTACAAGTTCACTCTACGGAACTAGTCTATAATCGGGTCACTGTGAGAGATTTGGCATAACTCTTCCTTGGAGAATCCAATTTGGATCAAAATGGTGGCATTGGAAAGAGGACACAGAGGGCTACTGTAGATCACAATTTCAAAACTAGATGATCTGAAATTATAGAGATACATTAGAGGCAATATAGAGCTCCTACAAAGTGAAAAAAGGTGTGTAGATTTTTTTATATTCTTGCTTAAGCTTGGTTTGAAAAATTATTTTGAAGGAATTAAAGGGGCATAGTAGAGCATTATTATCGGTAACTGATGCCCCGAGGAAAGAAAATTCAAACACCTAGTAAGCAACCTGAAATCTCTAGCATGACTCATGAAGAAGAGGAAGAAATGCTACATGATATATCAAAATTACAAGACCAAGTGCAACAAATGTCACTCTCACAAAAGCTAACAGAAGTTTAAGATAAATGGCATGGAAGCTAAGATGAATGGAATGGAAGCTAAGATGGATGGAATGGAAGCTAAGATGGACAATTTGAAGATAGATTTGAACACAAATTTGAAGACAGGCATGGCAGATTTGAAGACAGATTTGAAAACTTTTCTACAAGAAATACTTACTAATGGTGAAAGGGTAGTAAAGGAAACTCAAGATGCGAACAAAAGAAATTTTAATCATGATTTCATAGACTCTAATGTTGGATTGAAGATCCACCATATTCCAAAAATCAATATGAGGAAGTTTGATGGCAAGGATCCCGCAACATGGATATTACAGATGGAGCAATTTTTCGATCTCAATAATGTGCAAAACACACAAAAGGTACGTATTGCAACTTTATATTTGGAACCAAATCAGTTTCTATGGTATCAATGGATTTTCTCTCGTAAACAAATTATCACTTGGGAATTTTTTATGGAAGAATTGACAACACATTATGAGGATACAAAAAGCAACACTTTTTTTAGCCAATTGATAAGTCTCAAACGAAAGGGTTCAATACTGGAGCACATTGAGGAGTTCCAAAAATTGAACATAAGGGTAAAAAATATTCCAGAGGAGCATAGGATTGATGTGTTCATAGGGACTTTAAAGAATAATATCCAACATGATGTTCACCTTTGGGAACCTGATTCATTAGAGAAGGCATTCAGGTTAGCAAGAAAAATGGAAAGCAAAATTATGGCAACCAGGAAGCATACCACTCACAACTATAAAGATGGAAGTGGTGTTGCCCTTAGTCTTCCACAACCTATAAGGTTGACACCACAATAATTGGAAGAAAAAATAGAAAAAGGGATTTTTTACAGTTGTGATATCAAATACACTAAAGGTCATAAGTGTGATGAGAAGAAATTATTCTACACAGATTGTGAAGAGGAAGAAGAAAAGGAGAAAGAAAAGTCAAAAGAAGAGGATATACTCCAGGAACAAAGTCTAGATAAAGAAGAAATGAATCCGACCATATCTTGTAATGCATTGGCTGGAATTACCACTCCTCAAACTATCAAGATAGAAGAACAAATCAAGAAGAAAAAGGTAATAGTGTTGATTGATTCAGGAAGTACCCACAATTTTATTCATTGTAAGGTAGCAAAAGAATTGAATTGCTTCATATATCTAGCACCAGAGTGTCAAGTGATGGTTGCAAATGGAGGAACAAAAAATTTATCTTGAAAGTGCCATAATATCAAGCTATCCATGGGAGAATATGTATTGACTAGCCCAATGCTTTCCATTCCAATGGGAGGTGCTGATGTTGTACTAGGAGTCCAATGGCTACAATCCTTGGGTACAATAGCTTTTAATTTTCAAGAAATTTTCATGAAATGTTCTGTGGAAGGAAAGGAATTTGAATTAAGGGGTATTGCAGGGAAACTGGGAAAGATAATCAACTCTAACAGTATGAAAAATCTTCTAAAAAAGGAACAAAGAGGTGTAATTTCATAATTATGTTCGCTAGATGTTTCCACATCGAAATCATCTATTTCTCTAGATCTCCAAAAAGTCTTGGACAATCATTCCAAGTTATTTGAAACTCCCAAATTTCTCCCACCTATTCGTGATCATGATCATGTTATTCATCTGATTCCAGGAAGTGTACCTCCAAACATCAGGCTGTACAGATATTCGTATGCCCAAAAGAGTGAAATTGAACGTATGGTTGCAGAAATGCTAGAGGCTAGTACAATTCAACCTAGTCAAAGTTCTTTCTCTGCTCCAGTAGTATTGGTGCACAAGAAGGATGGATCATGGCGCATGTGTCTGGATTATAGGGAGCTCAACAAGCTCACTGTTAAAGATAAGTTTCCCATTCCTGTCATTGATGAATTATTGGATGAATTGCATGGATCAATTTACTTCATCAAGTTGGATCTTCATTTAGGATATCATCAAATCAGAATGAAGACTGAAGACATTCCGAAAACAACATTTAGAACTCATGAGGGTCATTATGAATTTTTGGTCATGCCTTTTGGCCTTACCAATGCACCTTCTACATTTCAAGGTTTGATGAATTCCATTTTCAAACCCTTCCTTACAAATTTTTTGTTAGTATTTTTTGATGATATACTAATCTACAACAAGTCTTGGAAGGATCATGTTGAACATGTTGACAGGTGCTACAACTATTGGAGGAGAAAAAATTATATGCAGAAAGATCCAAATGTTTATTTGGAGTACAAGAGGTGGAATATCTGGGTCATATTGTATTTCATGAAGGAGTTAAGGTAGAACCTAGCAAAATTAAAGCCATTAAGGAATGGAAAATCCCCACATCCATAAAGCATCTGTGAGTATTTCTTGGGTTTACAGGGTATTATCACAAGTTTGTTAAAAATTATGGGAGAATAGCAGCACCTCTAACAACATTATTGAAGAAGGATGCATTTTCATGGACTCTAGAAGCAACAAAGTCCTGGGAACATTTTAAAGAGGCAATGTGCCAAGCACCGGTCTTAGCTACACTAGACTTCACAAAAACCTTTATTATGGAATGTCATGCTTCAGGAAATGGAATTGGTGCTGTTTTAATGCAAGATGAAAGACACATTGCTTTTGAAAGTCGTCCAATCAAGGGAAAGTTTTTACACGAAGCTATTTATGAGAAGGAAATTTTGGCAATACTACATGCACTTAAGAAATGGTGACCTTACCTAATGGGAAGACACTTCAAGGTAAAAATGTATCATGATAGCCTTAAATACCTTTTAGAAGAAAGATTATCCTCTGAAAAGCAACAAAAGTGGGTCACAAAGATGTTGGGTTATGACTTTGAAATCATCTACAAAAAAGGGGAGCAAAATGTGGTGGCAGATGCACTCTCAAGAAAGGATGAGGATGTGGAAGCATTGTTGTGTGCCATTTCTATTATCCAACCAGATTGGATAAACGAAGCAAGGGAGGAATGGAAGAATGATGAAGAAGTGTGGGCACTTATTCGAAAGTTACAACAAGATTCTACTACATATGATACATTTAGCTGGAAAAATGATTCGTTATGGTACAAAGATCACTTATACCTCTGTAATAATTCCCAACTCAAGCAAACGATTATGGAATTGCACACTTCTCCCTTAGGAGGGCACTCAGGATATTTAAAAACTTACCAAAGGGTTAAGAAGGAATTTTTTGGGGATGGCCTTAAATCAGATATTAAAAAGTTTGTGGTGGAATGTTTGGTTTGCCAACAAAATAAAGTTGAAACAATTAAGACCCCGAGTATATTACAACCTTTATCCATTCCAAGCCAACGTTGGGAGGAGGTTTGAATGGATTTTATCACAGGTTTACCCAAGTCTGAGGGAAAGAGTGTCATCATGGTGGTAGTTGACAGACTTACCAAGTATGCACACTTTTGTGCATTATCACATCCATTTAAAGCCAGTACAATTTCTACTGCATTTATGGAAACAATTCAAAAGCTACATGGAAGCCCAAAGATTATTGTAAGTGACAGAGATCCCATTTTCACTGGAAATTTTTGGACAAAATTATCTTCTTGTCTCGGTACTCAGTTAGCTCATAGCTCATCTTATCATCCTCAATATGATGGGCAAATTGAGATAGTAAAAAAATGTTTGGAAGGATATCTTCGTTGCTTTGTATCTAATAAACAGATACAATGGGTCAAATGGTTGCCTCTAGCTGAATGGTGGTATAGCACTTCCTTCCATACAACAACAAAATGACCCCATTTATGGCGCTTTATGGATATTAGCCACCATCCATCACATCATATTTAAAAGAAAATTCTAAGGTTAAAGCAGTGGAACATCACATCGAGCATCAACAACAAGTCCTCCAACTCTTAAAGGATAACCTCGTGTTGGCGTAGAATAGAATGAAACAATAGGCAGATCAACATCACAACAAAAGAAGTTTTGATGTAGGTGATTGGGTATTCCTATGGCTACAACCATATAAAAAATGTCCCTCAAGCAAGCTAAGAAGGATAATAAATTATCACCAAAGTATTATGGTCCGTACAAGGTGGTGCAAAAGATTGGTACTATGGCATACAAATTGGAGCTTCCTATAGCTTCTCAAGTGCACCCATTTTTCCATGTTTCATGTTTAAAGAAGGTTATAGGTGACAAGCTCCCAGTTCAAACAATATTGCCAGAACTTGACGTGGAAGGAAAATTATATTGGAACCAGAAGCAGTCACAAAAACAAGAACTCGAGAGCTATAAAATCGATCAATTTTGGAGTATCTCATTAAGTGGAAGAACTTATCCGCTGAAGATTCCACATGGGAGGATGAGAATTTTATACAGAAGCATCCAGAACTACTCAAGCATTGAGGACAACACTTTTTTGAAGGAAAAGAGCATGTTAGGTCTCTATAATACTAGTGATTACCCCATTACTATTGTAGTTGTATCCCTTATTAATATTGTTGTGCCCCTATTGTCCCCATATTGTTATTACTGTGCCCCATAGAATCCCTCTATTGTTATTTTTGTGCATTTATATTATTATTGTTAGGTCGGCTGGGTTATATTGTGACCCCTTAGACTTCTATATATAGAAGGAGGTTTTGCCATTTGAATCATCAAGGAATCATTCATTTGTGTAATGTAAAGGAGGTTGACCCCTTGAAGAGGCTGCATTCTAAGGTGTTGATATATCTTTTCTATCTTTTTGTGAGTTGGTTTCATAACAGTTTTCTTCAAGACTAAGAAGATGGATTTTAATGGACTAAGGCTCAAGTATGCCCTTGAGGCCCACTACAACAAAACATGCAATTTGCGCCAGATTTAGCACTAGAGTTTAGTGCATTTTTTTTCTCAATTGGGATGAGCCTCCTGGTGCTAAATCTGGCTCTATTGTACAATTTTGAAAGCGTCCTTTTTTGCCCCAAATTTTGCATCTTTTTTTACGCCAAATTTTTCATCATTTTTTGCATCATTTTTTGCACCAAGATTTGCATTTGGTTTTACAACAGGTTTTGCTTCTAGTTTTGTGCCATTTTTTGCATTTATTTTTGCATCATTTTTTGCATCTTGTTTTGTGCCATTCTTTGCTTCTATTTTTGTGCCGTAATTTGAATCGCATTTTACACCATCTTTTACATCTAATTTAGTGCCTTTTTTGCATCCAATTTGTGCCAATTTTTGCATCTAGTCTTACGCCATTTTTGCTTCTAATTTTGTACTTATTTTTACATCTATTTTTGTGCCAGTTTTTTTGCCTTTTTTAACACCATTTTTTGTATCCAGTTTTGCACCATATGTTGAATCTGATTTAGTGCCAAATTTTGCATCCATTTTGCACCATTTTTTGCATCCACTTTTGCGTTTTATTTGTCTCCCTTTTTTTCATCCTATTTCGCACCATATTTTGTATCTAATTTTGCATCATTTGTTGCATCCAATTTAGCATCATTTTTAACACCATTTCTTGCATCCAATTTTTCATCCTTTTGAGCATCTAAATTTGCATCCTATGTTGAACGATATGTTGTGTCCACCTTTGCATCCCATTTTGTGTCTAATGTTACGTTCAATTTTGAGCCATTCTTTTGTGTACTTTTGCATTTGTTTTTGCATCAAGTTTTGAATCATTTGTTGCTTCTCATTTTGCATCTCAATTTGCATCCAAATTTGAGGCATTTTTATGCCCATTTTTGCACCATTTTTTCTACTTTTGAGTCCAATTTTGCATAATTTTTTATGTCCAGATTTGCATCCTTTTTTTGCTGCCACATTTTGTGTTCACATTTGCATCTCATTTTTCACCTAGATTTTAGTTTGAATTTTCAACTAGTTATGCATCATTTTTGGCATCCTTGGTTTCACCCCTTTTTAGACTCATTTGCATCTCGTTTTGTGTCTTTTCTTACATCCTTTTTTCACCCAGTTTTGCATCCTAATTTTACACCATTCTTTGCATCCTCATTTTGGTGTCTATTTTTGCATCCTTGTTTGCGCCCAATTTGGTATCTTTTTGTATGCCCGATTTTGTTCCCTTCTTTGTGTCTAGAGTTGCACCCTTTTTTAATTCTACTTTAAAACCCTTTTGTGTCATTGTTTGCAAATTGTTTTGATGGCTAGTTTAACATCCAAGTCTACTCCCAATTTTGCATCCATGGTTACATCCACTTTTGGCTTCTTGTTTAGAGTTTTACTTTTATTTTCATTTATGACCCCCTTTATGGGTTCATTTTACTAATTTCAATTACATAGTGAAATATATGATAGTTTACAAATATGATTTTGTTGTAGCATTTAGTGCACGTTTAGATGAACATAAAACCCTCTCAGTTTATCCCGAAAACCTAGGAAAGACCGATTAAGAGAAAAGTTGTTTTAAGACTCGAGATTCTTAGTAGATCAAGATGTAGAGTATAGATTAAGAAAAAGAGAAGGAATTCATATGAGTCCTCGCATGCAGGTCTTGTTGGAGTTTTTAGTGTAGTTGGGAAGCACTCCTAGCTAGCTCCAAAGCTTGGTCCTACACATAAGAGAGAGAACAAAGCAACCTTCACAACATAATATCTTGATAATCGAAACTATCATAAACATATAAATATTACTAAATAAATAAATATAAACCAAAATCCCATACATTCATTAGTTAAATAGAATAAGTAAATAATGAATAGCAACATATGGAAGGAAGAACAATCGATCTATATTAATAAAGGAGTTGGAGGAAAGTTACAACCATCAGATGCAGTTGTAGCAGCACCTCCCCCAACTCCTAGCTCCAAAACTCTCCCTCTCAAGATAGATCTCAGCAATATGACAATACAATAATTCCCATCCTTTTCTCAATGGCCAAGCCTCCAATATATAGAAAAGTGAAGGCTATGAAGATTTCCCAAATTCCTCATTAGTTCAATTTGGGCAAAATCTTTTGGGTGAAAAATGTTTCCTCATATAAAAATGGCATTTTCCACCTTTTAGATGCTTTTGTGCTTAGGAAAAATATTCCCCATGCTTTTTGGCTCTTTCCAACTTCTATATGCTTTCTTTTTCTGGAAAAAGCTAAAGATGAGGATAAAGAGATCACTTTCCACCATATAAGTTTTTGAAAGTGAACAAGAGTGTGAAAAGTTAACTCAAGTTTTTTTCCTCGTGACTGAGTGAGAATTTTGGTAACAAAAGTTAGATGAAGGGTACAACTTGTTAAAGACTATGATAACGTGGTCCTCATGGTACATAACTTATATTATAGTCTTATATAGTCTAGGAGAAAGGGGTATTTCAACCAACAACATAGTATTCTCCTCCAAGATGATGAGGAGGTATTTTCATGTATAACACATTTAATAAGACATCACAATTCAAATTGATAACTTAATATTTGTAAACAAATTTAAGGGTAATTGACAACATTCATAAAAAAGATAGAAGTATCCCCATATGTAACAATTCTCCATTAAAAAATCATTGACAATTTTCAATATACATATATGACTACTAAATCAACACTTATCGTAAATATCATTATTCCAAGGTAAATTCACAACATTACATCCAAAAATAATAATATCATCATACATAATGATTCTCCATCAAAAAGCATTCACAATTTTCAACACATATAGAAAGTAACAAGATAATACTAATAATATCCTCATCATCTTTAATCAAATCAACTAAGATTCAAATGTGTGATTATCAAATCAAAATCTTTCATGAACACAACTATTCTAAGGTAAATTCACAACATCCATCAAAAGATAGTAATATCATCATACATAATAATTCTCCATCAAAATAATGTTGATAATTTTCAATATATACTTAAAATAACAAGATAAAAATGATAATTTCATCATCATATTTAATCAAATCAACTAAATGTCCATGTATGATTACCAAATAAAAATGTTTCATATATATCATTATTCTAAGATAAATTCACAACATCCATAAAAAATAGGAATCTCATCATACACAATAATTCTTCATAAAAGAAATGTAAACAATTTTCAATATATTCATAAGGTAACAAGATAGTGCCGATAGTATCATCATCATTATTCAAATCAACTAAAATTCATATGTATGATTACCATATCAAGACATCCCAACTAAATATAAAAAAAGAATGCATGGGTAGCTAGCACCACGAAAAACATAGTCAAGATCATTTCCATGATCATCATCATCCAAACCACCCTAATAATATCATCCACATAATCATCACCAACGACATTGCCATCCTCATCATCACCGTCTTTGATATATGATGTAATATAAACATAGTTTGTATCATCATCTTTGTGGCCATTACATGTAACGTTCTGGAAAAAAAATCAATATTACATGTTAATAGTAATTCTATAGCACAATGCATATTTTTATTACAATGCTAACCATAAAATGAGGTAAGACATAATAAAATTTAATAATACTAAAAAATAAAATGAAAATATGTTTAAGGTATATTGGAGATCCAACTAAGATTACACTTGTAATTCACATTAACTAGTAGAAGCATTTTTTAATGCATATGAAGTAGGTACCCATTTGTTTTTCATAATATATTGTGAATGTTTATTATGATGTCCATGCATGATTGGTAAATTAAGAGTTATTGGAAGCTTTATTTCAAATTACAATTGTAATTTATATTAGAAATAGAATAAATTTTAACAAACAAAGAATGTCACATGAAAAAGTAAATTGTTTTTAATGAAAAATGAGTCGCATACAATATGAACGTCACATGAAATATTGAGTTGTTTTTGATGCATGTACTTTTCTATATGATAAAATGGATCCTAATGTTCATTTAAGAACAAATGCTCACAAATAATTACTTCATTTTATCCATTATCACACTTAATCCATTATACCTAGTGACGACAATGATTCCATTCAAATTGCTTTGAACTCCCGAAATATAATGTAAAAGAGAAAACTCCAAGACCATGACCACGACTGCAACCGCCTCCCTTGCCTCGTCCACCATCAGAGTCAATGAACTTGGATTTATGACCGTGATAGCAACCCCTCCCTTGCCTCGTGTCCACCATCAGAGGCATTGAACTTGGAATTAAGAGTACTCATGTTTTCTTTGCTCTAATTAATCTCTAAGAAATAAAAACTTGATCAATATATCAAGGACTCCATCAAGGAAAATATATATCACAGGCGAAGCTCAATAGGCTTTGTCAAAAGAGTGTGAAATAACACTTATCTCTATTTTATAAAATAACTCGAGTGAGTGGAATGAATGGTGGGAAACACTTACCAGGGAAAGGAATATTTTTGGTTCGTCCTTATTTCTATTATTATTTTTGCTTCTTATAATGGAGGGAAGTGTTTAAAAAAAATCTAAAAATTATTTAAAAAAAAAAATTGCTTATGTTTTAGTTTTTTTTAGTATTTTGTTATTTTCTAAATAAATATAATTAGTTTTTGGTATTTTTTATAACAAAAATTATATTTTGTTTTTTTATAAAAATAGATTTTAAACATTCCATTCATGCTAAATTTGTGATTTATGATAGAAGTTTAAATTATATATAAAAAAGTAACTTAATTCCATATGTTGTGTCTTTGAGATGGGTATTATACATCTCTTCCTTGCTAAGTTATAGAAAGTGCTTGGGTTTTCTTAATGCAATAAAATTAATTATTTTCTTCATTATATCTTGAGATGTTCAACTTGCACCTAATAAAACAATAAAGTTAAAATATTTTTGTCTTTCTCCTTTGTAGATCTTTGTCCCCATTAATCTTGATCTTAATAGATTAATTGTCTTATGTTGGCCTTGAGTGGTCACTCCCATTAGTTGCATGCTTTTTAGTTTTTTGTTAGTGACATTTCTTAGGCATGATAACATGTTATTTAATTTATGAAAATGTGTTATTGTCCATATTATTGTTAAATATGAATATTAAATATGTTGGTTTTGAGCATGGTTTAGTAAAAAATTCTCAAAAAGTTTATAAATTGTATTTTATAATGTAATGATTCATTGCTTGATGAAATTGTTTTGGATATTCTTTTAATGCTTCATTGATTGATGAAATTGTTATGGATATTTTTTTTTAGTATATTAACTTGCATGTGATAAAGTCAAAAGTCACTTCTTTTTGAGATTTTCATTGGTCAATTTCACTTAAGGCCATCAAGTTCACCATTTGGTCCCAGGTTAAGGAAATATAGGAGTCATGAAGTGGCATTTTCCAAGCCCTTAAATCTTGAAACATGTTTTTTTAGTCACATTATACTTCCTTTCTATGTAAATTCTCCATGAAAATAGTATCATGGAACATGAGGGGCCTCAATAGTAAAGGAAAACAAAGACTCCTAAAATAAGAATGGTACACAAAGCACCCATCAATAATGTTGATATAAGAGATAAAATATTAAGTGAGGTCCTACCTCATATAATTAGCAAATGGGAGAGGAATTGCCAAGTAGTAGTGATTGATGCTTAGAGATACTTGGGTGGAATGGCTATTATTTGGAATGATCAGGACATCAAGGTTACCAATATGTTTACCTCTTTTCACATTTTTTTTTTTTTTTTTTTTCTCTGTAAGACTGCACTAATTTATATTACAAAAAACCAAAATTTACATCCAATTTTACAAAAAGGGCCGAAGCCTTGTTTCTCCGAAGAGAATTTCCCATGACTATCCATTTAGAATACCTGGCAAAAAGGAACCAGTTTCTTTCAACCTACATAACCAGCATGTAATCGACACAACAGGCTTTTGAGCCAACACAGCGGACATATAACTTGACACGATGGACCCATTACGTGACATAATCGACACGTAAACAGACATGGACGACACATAAGCTTTCGCGGTGGACATTGACCCTTTGACAGACATACAAACTGAGTAAAACAGAAAGAGATGGACCGAGAGTAGCATTCCTGGCCGTGAGAACGGTGAGGCTTCTGAGCTAGTCCTCATCAATGAGGTAAGGCTCATCTTCCATCGCTAACCCCTTTAGCTTCTTATCTTCCTCCACATCCAGGCGCATCCCTTTTTGAGTGGGCTCGCTGGGACCGGCTTCGACTTCGTCAGCTTGAGTGGGTCGCCTTAAGTCCACCCTGGGGACCTGCATATCCACTCTTGGCACAGTCAGGTTGTCCTGTGGCCTCCGGAGGTCGCTGCAGTGCTCAACAGTAACTGAAACTATGAGCGTGTTGTTCTCCAATGTGCAAGGGATGCGGTATTTAACTGCTGGATGTTCCCGGTGACCACACTCCATGAGTGCTCCCCTGTCTCGCTCAATTCGGTGGCCAACTGTTCGACGCGGACTGCTGCTGCTGCCCGGTTCTGGAGGAATATCAACAGAGGAGGAGGGTGAAGTGGCGGGCCTTTGTGTTGCAGGACGGCCCCTCGAACCAATTCTTCTGCTGCTCATCCTTTGCCTCTCAGGCATTCTACACCTACCTCTCTTGACAGAAATCCTCGGTGAAAGCCTGCACCTGGACAGAGTGTGCTCTGTCGCCTTCAGAATTTGCTCAGGTCTCGTTGAGAAATGCGGGAATGCCACATTGTGATCGCTCTTATGGATTGCCATAATCCTTGTACCAGTCTGCGCATTGAATGTCACCTTAAACCAATTTAACTTCCCAAGGTTAATCCCTATCGCCATGAATTGTTCTGGAGCCGAACTGGTCCTTCCGCTGTCTAATTCCTCCTTCGCATTCATTGCTTAGGCGTGTTGGTTTATGGTGGCTCGTCCGGGCTGGCAGCTGCCCATGTGACGAGCCACCTGCCGCTCATCCTTCGCATGCACCCGCATCCGGGGAGGGGAGGTCTTTTTGCACCAAAGAGATGCAGTCCTTTTTGAGTTGAGCATCTTCAACTGTATCTAGGGAGCCTGAAAAGAAAGGTATCGACTGTGACACCCCTTGATTTGCTAGCCGATCTGCTACCTGGTTGGTCGTTCTCCTTACATGATGGAAGGATAAATTGTGGGAGGTGTTTAGCTTTTCCTCCAAGGCTTCCAGACGGCTTAGCAGTCTCCAGCTTTTTGCTACCTTGACTGCCTTAGCTCCAGCTTGTATTCTCTTAGCTATTGCTATGAGTATAAGAGAGTCGCCTTCAACCTCCAGAGGGGAGAGGTGATTCTGTTCAGCTATACATATTCCCTTCCAAAGACCCTCTAACTCCGCTGCATTGTTAGTATCTGTACCCATTGTGCCATAGTATACTTGCATTGCCTCTCCGTTGTGTCTACGAATAATTCCTCCGTAGCCTGCTGGGCCAGGGTTGCCTTTGGCAGCGCCGTCGAAGTTCAGCTTGTATGAGTTGGGTTCAGGAGGGGACCAAGAAGATGGAGAAGCAGATCTGGTGGAAGGTTTGGTGGTGGTCGTAACTTGGGACTTGAGTTCAAGATTCCACTCTTTCAGAATGCAGCGTTCCTGAGGACTTTCTGGCATATCACTATCATTCCATACTATGATGGCCAGAGTTTCTTGTATATTTTTTTTAGAAGAAGCCAGAGGTCATCTATGGATTTGGAAGTGCTATTGAAGATTCTATGGTTGCGTTCCTTCCATAGGGTCCAGTACAGAAAGCCAGGTATGATGCGCCACACGGAGTTGAGGATCTTGCTTTTAAACGGAGTTTTGTCCCAGGTCCTTATGTTTGCTGTTATGTCCTCCATCCTGGGGTGTGCCTTCATATTGCAGTGTTCGACTTTCTCCCAGATTTGTTTTGCTAATGGGCATTCTTCCATTAGATGATTGATGGTTTCACAATTTATGTTACAATTAGGGCATCTGGATGGCCCTATAAATCCCCTTTTTATCAGATTGTCCCAAGTGAGAATGCGTTTTTTGCTGAGTAGCCAAAGAAAGGTGGAGATTTTGGGCCATAACCCAGCTTGCCAGACTTTTTCCCAGAGTTGATCTTTGTCCGCCTGTAGGTTGGAATAGCGCAAGTGATGAGCTTCTTTGGTGGTAAAAGTACCTTTGGTTGTGTAGCCCCATCTGAGTTTATCCTGCTGAGAGGAGAGGCGGATTTTCCTATTGTTGAGTTCCTGATCAATGTCTGTATATGCTTCTCCCTGCCAATCTATTTGCCATAGTCGTGCCGGTTTCCACGTTTGAAAGTCGTGGGTTGGAGAGGGCTGCCAGAATTGATGTACCAGTGGGATGCTTCCTTGATTCATTTGGGCCTGCCATAGGGGTTTGTGGAGTAAATTGGCTAGCTTGGGAAGTTGCTGCCATGAGTCTTCCCAGAATCTGGCGATTTTGCCTGAATGAATTTCCCAGAAGCTATGATCTTGAATGAAGCGACTTTGTGTTTTTGCATTGTTCCAAATGAGTGATCCCTGCGAAGTGGGGTTGATTCGGATGAGGTCATTCCATTGACCGCCTCTAGCATATTTGGCTTGCCATAGTTGTGCCCAGGGGGTGTTTGGCTTGGAGACCCAGTTCCACTAGATTTTAGCTCCCATGGTGTTGTTGCTTTGCAGCGGATCCCGAAGGCCTAGCCCACCTTCTGACTTGTTTTTGCATACTTCTGTCCACTTGACCAGAGCCCATTTCCTGTTTAGGCTTGTGGATCCCCAGAGAAAGTTTCTCTGAAGATTGCGAATAGCTTTCAGAACCCCTTTTGGAGCTGCTAATATGGAAAAGAGATAGAGCGGCATGGCTTGTAAAACTGATTTGATGAGAACAAGCCTGCCTGCCAGATTTAGAGCCCTGAAAGTCCAGGAAGAGAGCTTGGATTCTAATTTGTCCAATAGCGATCTCCAGGATGCTTGCTTGATTGCTGAATCGGAAAGGGGAGCGCCCAGTTATTTAGAGGGCAGGTGGGATATTGTGAATCCCAGAACTCGGGCTATGTTCCTTTGCGTGGAGGGGGGAGTGTTGAAGAAAAAGAGTTTGGATTTTGCAGCGTTAATAGATGTACCAGAGGCTTCAAAGAAGAGAGATAGAAGCGATTTGAAAGCAGAGGCTTCTTTTACTGAAGGGTGCCCAAAGAGCATAGTGTCATCAACGAATTGCTGATGCGTTTGAGGAGCACGACCGTGGAGGGAAATACCTTTGAGAGCATGGGAGGAAACAGCCGATTTGAGGAGCCTGCTAAGGCCTTCAGCCATTAGAACGAAGAGGAACGGAGATAAGGGGTCACCCTGCCTGATGCCGCGAGTGGGGTGAAAAGGAGGTGAGGGGGATCCATTCAGAAGGACTGAGAAACTGGGAGTGGTTATGAGGTTCATGATCCATCTGGTCCAGGTGGCATTAAAGCCAAAAGCCAACAGCATTTTGTGAATATAATTCCAGCTAAGCTTGTCGAAGGCTTTGGAAAGGTCTAGTTTGAGAAGCATACCTGGTTTCTTGAGCATCTTTAATGAGTGTATGACTTCATTTGATAAGATAATTCCGTCCATGATCTGTCGGCCTTCAACGTACCCCGTCTGTTCTGGAGATATAAGCAAGGGTAATAGTGGTTTGAGGCGATTTGCAATGACTTTTGAGATGAGTTTGTAAATCACATTACAAAGCGCTATTGGCCTGTACTTCTTAGGTTTGTTTGATGCCACTCCTTTGGGCACCAAGGCAATGAAGGTTGAATTTAAGGCCGGGAGGACCCAGTGCATGCTACGGGATTCTTCCACCAGCTCCCATACTTCAGTTTTAATGAGTTCCCAAAATTCGTGAAAGAAATTGGCTGTGAATCCGTCTGGCCCGGGCGCTTTGCCATCTTTGAGCTGAGCCATGGCCTCTTCTACTTCCTTTATTGAAACTGGCTGGAGCAATTGAGTATTGTGATCCTCATTGATAATTTTGGGAATATGATGTGTGATGTCCCGTATTGCCTCATCCCTATTACCGCTGGGTTCCTTTAGAATGTCCTTGAAGTATCCTGTGAACTCTTTCTCCATATCCTCGTGAGCCTCTACTCTTTCACCTTGCTGATTGTCGACAAAAATGATTTTATTGTGCATGCGCCTTTGGATGGTGGATTTGTGGAAAAATTTTGTATTTTTCTCACCCTCTTTGAGCCAGTTTATTCGAGATTTTTGCCGCCATAGAATTTCCTCTTGTTTTTGACGTTCCTCAATTTGATTCCAGAGGACCTGCTCCTATAGAATTTGCTCTTCTGTGCGTCCTTCCAAAATGAAAGTTTGTTGCAGTGCTTTCATTTGCTGTTCCAGTTTCTGTCTGCTTTCCTGTATGTTGCCAAAATGATTCCGATTCCATATTTTTAGAGTTTGCTTCAGATGTTTCAGCTTTTGTTGGAACTGGTACATCTTAGCTCCTGCCGGCGGGATGAAGGATTTCCAGGCTTGATTTACCACTTCCTTGAATTTGGTGTTTAAGAGCCAAAAGGCCTCGAATCTGAAGGGTCTATTGCTGCAGTTGCTAGGTCTTGACCAGTGGAGTAGAATGGGCCAATGGTCCGAGCCTCCTTGTGGGATGATTGCTGCACTGAATTCGCCTCCAAGGTGGATAGCGTTATCTGAAATTAAAAACCGGTCTAGTCGTGAGGCGATATAGTGGGCTCCTTTTCTTTTGTTCGACCAGGTGTAGATGCCGTTGGAGGTTGAAACATCCATAAGCTGATTGTTTTGAATGAAATTCTTGAAGCCGCTGCTATCACTGTCGAGTCTGGTGCGCCCCCCTTGTTTCTCTTCCATGGATTTTATTATGTTGAAGTCGCCCCCCCCTATCCATAAAGGGAAGCGTCTGTTTTCATTAAGGAGGGAGATCGTTTCCAAGAGGTCTAATTTTTGCTGAATTATTTGCGGGAAGTAAACATTGGTGAGATGCCCATGGATCTTGGTTCCGATGAGGTGGAATGTTGCCTGTATGAGATGCAGAGTAGCGTGAAAATTATCAAGAGACACAATCTACGGGTTCCATAGAATGGCTAGACCTCCAGAAGCCCCTGAGGCATCTACTGAGATTGAACTGCTGCCTGCCCAAGCTTTATTGCTGAGACTATCTATTGTCGTGCTGCTGCATTTTGTTTCCTGAAGAAAGACTATTGCTGGTTTTTCTTGCATTATCAAGTTTTTTATCATTCTGTGTTTAGAGGGACTGTTGAGTCCTCTTACATTCCATGAGATGAGCTTCATGGAGATTGAGCTTTGGGTTTGTAAAACTTGGTCAACTTGGGGAATTGCCCCGAATCCATAAGTAGTTCTCCAACTACTATTGTTCTCTGTAGATCTGTTTTTCTTCCCCTTTTCTTTGTTTCTTTAAGGATTTTCCTTCCATCCCAGTGACTGCCTCCTTGGATGCCCAAACTTTTATGATGCTGAACCCTTGTTAGGACTCCTTCGATTTTGTCTATTTGCCAAGGAGGGATTGAGGTATACTCTTTTTGCTGGCACGCTGTCTCCAGTTTGGAGATGTCAAGCTTGGAAATGTTGAACTCTTCTAGATCTACATCATCTCGATCTTCATCCATATTGTTAGAGGCAATGAGGGTCTCCCCCACTTCACTTTCATGAAGACTCAGGGCTAGCGCTGCATCAAGATCCATTTCTGAAGCCTGTGGATGCTCATTCAGCAAGGTTTTCCCCTTGGAAAGGTTTGGGAGTCCGAGCTCTGAAACAGAGATTGATTTTTCTGTAGAGGGAGGGTCAACATGTTCGGAGGAGGCTGGAGCGGAGGAAGATGGGGGGGTTGAGTGGTTGAGGTTGGGCGAGGTCGGGAGCAGCTGATCTGGGTCATCTGCATTGGGGCTGGTTTGTGGATCGTATGTGGCAAGAGCAGCGAAGCGGTTTTGGGGGTTCGCCTTAGAGGCTTGAGGCGGATTTGCTTGGTTTTTCCTTGCATGTCGTCTGTGGTTGGGGATTTTTGTAAAGCCATCTGGGTCTGTGTTGGTTTCATTGGCAGGAGCCTTGGGCTGCACATTTAATGGGCAATCACGGAAGAGGTGGCCATGTTCATGGCATTTCCTACAACGAAAAGGGATGTGCTCATAATCTAAAGTCTGTTTCCATTCAAAGTCATCGTGAAAGAGACTTACCGTATCTGCTAGGGTCTTGGTTAGGTGCATCTTGACGCAGATTCTGGCATATGAGGTGTATTTGCGCGTTTTGGTTTCAGTTGCAACTTTAATGAAGGTCCCCAACTTGTTGCCTATGTCTGCCAGTGTTTCTTCTCGCCAGTATTCCACAGGGAGGGAATACATTCTGATCCAGACAGGGGCCCAGCTAAAGTCCTATTTATCAGGGTTGAATCTGGGCTTCCATTCTGTTAGATACAAACCTGAAGAGTTGAAGAAGTACGGTCCTCCTTTGAATATTCTTGTTTTGTCTTCTAGACAGTTGAAAATGGCTGTGAAGAAGCCCTTTGGGCCAAGCTGTAGAGTCACTTGTCCTTTGGGCTTCCATTTTGAGGCGATCCATCCTTGCAAGGCTTTTTCGGTGGGCCAGAATCCCAAGAACTTTCCAATGAGTGCATAGTCCTGCATATATTGGATTTCCCCATTGATACGGTGGCTTGGCAGTTCGACCTTGATCGATTCTGCTGCTTTTGGAATACAGGTTGCAGAAGTAACTTTAGTCTGAGCTTCTCTCTTCGTATTGTGCCTACTATTGCTGGCGTCGTCCTCTGTGTTTCGATCTGAGTCCGTTTGTTCTTCTTGCGTCCTTGGCTTGTCTTTTGCCGTTTCTGGGTCTGCGTTTGCAGAGTGCATATTCTCTGTCGATAGCTTCTTGTCAGTTGTGGGCTTGTCCAGTGGAGGGGAGGCAGAGCTCTCCCCTCCTGCAGTTGATGCCATAGGACTGTCAGTGGCCGCACCTACAGTGGCTTACGCAGGTTCGAGCGGCGGCGCCTAGGGTTTCGTGCTTTGTTTTGCTGTGTAATCGCTTCAGAGCCGACATTCCTCAATCCGACCGCCCTTACCTCTTTTCACATTATGACAATACAATTTTATTTAATTGACATCAAGGACTACTACCATGTATCCAACGTCTATGGCTCCAATATCGCAAATGGAACACCTCTATTTCTCAATTCTATTTCCAGCACATGTAATTTATACTCCCCATCTCCATGGATTATTGGGAGTGACTTCAATATTATCAAGTGTATTGAGGAAAAGAAAGGATGAATCACAATGTTTATCAAGATATTTTGTAAGTTATACCATCAAAGCCCTAAAGTATTCTCCATTAAAGTTCTCAAGCAATGAGTCTCCGAACCACACATGTGGATCAATTAGATGTAATACTATGTGTGTGGTGACTAACTTAATACATTGTTCTAATAACTCCACAAACATAAGTATTTCACTCCGTCACATAAATTGATTGTAGTGTGACATAAGTAAACCAAGAGTATACATGAAACCCTTAGGCAGCAAACATTCCCTAGATCCTCAATTAGGTGCTTAAATGATGAAGTGAAAATGCAAGGGGAAAAAAGGACTTCGTGATTTAACCATCACAAACATGTGATCAAGTGTGACTAGGAGTGTATATATTCATATGTTTTCCAAAGAGGCAGTGAATACATGAGTTACCGTTCATTGGGCCTTAATTTTATTTATTTTGATTTTTCTTATATATAGGACATAGGGAATAAGGTTTTCATAAGTTTGGTACAACTCATAGATATAACATTTACATGAATTTTCACTTCAACCTTAGAGCTTAGACTTAGATAAATCATTATAGTGTGTGTTTAATGATTTTGGATTTCAATTTTTTATTTTATTTCATCACAAATGAAAAAAGGGAAGATATTTTCCCACAAATCTATGAATGCTTAATCATAAAGGCATCATGCAATGAAAACAAATTAATGATGTTATTCTCTATGGAAATGATGAGTATTCTTGAGAAAATCTTATCTTTGTGGATTTCTCTTCCATGTTTGAGAGGGAGTGAGGGTGGATGCCATATTATCCATGTGTCATGTACTATGGCCAGGACTAACAATTGTAAGCCTAGTAAAGACACCAGTAGGGAGAATAGTGGATTGGATAAATATATGGGACCAATATTCTTTGATAATTTGTATTTTGACTAGGACTAACTGCCATAAGTCAAGTACATTAATCCAATATAAGAATAGTCATGAAGATCAACATTTTCTGGTGTCAAATATTATGACAGTGGATTAGGAAATGATCATGTGAGGACATACCTGGTGAACATCCTGGTGGGGTAAGTGCCTAGAGAATCAGTGGTGTCCAAATTTATGCCTACCAACATTGTGCTCTGATTTAATGGAGAGTTAGAACTTGTTAGTCAAGGCCTTGCTATTTTGACAATGTTGGCTATGATGATGTAAATCATTGTTGATGCTTATCAATCTAGATCCCTTCTTATATGAATATTTCAACTTGAGAGTACTTTTTTTGTCTCATTATGAGTACATCCCTAGTTCAGATGGAGTGTCATCATCTTCATTATCATCATCATTGCCACCCTCATCGTGATCATTATTGTCATCATTGCATTATCATCATAATATCCATTCATGTCTTCATCATCATCATAATCATGATTATGGAGATTCTTGTCAATTGCTCATAATTATAGGTGTCGTAAGACATATCATCAACCCAAAAAATGTTACGAGTGCTTGAAAATGGTTGTTAGGACACATGATATATGAAAGATAAATAACAACTTTATTTTTGAGAGATGATCGATGATCGATGATCATCATCGTCACTACCATTGTCATCGTCATTATAATTTTCATCATCCCCATCATCATAATTAATGTAAATTCTATCATCATTGTTGTTATCTTCGTCATGAACATCATAATAATCATCATTCATGCCATTATTGTTGTTGGTGATGACCAAGATTAAAATAACGATAATGATGGTCAGATGATGATGACTAGAAGATGACGCCAAAGATAATGATTATGATTATGACCATGACAACATTTAAAAATTGGGAAGATTGGCCAAGGTCATTAGCATAGTCATCATCATTGTCATTGTAACCCCCATCGTCATTATCATCATTGTCATTATCATAATAATCACAATTAATGCCATCGTCATCATCGTCATAATTATTGACATTTTCATCAGTTGTTCATAGTTGTCAATGTCATAAGAAATATCATCAATGCAAAAAAATATGATGAGTGTTGGAAAAGGGATGCAAAAGTGAACAAAAAAAATGGGGGCAACAATAGACGTAAAATTGGATGAAGATTGGACACAACATAAGTAGTGCAAAACAAGATAGAAAAATTGACACAAAACTGAATGAAAAAGTAGATGCAATAGTTGATGCAAACTTTGACACAAAATAGGATGCAAACATGGATGAAAAAGTGGAAGATAACATGAGTGCAATAGTAAGCATAAAACTTAGCATGAATTGTGGTGAAACAAATGTGGATTTAACAACAAACTCAAAAAAGGACACAAACTTGGATGCAAAAAGGAGGCAAACTTGGATGGAAAAAGGGATGTAAACATGGACCAAACATGGGGGCAATAGTGGACATAAAATTAGATGCAAAATTGGACGCATAGAAGTGGATGTAAAAGTAGATGAAAAATGGGATTAAAAAAACATAAACAATATTTGATGCAAACTTGGACACAAAAGAGGATGCAAATGTGGATGCAAATGTGGATGAAAAAGTGGAAGAAAATGTGGGTTGCAACGATAGTCACAAGATATGACACAAATTGTGGCACAATAAAAGTGGATGTAATAACAAACAAAAAAACATGCAAACTTAGATGCAAGACAAGATGCAATAAGGGATGTAAAAGTGGATGCAAACATGGGTGCAACAGGAGAAACAAAATTGGATGAAAAATATGGATGAAATGGAATTAGATGCACAAGAAGATACAAAATTATATGCAAAACCCAACACAAAAGTGGATGCAAAAATAGATACAATATTTGATGCAAAAGAGGATGCGAAGATGGATGCAAAATTGGAAGCAAACGTGGGTACAATAATAAGTACAAAACACGGCACAAATTGTGTCACAACAAAAGTGGATGTAATTATAGATGTAAAAAAAGAAGCAAATGAAGATGCAAAAAGGGATGCAAAATTGTACGTAAACATGGGTGAAACAATGGATGCAAAATATGATGCAACAGTTGATGCAACAAAATTCGATGCAAAAGTAGATGCAATATGAGACACAAAACTTTATGCAAATCTCACCGCAAAAGTGGATACAAAAAAGGATGCGAAAATAGATATAAAAGCCCATGATTAACTAGATGTATATGAGCATGCAATAATGGATGCAAATTTAGAAGCAAAAATGGGTGCAAAGGGAGGTGCCAAACTAGGTGAAAATTATGGCATAAGAAAATTGGATGCAATAGTGGACACAATAACAGATGAAAAAGAAGATGTAAATATGGATGCAAAACAATATGTAAAAGTGGATTCAAAATTATATGCAAAACTAAACACAAACCTCGATGAAAAACTTAGCGCACAGCGGATTCAAAAAATGATGCAAAAATGGATGCAAAAAAAGATTTAAAACATTATGCAAAAGAGGATGCAAAAGAGGATACAAGAGATGATGCAAAATTTGATGCAAGTGTAAGCACAAAAAGCGGATGCAATAGAGGATGTAAAATTTGGTGAAGCAAAATTAGGTGCCAAACTTGATGCAAAACATGGTGCGAAGGATGGCACAAAACTTGGCATAAACCCTGGTGTAAAATCTAATGCAAAACCTATTACAATACCTGGTGCTAAACTTGGTGTAAGACTTGGTACAAAATTCAACGAAAACTTTGCATCAAAATTTGATCATATTTGGTAAATGGACACAAATAGCAACAAAAGTGGGCCCTAGATGCAAAAAAGGAAGAAAAAAGGGATGTTAATCACAGGGTTTTGTTATAGTGAGGGGAGCTCAAATTATGTTTCATGGAAGGATCACATGGAGGTAGTAATGGAGGATAATGGGTTGAAGGAATTCATTGATAATGATATTCTGAAACCAGCAACATCTGATGCAAATGATCTAGCATAATGGAAGAAGTGTGTTTCCAAGGCGAGGAGGATCATATTAGAGGGAGTACGAGACCATATTGTCTCTAATATCCATGGGAAAGAGACTTTGTATGCAATGTGGCAAGCATTGACAGATTTGTTCTAGAATAGTAGTGACCATAGGAAATTGGCACTCAAGGAAAAGCTTCGAAATATCAAGATGCAGAAGAACGAGACCATTCCATAGTACCTGAGAAGGTTCACAGAGTGTCGTGATGATCTCAGTCAAGTTGGTGTTACTGTAGCAGAGGATGATTTAGTGATCCTTTCCCTTCTAGGCCTTCCCAAGAGATCTCAAAGCTACCAATGTTTGGTGAATAGGAGGGGGAAACTACCAAATTGGGATCGCCTATGGTCCAATTTGGTACAGGAGGAAATAAGGCAGAATACTAGAGACGAGACTTCATCCAAGGGTGAGGATGAGGATAACTATGCCTTGGATGGAAATCAAAATAAAGGGAAAGGGAAGAAATCCCAAAACAAATCAGAATCTAGTCAAGGGGGCAAGAAGAAGGCATTGTACATGCTGATCAGTGGTTGTCATTGATGTCAACCCAAGCAGCACCAGGGGCTACCCCGATATTGCAAGTGAATTTTGACATGCTAACTTACTCTATTTTGAATAAAGGACCTTCTAGATGGATTCTATTCATCGAGATGTTTCCGTTGATATATGGCATGCCAAGTAATTCTTCACGGTTTGAGAGATATTCATGTTTGAAGTTAGTAACCCCAGTTAGTGGGCTAAAACCCTATGGGGTTGTGGCATGGAAATCATAATTGGTTGTGGTCATTTAATAGTCAATAATTAATAAATATTTTTCCCCTAAAATCCCTCTAATGTTCACTTATTGAGGACCCTCTCAGCTCAAGAAATTCATATAAATAATGACTCTCATATCCTCCTCTAGTATGGATTTCGTGGCTTCAAACACACCATTGTGACACTTTCACTATAACGTTTTTTTATGCAAAGCTTCAACAGCTGAAATCAAAACCCATTTGAGCCGAAATCGTGATGAACCATGTGACCAAATTACCAATCTTGGTTCGCTATATTTTCATAGATATCATCTGAGGAAGTTATGGTTTTTAGAGGCTCCCGAATTCCATGTCAAACATGTGACATTGGGAAACTTGTCATAACTTTCTCTATGAGCATTGGATTCAAATTTTGTAAATAGTCGCAGAAAGAGGATGGACTGTAGTTTGTTGATCGGTGTTTTCAGGGTCGCAACTTGCAATAGTGACATGTGGAACTTCGTACAAGTTCGTTCCACTGAACTAATCTATAATCAGGTCATTGTGGGAGATTAGACATAACGTTTTCTTGAAGAATCCAATCTTGATCTGACCTGTGGGGTTGGAAAGAGGACTCAAAGGGTTACCACAAGATGAAATTTTAGACCCTTGAGATCCGAAATTACATAGATACAACAGATTCAATATTGAGCTCCTAGAAGGAAAGAAAAAGCATGCATTCAAGGATCACTGCAATAAGGACCACACATCAACAGTCAAGGATAAGTCTCCTACAGAAAGGTATGTATGATTAGTATTTATATTTGAATTTTTAGTATCATCTCTGACATATGTTTTTGTAGGACAACGTAAGTATATATAGGGTCTCAGTATATTTCTATGTCTCTATATGTCATAGTTAGTTTTGATACCACGTTTTGGATGTCCTATTCTTGATACTACACATTTGATGCTATGCTAAGTCTGCTAAATCTATATGATGTTGTAAGTTCATGTTACTTGTCTAGTCATAGTTGATAGAATGGTCTTTGTTGTTGTACTTAGAACTTGGTCCATCACAAGTCTAGGGTCTGTCATCAGTTTTTATTGGATATATATCCTTAGGTCAGTTTTGGATATAGTCTTGCATAGAGTCCAAACCTATATCAAGAGTGGGATTCTTTGTCTACTGCTGCAAAAAGTCAACAAAAAAAGTGACAAGCACACTTCAGGTACGCATTGTAATTTAATTTGTATTTATTCATTATTATGCACTTACATGTGTTTTGTAGGTAGAGGTAAGTTGAAGGGTATTTTGTTTTGTTTTGGGATTGGTTTCATCAGGCAAATTTTGCATGCATGTAGAAGAAGATTCAAGTACAACTTCAAGAAAGAATTCAAGAGTAGAAGTATCAAATCAAAGGAAGAATTACAACGGGACATCCTTTGAAGACATGATAGCCATCTATATATTGTGAAGAAGTGTCAAGGCCAAGAGTCATCATTGTAAAGTTGTAAAAGAGTCATTTGTAAAAGTGCCATCATTGGAAGAGTCATTGTTGTAAAAGAATCAATCTGCCTAGAGTCGAAAAGGCATTTTTGGGAGGTATAGGAGTCTCTGTTGGGACGATGTCATGGTTGGGTTGCAGGTCATACTGTGATTGGGTGTTCAGTCAAAATCATTTTAAATCATATTGTATCGTGGATCATTGTCCCTGGTACTGGAATCCACACTCTTGTCTCATTTCAGTCATTATAGGGTGGTAGGGAGGTGCTAGGCAGGTGCATGAATTTGCCTACAAGTTGGAGCCTGTGAACAATTCAGGGTGGTAGGTTGGTCTAGGGTGTTGGGGCATCCATTCAGTTGATTACTGAAGAAACCAGGGTGTTGGGGTGGCCTTCCAGTGGTAAACTGGAGAAGAATGCATTTCTAGAATTCTAGGAAGTTGTCGCTTTCATTTAAGTTGGGGATGCAGATTAAAGAATTGGTTTTTGACTCGGAGGGGGTTTTCCCCCCCTCCCCCCCCTCTCAATATTTTCCAACAATTGGTATCAGAGCTTGGTTCCTTCAATAGTGGTCTAAAATCGAGAAGGAGATCATGGAGTATACTAAGAATAGAGTTCCTTTGTTCAATGGAAATAACTATGCACTTTGGAGTGGAAGAATGCAGGTTCATTTGTTGGTGCAAGGATACGAAGTATGGGAAATTGTTGACAAAGGCTTCACGCCGACCTAGGATGAACAAGGTAAGAAAAATATGGTATATGATGCAAAGGATAAATATCTTATTATAAGTGGGCTTATTGAATTTGTTTATCTTAAGGTATTGAGTTGCAAAACTTCTAAAGAGGTATGGGGCAAGCTTGAAAATATATATGCAGGTGATGCAAAGGTGAAAGAAGGAAAACTTCAAATTTTGAGGGAAAAATTTGAGCAACTCAAAATTAGGGAAGATGAATATATTGTTGCATACTTTCAGTGTGTTGATGGAACAACAAATACGTTGGAAGGTTTGGGATAACCTTTTGAAACGAAAATTGTTGTTTGAAAGATCCTCGGAACCTTGCCATCAAGATTTAACCCTGAGGTATCTATCTTGGAAGATAGATCGAGTCTAACCAATCTCAGCATAGATGAATTGCATGGAATTATTACAGCATATGGAATGAGGATTGAAGAAGAGGATGGCACATATCACTTAGAAACAAAATTTTCTGCATCCAAGAAGAATAGTAAGGACAAGAAAACTCCGAAAGAAAAAACTTGCAATTGTAAGGATGAGGAAAAGGAAGAAGATGAAGAAGAATCCTCAGATAAAGAGTTTGCCTATTTCTCGCTGCAAATGAAAACAGGTACTGTAAAATATAAAGGTAAACTTCCATTAATATGTTTTGATTGTGGTGAGGCTGGACATTTTGCAACCAAATGTCCTCACAAAAATGAGGTTGTAACGAAAGGAAATAAAAGTCCCAGGAAGTTCAACAGGCAAGGCAAGAAGAAATGGTTTAAGAAAAGTTTCTTCTCCAAAGAAGATAGATCCTCATTCAAACAAGACATTGACAACGAAGAAGAATTCAATGGAAGAGTATTTTTTATGGCCAAGCACAATAAGCAAGAGGTACCTAACGAAGAAGGAGAAGAAGAAGAAGAAATGACTGAGGATGAATTTCAAAATGAAGTGATTAGGGTTATCAAAGAGCTCAAGGGTAAGAAGAAGCACGTCAACACTCTTGAAGACGAATTAAAGACAGAAAGGGAACAAGTCCTAAATCTTAAAATCAAGGTTGAATAATACAAATGAATTGAAGAATCGCTCTGGAAATAATTAAAGGAAAGAAACAAGGAAAGAGAAGCATTGGAATTTGAAATCGTTTCTTTACGAAAGGATGTAAAAAATGGAAAAACTCTTCAAAACTATGCCAAAAGCTCAAAGACTTTGGACGAACTCATCAGAAACCAGCAATCATGCAGTGACAAGACTCGCCTTGGTTACAAAGAAAAATTCGAAAAGGAGTCAAGTCCTTCTATGACAACTAAAGAAGAAGGATATGCAAAGTCTATTAAGCAAGTAGATCTCCCAGCTAGATCGAGAGATCAAGGCTCGCAGGAGGAACCTTGGAAGACAATTCCTCGAAGACAATTTCCTCCCAGGTATCAACCTATCGTTTATGGTCATTGTTATTCATGTGGAAGGTTTGGACATAGAGCTTCAGAATGTCGCATGTATGTTTGGAATGAATATAATTCCAAGAGATTTCTCAGAAATGGATATTCCAGAACTCAGCAGAATATCAAACAATTTGATCATTTGAGAGATGTTGTTGAATGTTACAAATGTAACAATTTTGGACACTTGACCAAATATTGTAGACTTGGAAGTTCTTCAAAGGAATTCTCGCAAAATCATAATGAAAAGGTATGGAAAAGGAAGACTGAAAGGTGTGCTCTCATTCTCAAGGCTCAAAGAAACATAAATGTATGGTACGTTGACAGTGGTTGCTCAATGCATATGACTGGAGATAGAAATAAGTTTATATCCTTTAAAGAAAAGAAGGATGGAACAATTTCTTTAGGACATGATGGGTCTTCAAACGTCATAGGAGCAGGTACGGTCACTCTTTGGAAGCAATGATGACATATTAAGTAAATAATTTGCCACAAAAATGCAAGGTGAGTTTGAAATGTCTATGCTTGGTGAGCTGACATAATTTTTGGGGCTTCAGGTTTCTCAGCAGGATAAAGGAATATTCATATATCAAACCAAGTACATCAAGGAAATGCTCAAAAAAATCCAGATGGAAGATTGCAAGCCAGTCCTTACCCTCATGATAACAGGTTACAAGTTAAGCTTAGAAGATTTGTCAAAGGATGTGGACCAAAGGTTGTATAGATTCATGATTGGTAGTCTCCTATATGTGACAGACTCTCATCCTGATGTGATGCAAGCAATTGGACAAGTATCAAGATTCCAAGCAGCACCAAAAGAATCTCATATTATTGCTGAATTCTTTGATATCTTAAGGGCACATCAGAATATGGTCTATGGTATCCCAAAGGAAATGATCTGGTTATCCAAGCTTATACAGATGCAGATTGGGCAGGAAGTGTTGATGATCATAAGAGTACTAGTGGAGCAACATTCTATCTAGGTCGTTGTCTTGTTTCATGGTTAAGTAAAAAGTAGTCTTCAATCTCGTTATGCACAGTAGAAGTAGAATATATCGCTGTAGTAGCTTGTTGTACACAATTCCTCTAGATGAAGAAAACTTTGCAATATCTTCAAGTCAAGTTTGATGAGGCTATTCCCATCTTTTGCGATAACACCAACACCATCAGTATGTCCAAGAATCCTATGATGCATTCCAAAATGAAGCACATTCTGATTAAATATCATTTCATTAGAGAGCAGGTCGCCAAAATGAATATCAAGCTTGAATATTTTGGCACAAAGGAACAAATTTTTGACATATTTACCAAACCGTTACCTTGTGAATCATTTGAGTATCTTCACAAAAATTGGGATTCTCCCAAGTTTTCATTAGACTCTTTCTCTTATCTACTCAAGTAGAAAGGGGTAGTGGAGGTGTGTACAGGTCCGCAGGATGTTTGTTTGTTATGGGGAGTTACCCTTTGCCATTGATGAAAAAGGGGGAGAGAAGGAAGTAGGAAGAGGTTTCATGATCGTAGAGGGAGTACTTGTGTTGCCATCAATGCCAAAGGGGGATATTGTTGATTGATAGTGGTCATTGATGTCAACCCAAGCAGCACTAGAGGCTACCTCGATCTTGCAAGGGAATTTTTACTTGAAAAATTACTCTATTTTGTGTCAAGGCTCTTCTAGATGTATTCTACTCATTGAGATGTTTCCGTTGATATATGGCACGCCAAGTAATTCTTCACAGTTTGAGAGATATTCATGTTTGAAGTTAGTAACCCCAATTAGTGGGCTAAAACCCTATGGGATTGTGGCATGCCACTCATAATTGGTTGTGGTCATTGAATAGTCAATAATTAATAAACATTTTTTCCCCTAAAATCCCTCCAATGTTCACTTGCTGAGGACCCTCTCAACTCAATACATTCATATAAATAATGACCCTCATATCCTCCTCTAGTAGGGATTTCGTGGCTTTAAACAGGTCATCGTGGAATTTTCACTATAACTTGTTTTTATGCAAAGCTTAAGAAGCTGAAATTAAAACCCATTTGATCTAAAATCTTGATGAATCTTGTGACCAAATTTCTGATCTTGGTTCAATATATTTTCGGAGATATCATCTGAGTAAGTTATGGTTTTTGCAGGCTCCCGAATTCCATGTCAAACATGTAATGTTGGGAAAATCGTCATAACTTTATCTCTGAGAATTGGATTAAAATTTCGTAAATATTTAGAGAAATAAGACCGACTGTAGTTTGTTGAGTAGCACTTTCAGGTCTGGATCTCGCAATAGTGATACGTGGCACTTAGTACAAGTTCACTCTACTGAACTAGTTTATACTTAAGTCATCGTGGGAGATTGGACATAACATTTTCTTGAAGAATCCAATCTTGATCAGACCTATGGGGTTGGAAAGATAACTCTGATCGATACCACAAAACAAAATTTCAGACCCTGGAGATATGAAATTACACAGATACAACAGATTCAATATCGAGCTCCTAAAAGGTAAGAAAAATCATACATTCAAGGATCGCTGCAGTAAGGACCACACATCAATAGTCAAGGGTAAGTCTCCTACAACAAGGTATGTATGATTAGTGTTTGCATTTAAATTTTGAGCATCATCTCTGACATATGTTTTTGCAAGACAACGTAAATATATACAGGGTCTTGGTTATATCTATACGTCTCTATATGTCACAGTTAGTTTTAATACCACATTTTAGATGTCCTATTCTTAATACTACACTTTTGATGCTACATATTCTTGATGCTACACCAAGTGTGGTAAATCTATATGGTGTTATAAGTTCATGTTACTTGTCTTGTCATAGTTGATATAATGGTCTTTGTTGTTGTACTTAGAACTTGGTCCATCACAAGTCTAGGGTCTGTCATCAATTTTAATTGTATATATCTTTAGGTCTGTTTTGGATATAGTTTTGCATAGAGTCCAGACCTATATCAAGAATGGGAGTCTTTGTCTACTGCTACAACACATCAACAACAAAATTGACAAGCACACTTCAGGGATGCATTGCAATTTTAATTTGTATTTAATTATTATTATGCACTTACATGTGTTTTGCAGGAAGAGGTAAGTTGAAGGGTATTTTGTTTTGTTTGGGATTGATTTCACCAGGAAAATTTTGCATGCAGGTAGAAGAAGATTCAAGTACAACTTCAAGCAAGAATTCGAGAGCAGAAGTATCAAATCAAAGGAAGCATTGCAGTGGGACATCCTTTAAATTCATGACAGCCATCCATATATTGTGAAGAAGTATAAAGGCCAAGAGTCATCATTGTAAACTTGTAAAAGAGTCATTTCTAAAAGTGTCATCATTGGAAGAGTCATTATTGTAAAATAATCAATCTGGCTAGAGTCAAAAAGTCATTTTTGGGAGGTATAAGAGTCTTTGTTGGGATGATGTCATGGTTAGGTTGCAGGTCATAGTGTGATTGGGTGTTTGGTCAAAATCATTGTAAATCATATTCTAACGTCGATCATTGTCCCTAGTACGGGAATCCACACCCTTGTCTCATTTCAGTCATTATAGTGTGGCAGGGATGTGCTAGTTAGGTGCATGAAGTTGTATACAGGTTGGAGCCTGTGAACACTTCAGGGTGGTAGGTTGGTCTAGGGTGTTGGGGCATCCATTCAGTTGATTTCTGAAGAAACCAGGGCATTGGGGTGTCCTTCCAATGGTAGCTGGAGAAGAATTCTTTTCTATAATTCTAGGAAGTTGTTTCTTTCATTTCAGTTGGGGCTGAAGATTAAAAAATTTATTAGAAAAACGTTCGGTGGTTTTTTACCTAAAGGGGGTTTTCCACCTAAAATTTTTGTGCCTCTTGTGTTCTTTTATTTACTGTTATTACTGTATAAAAATTAATAATAATTGAAGATTAACTAATGCTCTAAAAATATTTAAAAGTGCTAATTTCTAAGGAATAATGATTCACACCCCCTCCCAACCCAGTATTTTCCAATAGTCCATAATCAAGTTCTTTCACAGTCATGAATTCGTGCACTATGCAACAAAGTGTCCACACAAGAAGGAAAGAAAGAAGATTGTAGGAGGAGTAGTGGTTGAAGCCTTGGATTCAAAGTTCAAGTTTGATTTTACTCTCATTGCATGCATGGTTAGCATAGTGATGGGAATCACATGGTACCTTGACAATGGTGCCTCATTCCATATGACGGGGAACAAATATTTTTTCAGTGATTTAGATGAGAAGGATCTCCAGATGCACATTGGGATGGGAGATAATGGAAGGTCCAACACTACCAGGATTGATATAGTCACCTTTCAGAGGGAGTTAGGCTCCCCTCTCAGGCTCAAGGATGTGATGTTTGTGCCATGTCTAAAGAAGAATGTTGTCTCCGTTGTAGTTTTGGAATATCGTGGCTATGATGTGATATTCAACGTAGGAAATTCATTCTTGAGACACATAGCCATGGGACAGGTGAATTAGATCGGGGTTCGGGTGAAGAAACAATACAAGCTAGATGTAGAGGATTGTGCTGCATTGAGAACAAAGGTAGAGAAGGTGCAGAGTCAGGATGTTGGCAAAATTTGGCATAAAAGACTTGGACATTTGCATCATGGCACTTTGAAGCTCATGCAACAGATTACCATAAGTCTCCATAAACGAGAACTAGAGAAACAAGACACATGCAAAGGGTGTACCTTGGGGAAGTACACAAAAACCACTTTCCATGGTTGGGATAGCAGACCACATGTAGTCCTTGAAGGATCCACTATGATGTTTGTGGACCTTTCTCGACAACCTCCACTACCAAGCACAAGTATTTTGTTATCTTTATTTATGAATATTTGCAAAAGTGTTGGATCTTCTTCATGCAGAAGAAGGATGATACTTTCTTCAAGTTCTTAGAGTTCAAGGCACTGGTGGAGAAAAAAACTGGCAAGAAGGTGAAGGCTCTCAGGAGCGATAATAGAGGTGAGTATGTGTTGAATGAGTTTAAAAATATATGTGCAAAAGTAGGCATTAAATGAGAGTTTACAACACCCCACAACCCATAGGAGAATAGGGTGGCTGAGAGGAAGAAATGAAGCATTGTTGGAGCAGCACGGGTACTGGTACATGACCAAATCCTACCTTTGCACTTATGCGCTGAAGCACGAAACAAAATGGTCTATTCTCAAAATAGAAGTCCTTATCGGATTCTTCGCATGATCACATCAAAGGATGATTTCTCGAGGAGGAAGTCAGATGTGTCACACTTCAGGATCTTTAGAGCCTCCATCTATTTCCATGTCTCCAAAGATTCAAGGAAGAATTTAGAGTTGACAACAGAGTTGGGGGTATTTGTGGGTTACACAAAAACTCCCCACAACTACCATGTGTATTTTTCACCCCATGGAATGATAGTTGTGTGATAAGATGTCAAATTTGATGAAGACAAAGCCAGTGGTGCTCTCTTGAGAGGGAGCTTTAGATCCTACTAAAGGAGGAACTTTTAGCTCCAAAGGAGGACCCTCAGGATGTTTTGAAGTATCCACAAGTTGAGGAGCAGAGAGTGGAGACATCCACCCAAGAAGAATCATCTAAAGAAGGTAGGAAGAGAACCATAGTGGCTGAGAGACTTTTGCAGGATGCGAGGGAGAATGTGGGTGCTCCTTCAAATCAGCGCAGACAGAGAAGGTCACCATATCAGCACATTGGCTACATGGTTCCTATGACTGAGCTAGTAGAGACTGGGCGATCCTCTTTCAAGGAAGTAGTAGAGAAACCAATATGGGTTGATGCAATGGTGGAGGAGTACAAATCCATTTTGAAGAACAATGTTTGGGAAGTGGTCCCAAGACCAACAGTAAAATAAATTGTGGCCTCGAGATGGATCTTCAAGGTAATTTGGCAGTGGAAGGAAGCATAGAAAAGTACAAGGCTATATTTGTGGCCAAGGGGTACTCTTAGGTGGAGGGGATCAACAATGAGGAGAAATTTTTCTCCTGTAGCAAGGTACTCATCCATCGTATCAATCCTTGCCTTGGCTGTGTAGATGGGGTGGAAGATCCACTAGATGGATGTGAAAAAAAAATTCCTCAATTGAGGTGTATATTGAGAAAACAAAAGGCTTTGAGACTTTTGATCGAGAGTCTCATGTGTGTAGACTCAAGCGAGCATTGTATGGTCTCAAGCAAGCACCTTGTGCTTGTTACACCAGGATTGGTAGCCATATCACAGGTTTGGGATTCACCAAAATTGAAGCGGATGCAAACCTCTATCATATTTTGGTAGAAGGTAAATTATTGATTATTGTTTTATATGTTGATGACTTGATCCTTACTGGTGATGAAAAGTTGATCAGATATTGTAAGGAGGACCTTGCAAGAGAGTTCGAGACGAAGGACATGGGTCTCATGCACTACTTCCTTGGTTTAGAAGTATGGCAAGTCGATGGGGAACTATTTGTCTCATAGGGAAAGCATGCCAATGAGCTACTTTAGCAGTTCTGCATGGACATGTGCAAACCCATGGAGACTCCTCTAGTGACCAACTGGAGAAAAGAGGATGCCACTTCAGGTGAGGAAGTGGATGCAACTATTTATCGACAGTTGGTCAGTTCACTAAACTATCTTGTGAACACACAACCAGACATGGGTTATGCAGTCAACCAACTTAGTCAAGCCATGGTTAGGCCAACCAAACTATTTTGGAGGGAAACTAAACATGTTCTACAGTATCTCGGAGGCACTACCCAGTTTGGAATTTGCTATAGACAGACAAAGGGAGTGAAGCTATGTGGATTCACTGATGCATATTGGGAGGGAATTCCATCAAACTGGATGAGTACATCAGGTGGAATTTTCAGTGTTGGGTCCACAATAGTTTCTTAGTATAGCAGGAAGTAGAGATTAGCGACACTTAACTCAACAGAAGCAAAATACATGGCTGCAAGTCAAGCAACATGCGAGGTGATCTGAATGAGAAAGCTACTTGTTGTCTTGTTTGGTCAGATGATGGATACCACTGTGGTTTATCGTGATAACCAGAGTTGTATCAAAATCTTTGAAAATCTTGTTTTTCACGATCAATCCAAGCACATTGATATTTGGTATCACCATCTATGGGATTATGTGTAGAGGTGGATTATGTAGTTGCAGTATATTCCAATAGAGGGACAAGATTCAGATATTTTGACAAAGATCTTGTCAAGAGGAAAATTCAAGTTCCATAAGTACATGATAAGGGTGGTTTATAATCCTTTCTTTCTGAGAGGGAGTGTTGAAAATGCATCGAGAAAATCTAGTTTTTACTTTTCCTTGGTCAAACTAGATTAAAATTTGAATTTACTCATCAACAAACAACTTGGATGATGTTAACTTGTGTGACATGGCTTGTGTCACCCAATTAACTCAGTATATTTGAGTTGGGGAGGCTTGATTTTAGTTCTACATGATTGATTTCTAATTTGTAGCAATATATTTTAGTTAACTTGAGTTATTGTCAGTTTAACTAGTTCTAACTATTAGAATAACAAGTGGAGATCAAGTTGTGGAAGTGGAACTTCAACCACACTTAGTGATCAACCAATTAACTGATCAATCAACCCAAAATAATTGTTGCATGTAGAGAATTTGAGTTACCCAGTTGAGATGGAGATTCCAAGGCAATGTAGTATCAGTTGTAGCATATTCCCATGTGTACATGTGGTGCATGTAGTCAGATATTGACCTGAGGCTATTGTGTAATTCTAGAGTGTGAAATTCCTAAAAGCTAGGGGAAATTTCCCAAGGAAATAACTCAAGGAAATAAAAGCTTGGGAAGGCTTGAAATTGGCTAAGTGTTGGTCAAGTTTAGTCAATCAGGAAGAGGGATACACTATACACTTGAAGGGTGTGCTCAGGCTTCAGCAAGCATTGTATTTATTCTCTATTCTTTTATTAATGCAATATAGATAGTAAGGGGTTTTGAGCAGTTTCTTTTCCCTAGATAAATTTGTGTGCATGTGTGACGTTTCATTTTTCATGCTATGATTCTTGTTTTAGATGGTGAATTATATTCCATAGATAAATAGAGTAGCTTCAAGTCTTGTGATTTAGCAAATTTCATGAGCAGTATTGAATCTACACTATAAAGAGATCAATCAACCATATTTAGATAACAAAGCCATGTATGAAAATGTCATTCCAAGATAAGCAGTGAAGTTAGAATATTTTTATGATTTTAAAGATAGTTTTAAGAAACCCATGAACTGTAAAACTAATAGTTATTTTATGCATTTTGAGGTGATCAAATTAGGCTCAAAACAAAACCCTCAAAATTTTAACCTTAGCCTAGAATGCTCACCCTCTAAACAAGTTGTTTTCATCCAATTACTAAAATAGTATAAAGATGTATCTCCTTGGATGATACATCTATAATCCAAAACGTTATAGAAGATTCAAAACCAATTCAACAAAAAATAAGGAAAATTTATACCAACTTAGAACCCCAAATCAAAAGGAGTTGAAAAAACCCCTCCAAGCAAAAGTATGTTTTCATGTCAAGAATTCCCAAAGGGTTTCTAATTTAGTTCCAGTGATAAAGAAGAATGGAGATATAAGAATATATATAGATTTCAAAATCTTGAACAAAGCTTCTAAAAATGACAACTTTCCCCTTCCTCCTATGGAACAAATACTGCAATTAGTTGTTGGATCTGAAACTATGTCATTTTTAGATGTGTTTTCTGATTATAACCAAGTTAGTGTTGTTGAAGTTAGTCAGCTAAAAACAATGTTCTAAACAAAATGGGGCACATATGCTTATCGCAAAAGGTTTGATTAACATTGGTGCCACATTTCAAACAAAAATGGACATATCCTTCAAAGAGCTAATTAAGTTAGTAGTTGTTTATTTGGATGATGTAACAATGTATTTAAAAAAAAAAAACTAATTATTTGCATCATCTTAGGTATATTTTTTATAGATGTAGAAAATATGGGATCTCTCTAAATCCTAAGAATTCATTTTTGCATTAATTAAAGGAAATATTTTAGGGTTTATTATCTCTAAAACTGGAATTGTAATTGAACCATGTAGGGTAAAATCTATATCAAAGATTCTCTTTCCTCACAACAAAAATTCCATGCAATCCTTTTTAGGACATATCAACTTTGTAAGGTGTTTTGTGCCTAGTTTTGCTCAAATAGTTTCTCCCTTATAGAGTATGATTAAAAATAATGTTTTTTTTAAATGGAACTCTCTTGAATGAGAAGCTTTCAAATCAATTAAAGAAGCTATTATTCCAGCTCCCGCTCTTATATTGCCCAATTTCAATAATGAATACATCTTTTATACTTTTGCATTTGACCTATCATGCACAACTGTACTGACACAAATAAATGATCAAAATGTCAAAGTCCATACTTATTTTATGAGCACAAGCTTCCAAAGAGTTGAGTAAAACTATTCCAATTTTGAGAAACAATCTTATGTTATTTTCAAAGTAATTAAGCATTTCAGACCCTTCTTACTTAAATCTCATACTAAAATAATTGTTCCATATCCATTAGTTAAAAATATGTTAGTTAAGAATGACTTAGGTGATAAAACAACATACTGGATGACAACACTCAAAGAGTATAACTGTTATAGAAATATTTGGGCACTATAACCCCAATCATATACGTCCATAAACCAAGGGATTCTAAACCCCTAAAAGTGTTGTTTCATACCCTAAAGGAACAAGGTCAGCTGATTACATCATTTCCCAGAAGTTCTCCCTAAAAACCTGCTCAGAACTGGTCAAAACTGGACCATACAGACTACTCCATGTTGAGGGTGCAATGCATCTTACCTGTCACATGCAAAGGGTGCGATGCATAATGAAAATCCCTTCTGTAGGGTGCGATGAGCAAGAGCAGACAAATGGCAGAAGCAGTTTGATAGGTGGAAGCCTAGAGAATCTTCAAGAAGCTATTCATATGACACTTGCCTCTCTGAATTCACCCAGGGATGAGTAAGAGATCATGAAATCTCCAAGTGGAACCAGGAACTATTAGTGAAATGACACTAATCAAAATCCCAGAAGCTAACTCACCCACCTGCAAATATCTATATATGGATCCCTCATCCTAGAGATCCAGAGGCTGGAATTTTGTATTTTGTAAGGAAGTGTTGTTGGTTTCTCTGTGAAACATTGTAGTGTTGGGTGATCTAGCTTTTCATGAGGTGAAGAGGGCTTTCATGCTGGGAGGATGGCACTGGATCAGACCGCTAGGTTGTAATCCTCTCTTCTACTACTTCTATCAATAAATCTATTTGAGTTTTCCTCCATATACTTGTATATTTCTGAATCTTGTATTGGTGTATGCATTTGTATGGTTAATATACATCTGATCCTATATTGTTTATGGTTATAGATCTCTACGCTTTGATGGTATTATGTTGCTTTGACTCTGTAGGTGTTCTTTGAAGCAGGACAAGTGAGAAAGGAGTGGAGAAGCTCTATCAAAGGAGGGAGGAAACAAGAAAGGAGACAAGCAAAAGATTGAGGTTGGTACTCTCTGCTTCTCTCATCTATCTCTCATAAAGGAAAACACAAGTAACTTTGGTTTGCTTGTTTCTAAGATAGCTACCCGTCACTAGTAGCTCTGAATGGACACTATTTTTCCCGATAACCAAATGGTGACTCCATTGGGGACCGAATAGTTTGATTTTTAGTTACTGTTGTTTGCTTTATAAACTATAGACGGAGCCTGAAGTTAAGCCAGCTAGCCTTCGAACTGCTTTTGCTATGCAACTGCAAAGTAGATCAACGCTGCTTTAGTCAATCTCTGGGTTAGTTTATGAAATAAACATCTGACTTGCAAACATCCTAAGTGCCCTAGTGGTAGCTCAAATAACCTCATTAGATCAGCCCCTATACTTTGTGTTTACTGTCTATCATTAGCTCAGCTTAAATCCCTGAACTTAGCTGCAAACTGTGAGTGAAAACCAAGCTCAGTCTCGTCCCTGGACCATCGCACTGTCTCTCATTGGAAACCTAGATGCATCACACCTCCCATGTGTTGCAGGTGAGATGCATCCCTGTTTCCCTGTGTTACAAGTGCGATGATTGAGCGAGACTATTTCTGCCTCCAGATTTTGGTTTTTTCTTCATTGTTTTCAGCTCTATTCAGTAGTTTTGCTTTCTATGATCAGTATATCATTGTTGAAACTCTCTTCCTTTGCATTATTTAGCCTCCATTAATAAGGAATTGTGAATTTTTTTTATGTATTTTCATCATTTATAGTTCTCCTTTGCAAACAGTAGCTTAATCAAATTGTCGTCTTTTGATTTGAAAGTGTTGCAAGTGTCGTTTTCAGTCAAATAAAAGAGTGTCGTAAAGTCTTCTTCTTTTAGATAGTCGATTACAATTTTTCCATTGTATTTGATTTGAATCATCAATTCTTTGAATTGTCAAAAGTAGTTTTCAAGTTGAAATTGAAAGTGTCGTCTTAGTCTTCCTTTCGTTTTTGAACAATAAATTGCTAAAGTGTCGCTTTGAGGAAAGATAGTTCAGATCTGTACTTAGTTTTCTTTTTGTCATTCTCACATTAAGGAAACTGAAAAACAAATACATGCATGTGCATTTGCATTTAGACTACATGCAAATATTGATTTAGGATAGTGCATCTTAGTGTGTTCTCTCTGCTCTATGTTGAAAGAATTTTACTTCTCTTTCCTTAGTACCTAGGATTTTCATTGCTAAAAGAAAGTAAATGACTGTTTATCATCTTAGATTGCATATTTAGGAATTATATATCTACATCACACAGTGAACCTTAAAGGCAAACTTCTTAAGAAAGATAAACTGTAAAATAAACCTCAATGAACATAAAAATGCTTTGGAACCTAATGCACAACATCTAGAAGTCTAGGCTAGAGATGTATTCCATCGTCATAAAGCTTGGTAACTATCCTTTTCATTGTAGGTTGGGTGATTCCTCCTCTTTGATACGACAAGTGCCAATGCAAACTTGTGCTCCCACATACTGTTGAGTATATATTGGGAGACCACAATAGGCTATATCCTTTATCCTTAGGAAGCTGTGTCTGTTGCCCTATCGATCACAATGCATTGAATACAACATTTAGGAAGATTAACTGTCGTACGTAAAAAGTATTCTGTAGTTTTGCGATTGGTTTGGTAATCCCTCTGTCTACATTTCTAGAGTAGTCACTTTCGTTCCTTTTCAGACTCCTTAAAAGAAAATTTCCATATGAGCACTTGTCACTTCAGGCTCATTAAAAATCGAAGGTGACTAGAGTCATCTTTAGCTTTTTCTCGACTCTTAAAAATTGAAGAAGCAAGTTGTCTCAAAGCGTCAGAAAATTTATTTTAATCAGATTAAAATCACTATTACCTCATTGGTCTTAGGTTGAGAAAATGGAGTCCACTAATCAAGGATTTTCCCTTGGGGGAAATCCTAGTCCTTTCTCTTCTTGGGGAGATGTTGGTGCTCCACATATGGCTACATTGTCCCTTCCAGGACTCACAATTGGCCTGCCAGTATGGCTATTCTCGACCTCTGTCGTTCAAAATATCGTAATTCCTGAGCAATAAAATCAACAACCAGATGATACTGAAGTCACTCCCCCACCTTCTACTTCATTTTTTTCTCCCTCTCCTTCTTCCTCTTCGCTTGGTGAAGCTAGTAATGCTAAAAACCAAGTAACTGAGAAGAAGAAGAAAGGGAAGGAGAGGAAGAAGAAGAAGAAGCCAATGGCGAAAGTGGGCAACCATGCATTGTCTGGTGAAAATCCACACACTGCACCATCCAAACCTAAATCTCCATGTGTCATTTGCAAAGGGGACCACTATCATCGAGATTGTCCTTGCATCCCGCAGATCTTAAGGGATTGGTCTCCCTACTTGCACAATTCGGTGTCTTCAACCTCTGATGATCATGTTGAGAGTACACCATCAACTAGTGAAAACGAAGTCAATGGACAAAAAGAAAAATCTTAATTTCCTTGTAGAGTGTGTGAAGGTGATCATGCCCTCCACCGTTGTCCTTTCCTGGACGATGCTAAAAGAGTCTTGGATAACTATCCTGCTTCACCACATCGACTTCCTCCTAGATACAAGAAACTCTTGCCAATTCCATCGCTAGTTGAAAATCCAACTGACACACCTCTTTTGTCGGTCGAAGCATCTAACATTGAAGATAAACCCTCTAAGTCCACATCGGGCCAAAGTCAATAGGTTGAGATGGCAGTCGACCTAGTCTTGTCTTCAGAAGGTCCATCTTCGGATTATATAGTCTCCAAAGAGAATGAGAATGACACTGTTCAAATTCTTTTTGTTAACACAGAGTCAGATGAACATGGGGGCAATCTACCTGTTCCTTTACCACAGGAAGGAAGTTCATCAGAGATTCATCCGGCCATTTATTCGGTCCCTCCTCCAAGCAATCTAGTCATTTCCTTTGATTGGAATCTACTAGGGAGACCCCACCTACCGTCTAATGTGCCATTCCAGATCATAGTACAAGCTTACAAAATGATCATGGCTGGTACTATCGTAGATGAAGGAGCTTCCGTGAGTATCCTTTCCTCAACTGCTTGGAAAGCGCTTGGTTAGCCATTGCTTTTGCCTGAGATTCGCAATCTGTTAGACTTCAACAAAGGAACTAGCCGACCTTTAGGGATCCTTTTGAATTTTCGTATAACTTTGAGAAGGAAAACCATTTATCTGAACGTGATGGTAGTCCAAAGGCTGTTAGATTACAATATACTCCTTGGGCATGACTACATTTACAACATGGGAGCTATTGTTTCCTCGCTATTTCGAGTGATGTGTTTCCTGTATGAAGGCAGAATGGTCCAGCTCATGGACCAGCTTTCATTCCCTAGTTCAAACATGGCTACTAGTCAAATACCATCCCTAACTGGTCTTTTTGCATAGGGAATGTCTCATCAACCTCCAGTTCGTCCACCTGATGAGCGCGAGTGATTCGGTGAATGTGACTAAACCCAGGGGGCATGCGCCCTGGTCTGCTTCGGCAGGAAAACCCCAGATATAAGGTAGGTTTTCGTGTAGGATATATGACTAGTCTGACACACCCATCCGTTTAGGAAAATGGGATTAGATTGGAATAGGATTCCATCGTAAAACATTATGTGAGTGGAAGCTCCCACCATTCACCTTTGTCTATTTTGATGGACAGAGCCAAGGAAGTGTTTTTTCTGCAGATGCGGATTGAACAACCTTGCTTTAATGCAAGAACTTCCATATGGTAACCTGGAAACTCTACTTCTCTTTATACCTGGGGGCATGCAAACCTTTTGTACACAAGTGAAAAGTGACTAGCGTAACTCTAACCCCATAGTTTTTACTAACTTCAACTGCTTAAGTTAGGTGATTGGTCTGATCAACCATTCACCTTTGCCGGGACCGACGGAAACGACAAAGTAAAGGAAGGGTTTCCCATCGAGAAACTATCCTACCTAACCTTAGTAGTTCTTTAACCCCTAGAATAGTAGTTGTTCGTTCCTAGCTTGCATACAAAAGGATCCGGAGCAAAATTGCACATGGGGCAAGCTCCCTAAAAAATGAACCTACTAACGAGAGACATCCTTATTATATGACTGGCACGAGCAGGTTTACATGAAGTTCAAGTTCGTTAAAAAATAAACCTAGCAATGAGCATATGTTTCCCCAGAGTTCAAGCTCATTAAAAAATGAACCCACTTTCGGCAAATAACCTTTGTGATCACATTACTATCAACTTTTGTGCCTTGGTCGTGTTCTTGCCATCACCTCTACCTTTTAGCTGATCATCCGCCTCCACTTGATTTTTTACCCTTATGAGCAATAGCTGCAACGAGTGATTCTGTTAGCCACCTTCTTTACACTACCGTGATTGAAAAGTTCCAAACCTTATCTGGAACCAGCTACTACCTGAAAATATCACTCGTTCCTCAAAGACGAGTCTCTTTTAAGCTCTTTTTAGACTTGTAAAATATAAAAAGATTGTCGAGCAAATGGCCTCTCCAGCTCATTAAAGTGATTGTAAGTGCCATCCCTCCTCTATATTTTAATCTTTTTGGACCTGAGGGATCATTACACAAAAAGATAGAACGCTTGTCTTTTCGGCTCATTAATGTGATCGGAAAAGTCATCCCCTTCGTATTATTTTATACTTTTTCGAACTTAAGGGATTATACTACGAAAAAGGATTACTGGAGTTTCCTTTCTGTCTCTTTTCAGACTCTCTAAAACCAAAAAGGACCGAGTTATCTTTTTCATTAAACTTGTTAAAACAATAGTGAAAAACTTGTCCATTACAGATAAGAGCGAGTTTCATTGTCGCTAGGCTCGCTAAAAAATAGTGACAGGTTTGCCCGAAGGGAAAATTATAGAACAAGCATATGTTATCCTCCTCAAGCTTGACAAAAATAAAGAGGTACTGGTCAGCAATGACTGGGGAAAAATGGGAAGAAAACTTGAAGAACTTCATTAGTAGCAGGTCACTCTTGAACATGACACTTTCACGCCATCACCATGATTGAGTCGGGTTGGGTTATTTCGTTCACTGGTCATATCAGCATTGGTCCTCCATACCATCCATTTTTTGGGTTAACGCTGCCAATCCATTTTAGTGTCGCCGATATGTTTAAGAGAAGTCACTCAGAGAATTCACCAACCCAGCTTACACCTCATCCATTGCAATACCTTCACTCTCCAGTTTTCATGACTGCCACCCTGAACCTTGTATCATCAGATTGTTTCCACCTCCACAAAATCATTTGCTCCATTCTGTGTCATAGATGTGGGATTCATTAAGACCCTCCTACGACGGGTCACTTCTTGTCGACATCAGCTCATTATCCAAGAAGCTGAATTAGGAGCAACCCTTTGAGTACTTTGAAGCTTGCATGCCTCAATGGCAAGTTTCTCACTTCTGGCAATAGGTTTACATCAATGGCCTTCAACCGAAAGATTTTGCATGGTGTTCGACATCAACTCATGTATTCACACCACGTGGATTGTACTGCAGTACCTTGAGGGTCATTATCATTATCGGTGATTCCTCTCGCGCATGTTAACAACTTACATCATTGGCCGGTAACTAGGCGATGTCTTTCCATGTTCGACACCAGAACATCTTTTCACATGGATCGACTTGTACTTCGGGTGAAGATTGAACAAGTTTGAAGATCCGAGATCTAGTTTCATCCATTCGGGTTGTGATATATTTAGGAAAATAAAGACATTAAATGTACATCATAACTGCACAGATAATCATCCAAGCCAAAGGATCTAATATTCCTAACCCAGAATATTCCTCAAAACCCAGCAAAAACTCCAACCAAATATGTGAAAATGATATAATAACCCAGAAGTGATAAAATAATAGTGGAACAACATATAATAATGTAAACCGGAAATATAAGCAAATACACAAGAAATGCAGCGAGAAATGCTAAGCCATTTTATTATATTGAGCAATAAATGAGTACAAGAGGTGATTACACAGATGGCACCACAACTTGCACAAGGCAAGTGAAGAAATACTCTCAGAATGACAAGAATGGCCTCTCTGCGTGGATGCTGCTGTTGTGCTAATGTTGTTGCTAGAAAACAAATGATGATTTGGGGCTACTCCTCTCCTCAGAAAAAGTTGAAACTCGGGATTCGGGCTCTACTCAAGAAACCCAGAAAAACCCAGAAAACTTTCTTGGAATGGCCTCACACTGATCTACGTCCCAGCTGCTGGGAAACTGTCGTGCTACTGTTGCTGGTGGAAATTGAATGAGGAATTGGGGCTGTGCTCCTCCTTAGAAAAGGCTGAAACTTTGGAATCGGACTCTACTAAAAAAACCAGGAAAACCCAGAAAGATTTTATGAATGGCCGACCCCCAAAAATCACCCCCTTGGGGTTTTGCACAGTTCCTCAAAGACGCTGATGAAACTGCTGTTGAAATGCTGATGAAACTGTTGCTGAAAGGCTGATGAATCTATTGTTGTAATGCCAATGGAAATACCTTGCCCTAGCAAGCACTCGAAGTCCCCCGGGGCTAAGGGTGAGATCTCCGAATGGAGACACTCAATGCACTAAACAATGTTGCAGACTAGCTAAACAACCAACGTGCTCTAAGTCAAAATGACTATCACAAATGATCATAACCAGAATCATTCCAAATGAGGGGGTTCCTCTCTATTTTATAGCCTCTACCTCTCACAATCCCTAGGCTCACTTTCTCCCGCGTGATCCCCTTCTTTCCATGTGTTCCTTCCCTCCTGCGCAATCCCTCCATGTGTCTATGTGGGCCACATTTCTGCATCCCCCTTTGCCCCCTTGGTTCCCACTTAAGTCACAATGTTGTGCTACCTAGGAAGTGAATTTTTATTCTAAAGTGAGTTATGTTCCCCCTTCCTCACTTTTTATTTATAAATAACTATAGAAGCCAATAATTGAACAAAATCGAATATTCCAATTAGCCATAGCTAATTAGGAATATTACAGTCTCCCCCGGAAAAATGTTGCTTGTCCTCAAGCAACTAAAGTGATGGATGCTGTAAGATCTCCTCACTCTCCAAAGTGGCATCCTCATCAAACAAATTCTTCTACCTCACCAAGAATTCCCGCAACCGTCTCTCCCTAGACTCAATGATAGCCTCTGGCTGCAATACCAAATGGCCCTCATCATCCATGGGTGGTAGCTCATCCATCACGGTCACCTGCTGCCCCAATACCTTCTTTAGGCATGATACATAAAAAATGTTATGAATCTTGCTACCTTGGGGCAGCTCCAACTCATATGCAACCTGTCCAATCCTGCGTATCACCCTGTATGTCCCAGAAAAGCAAGGCTTGAGCTTCTCAACCCCCTTCTGCTTTAGCGATGACTGTCAGTATGGCTGTAATCCTAGGTAGACCATGTCCCCTACCTCGAATTGCCTCTCCACCTAACCCCTGTCAGCGTACAACTTCTGCTGGTTTTGCACTGTAGCCATGTTATCCTTGAGAGCTCGGAGGATATCCTGACTCTCTTAGATCCAAATCTTGGCTCTAGGAGCCCTGCTATCACCAAACATCACGACAACAAAAGATAAAGGATGATACCCATATAAGGCATAAAATGGTGACATACCAATGGACATGTGATGCGAAGTATTGTAGCAGTACTCCCCCAGATGCAGCCACTTCAGCCATGCTCGCTACTGCCCACTGACATAGTTACGTAAGTAGCCCTCCAACCACTTGTTAACTATCTTCGTCTGTCCGTCTGTCTGTGGGTGATAGCTGGTACTCAGTGTCAACTCCATCCCCACCAATCGGAAAAGCTCCCGCCAAAACCCACCCATGAAACGACTGTCCCTGCCACTGACGATGGTCTTAGGAAGACCATGTAGCCTGAAGATCTCCTTGAAGAACAGCTCGGCCACCTGTGCTGCTATATAGTGTGCAGATATGGCAAAGAAATATGCGTACTTCGTCAGTTGATCAAAGATGAAAAAGATACAATCCTTGCCATGTAACATGGGAAACCCTGTGATGAAATCCATCGAAATACTCTCCCATTTCCCCTCCGGAATGGGAAGAGGATGCAATAATCCTGAGGGATGGCTCATCTCTCCCTTGTTACTATGGTAAACATCACACTCTCGGATGTGTTGGAGTACGTCCTCCTTGAGGCCCTTCCATGAGAATCTCTCCCTAATGGCCTTGTAGGTTTTGGTAAAACCCTGATGTCCTGCCAATGGGGAATCATGTGATGCCTGGAGTATCTTATTCTTGAGCTGAGACCCCTCAGTCAAGAAGATCCGGTCCCTGTAGTAGATGATCTCATCGACCACCCTGTACTTTTCATCTACCACCTGCCCATCTAGAACCTCACATGAAAATCTGTCCTTGGAGTACTCTACTAAGAGTTGAGCCCTCCAATCTGTATCCAAGCTCATAAGATACAATGTGGCTGGTCTACGTGAAAGGGCATCTGATACCACATTGTTCTTACCTTTGAAATACTCAATGACAAAGTCATATTCTTGGATCTTACTGATCCACTTCTTCTGCCTCTCCTGTAGCTGCTTCTGCTCCAAAAAGAACTTGAGGTTGTTGTGAGCAGTCCTCACCCTGAACCTGTTGCCTACCAAATACTGTCGGTACTTAGCCAATGCTTGCATGATGGCCCAACATCTCCTTGTCATATATGGAGTACAACCTCTCGTGCAGAAGGAGCTTCCAGCTCTCAAATGCTATAAGGTGACCTCCCTGCATCGATACTACACCGATCCCCTCTCCCGATGCATCACACTCCAAAACAAACGGCTGCGTGAAATATGGCAATGCAAGCAACTCCTGGATAGCCTACTCAATCTCATCCTGATAGGCCTTGGGGTGCTTATAGGGGGTGGTAATCATGGCCTGTATGCCCTGCTCAAGCTCAATGGTGTTCTCAAACCCTCGATCTCGTGGTTGTCCTGGTGGAATCTCCCCAAAAATTATGGCATACTGATCAAGGATAGACTGTATCTCTGGGTGTACTGTCTACCCTGTAGTTCCTGCCTCTGATGCACGCAGCTCCACTTCCCACTCTATGTCTCCCTTTCGAAAGACTGACTCCATCCAATGAGCCGAGATAGTCTGGAGCAGATATGTGTGTTGTCCCTATATCTTCTCATGCCTCCCTATCTTTTCATCATCCCACTCCATCTCCAGGGTCTTCCAATCTGTCGTGGCCTTCCCTAGAGTGATAAGCCATTGAAAACCCAGTATCATGTTGGTGTCTGGAATATCGACCACGAAAAAGTGGTCAGTCAATGTGTAGGTTCCCATCATCACTGAAAGCTCTAGAACATAATGACACACATCATGGTCTGATCTCCTGGGACCAAGACAGAAAACCCATCGAAGCTCTTTGTCTGTATACCTCTCCGCTCAACCATCTGGGCATCGATGAAGTTGTGGGTTGCCCCACTGTCAACCAAAATTGATACACACTGGCCACGTACTGTCCCTCATATGCATAGCATCAGATACTTGGGAACTCCCCACAATGCTGCAAGGGCCCCTCCAGTGGGTGCAAAAGATGCACCACCTGCTACTGGTGGTGGAGGTGGCAAAGGTCCCTGTATGGCATGGCTATCTCCTGCCTCCACATCCTCCTCGTCATCCTCTTCTCCACTGCTCTTAAAGAAGACCTCAATAAAATGTGCTTTACGAACAACACATCTATGTCCTGGTGCCCATGGCTCTTGACAAGTGAAGCACAACCGATTCTTCTTCAGCTCCCTCCTGGCATCATCATCAAGTTGTACTCGTCCTGGATTCCCCTTTGGAGGTGATATCCTCACATCCTTCCCCTTGGACTGGAAAGTCTGTCTCTGGGGGTAAGGTGTCTGGGTCCTGGGTAAGACATCCTGTAAGTCCCGAGTCCTGCTGATAGCGTCCTGGAGCGTAGCTAGTCTAGTGGATCAGACTAGACCTCGAAGTGGCTCTGCTAACCCCTCAACATACATATAGACCCTCCATACTGTGGAGAGGTTTGGCACCATCACGGAGACCCTCAATAAAGCTGCAATGTAGGTCTCTGGGCTCCCTGTCTGTTTGAGCCTCGTCAGCTCAACAAAATGATACTCTAGATCCCTCCGATCAAATCACTCCATTAGTCTCCTGGTAAACTCGGCATATGATGTCAGCGTGGAGTGCCCCAATGTAACCATCCCATGAAACCACCAATCCTGGGCCTCGCCATCCAAATGCAATGTTGCCACCTTGATGGCCTCTGCCTCCGACATCTGGTTAAGCTGGAAATAAATGTCCAACTTCTCCACCCAAGACTTTGTTGAACTGTTTGATGAGCCATTAAATGTAGGCAAGTGGAATCTTCTTGCTGCACGGTGGGTGTCGCCATCATGGTAATGTCGGTACCCTCTGTGATGATCGCGGGGTTTGCTATCCCGTTGGAGCTGAACCAAATCTCTGAATGAGAGGGCTTCCCTGAACTCCTGCCCCTAGGCCTGGTACTCTGCAAAATAATCGCCCATATGCCCAGGCTCTGCCTCCTGCTAGGTTGTGGCCCCTGTGTCTGCTCCTTAGAATGTGGGCATGGTAGAGCGCATAGGGGCATGTGAGGCCCCTTGCTGCGCAGTATCACGCTGCTCTGGCAAGTGATGGGATGCACCTGATCCCTCACCGATTTGAAAAACTCGTGGGCTCTCCTACTGTCTAGCCTCTACTGTCGTGAATCTCTACCCCATCACCTCAATCTGCCTCAACAGATCCTGCACTGATTTGGGGAGCATATCTGCAAATCTCTTCCTGTCCTCGTCTGCCATCTGCTCTGCGTCTACCACAGGAACACAATCTCCCTCTCCGTAGGTATTCTCCAACCTATGCCTAGTGTCTCTGTATCTCTAACCTCTGTAAAAGATATATGGTTTTTCCCACGGTGTCATAGATGCTAGCTCCACAGGCTGAGCCAGATCTATGCTATGATACCACTATAATATTCCTAACCCAGAATATTCCTCAAACCCCAGCCAAAACTCCAACCAAATATGTGCAAATGATATAATAACCCAAAAGTGATAAAATAACAGTGGAACAACATATAATAATGTAAACTGGAAATATAAGGAGATACACAAGAAATGCAGCGAGAAATGCTAAGGCATTTTATTATATTGAGCAATAAATGAGTACAAGAGGTGATTAGATAGATGGCACCTTGACTTGCACAAGGCAAGTGAAGAAATACTCTCAAAATGACAAGAATGGCCTCTCTCCGTGGATGTTGTTGTTGTGCTACTATTGCTGCTAGAGAAAAAATGATGATTTGGGGCTACTCTCCTCCTTGGAAAAAGCTAAAACTCTGGAATCGGGCTCTACTCAAGAAACGCAAAAAACCCAAAAAGCTTTCCTAGAATGGCCTCACACTGATCTGTGTCCCAACTGCTGGGAAACTGTCGTGCTATTGTTGCTGGTGGAAATCGAATGAGGATTTGGGGCTGCTCCCCTCCTTAGAAAAGGGTGAAACTCTGGAATCAGACTCTAGTCAAAAAAACCCAGGAAAACCCAGAAAGCTTTTCTGAAATGGCTGACCCCCGAAAATCACCCCCTTGGGGTTTTGCGCAGTTCCTCAAAGACGCTGATGAAACTGCTGCTGAAATACTGATGAAGCTACTGCTAAAAGGTTAATGAATCTATTGCTGGAATGCCAATGGAAATACCTTGCCCGAGCAGGCACTCGAAGTCCCCCGGGGCTAAGGGTGAGATCTCTAAACGGAGACACTTAATACACTAAACAATGTTGTAGACTAGCTAAACAGCCAGCGTGCTCTAAGTCGAAATGACTATCACAAATGCTCATAACCAGAATGATCCCAAATGAGGGGGTTCCTCTCTATTTTATAGCCTCTGCCTCTCACAATCCCTAGGCTCATTTTCTCCTGCATGATCACCTTCTTGCCATGTGTTCCTTCCCTCCTGCGCAGTCCCTCCATGTGTCTGCATGGGCCCCATTTCTGCGTCCCCCTTTGGCCCCCTTGGTTCCCCCTTAAGTTACAATGTTGTGCTACCTAGGAAGTGACTTTTTATTCTAAAGTGAGTTATGTTCCCCCTTCCTCACTTTTTATTTACAAATAACTATAAAAGGCAATAATCGAACAAAATTGAATATTCCAATTAGCCATAGCTAATTAGGAATATTACAAAGGATGATGGCTTACCAAAATCATCAATCTGCCACATAGACGGTTGTCTGTCCTATGTACATGAAAATGAATTTATAAAACTGAGCATGGGAATGCCCGCCTCAGTTAGATCATGAAAATATTATGAAGATAATGTATTGTATTGTATCATATTACAGGTCACCTTCCAGTTCGACAAACCTCGGATCCTCATGATAAATCATTTCACCCGACATCAGAATATTTGCGACCTCATGCTTTAGGGGGCAACTATTATAGACATATTTGGGCACTGTAACCCCAATCATATATGTCCATAAACCAAGGGATTCTAAACCCCTAAAAGTGTTGTTTCATACCCTAAAGGAACAAGGTCAGATGATTACATCATTTCCCAGAAGTTCTCCCTAAAAACCTGCTTAGAACTGGTAAAAAATGGACCATACAGACTGCTCCATGCTGAGGGTGCGATGCATCTCACCTGTCACATGCAAAGGGTGCGATGCATACTGAAAATCTCTTCTGTAGGGTATGATGAGCGAGAGTAAACAAATGACAGAGGTAGTTTGCTAGGTAGAAACCTAGAGAATCTTCTAGAAACTGCTCATTTGACACTTTCCTCTCTGAATTCGCCCAGGTATGAGTAAGACATCATGAAATCTCCAAGTGGAACCAGGAAATATTAGTGAAATGACACTAATCAAATCTCAGAAGCTGACTCACCCACCTGCAAATATCTATATATGGATCCCTCATCCTAGAGATCCAGAGGCTGGAATTTTATATTTTGTAAGGAAGTGCTGTTGGTTTCTCTGTGAAACATTGTAGTGTTGGGTGATCTAGATTTTAATGAGGTGAAGAGGGCTTTCATGCTGGGAGGATGGTGCTGGATCAGACCGTTGGGTTGTAATCCTCTCTTCTACTACTTCTATCAATAAATCTATTTCAGTTTTCCTCCATATACTTGTATATTTCTGAATCTTGTATTGGTGTATGCATTTGTATGGTTAATATACATCTAATCCTATATTGTTTATGGTTATAGATATCTATGCTTTGATGGTATTATGTTGCTTTGACTCTACAGGTGTTCTTTGAAGTGGGACAAGTGAGGAAGGAGTGGCGAAGCTCTGTCAAAGGAGGGAGGAAACAAGCAAGGAGACAAGCGAAGGATTGAGGTTGGTACTCTCTACTTCTCTCTCATCTATCTCTCATAAAGGAAAACACAAGTAACTTTGGTTTGTTTGTTTCTAAGATAGCTACCCATCTTAGTGCGACTAGCAGCTCTGAATGGACACTAGTTTTCCCGATAACAAAAACTTGGAACTTAAACCTTCAAAAATCGCTGGAGGTCAAGGCCTGTGCAAATTGGCTACATAATCAATAGATTCTGAATTCAATAAATCACAAGATTATTAGGATGACACAAATATTTATCAAGAAGTGCAATAGGTGAAAATTATTCTTGATGTTAGAAAATTATATATTACAGAGCAATGGAACACATAAAATATATTGCAGAAATATAAACACAGAAAACAAATAAAACAAGAGATACATAGATATACGTGGTTCACCCAATTTGGGCTACATCCACGAAGAAACAACCAGTCCTTCCTTTTATATTATCCAACAAACTGAAGAGGTACAACCTACAATAGATCCATTGTAATTCCCTCTTCGCTCTCACACAATCTCCTCTCTCTTTCTCGCTCAAAATACATATTTGCATAGACGCAATAAATTCCCTCATATATAGCGAGGGGTTGTCTTCTAGGGAAGAAAACCCTAAATTAAACATGACTTCTACTGTCATATCTCCACCTAATGAATGGCCCAGATTGACTACGAAATTACAACATTTTACAAGGTGATTTTACATCTATTTTTAGCTTCGGGGGTGCTGCTCTCGATCCCCCGCCAAGGGGGGGGGGGGGGGGGGGGGGGGGGGGGGCTCCAAATGATCATCATCGCCACCCCCTGGACCCCCCTGGCAGCGCACATTTTATGAGCGGCGTTGCTGCCATATTATGTATGAATTGGGGTCCAATGCGGCGATACCTCTTAATAAAGAAGATAATCATACTCCCCACCCAATACTTGATTCATGGTATTCATACCTCATATAATTTTTATCTCATGGTCCTAACCCATCCCATATAGAACCTAAGAAAAAGAGAGCTTTGAGACTAAAATCCAATCAATATCAATTAATAAATGGAGTGTTGTTTCAAATAAATTATGATTTCATTTTACTATGATGCCTTGAAAATTATGAAGCTAACAAAGTGTTATGTGACTTACATGATGGTCCTATAGGTGGAAATTTTTGTGGTAAAACCATCGCTCATAAACTTTTTCATGTAAGATGTTACTTACCAACCTTGTTCAAGGATTCTCACATGTATGCCAGAAAATGAAAAACTTTGCTACACTTCAATTGGAAGAGAAAAGAATAATTCTTTCCCACTTCAGAAAATCATCATTGAAAACCTTTTTATCAATGGAGTTGGATGTTACTAATGAGATCACCCCAAGTTATTCCAAATGACACAAATACATCTTGATAGCAATATATTACTTCACTATACGAGTGGAGGCCATACCTTTAAAAATAGTAATTTCAGAATAGGTAATATCCTTCAGTGAACGATTTATAATTACTAGGTTTGGCCTCCCAAACATAATGATTTTCGATAATGCCACTTATTTATTATGTGACCAGCTCACTAATTTTTCTTTATAGAAGGGTATTAAGCTTAAGTATTCTACCAATTATTACCCAGGAGTTCAAGATCATATTGTCTCGGGCCTCCACAGTAAGGAAAATCCACTTACAATATGGAAGGCCTTGACATACCTATTTCAAAACATCAGTGACCATAGGAAGCTAGCACTTAAGGACAAGCTCAAAAAGATCAAGATGGAGAAGGGCGACTCAATACCGAATTACTTGACCAAGTTCACCCAATGTTGGGATGAGCTTGGAAGTGTTGGTGTTATGGTTGCTAAAGAATATCTGGTGAGCCTAGCAATTCTATGCCTTCCCAAGAGCTGGCACAACTACCATGAGTCAATTAATGGGAGGGAGATGCTACCAGAGTGGGAGAAATTGTGGTACAACTTGGTGCAAAAAGAGATTTGGCGGAACACCAGAGATGGATCCTCATCCAAGCATGATGATGAGGAGAATTGTGCCTTAGCTGGAAAGGTGAAGAAAGAGAAGGGGAAGTCATCCCATTCCAAATTAGATTCCATTCAGGGTGGCAAGAAGAAGGTGTGTCGAAGATTAAATGTTTTCACTGTCACGAGTTGGGACACTATGCCACAAAGTGTTCGCACAAAAATGCTTGTAAGAATCCCTTAGGAGGAATGGAAAGTGAAGCTCTTGCTTCAAAATTCAAGCTGGATTTCACCGTCATCACTTGCATGGTGACATCAGTGATGGATAGTGTGTGGTACCTAGATAGTGGAGATTCATTCCATATGACCGGAAACAAAGATTTCTTCTGTGACTTGGAGGAGAAGGACCTCTAGATGTACATCGAGATGGGATATGACGGTAGCTATAGCGCGACTGACATCGATATTGCTACCTTTAAGAGGATTATGGTTCTCTTCTCACATTAAATGATATCATGTATGTTCTGAGTTTGAACAAGAATTTGGTTTTAGTTTCTATGTTGGAGGACCATGGATATGATGTGATATTTAGCAAGGGAAAGGATTTCTTTCGACACATAGCCTCAGGACAGGTGAAGTGGATCGGTGTTCAAGTGAAGAACCTCTACAAAATGAATGTAGAAGACTGCGTTTCTTTGAGAAAAAAAGCAGAGAATGTGCAGAGTTGAGACATCGGTGAGTCGAGACATAGAAGATTGGGTCACTTACACCATGGAGCTTTGAAGATCATGCAACAAATTTCTGCAGGACTTCCCAAGGGTACACTTGAGCAGAGAGACACATGCAAAGGGTGTACATTGGGGAAGTACACCAAAGCTTCCTTTAATGAAAAAGACAGTCAAGCGCAGGAGACCCTTGATAGATTTCACTCAGATATATGTGGACGGTTCTCAACAGCATCCACGGCCAAGCATAGGTATTATGTAATATTTGTTGATGATTTTTCTCGTAATCTTTGGATTTTCTTCATGCGGAAGGAAGGTCATATGTTCGCTAATTTTTTGAATTTAAAGCACTTGTCGAGAAAGATATTAGCAGGAAAGTTAAAGTTGTAATAAGTGATAACGGTGGAGAATATGTGTCGAATGAATTCAAGAACTTCTGTGCATCAGAAGGCTTTCGATGGGAGTTAATAGCACCTTGTAACCCACCGCAGAATTGGGTGGATGAAAGGAAGAACATAAGTATCGTGCGAGCTACACGAAAGATGTTACGTGATCAGGGCCTACCGTTGCACTTGTGGGCTTAAGCATGCAACACAATTGTTTATTTGCATAACGGAATCCCTCATTGAATTCTCGGGATGAGTACACCAGAAGATTATTTTTTAGGTAAGAAACTATATATGGCACGCTTCAGGATCTTTGGTTCATTAGTCTACTATCATGTTACCAAGGGTGCATGGAAAAAGATAGAGCTAACAAATGAGTTGGGCATCATTGTGGGGTATGTTGATACACCTCACAACTATCTGGTGTACCTACCATCCAACATGATGACAATGGTTCGTAGATATGTGAAGTTTGATGAAGAGAAGACCATGAGATGTTCCCTTGATAGGGAGCTTCAGTTACATGCAGATAAGGATATTTTAGCTCCAAAGGAGGAACCTCAGGATGATGTGGAGCATCCACATGCAGAGGAGCAGAGAGTGGAAGAAACCACTCATGCATAGACTTCCATAAATGGAAGGAAGCACACCATAGAGGCTAACAAATTAATAAATGATGCTAGAGAGAATGTGGGAGCACCCACATCACAGCGTAGGTAGAGGAGGTCGCCAGATCAGTACACTATCTACATTGGCTCTTATAAGAGAGAGTGTAGAGGTTGAGCCATCCTCATTCGATGAAGCAATGCAACAACCATTATGGTTTGATGCCATGGTTGAGGAGTATGACTCCATTATCAGAAAAAGTGCTTGGGAAGTGGTCCAAAGACCAACAGACAAGTTAGTGGTGAGTTCGAGATGGATTTACAAGGTAAATAAAGTAGTAGATGGGAGTGTGGAGAAACACAAGGCCAAATTTGTGGTGAGAGGGTTCTCTCAGGTGGAGGGAATTGATCATGATTATACCTTTGCTCCAGTAGCAAGGTACTCTTCAATCAGATCTATTATAGTGCTATTAGCGCAAATGGGATGGAATATACATCAAATGGATGAAGAAATCATTCCTCAATGGTATGATTGAGGAATAGGTGTATATCAATCAACTGGAAGGATTTGACACCTTCAACAGAGAGTTGCATGTGTGCAGACTCAAGCGAGTGTTGTATGGACTAAAACAAGAACCTCGTGCTTGGTACACTAGGATTGACAGCTATTTCACCAGGTTGGGCTTCACCAAAAGTGAAGTAGATGTGAACCTTTACCATATTGTGGTTGAAGGTAAATTGTTGATTATAGTATTATATGTTGATGATTTTATTCTAACAGGTGAATAGAAGCTAATAAAATCTTGCAAAGAGGATCTTGCAAGAAAATTCGAGATTGAGGACCTGCAACTCATGCATTACTTTCTTGGTATGGAAGTATGGAAAGGAGATGAGGAATTGTTTGACTCTTAGGGAAAGTATGCTAATGAGATATTGAAGAAGTTCCACATGGAGAGCAACAAATCCATGGAGATTCCTCTAGAAGGTAATTGTAGGAAGGAAGATGCTACTTCAAGTGAAGTAGTGGAGGCTACTATTTATAGACAACTCGTGGGTTCACTTATATATTTGGTGAACACACGACCGGACATATGGTTTTACAGTTAACCAACTTAGTCAAGACATGGTTAAGCCAACCAAACTTTATTGGAAGGAAAATAAACATGTGTTGAGATACCTCAGAGGCACCATTCAGTTTGATCTTTGGTACAAACATACGGAGGGAGTGAAGCTTCAAGGCTTCACAGAAGCATATTGGGCAAAGATTCCATCGGACATGAATAGAACATCAGGGGGAATCTTCAGTATTGGGTCAGCAACAGTTTCTTGGTACACTAGGAAGCAGAGATCAGATGCACTCAGTTTAGTGGAAGAAGAGTACATTGTTGTTAGTCAAGAAGCTTGTGAGGCTATATGGATGAGGAAGATCCTTGTTGGGTTATTTGGTCAGTAGATGGATCCTAAAGTGATTTATTGTGACAATTAGAGTTGTGTCAAACTCTCTGAGAATCAGATTTTTCATGATTGGTCCATGCATATCGACATCTGGTATCACCATCTATGAGATTGTGTGCAAAGGAGAACCGTGTTTCTAGAGTACATTCCTACAGAAGAGAAGGATGCATATATTTTGACAAAGGAATTATCAAAATGAAAATTTGAGTTTCATAGAGGCAGGACTGAGGTAGCAGATAAGCCCTTTCTTGTTGGGAGGGAGTGTTGAAAATGAAATAAGAAAATCCTAATTTAATTTTTTCCTTGAATTAAATTAGGAATTAAATTGTAATTCCAAATCTCATGACAACTTGTAATAGTTAACTAAGTTAATTTGACTTAGTTGGATTAGTTAATTCAAGTTGAGGGTCTAACTTGAGTCATGTAGAGTGTCTCCTACTTTCTAGAAGCCTTGGTTGAGTTTAGTTTAAGTTTTATTTATTTAATTCAGTTTAACTGAGTTAAAGTCAATTAAACTAGTTCCGACTGATGGAGGAACTAGTGGGAGATCCAACAATGGGGTGTAACCTATAGTAGTGTGGTGTAACAAGTAGTGATCAACTAGTAAACTAAATATTCTCTCATAATTAACTCATTCATGTCAGATCAGAGAAAGACCCAGTTGAGATTGGAGTTCAGGGACAATGTACTATCAGTTGTATAATCATCTAAATTGTAAAAGTGGTGCATGGAATTAGAGGAATGCTTATGCGGATTGCACAATTCATAATTGTGGAATTTCTCAATTAAATATGGGCTAATTCCCAAGGAAACTTCACAAGGAAATAGGAGCTTAGAAGGAAGAAAAATTGGATAATTAATGGCTTCAGCTTATCTAGGAACCAGTGAGATAGATTGAGATAGTGTAGAGGTTGCTCGAGCTTGAGAAAAGCATTGCAATATTCTCATATTTTCTGATTAATGGAATATATAGATAGTATGGGTTTTTAGTTGTGCATTTCCCCATAAAATTATTGTGTTATGTGTGATTGAGTTCTTTCTCTTTTATGCTTCGTGATTTCATCGATTGTTTATTGTTTTCGCTAATGAGTAGAGTAGATTCAAGTAAATTATTTTAGCATTTTACAATCTACAGTTTTAATCTACAAGGAATTTCTACAAATTCAGACCACAATAGTTGTGAAAACCTTTGAATCCAAGTGACATTTCCACTCACTCAACAACTCGGCTTTTGCCTCCTATAGTTCATCATGTACCTCTTGGAGAAACCTTGCCTCCTCTACACACCTGCATTGATCTTTGTGATGAGTGATTACTGCAACTAGAAGAAAGAGATGAAACATAAGAAAGCTTCACATTGCCTCAAAACGAGATGTCTAGATTTGAGAGGAAGGAAACAGATAGTAAGGTAAGCTGAGAGAGTGGAGAAACCCAACAAAAAAGATATAACAAAGCTAACGCTGCAACTCACAGGGGGGAGGAAGGAACTAAAATTGAACTTAAAGAAATCTGTGAGGCAATGAATAGAGCTAGCTACGTTAAGAATAGAAAGAGGTTGCTTCCAAGGAAAGTAAATCTCCATCATGAAACCAAGTAGAAGCAAAACAAGGACATGGGGCAAGTGGACATCCAGGTTGAGATACAGTTGCATGCAATGGAGGAATGTGTAGGTTTAATGGTCTTAATACCATTATTTATGATAATGGAAGAACGTAACATCGAGGTAATGGGGGGTATCAAGCACATAAACTTCATTCATTGCATGAGGTGATGGCGGCCTTTCCCCCCTCACCTCTTAACTCTTCCCTAATTACCACATATGAGAGTAACTAAAATGTTATATTTTATTTTTACAATGTTTTTCTATGTGACTTTCAACTATATTGAAGGAGATTTATTCTATAGAGAAATATATCATGAAATTCATCAATGTCTTGCATACTAATAAGGCATAATAATCCATGAAAAAGAAAATGGAAGTTGAAGCTAGAAGAGTAGATACACCTGATCCAGAAAGAGAAATAAAATCCATTAATCTAATATGGGTAAAATAGTAACATTTCAACATGTAGAAACTCAAAATGAAGATAATGTTTCCATTTATGACAATAAGGTTACCACTCTTGTTCAAAAGAAGAAAAACCATCATAAACACAAAATAACTATGCCCAAGGATGATTCCATTCTTGTTGACTATGAAGAAATTGTTGATTTACATGAAACTCCTTTAAATGGTAAAATAAAGAAATGCAATGTTGTTGATAATGATGAAACCATGGTTAGATCTCAATATCATAATGGAAGTTCTAAAGGTAGTAGGGAAATCATAACAACAAGTGTTTATCTAGAGGATGGCATTATCAACACAATACAAAATGCCATTCAGAATTGATTCAGAAAGGATAACTTGATTGATGAGGGGAATACATTTCAATTGAATGTGAAGAAGCTTTATAGACCCAAATAAAGGAATGATAAATACCAAAATAGAAATAAACACCACCTACATATTTTTAATTTGAAAACATTGATTAGATATAATTCATATGCACATGTGGTTGACTATGTGATTCTTGTTGACCCAATGGAGGTTTTCAGTGCGGATGCATTTGATAGATCAAAATGGTTTGAATATAAATATTATGTGATTGTAGAAAACCACTATACATAGGCTAGAAGAGTATTGATGCAGGAGTATCTCAATAACCCTATTTTTGAAATAGTGAAATGTATCATTTATACTAGTTCGATAAACAATGAAGCAAAGTTATTGGCATCGGATCATAACACAGATTAAAAAATATATATGACATCTATCATTTTCATTCAAAGGGCTAGATTTATTCATGATTAATTTGAAGAAGTATGTGATGGAGATAAATCAAAGGTTGAAGCAAACTTTCTAAAGCCATGTTGTATGGAAATAAGCTTCCCAATTGATAAGGAAAATGCAAAAGGAAAAAATCACAAAGTAATTGATGCATTCAGAGTCATGAATTGATTTTTTCAATTAGGATTTAGAAGTGGGGAGACATAGGATTTGATAGATGAGATATTCAACATCTAGGAGAATATTGGTATAAAAAGAGTGAGAAGGTTAAAAGGTATAAAATAGATCTTGAAATCAAGAGTTCGCCAAAAGATATTATTATCACACCTTGGAGATCAATGCAATGAGTGAATGATGGAAAACTTATCCTAGCAATGTTATCACATATAAGTTTAAGTGAACTATCAATAGAAAAAATGTCCAATGAATTTCAAAAGTAATTTTGTTGAGTTATATTTATTTATGCGAGGATTACATATTTTTTGCTTTTTTTTTGAAGTTCGGAAAACAGTGAGGCTACATCATGGTCATGTCCAAGAATAACACCTGAATAGGGTGGAGAATTGAACTGATGACTTAACATATAGGAGTACTGTAACAATGCACTCGATCACCATCTATCCAAGACCTCATGGACTACATTTTTTTTAACATGTTGTAAGTATTCTATTATATATGTCATTATAACATTATTTACTGTATTTATTTAGTCACAAAGTTTATATGAGAATATGAGAAAAAAAGGGCAATAACTGCAATGCAGCATAGTCCATGTCTCTACCACTATCGTTAATTAATTGATTAAATTTTGTGCGGGGTGCAGAGAAAACTCCGCACAATGAAAACTCTCCACACAATGAAAGCTCTTCACATAATGAAATCTCTTCGCACAGTGAGAGCTCTTCGCACAAGCTTCAACGATAGTGTAATTGGCACATGTACTCACTTATAAATAAAATGCTTTACTATAAAATAATTTGTGGGTGGGTGTTGCTTTATAATGATATTTTTTCACTTACCGGACTACTAGTTATGAATCAAGTATAGAAAACAAGCGATCAATTGTCACATGCAAGAACATATTTTCACACTGAAAATAATTTGATTGGTGGTGGTCCCCACAAGGCATATGAAGTTATGTCCTCTGCATCCGCATTACCATTGTACTGAATTTCATTGTGCAAAAGGGGCTATTGTATGGAAGTTTAATGTGCGGAGGTCTGCACAATGAGTAAACTTCCATACAATGAATTTCCTACATGGGAATGAAAATCATCACGTAGGTTGGAACCAATATTGGTGCAGATATGGGATTCATAGTTAGAATTTCCATATTCAACATCTATAGAGATGGTCGAGGACTCTTTTAGATGAATTTCATTTTTCTTTGAGCATAAAATCTACATTGGTTCATTAGAGTATGCATTGCTTGATGAGAGTTCACATTGTTTAGGGGTGAACTCATTACCTCAGGGTCACACCCACCTGTATTTGTACTATTCATACCCAATGTGATAGTTCTCTCTGATCTACAAAGGAACTACATCATTTATGGTATAGTCCATTTCTTGCTTTTACCTCACTTCCCTTAGGTTGTTTTGACCTTCGTTTTCTTAAGAAATGATACATATTTCTTATCAGAAATGAGTTATTGTAGATGTAGGTCTATATATTGATCTTCTACTTCATCGACTTGTTTACGGCTATTACAACTAGGTCAATAAACTCTCGACTAAGTTGCTTGTGGTCTCAATTTTGAGCTCAACACCCTCACTATCATTGTTGGCCATGCCTACCTACTAGACAACCTAATACTTTCCAATCCAATCCACTCGTTCATTTAATAACACTAATAGTTGTTAGTTTCTACATGTTACTAGAGCCGAGTAGTGAGTATCTAGAGTCTCGTGGTGTGATTAGTTAAAGTAGTGACAATAGTAAATAAAATTATCCAGTAAAGGGATTAAATCAATAAAGTAAATATAGTGAATGAAAATCATATTAGGAATTCCTCGTTTATGTAGCCGAGAATGCATTCGTTCTTGCTGTAGTGTATCCCACACCACCTCTCACAAAGTTCTTTGACCATCTCTCACCAAGTTCATTGTTGATTTGCTACAATCGAGAGCTCCTTGTTGTTTTAGTTGGGTTGTTATGACTATTGTAGCCCAGAGTTCATTCATTCTTGCCAAAGCCCACACCATATCAGAATATATATGCATCTCACCATATTGACTTGGAATGGGTGGCTATTTCTGACGAATCTTTGCTACTTTCAATGCTTTATACTTTCTGGATTTCACATGGTACGAACTCCTCTCGAATTTCCTACCAATCGATTCTCAACGCAGTCAAATGCGAGCTCAAATTTCATTACCTTTATTTTAACCCAACTTGAACATGGACAACTTTGAAAAATGTCAAAGTAAACAAGAACAAATTACAAACAACTATTATTTTATGTTTTCTTTCTTGTGTTTTAGGATTTTTTATCCTCTTTTCCGCACAAAACCATCAAATAATTTCAAAATTCATGTTCAATGTATTTAGATCACCATCAGGGAGGTCAATGTTTTATTTCCATCTTTTGCTTTCTTCATAAGGGATTGTAGAAAGAGTGGAAATATTGATCTGCCATGGTATTTGTATATATTTTTGGGTAAATTCATTAGATGAATGCTCAAAACATGACAAATTGGTTTTCTTTTAGGGATTAACTACTACTTTCTTCACAAGGGTTTAAATTTCAGAAAATATTGGTAAAGGTTGTAAATATTTTGATTTATGGTTGCTAAATTTGTAGCTATTGTGAATTAGCATCAGGGAGTTTACAAAGGTTGGAAAAATTGTCTCTACAGGGAAAAGGTTTGTTTCGAAGTAGAAATTTTATTGTGAATTAACATTGGGGAGTTTATAAAGGTTGGATAGATTATCTCTACAGGGAAAAGGTTTGTTTTTATACAAAATTTCTCATTTAAAGCTTTCAGAAAGAACATAAAGGTGTGTTGGAACATGACACTTTAGATTTATTTACTATTCTCACCAGTTACTGAATGGACTAATGATCATATAAGTTGAGCTAATTTGACGTTTGCTTTAGTAAACCTAGCCCATTTTGTCGTTCTAAAGGTGATTTATTTCAGCACTGACTATAAAATGCCGGTTAAGTTGTAATCAAATCTTATGAAACATTGAATCAAATTATTATTAAAGTACATAAGGTTATGTACTTATCGTCAAAGTTTGAAACCCTGATTCCTTTCCTTGAACCAAAGGCCTAAGGTATTGAGAATTCAATAAGGTAATGAATATGTTAATTCTCTTAACTTGATAATTGTTTGTGTTATCTTTTACTTATTAGTTTTGTTCATTATTATTCCAATGTGCAATACATCAAACAACTACCAAAACAATGACACAATATATAGGTTGCGAGCCAGGGCCAAAACCCCTCCTCTTAAGGGGAAAACCTATAAATCTCTTCTTATCTTTCAGATCTTTCAATCAATGAATACCATGACCTAGAATCATACAAAAGCCCTCCATGATCAAGTATACCATGAACTCCTACTGCAATGTCTTAGACCTCCCAGTAGATCCAAAATTTTGCTCCCGAACAACAGTTGTTGCTTCTCTGGGAGACTTTTATCTCCCTCTAATAGCTTTCCTCTTGACTTCTCTTGCCTTATATTGAGTCTTAGGGCTACTAAGATGCCTAAGATACCTTCACTTTCCTTCCCTTATTTTGTGCTTCCAAAATTGAACCACTAGAGATCCTAGCGCAGAAACCCTAACTTTGATCTTCCCAAGAGAGATAGATAAGGCCCAGAAACACTTCGACTTCCTCTTCTTCACACTTCCTTCTTTGACTTCTTCTTCTTCTACTTCTTTGCATAAGAGATGAGTGAAGGACAAGTTCCTCTTATATATAAGATTCTTCAAGGGTGGATGTGGCTCTTATGTAGGCCGACTTGACAACTCATTAGGCCGACTTGATCTTGGAGGTATTTTGACACTTTAAAGACAAAATATATTTTTCTTTAAAATTTACAATGTGCCATAGGGTCTTCAATATGACAATGACTCTTATACCTAGGACAAACCCTAGAAGCACTCAATGGGTTCTTGACCTATAAAATAAAAGAACTTGAGCATGAAACCCATGCTCCAATAATGATAATAATAATAATTTTGTTTTCATTTTATATTTACAAGAATACATTTCATACTTATGGAGATCGAACCTAATTACACATTTTTCAACACTCCCTCTTAACTAGGGAGGTATTCATAAGAGGTACATGGTCATTCTCAATCTAAAGAGATCTCATAAGAAGAGTCAGATTGGTAACCCATATGTCTAGCATCATATTAACCAACATTGTCACATAGAAAGGCCTTGACTAACAACTCTATATCTCCACAAGATCAAAGCACAATGTTGGCGATATCAATGATGTATAGACACCATCATCATTTTCTCCCAAGGTACATAGTCCACTCGGGTGTTTATAGAGTATGACCTCCCATTGGACTATTCTTATCTTGTGTAGCTAATCCTCAAAGAATAACAGTCCATGACTACTATTGTCTTGAATTCCCTACCAAATTCTCAAAGAGTATCAAATGTCAGATGGTTACCCGAACCTCCATTCTTTCTTTCCAAGTGAAGACAATAATTTAGTGTCTATATCTTCCTCTCAAATAGGGAGGAAAAATCCACCAAAGCAAGCTTGTCCCTTAAGTAGACAAGATTCTTGTTTAGAAGTGATTTTTTCCATGTGTCATCTATATGTTCACCAGTGGAGATATACCGTAGTTGTAGCACACAATTTTGTACTAGCTCTTGAATATAGTGATACTTGTTGTTGATGTGATTTGTATTTCCATGAAAAACTGGAGCCTTAGACAAACGAATGCAAATGGTGTTATCACAAAGTATCATTGTAGGGTTCATCGGTATTTCAAATAGGTCGGATAACAACTTCCTTAACCATACTGCTTCTCTTCTTACTTCACATACTGCAACATATTTAGCCTCATCACTACTCAAAGCAACGGTGTCTTGCTTTCTGCTCATCCATGAGACCATGGAGGATCCTAAATTGAAACCTCCTCTCGTAGTGCTTCTTCCATCTTGTTTACTGCCTCCCCGGTCAGAATCTATATATCCAATCAATTGGACATCATTCCTTCTATCATATTTCAGACAATAGTTGATGGTTCCTCATAGATATCTCAGAATATGCTTTGTTGCTATCCAATGATCATGCTTCGTCTCCACTTGGAATTGACTGAGTACACTTACTACAAAACATATGTTTGGTTGAGTTTTCACCAAGTACATCAATGAGTCAACAAGTTGTCTATCATTGGAAGGATCCACACGGCTTGATTTGGAACTCCTTAGTCTCTTCAAGTTTGTGATCATCGGAGTGGTCATAGGTTTGTAGTCCATCACGTCAAACTTCTTGAAAATCTCGATCACATACTTTCGCTGACCCAAATAGATTTCCTTCGCTACTTACCAAACTTATAGTCTCAAATAGTAATGCATCAGCCCAAGATCCTTCATGTCAAATATTGTTGCCAGTTGCTTCTTACATTCTTCAATTCGACCTTCTACACCTTTCAATAGAAGATCATCTACATACAGAAGAATAATTATAGGTTCATTACTTACAACCTTGATATAAAGGTTCGAGTTAGCATAACTTTTTGTGAAGCCTATTCTCTGTAGGTATGCATCCATTCTAGCATACCATGCCCTTGGTGCTTTCTTGAGGCCATATAATGTTTTCTTCAATATGCAAACATATGCCTTCCTATCTTTGACATTTAATCCCAAGGGTTGTTCTATATAGACTTCTTCATCTATGGTGCCATTCATAAATGTAGTCTTGACATCCATTTGGTGGATGTTCCATCCCATTGATATTGCCAGAGAGACTAATGATCAAATCGTTGTATATCTTGTTGTTGGAGAAAATGTCTCTTCATAGTCGATTCCTTCAAGTTGAGAGAAACCTCTAGCCACATATATTGCTTTATACTTATCTATACCTGCATCAGTTGCATGCTTGATCTTATAGATCCAGTTGGAAGTAACCATAGATTTGTTTTCGGTCCTAGGTACGATTTCCCAGACTCCATTCTTCATTATATATTGATACTATTCATTCATGGCATCCTTCCATTCTCGATGTTGTATAGCCTCTTCAAAGGTGGATGGCTCTATTTCTATTAATTTTCATGTATGCAACATAACTAGAATATTTATTGGGTCTCTTACTTTCTCTAAATGATCCTTGTGTTGCCCCATGGCCTTCTGCAACAAGCAGTGTGGATTTCAACCAATTAGGTATTATTCTTGTTTTTGGAATGACCACGGGTTGAACAGGTTCACTTGGCCCTTCTTCTTCATGGTGTGATCCTTCTCCTTCCTTGTCAAATTCCTCAAATATCAGAAGTTCTTCATCATCGGAACCTATGGAAAGTTCTTTTGACTTCTTGAATTCTATACTCTCATCAAATATGACATCACGACTAACTTCAATGTGATGTCCATCTTTCATATAGATTCTATAGGGCTTTGATGAGCTACTATGCCCAACAAATATTCCCTTCATGCCAGAAGGATCTAGCTTCTTTATTTTGTCCTTTGGTATATGAATATACACAAGACACCCAAAGATTCCCAGTGAACACTTCTTCCAGAGTCTTGTTATCTGGAGATCTACGAGGACATCGATTTTGAATGTAGATTATTGTCTTTGTTGTCTCTCCCCACAGAAACTTAGGTAGATCTTGATCGTGTAACATTGATTTTACACTTTCTTTAATGGATATATTATTTCTTTCTGTGACTCCATTTTGTTTGGGATTGTATAGGACTATCAACTACCTCTTAATCCCAAACTCCTTACAGAATGCTATAATCTCTTTGGATGTATATTCTCCTCCATTATCAGGTCTCAATATATTGATTCTTCTTTCTGTAAGGTTCTCCACTTCAGCCTTGAATTATTGAAATTTTGTAAATACTTCATCCCTGGTTTTCATTAAGTAAACCTAGGTCTTTCTTGAATGATGATCTATGAATGTGACATAGTATAGATGGCCTCCAAGTGATTTTGGAGTCATAGGGCTACATGTATCAAAGTGAATGAGATCCAAGGTTTCTTTCAACTGCGAAGCACTGCTTCCAAATGATCTCTTGGTATTCTTGCCCGATGCACATCCCTTGCAGACACCTTCATGATCCTCCTTCAAATTCAGTATTCCATCTACTATGGAACTTAAAGTTGGAAGTATTTTGAAATGTAGATGACTAAGCCTTCGATGCCAAAGTTCACATTGACTAATCTCAATGTGAACTAGGGCTTGTTTTACAAAAGATATTAATTTATAAATCCTTCCTTCTTGGATACCAATAACTTTTGCTTGATCTATGCTTGAGTCTTCTGCCCAAGCAACTACTTTTCCATCAATGAAGGCTACTCTATCTCCTTTGTCTTTTAAACTTGAAATAGAAAGTAAATTTTCGTACAAACTTGGAACAAATATAATTTTGTTGAGGTGAATGTTGCTTCTATCTTTGAGTTGTATGGAAGTTGATCCAATTCCCTTCACATGATAGTTTTTATTTTCTCCAAGTTCCATAGAGTAAGAGGATTTTCCTTTTGATATGGTCTTCAGTTGGTTGGAGTGGCTAGTCATCTACCTTGATGCACCATTATCAATTACCCAGATTTCTTCATCTTAGATTGTACCAAAGAGAGCCGAGAAGAGACCTTAATCCCTTTCATTGATTGATTCCTTTTTTTAAGAGAATAAGAAAATCCATGCATCCTTGATACCTTTCTTGAGTTGGCTTGAAATTTTCTTGATGACATTCTTCATTGTAGAGGAGATCTTCATGATGCCCTTAGAGAACCAAAGCTTTGATACCATGTTGAGAATTCAATAGGGCAATGAATATGTTAATTCTCTTAACTTTATAATTGTTTGTGTTATATTTTACTTATTAGATTTGTTCTTTATTATTCCAATGTGAAATACATCAAACAACTACCAAAACAATAAAAATAGTGACATAGTATATAGGCTGCAAGCCATGGCCATAACCCCTCCTCTTGAGGGGAAAACCCGTAAATCTCTTCTCGTCTTTAAGATATTTCAATTAATGAATACCATGACCTAGACTTAGAAAAATACCCTCCAAGATCAAGTATACCACGGCCTCCTGTTGCAATGTCTTCGACCTCCCAGTAGATTTGAAATTCTTCTCCCCAGCAATTGTTTTTGCTTCTCTAGGAGACTTCGATCTCCCTCTAATAGCTTTCCTCTTGACTTCAATTTACTTATCTTGGTATTAGGGCTACTAAGATTCCCTAAGAGGCCTTCACTTTCCTTCCCTTCTTTTATGCTTCCAAAGTTGAACCAAAAGAGATCCCAACGCATAAAACCTAACTTTGATCTTCCTAAGAGAGATAGATAAGACCCAGAAACACTTTGACTTCTTCAACTTCCTCTTCTTCGTGCACTTCCTTCTTTGACTTCTTCTTCTTCTGCTTCTTCGCACAAGAGATGAGTGAGTGAGTGATCCAAATGGAGGACAAGTTCCTCTTATATATAGGCTTCTTCAAGGGTGGACGTGGCTCTTCATGTAGGCCGACTTGATCTTGGAGGTATTTTGACACTTTAAAGACAAAATAATTTTTTCTTTGCAATTTACAATGTGCCCATAGGGTCTTCAATATATGACAATGACTCTTATACCTAGGACAAGCCCTAGAAGCACTCAATGGGTGCTTGACCTATAAAATAAAATAAATTGAGCATGAAACCCATGCTCCAATAATAATAATAATTTATTCTTCATTTTATATATACAAGAATACATTTCATGCTTATGAAGACCAAACCTACTTACACATTTTTCAAAATAAGGTTATCCATATTTGAGTTTTTTTTTCCACAAAATTTAGTTTGTTTTCGAAGAATTTGGAACTACTGGAATGATATTTCACATTTTTCTGTTGAACTCTATTTTCAACATTCATGTGAAAAATATTCTTTCAATATTCAATATTCATACAATCCAAAGAGGTCATGTTCTCGAAGTGCTATACTATGTTATTGTTCCTATTCCCAACAATCAAAACCCATACCTAAAAGAGAAAGATATAGAGGCCCCTAATAGATTAGAGACTTCAACCATTACACAAGACTTCAATATGCTATGGAAGGTTACATTCTATTTAACCATTGGCCCCATTCAATTTCTCAAGGACTCAATTCAACAAGCGTTCAAAGGGCGGGATGTGTAGTTCATAATGAATTTGATATTCGATATTTTGTCAGTTACAGGAAAATTATGTTTGTAATTCTTTGGGGCCTCATTATGAGTGATTTTCTCAGAATTTCTGAGATATTAATTGATGGCAATTCTAGAGAATTTCTCTAGAGCTCTATTGTGAATGTTGATAAAAGTCTTGAAATTATTGACAAGGCTTCCAAATTTATACAATGAAGGTGTACCTAGAGTATAAATCGATGGTTGAATCAACGTGAGAGGATTTTGTTCGATGATTGTTGCTGGTGTTTTTTCGTCTATATTCATCTTGTCTTGGGTTATTTTCAGTTGGTTCTCCATGTGTCGAACATATATGATAATAGCTACTGGAGGAGGTGAAACATGACCATCTCAAGGCTATTTATTGTTGTTTCTTTCTTGTGTGCGGAGAAAGTTAATTGTGTAGGAGTGCAAAGCTCCACACTTCTCCACACTCTCGCACAATGAACTTACTTTGCATATATGTCGTTTACTATATCTTAATCCACAAATCAAATTTTGTGATACACACCTTCGCACAACACTTCCACACAACCCTCCACAAATACATATTGAGAACAACAATTCACATTGGCATAATTAAATATTTGGACATAAGCATATTGTTTCTGCCACCACACTCATAAATAACAGTCACTCACAAAGTAGCATAAAATTCCATCTCACAATCTGATAAGTCACTACAAGGTTAACATAAAATGTAAGTGCTTTACCATGTGGATTCTCATGATCTGGACAACCATGACTATTAAATGCTTCACACACTGAGCTAAGTTCATTATGTGGAGCTTTGTACTCTTGCACAATGCAAGTCGTAAGCTAGAGCACTTGCTATGAAACACTCATTTGACCAAGGCATAATGCAAGTTGGAATTTTAAAAAACCAAGCTCCGAGATTAAGCATTGCAACGTAGTTGTTATCACTGAAAATTATGTTGCCAAAATTGCTCAGACTAGCTTAAGGACAAAGTGTTTTCGCAGCGCTACATGTTTAGGTGGTTTCGTAGCGCGTGGTTTCGTAGCGCGCTACGAAATCAGGAATTTGTTCGAATCCATAGCAACTGTCATGCAAAATAGCTCTGCGGTGGATGTATTTTACAGGTGGCATGCTCTCAAGCTCCTGCGTGTATGCTTGTTATCAATTCTGAATCTCGAAGCCTCAAAGTTCATGTAGGAGAGGAAGCTGCTCGCAAGAAGGCTGAGAAATTGGAACTTTTAAAAGCAGAAAGGAAGGAGAAAACATTGACATTATTTCGACAGTCACAAAAACATATATTCTACACCGAACCTAGTAAAGTTGAAGCTGGGAACTCTGTTACATTCTTTTACAACCCATCTAATACAGTTTTGAATGGTAAATCTGAAGTATGGTTTCGGTGCTCTTTCAATCGATGGACTCATCGACTTGGTGTTCTTCCACCCCAGCGAATGATCCCGGCAGATAATGGCTCCCATGTGAAGGCAATTGTTAAAGTGCTATTAGATGCATATATGATGGATTTTGTTTTCTCTGAAAGAGGCGATGAACATGGTGGATTGTATGACAATAGAAATGGTATGGACTACCATGTTGCTGTGGTTGGAGGAATTCTGAGGGAGCCACCAATGCACATTGCGCATATAGCTGTGGAAATGGCACCCGTTGCGAAGGTTGGAGGACTGGCAGATGTGGTTACAAGTCTTTCTCGTGCAGTTCAAGAATTGGGACATAATGCTGAGATCATTTGCACAAAATACGATTGTCTTGATTACAACAAAGGGTACAAACCTGATCATGAATGGGTTCAGTGCAGTAAATGTTGGAAATGGCGACTTCTGGATCCAAGTTACAACAGTGAAAATCTATCAGATGAATCGTTTTGTTATTTGGCGCCTTTTAAAGGTTCTTGTAGTATCCTTGAACAAGCAATTGAACCTGGGGTAATTACAGTTGGTGCAAAATGGTCGAATGGTGGATTTATAACTTCGAGAGCATTGAACATGTGCAGCAGACCGTAGAGCCACAGAGTATAATGCATTGCGTGCATCAAGAGTGAAGTTGCGAGCTTCATTAGAAAGATTGCGGAACTGCATTGTTGCTCTAGTTGCAGGTGCAACAGAATTTACTGAGTCCCTTTGTGCTTTGGCTATTTCACTCAGCAGTTCTACCATTGATGAAAATGAAGATGATGGTACGGTGGAGTTTCGGGCTTGTATCAGGGTTTTAGCAGAGAAGGTAGGATACCTTGCTCAACAGCGCCTGGAACTTCTGGAAAGGTGCGCAAGGGCAGAGGCTGCCCAAAGGCATTTATCAAAAGAATCCAAATACAAGATTGTCAGCCTCGCCATTACTGTAATGACTAGAGGAAACCAGTCGAAACCCAGCACGACATATCTAGAGTGTACTCACTGGGTGTTGGCGATTTTGTTGTGTTTTCGCATTCTGGGAGTTTGTCACCATGTTTATGCTGCGGTTTGGATCAGTGCAAGAGGACAGATGATTCATATTTTTCTGGGGTACATGTAAAGATACTTATTCCACAAGATTGGGTTAAGGATGCAGTGACTGATCGCTAGTCATGGCAGAGGCCAGGAATGGTGATGTAAAGGGGACAGCTAATAGCAAAAACTCTAAAGCATATGAAATTAATCTGGATGCTTTTATTAAAAAGTTAAGAGAATTTTATGCAAATTGGAGAGATCACAAACAGGAGCCTTGGGGAGATGCAGAAGCAATTGCAGTGGCCAATCCTCCAACATGTGAGGACTTCAGGTATTTGAAGTCATCTGCTCTGCAAACTTGGCTGCTTGGGTACGAATTTCCAGAGATCATTATGATGTTTATGGAAGGAAGAATTCATTTCTTGTGTAGTCAAGAGATTGCATCCTTGCTTGAAGATTTGAAAAACCTCTTTTCAAAGTCCTTTGGTATTGATATCTTTTTCCATATAAAGCCAAAGAATAATGATGGAAGTTCCCAGATGCAGGAAATATTCCAAACAGTTAAGACACAGTGCATTGTGCATCCTCCGGTTGTTGGTTAGATTGCAAAAGAGGCTCCAGAAGGACCACTTTTGAAAAAGTGGGGAGAAGCATTAAAGGATACAGGATTTCATCTAAGTTGACATTGGTGGTGGCTTTTCAGAGCCGTTTGCTCGGAAGGATGAGACAGAGATAAAAAATATAAAAAGGGCATCGATTTTGTGTGCTTCAGTTCTCAATAATTATGTTAGGCCTAAGCTTGAGGTGATCATTGATGAGGAAAAGAAGGTAACCCACTCTAGCCTTATGGAGGATACAAAGAATGTGATTCTGAATCCCAGCATAGCAAAGGTGAAACTGAAGGTGGAGAATTATCTGTTGCCTAATTTTGACCTCGACAATGCAACCTTTGAGAATCTCATGTCTATGATTTTAATGGTGAACGAAAAGTTTCGGGAAAATGTGCCAGCATGGAAATGCTTTCATGACAGGGACGATGCATTTGAGGGTTTTCTTAAGACGAGTTTTGTTACTGAAGAAGCAGTGAAGATGGCAAGAATGCAGAGAAGTGATGAAACTGTGTATGTTGAAATTACACAGCAGTTTCGTAGCGCACTACGAAACTGCTGTAGCTGCATGTTTTGGTTAAGCCACATGTTTTGGTTAAGCCAATCAATTATGATTGACAAATCAGCAAATCTTTCTGTAAGGTGTTGTCTTCCCACATGAAAAATGGCCAGCACATCGAAGACGTGGCAGCCTGTTCTATTTTGAGTAATCAGAGATAAAAGGCATGCTTCATTGGATTCGAATTTTGTGAAGCACATCAAAGACCGACAAACAGGGGCCTATGTTTCAGGGTAATAGAAAAGATGTGTCATTGAAGACAAACATGGAGCATTAAAGGTTCATCACAACCACCGCCAGAAAGAGAGCAGATGTCAAAGAATGAAGTTCATTGTAATCAAAGCCATCAAAGCTACCGCTGTAGTGATCCACTTGGTAGAGAATGAATCTTGATTGTAATAAATGCTATGTCCAGCATGATGTAGAATTAGAATTTTATTTGTTTTAGGTTTCTAGAGCTATCGGTTAGTAGTAAGTGGCTTTTATTAGTTAGTTTAAAGGTGAATAGGTGTCATTAGAAAGGGACTTCGAGTTCCCCTCAGATGAATCGGAGTCAGGTAGAAGAACTTTATAAATAGCCGAAACAGAAATAAACAAAAGGTTGGATGTTTTTGGAGAAGACTGTTTTGGTTTATGTATAGCAGATTTCAGTAATGCAAATGACTATTGTTTCTTCTCAGGATTCACAATAGATCTTATTGTTCAAATGTATGATGGTTTATTCTCTTTAATGTTCTTTTACAGTTTGGTTAATGCATAATCACTCAGAACTCATGAATCATGCTCTGACTTCCTGTATGCCTAGGCAAACTGTGTTTCATGTAAGTTATGTTTGAACATTAAATGTAAAGTGCCCTGATTTCTATGAAAGGATAGTGTTATTGTTTACTGAGATATTAGTGACTCCATAAGCCCAATGGGAAGCAATTCTGTCCAGCCAGTACATTTTTCATGTGTCTTGTAATAGTTAGCCATCTTGTTCAATATCAATAACCTATGAGAGAGCCCTCTCAGACTAAGGAGGCTAAGCCTTAGTTAAAATCTTGGTTTGAAACAGTTACACAGAGTCTTGCTGATTGGCAGCCTTCAGTACCTGATTTTGTGATAACATTTTGGTGCGTTTGCCGGGAGCCTGAAGATTATTCTTTCCCGAAATTATGAAGCTGAACTTCTGAAGGTAGCAGGAGCTCAGAAGGTTTTTGAGGCTGCAAAACTACCTTGGCGACTCCATTGTTGAAGAATTCGAAATTCATAGGTTCATGGTGATTCCACTGGAGTTATGAAGGACCCAGAAGCTACCATTCTTAGTTCAAGGTATGCATGCATAGATTTTCCAGGAATTCATGGTTTCCCAAATCATTTTCCCAAGGATGCATATTTTCTAAGGAATGGTCCCAAATTTAATGGAGAAGATTTGAGTTTAACTCTGAAGCATATCTCAGATTTCTGTCATTTTGCTGAGCTTCTTAGAGTTAAACATGAGGATGTTTGCATTATGTTATTTTATGATTCACTTCAAGGGAAATGCAAACAATGGATTGAAAGTTTTCCTATCAAATCCGTTAAGTCATTTCAAGACTTATGGCTTATGTTTTTGGAGGAATGGATAGATAGGTCAGAGGTGGTGGCAAACTCTCCTTTAGTTGAGGGTTTCAAACAATGGAATGATGATCATATTAATGAAGAAATAGGTGAAAATTTTTCTTTGTCCTTGTCCTCGTATCTAAAGTCATTTGACTGTAAAGCAGAGGATAAGATGAGATTTTTGGATGAAGTTGCTGAGGACATTGAGAAAGAAATTGAAGGTTTAGAAGGTCAAATTCAGGCATATAGTTTTCATAATCATGATCATTATTTTTAGAAGTTTTCTATGGCAGAACGCAAGGAGAGAATGCTGGCTCCTTTCTCTTTCACGATTGAGGAACTGAACACTGTTGTTGAAGATCAGTTTGCACAGCCGGAAAGTTACAAGAAAAATCAAGTTGATCATGTATTCTGGGATCCTATAGTTGATTACATGGAAGAGTTTTACACTTCAGTGGTTTAGTTTTCCTATAAAGATCAGAGACAATCCCAGTGGCAGCGGTTATCGTACTATCATATTGGCTCAGAATTCCGATGCAGTCAAAGAAATCAAATATCAGATAAGACAAATGATTGGCTACATTGGAAATTTCACATTGATTGAGCTGAAAGAAGTTTGAAATTGATAGGGTAGGTAGGTAGGAAATTGCAAATAAGCTCAAGGTTGATTGAGCATTTTTTTTTTCAGTAGATGTAGTTTTCTTTCTCCTACAGTGATCATCCAGCTAAAGCCCGAGGTGAAGGCCCAAGGAACTTAAAGAAGATGTTTGTCAAATAAATTTTATAAGGCACTGGACCTGCGAGTTCTTAGTGTACCACAAGGGCACACTATCCCAAGTGGAGCCACTGTTATCACTGAAAATTCTGTTGCCAAAATTGCTCAGACTAGCTTAAGGACAAAGTGTTTTCGCAGCGCTACATGTTTAGGTGGTTTCGTAGCGCGTGGTTTCGTAGCGCGCTACGAAAACAGGAATTTGTTTGAATCCATAGCAACTGTCATGCAAAATAGCTCTGCGGTGGATGTATTTTACTGGTGGCATGCTCTCAAGCTCCTGCGTGTATGCTTGTTATCAATTCTGAATCTCGAAGCCTCAAAGTTCATGTAGGAGAGGAAGCTGCTCGCAAGAAGGCTGAGAAATTGGAACTTTTAAAAGCAGAAAGGAAGGAGAAAACATTGACATTATTTCGACAGTCACAAAAACATATGTTCTACATCGAACCTAGTAAAGTTGAAGCTGGGAACTCTGTTACAGTCTTTTACAACCCATCTAATACAGTTTTGAATGGTAAATCTGAAGTATGGTTTCGGTGCTCTTTCAATCGATGGACTCATCGACTTGGTGTTCTTCCACCCCAGCGAATGATCCCGGCAGATAATGGCTCCCATGTGAAGGCAATTGTTAAAGTGCTATTAGATGCATATATGATGGATTTTGTTTTCTCTGAAAGAGGCGATGAACATGGTGGATTGTATGACAATAGAAATGGTATGGACTACCATGTTGCTGTGGTTGGAGGAATTCTGAGGGAGCCACCAATGCACATTGCGCATATAGTTGTGGAAATGGCACCTGTTGCGAAGGTTGGAGGACTGGCAGATGTGGTTACAAGTCTTTCTCGTGCAGTTCAAGAATTGGGACATAATACTGAGATCATTTGCACAAAATACGATTGTCTTGATTACAGCAAAGGGTACAAACCTGATCATGAATGGGTTCAGTGCAGTAAATGTTGGAAATGGCGACTTCTGGATCCAAGTTACAACAGTGAAAATCTATCAGATGAATGGTTTTGTTATTTGGCGCCTTTTAAAGGTTCCTGTAGTATCCTTGAACAAGCAATTGAACCTGGGGTAATTACAGTTGGTGCAAAACGGTCGAATGGTGGATTTATAACTTCGAGAGCATTGAACATGTGCAGCAGACCGTAGAGCCACAGAGTATAATGCATTGCGTGCATCAAGAGTGAAGTTGCGAGCTTCATTAGAAAGATTTCGGAACTGCATTGTTGCTCTAGTTGCAGGTGCAACAGAATTTACTGAGTCCCTTCGTGCTTTGGCTGTTTCACTCAGCAGTTCTACCATTGATGAAAATGAAGATGATGGTACGGTGGAGTTTCGGGCTTGTATCAGGGTTTTAGCAGAGAAGGTAGGATACCTTGCTCAACAGCGCCTGGAACTTCTGGAAAGGTGCGCAAGGGCAGAGGCTGCCCAAAGGCATTTATCAAAAGAATCCAAATACAAGATTTTCAGCCCCGCCATTACTGTAATGACTAGAGGAAACCAGTCGAAACCCAGCACGACATATCTAGAGTGTACTCACTGGGTGTTGGCGATTTTGTTGTGTTTTCGCATTCTGGGAGTTTGTCACCATGTTTATGTTGCGGTTTGGATCAGTGCAAGAGGACAGATGATTCATATTTTTCTGGGGTACATGTAAAGATACTTATTCCACAAGACTGGGTTAAGGATGCAGTGACTGATCGCTAGTCATGGCAGAGGCCAGGAATGGTGATGTAAAGAGGACAGCTAATAGCAAAAACTCTAAAGGATATGAAATTAATCTGGATGCTTTTATTAAAAAGTTAAGAGAATTTTATGCAAATTGGAGAGATCACAAACAGGAGCCTTAGGGAGGTGCAGAAGCAATTGCAGTGGCCAATCCTCCAACATGTGAGGACTTCAGGTATTTGAAGTCATCTGCTCTGCAAACTTGGCTGCTTGGGTACGAATTTCCAGAGATCATTATGATGTTTATGGAAGGAAGAATTCATTTCTTGTGTAGTCAAGAGATTGCATCCTTGCTTGAAGATTTGAAAAACCTCTTTTCAAAGTCCTTTGGTATTGATATCTTTTTCCATATAAAGCCAAAGAATAATGATGGAAGTTCCCAGATGCAGGAAATATTCCAAATAGTTAAGACACAGTGCATTGTGCATCCTCCGGTTGTTGGTTAGATTGCAAAAGAGGCTCCAGAAGGACCACTTTTGGAAAAGTGGGGAGAAGCATTAAAGGATACAGGATTTCATCTAAGTTGACATTGGTGGTGGCTTTTCAGAGCTGTTTGCTCGGAAGGATGAGACAGAGATAAAAAATATAAAAAGGGCATCGATTTTGTGTGCTTCAGTTCTCAATAATTATGTTAGGCCTAAGCTTGAGGTGATCATTGATGAGGAAAAGAAGGTAACCCACTCTAGCCTTATGGAGGATACAGAGAATGTGATTCTGAATCCCAGCATAGCAAAGGTGAAACTGAAGGTGGAGAATTATCTGTTGCCTAATTTTGACCCCGACAATGCAACCTTTGAGCATCTCATGTCTATGATTTTAATGGTGAACGAAAAGTTTCGGGAAAATGTGCCAGCATGGAAATGCTTTCATGACAGGGACGATGCATTTGAGGTTTTTCTTAAGACGAGTTTTGTTACTGAAGCAGCAGTGAAGATGGCAAGAATGCAGAGAAGTGATGAAACTGTGTATGTTGAAATTACACAGCAGTTTCGTAGCGCGCTACGAAACTTCTGTAGCTGCATGTTTTGGTTAAGCCACATGTTTTGGTTAAGCCAATCAATTATGATTGACAAATCAGCAAATCTTTCTGTAAGGTGTTGTCTTCCCACATGAAAAATGGCCAGCACATCGAAGACGTGGCAGCCTGTTCTATTTTGAGTAATCAGAGATAAAAGGCATGCTTCATTGGATTCGAATTTTGTGAAGCACATCAAAGACTGACAAACAGGGGCCTATGTTTCAGGGTAACAGAAAAGATGTGTCATTGAAGACAAACATGGAGCATTAAAGGTTCATCACAGCCACCGCCAGAAAGAGAGCAGATGTCAAAGAATGAAGTTCATTGTAATCAAAGCCATCAAAGCTACCGCTGTAGTGATCCACTTGGCAGAGAATGAATCTTGATTGTAATAAATGCTATGTCCAGCATGATGTAGAATTAGAATCTTATTTGTTTTAGGTTTCTAGAGCTGTCAGTTAGTAGTAAGTGGCTTTTATTAGTTAGTTTAAAGGTGAATAGGTGTCATTAGAAAGGGACTTCGAGTTCCCCTCAGATGAATCGGAGTCAGGTAGAAGAACTTTATAAATAGCTGAAACAGAAATAAACAAAGGGTTGGATGTTTTTGGAGAAGACTGTTTTGGTTTATGTATAGCAGATTTCAGTAATGCAAATGACTGTTGTTTCTTCTCAGGATTCACAATAGATCTTATTGTTCAAATGTATGATGGTTTATTCTCTTTAATGTTCTTTTACAGTTTGGTTAATGCATAATCACTCAGAACTCATGAATCATGCTCTGACTTCCTGTATGCCTAGGCAAACTGTGTTTCATGTAAGTTATGTTTGAACATTAAATGTAAAGTGCCCTGATTTCTATGAAAGGATAGTGTTATTGTTTACTGAGATATTAGTGACTCCATAAGCCCAATGGGAAGCAATTCTGTCCAGCCAGTACATTTTTCATGTGTCTTGTAATAGTTAGCCATCTTGTTCAATATCAATAACCTATGAGAGAGCCCTCTCAGACTAAGGAGGCTAAGCCTTAGTTAAAAGCTTGGTTTGAAACAGTTACACAGAGTCTTGCTGATTGGCAGCCTTCAGTACCTGATTTTGTGATAACAGTAGTGATAATTATCTCTCTAAAAATAAGAAAGACTTTGCATCATTAAAAATACTTAAAAAACCTATATTCCTATGATCGAGGCCCATGCATGATATCCCTATGATCGAGGCCCATGTGTGATATGTAATATTATTAATATAACAAAGTATTCTCTACAAGAGCTAACCAACCTGTTATCAGGCATTTAATGCACCCGATAGCAGCCTCCCATACATACATGGCATATATAACGTGACAGTCCTCCGGCCAGGAAAGGTCTCGAGTCTCCACCCAGAAATACCGACGAGATGTGCCTGCCCCTTGATATTTTTTGCATGCAATGACAGTACTACAGTACGTCTAATTTATTATTGCAGCCTCACCATATATACTTGGCATATATAACGTCACAGTCCTTCGGCCGAGAAAGGTCTCGAGTCTCCACCAGGAAATACCGACGAGACATGTCTGCTCCTTGATATTTTTTTCATGCAATGACAGTACTACAATACATCTAATTTATTATTGCATACTCCCATATGAAATCTAAATTTTGAATTTTCAACCTGCCACGCCATTGGCCTATCATCCCTTCAGTGTCTTTATTTGAGATTTGAATTTGGATTTTGTGTGCACGTACATGAATGCCCATGCCTCGGAGGTTTGCTTCCTGGTGTGTTTCTTCCTCTTTTGGGTTGGGTGATGCTGGATGATGGCCTTGCTTTGCTTTGCTTGTGCAAATCCTCGCATCTCATTGAAATTTTTAGTGAGATAGAATTGGCAACATCAACAGGAATGTTCCCTCTTGTTATTTCAACAGACCCTATCAATGATGGGATCACATGAGTGGTAGGATTCATTTGGCAGGTTTCAAAACTCACAAGAATCAAACAATGAAAGAGTGTAAAGCTTTGTTTACTCTCCTTAATGTGCAATGAAAAAAAATTCAAAATTTCTTGACTTGCAGGTTTCGAGAGACTTATATCTCACTATGTAGTGGATGAACAATCAAATCTAGGCGACAAACTTTGGCCCTTCTACAAGTTTATCATCAATTAAAACTAGTAGCAAATCAGATTTATCAAAACAGTTTTACTCATTTATTTTTTTGGAATTATATGTTGCTAACTCTCTCTCTCATTTTCCTATAATAATCCTATTCACTAATTTTTTTGTCGTCCAACGAGATATTTTGATAGAGCGAGATATTTTTTGTGACTGTCACATTATATATGCCATGTATGTATGGTGAGGCTGCAATAATAAATTAGACGTACTATAGTACTGTCATTGCATGCAAAAAAAATCAAGGGGCAGGCCCGTCTCGTCGGTATTTCCCGGTGGAGACTCGAGACCTTTCCCGGCCAGAGGACTGTCACGTTATATATGCCATGTATGTATGGTGAGGTTGCTATCAGGTGCATTATATATGCCATGTATGTATGGTGAGGTTGCTATGTTAGGATCATTAGATGGGGAATGGAAGGATATATGATAAAACCTAGAAAGTGGAGTCTCAATTATGGCCTTGTGAGCGAATGTTTTTGGTATATGTTTTGGTGTGATGTTTTTGATATATGTACATATGTTTATGGATGTAAAAACCACCATAAGTTGTTATAAAGCTCCAAAGTATTCTGTTGTAAAAGTACATCACTCTATAACACAAAAATAATAGCGCATTGGATAGGATAAAAGTCATCTAAATGATACCTTAATATGGATCCATAATTTTTTCACGTGATACTTTAATATCGATTAATAATTCTTCCACACGAATTAAGAATTGAGAATGGAGACTTCCTAAATCAACACATTCCCCCCAAAAAAATGATTCAAACAAAATCTAAAATGTGAACATATTTCAAATCAAAAGTATTTTCTAAATTGGGTAATTAACATATTTCAAAAAAGCAACACTTTCCAGTAGGCTTTTGGTAGATGACAAAAAGCATAAAACAATTCCATTCTACCATTAATAAAAATTAAATTTCTGTCTAAAAATATTTCAAACAGAAAGCATTCTCTAGATTTTAGATTAACATATTCCAAGGAAACACTCTCCCTTCAGATAGCCATCTAACAAATTTATTCGAACGTTTGGGTGCGAAGGGCAGAAATGTCGTAGTAGTTGTGTAAATTTAAAAACATTGAAAACAAATGAAATTTAATTCCTCCATCTTAAAAAAAAAAACCTATTACTTTTCTCGTTAAAAACCAATAGAAAGACCTTTCTCGGTAAAGGAAAATAGTGCATGTAATTCAACTAACACATGAAATTTTCAGATAACAGATAATCCTTGTGATGCTATCCTTCAACTACCCATCAAACATTATTACAATCAGTGTCTACATAGAAAGCACACTTGCTTAGTATGTTTTCACATCTGCTTAGTGCAAATTAAACCCCAAAAACTAGTAAGCAGCTTATCTATGGGAATCTCCTTTAAAAACTCACACAGCTAAAACACATCCCATAGGAATTTATTATTTTATGTTATGGTCATGGGAATCTCCTTTAAAATTTCATAGTTAAAAGTTAAAACACATCCTTAGGAATTTATAATTTTAAATTATCGTACTTCTTATTATTTAAGATGTTAAAGCTAAAATTATTTAACAAGAAGTTTAGGAATCTAGAGAACAGGTTAAGGGATAGCTAAATATTCGAATAGCTCTAGATACAAAGAACATGTCATGTCTTTCATCCCAGCCCACTGTATCAAAATAACAACCAGTGCAAAGTAGCTCACTCGAAGAGATGTGACAATAGAGAAATTGACACATCACTTCCATCTCTCACTGTCATAGTAGCCCGCTTGATGAAATGTGACATCAGAGAACACGTCACATCATATCCATATCTGGAAGTAGAATAGATCGCTTGAGCAACATTTACCTTTATAATCATAGCGACCTCCATAACAACTAATGAATTTCCAGATGTGAGAATGCCAGCGATGAATAAGCACTCAAAATCATCATCTTTCCTCACAAGAATTTGGCCTCTTCCGGTCAAATGAGTTTATTTTTTAGATACAATATGACATCATTTTATTTTTATTTCAATAGCAATCCAGGTAATCATAGCTCACAGACCATTCTATTTTAACATCGAACCCTCCAACATCACACTTTCCATTCAATGTAAACTCGTGAGGCACTGAAAGATATGTAAAGCATAACGCCCCCAAGATAAAACCATTGTGTCTACCCCAGGACCATATCAAATACCAACATCCAAACCAACATAACCAATAGAAATTGTATCATTTTATACGTTCGAGAATTTGATATATTATCATAACAATCCAACACATATATCCAAAATCGTTCTCAACATATTATCGTAAAAATCTAACATGTCCAAAATCATACAGGTCTCTTGCACCATACCCATGCACACTCAAATAAATTGGTTCTTAGCCATGAATTAGTTGTTTAACATAATGATAAGGGATAAATATAGTCT